>CM053622.1:716547906-716667657 GCA_028646595.1 Phalanger gymnotis
AAAAATCAAAGGGGAGTGGAAGTATCACGAGAATCCTCTGAAGAACCGCACCGGCGGCTGTATCAACCACAAGGAGACCTTCTTCCAGAACCCCCAGGTGAGCTAAGAGTGAGGATCCACACATACACCCTGCGTCTGTATCCTCCCTCTTTCCGTTCCAGGCGCTCTTTACTTCTTGTTCCAAATGGTTGAGGTGTCCCAAAAGTCTTATTGCAGTTCTAAGCTAAGATTCCGGGGACACCTTGCATATACAAGCCATGCCCCCTATACCCTCGAGGGAGGGGGTGGGAAGGGTGCGAAAAAGGGTAAAGAAGCGGCATGGTACAATCAGTAAAGAAAAACTCGATGAAGAATTAAGAGATCTGAGGTCATGTTCTAGCTTTGCCACAGAATTGTTGTATAACCTTGGGCAGATTGCCTTATGTCTCTGGGCTTCAGTTTCTGCCTTTGTGAGATATAGGAAGGAAGCATGATGAAGTGCAAAGAGCTCAGAATTTACAAGGCACAAGTCTCAGCACTAGTGTTTTGGCCATGTGACCTTCTTGCCCAGGGCCTCAGTTTCCTCATCTTGAAAATGGGATTTCAAGCAGTTAGCACCACCTATCCCACAGGATTCTAGGGGGGAAAACACTCAGCACACTAAAAGGCACTGTCACTTTCCTTCAGGACTTGAGGCATCTAATTTCATGAGTCTGGGCCCTCCACCAACAAATACCCTTTTATAATTTCATAGATTGTTATTGATTAGATTGTTACTATCGCCAACAGATTTGTCCTTCTGCAGATCAACCTGAGCTCCTTTAAACTAAGGTAGGCTGGTTCTTGGACAATAGCCACCCATCATGTTCATACTCACAACCTTTCTAGCCTTGTAGGACTTGACGGATAGATCCACTGCCCGGCTCTGCAGTGAGGGCTGAACCTGATCGAAATGTAATTGGGAAGTGTTCAACAAAATAAATAAAATTGTAACACAACATAGATATTTTAATTTGTACTTTTCTAGGTCAGTTTGTAGCCACAGAGACTGTTTCTATTCTGTCTCCTGCTTTAAGACACCAGAATCCTCTCCCTTCTGTGCTGGGATATAAGACAAAGCCACTGAAAGGCATTCGTCATTGTCTATAAAATGAGGGTGGGGCTAGTGGATATCATCCATGACTATAATTTAACTTCTACAGCTCAATCCTTACCACACAAGCCTTGTGCACAAAAGCATTTGGCCCAAATCCCCCTAGAACTTTGACTTTCCGAATCCTGACGCCGTCAAACCTTTCCCTGTGCCCTTACCTACCATCTTGCAACTTCCATATCCTGTGTTCTCTCCCTCCCTCTCCCTCTTCACCTCTCTCTGCATCTCTCTTTCTGTATCTCTTTCTGTCTCTCTCTGCATCTCTCTCCTTCCCTCTCTCTGTTTCTGTCTCAGTCTCTCCTCTCTCTGTCTCCTTCTGTCTCTTTCTATCTCTGCCTCTGTTTCTCTCTCCATCACTGCCTTACTCCCTTTCTCCTTTCCTCCCTCTCTCTCTATTTCTTTCTCAGTCTATCCTCTCTCTTTCTCTATCTCCTCTCTTTTTCTTTCTTTGTATCTCTCTCTGCATCTCTCTCCTCCCCTCCCTCCCTCTCTCTGTTTTTCTGTCTCAGTCTCTCTTCCCTTTTTCTATCTCTTTCTTTCTCTCTGCCTCTCCATCTCTCTCCCTTACTCCCTCTCTCTTTCCCTCCTTCCCTCTCTCTCTATCTCAGTCTGTCTTCTCTCTCTTCTTCTATCTCCTGTCTGTCTGTCCTTCTCTCTCTCTCTTCCTCTCTCTTCCCCCCGCTTCTTCCTTTTCTCCCTAACCTCTCCCCATCTCCAGAGACATTTCTCCTTCATGGTATCATGGACCGTCAGAGCTAAAAGTGACTCCAGAGAACAAGCAGTCCAGCCTACAATTAAGCGGGAATCCTTCCTACACAATGCCTGACAAGGGGTCCTCTACCTTCTCCTCGAGTGATGGAACCTCCTCTGTGAAATAAGGAGATTGGATTTTGTAGTCTCTGAGGTCCTTCGCAGCTCTCATAATCTAAGAGTCTTTAAACTACTATATCAGGAACGTTTCTCAGTTTACCCTTATAACTCTGACTATGGGTGGGCCACTTGACCTCCTTCAGCCTCAACTTCCTCATCTTTAAAATGAGGGTAATCATACCCACCTCACAAAGCTCTGAGGACCAAATAAAACAGTGTTTGTAAAATACTTTGCCACCTTCTTCAGGGCTGTTTAATTATCAGTCATTGTCCCCATCGTCATCGGCATCATCACCCTGGTTTCAGTGTGCTCTACACAGGTGCTCCGGCCAACTCACTGAGAGCATAAGGTTCGAGTTTCCTGCTGTGGGATTTTGCTACATCCGTGAAATCGCAGGGCTGGTCCTCGGCTGCTGTTATTGTTACCGTTGCTGTTCTTACCTGTCCCTGTTTGTCTTTCTAGTCCTACTCTCTTGGGTCCCCAGATGACGTGATTTTGAGATGGTTATAGCAGAAGGAGCCTTGGATTTAGAGTTTAAGGGCCTGAATTTGAATCCTGGCTCTGTTACTTAGTACCTTGGGCAAGTCACCTCCACTCTTAGGCCTCATTTGTTAAATGAGATGGAGTTGAACTAGACATATTTCTCTGAGGCATATGCCAGCTTTTCAGTGCTCTGGTCCTTCTCTCATGAACCTGAAGCTCTGTCTTCCTTTTCTACTTGTCCCCAGTATGTGTTCAATGTGAAGAAACCAGGGGACGAGGTGCTTATCTGTCTGCAACAGAAAACAAGGCGGACCACCCGCAGACAGGGCAAAGCTGAGAACCTGGCCATCGGCTTTGACATCTACAAGGTAAGCAGGGGCCCCAGAGGCAGGCCCTGTTCCCCTAGTGGGGAGGCTCCCCTTTTGCTTATAAGATAGAGGATTCTCCGGGACCATAAGTAACCCCCTTCTCTGTCCCTGGGGAAGATGAGGATGGTAGCCAGGAGCGGTCTGTTCAGGCTGTTGAGCTGTGCTTAAATCCCACAGAATGGGATGCCTGCTCCCTCCTGGCCTCCCTCCTGGTCCACAGCCCGGCTTATTTCTAGGCTTGCATTGAGCTGGGCTGGACAGTAAGAGCGCTGGTTTCAGGTTCCGAGGATCCAGATTTGTCTGTGCTGTGTGACTGACTGCCCTGTGATCTTGGGCAAAATGACCTCGTTTCTCTGGCCTGTTTCCTCCTTTATAAAATGAGCAGGTCGAGCTCTGGTCTTCCCTCCACTGCATCCTGTGGTCCTTTCATAAAAATGAGTCCCTGCTTCTCCTTGGTGTAGAGGTTTGTCAGTTGGCAGCTAGGTCCTTTCTTTGAGGTGCATTGAGGGCCACCTCCACCTGGTGCTCTGGCTTTCCCTGAGGGAATGAGTGAGATGCATGATTCTGAGCCCGAGCATCAGGGTGCTCCTGGGACTGAGCTCAACATCGAAGGTCAGAGGAGAAGGCCTCACCCAACCCCAACGCCATGCTGCTCCCATGCTTCCCAGAGCTCCCAGCCAAGTGAGGGTCTGTCTTTGGGGATTTTCTCAAGGCTCTTGTCTCTTGGTCTGACAAGTCTGGCTGC
This sequence comes from Phalanger gymnotis, assembly GCA_028646595.1. Lineage (NCBI taxonomy): Eukaryota > Metazoa > Chordata > Mammalia > Diprotodontia > Phalangeridae > Phalanger > Phalanger gymnotis. Next base: position 716,551,506 of record CM053622.1, read on the forward strand.
ATTTTACTGCTCCTCATCTGGCTGACTCAGTGTGATGGAGTGGAAGGAGGTCCTGGCTTAACACTAGAAGACCTGGAGTTTGGGTCCTGGTTCTGTGGCCTCGGACAAGCCGTATTTTAGCTCTCAGAGCCTCAGGTTTTCTCATTTGTAAAATGAAAGATAATGTAATGCTTTTACGGCCTCCTTCACTGGGTTATTGTAAAGATCTAGTGAGGTACTGTTAGTAAGAGACTCTTTAAACCTTAGAGTGCTGCAGAGATGTCGTCATCATCATCATTATTATTAGAACATATTAGGAAGTATATACTGCCACTGCACACAGACTTAACAGAGACTTGGGTTCAAATTCTGCATCCAGCTGAGAAGGATGATTATTTCTCTCTTATATTAATAACCATTTACTATTGGGGAGATGCAGGATTTTTACCCTTCTTGTATCCTCATTCTCTATTAGGTCAAATCAGCCCCTGAAAAATAGGGCTTATAGTGAGATTGGACTAACTTTCTCCTCAATCTTGTTCAGATCCCACCCATCTGGGAAAGTTTAGATCTGATCAAAGCTGAAGGGTGGGGCCAGGGATGGGTGGTGAAGCGGTATGTGTAGATTCTGGCTAGGTGTGTTCTGGGAGTAAGAGTAACATAAAGTCCCTAGCCCCTCATTAAAATAGCTTATAATGTTCATTCTCATTAATTGTTAACCAATCAGAGATGATTGCCATCTGTCAGGAAAACCCACTCTTCCAAGGGCATGTAAGCATCAACAGGCCGCCATGATCCATCTTTGGTTTATGAGAGATAGCCAAATGACCAATCCTTTTATTTATATAATTTATTAATAATTGTCAATTATATATTGTTACATAATATATTATACCATTATATTCTATTAATTATTATAATTGGCATATAATTAATAATAATAAAATTCACTAATGGAATTAATAAAATGATTGATTGCCCAGAACTGAGTCTCTTGAACTTTTTATACATCACACAGCCGTTCTTAGCTGTGCAGCCTAACCTGCAGCATCTTCATTTGTAAAAGGATCATAATAGAGAGTCGTGCCCAAAGTCTTAGTGTGGTTCTCACTCCAAACCGCATGAAAACCTTTGGTACAGCCTGTCTTACCTGTATCACTCCCCCTCCCAGCATTGTTGTGAGGATTGGTGAGCTAATGCACATCAAATGCTTTGCTAACCACGACCATATTATCATGTCAGTGATTATTTTTTCTCTTGTTGCTGTTACGTCCTCCTCACCTGTCCGCTCCCCCCCAGACTGCGTCTCTTTCAGGTTTCCCTGTTTATACTGATGGCACCAATAGCTTCTTAGTCACCCAGAACCGCAGCCATCTATAGCATGCCCATCTGATAAGCCAGACATCTGGGGACTCTTTCCCTTTCTTGTGTCGTGGGCTCCTTTGGCAGTCAGTCTGGTGAAATCCATGGAGCCCTTCTCAGAAACGTGTTTTTAAATGCATAACTTACCTAGGCAGGAGGTGCAGTGCACAGAGCATCAGGCTTGGAGTCAGGAAGACTTGAGTTCCAATCTGGCTTTAGACATTTACTTGCTGTCGCCTAGCTTTCTGTCTGCCTCAGTTTCCTCATCTGTAAAATGGGGGTGATAATAATAGCATCTATCTCCCAGGATTGTCATGAGGACCATATAAGGTAATAACTGTAAAGCATTTAGCACAGTGTTTGGTAGATTGTGAGTGCCTAATAAATAGTAATAATAGTAGCTATCATTTATGTAACCCCACAGTGGCTAGTACCTTATGGGTGCTTAATAACTTCTCATACATAATAATAACTAACATCTATATAACACTGTAGCACTTAGCACAGTGCCTGGCACCTTGGAGGTGCTCAATAAATTTGAATAATGATAACAACAATGACAAAACAACTAACATTTATGTAGCATTTACTGTGTGCCAGGGACTGTGCTAAGTGCTGGGGAGACAAAGCTCCTCCCCCAAAAACACACAATATATTTATCAAAATATTTTTAAAAACCCAAAGTTCATAGACCCCAGGTTAAGAACCCCTGGCCTAATAGACCAGTATCTTACATCATATGCCAAGATAAGGTCAAAATGGGTATATGATTTAGACATAAAACATGAAACTAAGCAAATTGGGAGAGCAGGGAATAGTATACCTGTCAGATCTATGGAGAAAGGAAGAATTTATGACCTAACAAGAGATAAAGAAACTTATGAAATGCAAAGTGGATAATTTTGATTACGTTAAGTTAAAATGTTTTTGTACAACCAATGCAACCAAGATTAGAAGGGAAGCAGAAAGCTGAGAAAGAATTTTTACAGCCAGTGTCTTTAGTAAAGGCTTCATTTCTAAAATATATAGAGAACTGAGTCAAACCTGTAAGAATATAAGTCATTCCCCAATTGATAAATGGTCAAAAGATCTGAACAGTTATTGGATGAAGAAATTAAAGCTATTTATAGTCATATGAAAAAATGCTCTAAATCACTGTTGATTAGAGAAATGCAAATGAAAACAACTCTGAGGTACCACATCACACCTATCAGATTGGCTAACAAGACAGGAAAATGATAAATGTCGGAGAAAATGTGGGAAAATTGGAACACTAATGAGTTCTTGGTGGAGTTGTGAACCGATCCAACCATTCTGGAGAACACTTTGGAACTATGCCCAAAGGGCAATCAAACTGTGATTTTGATCCAGCAATACTACTACTAGGTCTGTATCCCAAAGAGATCATAAAAACAGGAAAAGGACCCACATGTAGAAAAATATTTATAGCAGCTCTTTTTGTGGTGGCCAAGAATTGTAAATTGAGGGGACGCCCATCAATTGGGGAATGGTTAAACAAGTTATGGTATATGAATGTAATGGAATACTATAGTTCCATAAGAAATGGTGAGCAGGCAGACTTCAGAAAAACCTGTGAAGACTTACATGAACCGATGCTGAGTGAAGTGAGCAGAACAATGACTGACTTTTTTAGACTTAGCTTTTCTGAGCAATGCAAAGATCTAAGACAATTCCAAAAGACTCATCATGGAAAATACTATCCGCATCCAGAGAAAGAACTAGGAGCCTGAATGCAGATCAGAGCGTACTATTTTCTTTTTCTTTTGTTATTTTTCCCTTCTGTTCTGATTCTTCTTTTATAACATGACTAATGGGGAAATATGTTAAATATGATCATACATGTATAGTCTGTATTAGATTGCATGCTGTCTTGGAGAGAGTGGAGTGGAGGGCAGGGGAAAAAATTAGAACTCAAAATCGTATAGAAATGAATGTCGAAGACTAGAAACAAAAACAACAAAAACCCTGACCTAGTTAGCCTCCATCAGGTCCAGTCTCCAGCCATCAATATGGCAACCACTGCCCTACCTGCCTCCCTTACAGGGTTGTGGAGAAAGCACTTTGCTAAACATAAACAACTGTTATATAAATGTGGTTTGTTATATTTTTCTCACCTTCATATATTTCCTCTCCCTTTTTCTTTCCATCCAGTCAATTGCCAAACACTGTTGGTTTTCCTTGAGTTCATATCTCTTGTACCCACCCCTCTGATCTGTATCATCCAACCGAGAACCCTTGAGTCATGATGTAGACAGAGGTGAAGTATCAGCAATAAAACTACTGATCTAGGAGTCAGGAGTCATAGCATAAACTTGCTGTCATCTTCTGCCTATCTGGCCTTTTTGTCCTCATCTGTCAGATGAAGGAATTCTATTAAATGACCACTGAAGCCCCTTCCAGCTTGGATCTTTGGTGGGCTAAATTCCCTTCTAGATCTAATGTTCTGTGTTCTATGTTCTAAGACCTTTTCTATCCCTGGCATATTGTATTCTCTGTCCAGATAGCCCTTCCCAGTCTTTGTCCTTAATGTTGTAAGCAGGGGTTTGCTGGGACTAGCTCATACTGACTCTGTCCAATTGGGAAATTTTCAGGGTGAACATTTATACCCCAAAAATCAGCAATTTACAAATCAGGGCTTGCTTAATTGTTTTGTTGATTGTCTAGACCTAAGAAACTGATGGAGAAAATACTAATAATGCAGATTAAGCTTAATTAAATTATACTTAAAAGTGTGTTATTCATAGACTTTCCTTCTCTCTACTCACCTTCCCCCAGAGAAATGGTTGTTAAAATATTTTATCAGCACACCTCTGATTGTAAAGTCCATTCCATATTCTGTGTTTTAAGGCCTTTCTTAGTTTGGACATTCTATGTTCTACCATCACTTCAAGGTCTAACATTCTAAAAAATTTGTTGTTGTTTTTGATATTCTTGGGTCACTAAGGTTCTAGGATCCTAAGGTCTCCAAGGAATTAAGAGTCCAAATTCTATCCCTTTGGTTCACTTTAAGGAAAATATGGCAGCAGGAGTTGGTGATGTGGGAAGCTAGGGTATAAGGAGACCTGAGAATGTGAGAAAGAGTTTCAGACACAGTTATCTCTACAGGTGGAGTCGAACCGAAAGTACCGCATGCATACTATCCAGGAGAAGGCAGCTGGTTCCATCTATATCAATTCACGCAGTGTCTTCCTGCGGACGGAACAGAAAGAGGGCCGGTATGTCATCATCCCCACCACCTTTGAGCCAGGCCAGACATGCGAATTCCTCCTCAGGATCTTCACAGACGTGCGTGCCTCTTGCCAGTAAGTGCTTGGTGTTAGGGGGAAAGGGGAGTGGGTAAGGGAAGAATCCAAAAGAACAGGGCTTGCTATATTCTCTGCCCAGAAACTCCCTGTTGACCATTTATAATAGTCTGACTTGTATGACACTTTTAACTTTGTCCAGAGTGTCTTATTTGGTAAAAGGGACAGGAAAGATAGTAATTCCCATTTTATGCAAGAGGAAGCCAAGTCCCAGAGAGAGGAAAGGTACTTGCCCTGGCTCTCAAAATGAAATAATGGTAGACCTGGCACTGTAATCCAGGTTTCTATGGATTGAAATAGTCACCGTCTATATTATTCTCTTGGTTCTGCTTACTTTGTTCTGTACTAGTTCATAGAGATCTTTCTGTGCTTCTCTGTATTCATCACACACATCATTTCTTACAGCACACATTCAAAGCCCTTCATAATCTAGCCGCCTTCTACTTTTCCATTCTTCTTATACCTTGCTCCCCTACACATACTCTTCCATCCAGTGACACTGGTCTCCTGGCCATTCCACAAACAAAATATTCCATCTCTCAGCTCCTGGCATTTTCTCTGACTGTCCTCCATGCCAGGAATGCTCTCCCTCCCCTTTGACTGCTAACTTCCCTAGCTTCCTTTAAGTCCCAACTAAAATCCCACTGTCTACAGGAAGCCAACTCCTCTTAATTCCAGTGCTTTCTCTCTTTTAATGATTTCCTATCTCTCCTCTACATAGTTTGCTTTGTTTGTCTGCATGTTGCCTCTGCCATTAGGTTGTAAGCTCCTTAAGAGTAGAGGCTGTCTTTTGCCTCTTTTTGTGTCTTTGGCACTCAGCACAGTGCCTGGCACATAGTAGGCACTTAATAAATGTTTCTTGAACAAACAAATGAATCTTCAAATACCACAATTTATTTAGCTATTCCTCAATCAATGTACATCTACTCTGTTTCCATTTCTTTGCTAACACAAAAGGCATTGCTACCAATATTTCGGTGTCTGTGGTGACTTTTTTCTTGTTGATGATTTCCTTGGGCTAAAAGTACAGTAATGGAGTATGAACATTTTGGTCACTTTATTTGCATATTATCAGATTGCTTTTCAAAATTATTGTATCATTTCACAGCTCCACTGACAATGTATTAGTATGCCTGTCATCTTACAACCCCTCCAACATGGACTTTTTTTTGAAAAATTAGTTTTTGTTTTTATTTTCAGTTTCTTACATCACCATAGTTATTCTGAATGTCCCTCACTCTCTCTCTCTTAGAAAGCCATTGCATTTGACAAACAGTATTTTTTTTTTGAGAGAAAAAAGTCACAATGATAGATATCTTGAAAAAGTCTGAAAACAAAACATTGGCTATTGCAAGTTTTTGGTCATTTTTTCCAACTTGCAGTGTGTGAAGTGAAATCTTATATTTTTTAAAATTTGAATTTCTCATCATTAGTGATTTGGAGCATTTTCCCATGTGGTTGTGAATGCTTTGCAATTCTTTTTTTTTGAGAACTGTTTGTTTATATCCTTCCAATATTTACCTGTTGAAGAATGGCTGTTAGTTATATGCATATTTATTATTATTATTAATTGTTTCTGTATCTTGGATACCAAAACCATATCAGAGAAATTTGATACAAAGATTTTTTTTCTCCCATTCTACTGCTTTCTTTTTTATCTTAGATTCATTAGTGTTGTCTGTGCAGAAGCTTTTAATATAATCATATAATCAATGTTATCTATTTTATCTTTTGGGGTTGCCTCTGTCTCTAGTTGGTTAACACTACATCTCCTACCCATAGCTGTGAGAGGTATACTATCTGTTTCTCTTTTAATTTTTTTATAATCTGCTCTTTAATATTAAGGTTGCCTTTCCATTTAGATTGTATTGTAGAATATGATATGAGGTGTTAGTCTAAGCCTAATTTCTGCCAAAGTGATTTCTACTGTAACTAGCAGTTTTTATTAGATAAGGAGTTTTTTCCTATGTAATTTATATTCTCTACTTTATCAAATATTCTATAGATTGGATAATAGAATTTAGAGTTGGAAGAAAGCAATGAAATAATCCAGCCTAAATCCCTCATTTTACAGATGAGGAAATTGAGACTCAGAGAGTAAAGCAGACCATCCGTGACATCACACAGGAAGTATGGATAACTGATCAAGAATGTGATGTTTAAGTATAAGTGGTGCAGTGGGTCAGATGCTAGACCTGGAGTCAGGAAGCCCTGAATTCAAATCTGGCATCAGGCTCTTACTAGCTAGATGATCCTGGGCAAGTCACTTAACCTGTCTGCCTCAGTATCTACAACTGTCAAATGAGGATAATAATAGTACCTACCTTTCAGGTTTGTTTTGAGTCTTGTATGAGATGCTATTTATAAAGTGCTTTGCAAACCTAAAAGTGCCCTGTAAATGTTAGCTATTATTGTTTCCTAGGATGTCCCAAAAATCTTAGTGAAGCTTTATGGTATTAAATCTTAAAACTCCACTGAGAATTTTGGAGTACCATATATAGAGAGATCTGCCAAAATCAGATTTGATAAGAAGTACCTACTGTTATAACACTAGCAGTAGGGAGGTCCAGTAATTCACAGGAGGTGATGTAAGAATAGAGCTATCCAGTGAAAAGTCCTTCGTAGAAGGATTTAAATTCCATTTTTACCCCTTCTTTACTCTCCTAATTCTTGTTCTTGCCATCCTTCCCTTACTCCCCCACATTGATTCCTGTCCTCTTTTATCTCTCCTTCTCACCTCCTATTCTCTTTTCTCATTTTCTATCTCTTCTCCTCCCCTCAGGGAATTGCACCTGGATCAGCCCCGCCATTGGTGGTGGAGTAGAATATTTGGTTATCCTCAGGTTGTGTCCCAGGTCCACATCATCAAAGCAGAGGGGCTGAGGGATTCTCCTTCAGAAGGTAGGTGTTCTTTCTCTTTGCCCCACTTCCATCCTCTCTGCACCTTCCTTGGGGTGTCAGGTGAAGGAAATTTCCTTCCCTCCCACTGAGATCAAGGCTCCTAGCTTGACCTAGGTTAGAATAATTTGGGCTGAATGTTGGAGGTTGAGGCTGGTGAATTGATTGAATTTAGGATTTCTGAGCTGCAGTAGGGTTATAGCCTATCAAATTTTCACACTAGCGCCTGCCCTGGGATCAGAGTGCCCTAGGCTGCCTAAGGAGGAGCAAACCTCCCAGCATGACCTCTTCCATCTTGGCAAGATGAGGAGACTCAGTTTCAAAATTTTTAAAAAAAAAGGACTACATAGACACTAGGCATGGCAGTATCTAAGAATAAGACTCCAAGACCCCGTCTTCCTAATTCTCCTATGGGAGAAGGATATCGATGGAAGAATGTATTTATCATATAGTAACTGCATAATGTGAGCCTTCATTGATGGCCTCCCTTTATATCTGTCTGGCTCTGCCAGTCTGCAAAGATTTCCAAGATAGAGCCAATGATACATGATGCATCTCCAGCCTAGATAAGTTTAGAAGGCTTCATCACTAGCAGACTGGCCACCCAGAGGCAAAGTTTTAGGTCATAACAGCTCTTGAGGACAGTCTGCTAAGGTAGGGAGGGATTTGTGATCTCAGTCAAGGAAGGGTCTCAGAACACAGGAAATCATGAAGCTTTGGAAGGATTATTAGTACATGAGTCTCTGTGTGGGAGGAAGGGTACAAAAATGCTTTAAATGACTGTCCCTGTCCTCAAGGAGCATATAATCTGGAAGGGAGACAAGGCATGTATAGAAATAACTATATGCAAGTTAGAAGGAGGAATTACGACAGAGAATGAATCATCAAAGGAAGAATCACTTTTAGGTGAGGAAGACCAAAGGAGGCTTCATGGAGGAGTCATCTCAGCTGGACCTTGAAGGAAGAGAAGGATATCAACAGGTGGAGATATAGAAGGAGATGTATATGAGGCAGCTAGGTAATACAGCGGACCAAGTGTTAGACCTGGGGTCGGGAAGACCTGAATTAAATGTAGTCTTAGACACACACTAGCAGTGGAATGTCTGTCTGCCTCAGTTTACTCAACAGCACTTACCTCCTGGGGTTGTTGTGAGAATCAAATGAGATAATATTTGTAAAATACTTACCACAGGGGCAGCGAGGTGGCGCAGTGAGTGGAACACTGGCTTTGGAGCCAGGAGGACCTGAGTTCAAATCCAGCCTCAGACACTTGACACACTTACTTAGCTGTGTGACCTTGGGCAAGTCATTTAACCTCCATTGCCCTGCCTTCCCCCCTCCAAAAAAAAAAATCACGATATGTGGCACATAGTAAGCGCTATATGTGTTAGATGTTATTATTATTAAAATGTAGCCTCAGACGCAATCTTGGGCCAGTCATTTTAGCTCTGCCTGCCTCAATTTCCTTATCTATAAAAGGGAGATAATAATAGCATTTACCTCCCAACATTGTTAAGATCAAATGGGTTAATATTTGTAAAGCGCTTTGATACCTTAGAGTGCTATGAACACATGAATTGTTATTATTGTGGTTCTGTGCATGGGAGAAGACCTACAAGAATTTACAGAGGCAAGATGAGATCAGGAGATCCCCAGCCTTGGTTTGGCTAGAGTACAAAAGAGAGAGATGGAGCATGATGGCAGTGGGAGAGGTGATGAGTTTAGGCTTGTTTGTGGGAAAGATTAACCTGGGAGTATATGTGCAGAATAGATTGGATCCTTCTTAGAGGACCTTGGAAACCCTCTTCATTTTCCAGATGATAAAAGGAGCAAATCTGAGGCAGGGATACCTATTAAAAAGCGATTACACTAGTCAAGGCAGAGGTAAAGAGGTGAAGAGAAGGGGATGGATATGAGATGCATGGAGGTGGGATTGCCAAGGTCTTGTAAGGGATTACAGGGTCATAGGTTCTTAGGATCATGGTTTTAGAGCAGAAGGGACCTTGGAGGCCATCAAGGGTCATTTAACAGATGAGAAATTAGGCCCAGAGAGGTTAAGTGTTTTGTCTAGGGTTGCACGTCTAGTAAGTGTCTTGCTAGGCAGAAACTCAAATCTTGGAGATAAATCTGATTCTAAATCCAGTGTTCCATCCACAATACCTGAATAAGAGGGGAAGAATTCAAAATGAGTTTCCAAACCTGGGTGACTGGGAGGATAAAGGTTCCATCAACAGAATCAGAGGTCAATTCAGGACATTGTGGACTTTGGATGCTGATGGAATGGTAAGGGGAGCTGACGTTTTTTAGGAAGCAGTTGGAAATGACAGGTGGGGCAGGGATTCTGGGACTGGGTGTACCTCTTCAGTGATCCCAGGTCCTTTTCTCAGGGTGGCCTGGTTCACTAAGTGTATAGTATCCTTTCTGCTCTACCTCTTTCCCCTCTAAGTTCTCTACATGTTCCACGTCTCTTCCCACAGGGACTAACTCCTACGTGATCATCAAATGTGAAGGAGAGACAGTGCGATCGGATGTGCATAAGCATAGCGGCACCCCAGAGTATGATGTGAAAGGCATCTTCTATCGTAAGAAGCCAGAGCAGCCCATCATCATCCAGGTGGGTATCTGGCCCATTGGGTCACAGACTGCAGGTACCTAATCCCTAGGCATTACCTTCCAAGAGAAGCCTGATGAGTTAGAGAGAACCCTGAGAATAGAATCAAGAGCCCTGGTTCTGTTCCTAACTCACATTTCATGTATAGGATGTCCAAAGGTTTTATAGCTTCAAACCTGCACTAAGACTTTTTGTATGTCTTGTATTGCATTCCTCATAAGAAATCCATGAGTAGCTGCTATGAATAGAATCATCCCATTTTACAAATGAGAAAACAGGTTTGAAATGACATAGACTTGGCCAGCGTTAAAAAAAAAAGCTAATAAGCCTCACGGCTAGCATTTGAACTTGTGTTCTCCAACTCCAGACCTGAGGATTCCTTCATTTGCATATTACCATACTGTGATCTTGTACAAATCAGTTTGTCTCTGTACCTCAGTTTCCAGTTTGACCACAGAATGTCAGAGCTGGAAGAGACTGCAGTGCCCCCCTACTTCCAACCCCTACTTAAACACAAATCCTGTCTAAAATATAGGCTTCCACTAGAAGGGAAAACCCTCCATCTCCCAAAGCAGCCCTTTCTACTTTGAGTGCCTCTTAATTATTTGGGGATTTTTCCTGATATAAAGCTTAAATTGGCCTTTCTACAACTTTTACCCGTTACTCCTAGTTCAGCCCTCTAGGACCAAACAGAAAAAAAATCTAAACTAATTGAAACAGAGCAGCCCTTGAAATATTTGGACCTAGCTACTCTGTTGCCCCTCAATCTTCTCTTTTCCAGGTTATATCTTCCCAATGCCTTTAACTGTTATTCTTCCGTCTCTTCTTCACCAGCCTAGTTTCCTTCCTTGGCATACTTTCCAGCTTATTGACTCAGTTCCTAAAATGTGACACCTACAGCTAAACACAAAACTCTTCAGTTACTGCCCTGTTGGGGGAGGGGAAGTCCTATGTGAAGGACTTGACCTAAATAATCTAGTTCCTTTTAGTTAATTGAAATATACCTCCAGCTCATAGAGAACAGTATTAGAGCTTTGACACTTATCTTGATCCTTTAAAAAGAGTTTAAAAACTGCTGTTCTTAATATTTTTGTTGTGATGGATCCCTTTGACAATCTGACTGTTTTGTCAGCTTGGTGAAACCAATGGGCTTCTCAGAATATTTTTTTTTAATTCGTAATTGAAGGAAATGCTAGGTTTCAATTAGAGATTAGTGAAAATAAAGATGTATTTTATTTCCCCATTCAAGTTCATAGACTCCCTGAAATCTATCCATAGACCCCTTGGGGGCCCATGAGCCTCTAGGTTAAGAACCCTTGCTCTTGAATCTTGCCTTGAGATCTCAAGCCTTTGAGATCCCTAGCCCAGGCTCAAATCCACCCTCACACGCTTTCTCTTAAGAACCATAGGTTGGGAGCAGTATTAGAGTTAACCAGTCCAACCCTTCCATAAACAAGAATCTACTTTATAACATTTCTACCTGATTCAATTTTTTGCATAGCTCTAATTGGTAGGAAGTCTTTCCTTATATTGAGTTATTTAGTTTGCAATTAATTTTTAATCTTTGCTTCAAAAGCCCTTTTTTAAATGTAATTTTTATTGTGTTGTTTTTGGTAAAAGATATACTTAATATTTGTTTGTGAGGTTTTTATGCCCTAATACACATTCAGTTTTTATGATTGTACCATGTACCCCAGAGAAATAAGTATACTCTTTTCTATTTCCATTCAATATTTTCCATAGGTCTATCATTTCTAACTTTTCTAAAACTCTATTCAGGTCCTCCATTCCTATTTCATTTTTGGGTAAGTTTATCAAGGTCTGAGAGGAGTCATTTGAGGTTCTTCACTATTATAGTTTTACTATTTTCTCCTGTAACTCAGTTTACTTTTTCTTTAAGAATGTAGATGCTGTGCTATTTGGTGTATACATGTTCAGTATTGATATTCATTGTCTAAGGTACCTTTTAACAAAATGCAATTTTTTTTCTTATCCTTTTAAGAAAGGGTTGATTTTATCTCCTGTTTTTTGTTGTTTCTTTGTTTTTGATCCATTGGTACCCTTGCCTTTTTTGCTTCATCTGAAACACAAGTTTTGCTCTAGCCCCTTGTTTTAACTCTGTGTATTTTTAATTCCTTACACTGAGCAGAAATCTTTGAAGATCTCATTTGCCCCTCAGCTGACACCTCTCAGATGCTACCTCCATCACAGCTCTTTTCCTAATTCTCCAAGTTACTAGGTTTCTCCCTTCTTGAAATTACTTGGTATTACTTGGTATTTTCAGTACGTGCATATGTATGTCATATTGCCCAGTAGAACACAAGCTCCTTGAAGTCTCTGATACCTTGCAATATGCTTAATAGCGTTCATAGAACTTGCTTCAGTTGATCTGGACTTAGTCGTGATATTATTATCATATAGCTAGTATTTATAAAGAAATTTCAGGTTTGCCAAGTGCTTTACTATGTTATTTCATTTGAGCCTCACAACAACCCTGGGGAAAAGGTACTTTTATTATCTCTGTTTTACAGATGAGGAGACTGAGGCAGTCAAAGCCTAAATGACTTGCCTGGGGTCTCACAGCTTGTAAACATCTAAGGCTGGATTTGAACTCAGGTATTCCTCACTCCAAGTCTAGCACTTTCTCACCTGTGCCTACATGGCTGCCCTCTAGAGCCGCACGGAACAAATGTGCTACCTCCCACCCCATGACATCTCACTATGTGTGTGCTCTTCTCCTAGATTTGGAACCACAAATTCTTGTTGGATCAGTTCCTGGGGCAGGTGGCCCTGAAGGGGGATCCAGATGACCTCCAGACGTCACATGCCCTGCATCTACAAGATCGGGGCAGTGGGAATTCCAACGACCTTCCTGGAACCATCTCCCTCCAGGTCTACAGCAGCAGCAACCTCTCACACATCTAGGGCTTCCCCTCAGCCCTGGAGAACCCATGGTCTGTGGGGGGCACGGCTGGACCTGCTCCCACGTAGCTCCAGCTTTCTCTCGGAGCCCTTTACGTACACAATGAGATTTCCTTCTTTCCCAAGGACAAATTCACCACATAGAAGAATTATGCATGTCTCTCCTGGAATACAGTGTCTGATGGTGCCAGAGGCCTCCAGGACCTTCAGCACCTCTTAGCCAATGGAGTGGTAGAAGACACAGAGCACTTCAGGACAGGGCATATCCAGAGTCACTTGTTTACATGCCAGTGGCCCTGTGAATTTTGCTCTTACCCCTAACCAATTCTCTGTTAGCCAATTTCCTCTCACTCCTTTCTTCCTCTCCACCCCCCACCACTGCCCTTCACCTTCCACAACCTCACTTTTCCCACCCACCATAATGACAGTTTGCCCTCCCTGGGGTCCCTTTTGTTCAGAGAAAGTAGAAACATCTTTGTGTAGTGGAGAGAGCCCCGAACCAGGAGTCAGAAAGATGTGGCTCCACCATTCATTGGCTGGGTGACCAGTGACACCAGGGAATGACTCCATCAGTGTATCAGTGTGAAGGTATCCAATGGCTGAGTGGGACTTAGAGGAGATCCTTTGGGTTTTGGCCAGGCCAGAAGCTCCTCCCTCAACCCCGCCCCCCTCCCATCTCTTCAGACTCCTCTTTAGTGCATGGGAGACTTGCCAGGATTGTTCATTCATAACACGTCCACTAATTCATCTTCACATCCGAATGTCTTCTTTTGTCAGTTCGGTTGGGTCTTCACCAAGACTGCCAAAGCCAGATTGTTTTCCAAGCTTCTTTTTAGGTCACTGGGCCCTGTCTTAGAAGTGAAAGGACTTCATGTGGGCACCTGAATGCAGTCAGGCTCTCTACCAGTCGCCAATGCTGTAGCTTTTCCCACAAGTTGAACCAACTGCCAGACACTGAAGGATCACAAGTTTCATCCAGGTCAGACCAGCCGTTGTCACTGGTTCTCCTCCCAAAGGGGGTCAGTCCCCATCTAGCTAGACATCTGCGCATCAGTCAAGATGTTAGTTGGCCCCCTTGGCCAACAGGATGAGATGTGTCAGAGAGCAGTGCCAAGGCAGCCCCGACTGTTGATGAGAGACAGGACTCTTAGCCATGCCAAAGCTGGAGTCCAGGGGGAAGGGGTGCACCAAAGGATAACCCCTCCCCCTCCAGGCAGAATGGATTTTCTTCCGCAAAACAGGCCACATCAGCCCAAGAAACCAAAGAATCTTCCTTCTTGTCATCTCAATATTGAGGCCCAAGTGTCTTAATGGTTTTCTTCCTTGCTTCATTGTGGTTTTTCTTATTTCACATTTTAGAGGCTAGGGCATTTCAAGTTGATTAGGAGAAACAGAGGACCAGAACCTACCCTTTTTTTTTTAAAACTCTAGTTTCTTTGGGTCTTATGAAAACGTGATTCCAGGTGGATATAATTAGGGATAGGATGAATGGGATTCTCTGTATTTTTTTTTCCATAACTGGGATTTGCAATTGGATAAAGGCCAGGGCATTCTATATAACTGGTTGGGGATTTTACTGGTTTTTGTTTTGTAAAGCTATGCCTTATTCTCTCCCTGATACGTTCATGAGACGTGGGCAGTTTAACGTCTCCAGTCCAAACATCTGTTTTTCCTGGAAGTCTTTTGGATTGTTAGAAACATCTAAGTTTACCCAGACACTGTAGTGACTCAGTTGTGTCAAAACCCTTTCATTCTCTAGATCAGCATCAAGAAGGAAGATCCTGTGGTTTCATGAGGGTTGAAAGCCATCCCCCTCATAGTGAGAAAGCCAGAATCTTCAGTGAAGTTCACAAGCCTAGGTGTAATTAAGGGGTGATTTTGCTGTAAAGGTGTAGCCCCTGCCTTTGCTTTCCTGGGGATCAAGTGAAGAAGGACGTGCCATCTCCCTGTCAGTCTTCCTCTAGGATACCTGGGAACTTTTCATCTTTAGGACTTTTGCTACCAGGACCAAAGTTTACCAAGTTGAGACAGTCCAGTTCTGGACTGCTCACTGCGACTTCCCTTCCTTCCTGTCCCAGCCATATGGCTATTATGGGATACTCTTCTCTCTAGGTTGTCCATGCTTTGAGGAGCAGAAGGAGGTGGAAAAGGTCATGAAGAGATAGAATGAAAAAGGAAGGAAGGAGTAGGATGAGGAAGGAAGAAAGAAAAAGAGAAAGAGAAAGAAAGAAAAAAGAAGAAAGGAAAAGAAAGGAAGGAAGAGAAAGGAAGGAAGGAAGGAAGGAAGTTGTTTTTACCTTAAACTCAGCTTTGGGACCCAAGGTGCTCCACATGGGTTTGAAATTGAGACTGTGTGATTGTGACAATGAACAAGTTGGTTAAACCTCTCTGTGCCTCAGTTTTCCTCATCTTTGAAATGGGGCCAATGATCCTTGTTTGTCAAACTTTTCATGATGAGTTCAGTATAAAGACAGAAATATAGACATATGTACACACATACAGTTTGTATGTGTCTATACACAAATATATATATATATGTAAATATATGGTATACTGTATTTACATATGTACAAATGTCTTTGTCACAGAATATTGGAGCTGGAGGGACCTTAGAGGTCATCTCCTGTATGTATCTGTCTTGTAGCATCCCCTAGTAATGACCAATCTACCTCCTCTTGGGGTAGCCCATCCCACCCCTCTGTTAGGGAGTTTTTCCTTTCATTACACAGAAATCGCCCTTTCCGGAACTCCCATGCATTCCTCCTGGTTCTTACATCAACAGCAGAGTCTAAGCCAAGCAATCCTTATACCCCTTCCACATGAATGCCCTTCTGATATTTGAATGCAGAAACCTGAGTTCAGCCTCCAACCCTCTTTCCCTAAGGTTAAAGATTCTTTGTTGTTTTCCCGTGATTGCCAATCCCCATCCTCGCCTAGTTGCCCTTCTCTGGGCATGCTCCAGTTTGTGAATTTCCTTCCTAAAATGTGGTGCCTAGAACTGGATGCAGCATCCCAGATGGGCCTGACCAAGGCAAAGGACAGCGGAACCCTCGCCTTTCTCGCTAGGAGTATTATGCCTATTTTACATATCTCAGATTCACATTCACTTTGGGGGCTGTTGTGTCCCGTCGATGACCTAGGTAGACTGACTCTTCACCTTCTCCTAATTTCTGAGGCCCAGAATTCCGGTATTCATCTTCCTGATAGCAGCTGGCCAGACAGAAATAGTACCCTCTCTTCTCTGGAGCTGGGGTCCTGCCTGAGTCCCGGTTGTCCTGATGGATGACTGCCTCCCTTTCCTGGCCCCTTGTTTCTCAGGCAGACCTTTGCTATGCTTCACCCCACCCCCTATCACTTGGCCCTCCTCTCGCACTAGCCTCACCAGCAAGCTTGCCACCAGAGCCTCGCCTACTACACCCCCTTCTAGTTCTGGAACCACAATCCCATCAACTTTAGGAAGGGGTACATGGCTCCCCTTGCCATCTGTTATGTTCTGGACCAAAGTGCCCCCACCCCACCCCCCTCCACCTTATGTGTCTTGTTTCTCTCTTACAATATAAGCTCCTGAGGGCAGTAACTGCTTTCGCTTTTGTATTTGTATTCTCAGCTCTTAGCACAGTGCTTGGCACCCAGTAAGTGCTTAATAAATGCCTTTTCTTCCTTTTGTTCATTTTTTTTATTACTAATCTCATCTGGATTGTGAGGGAAGCAATGTTTCTGATGGTATTAGAAGAGTGGGCACATGTCGGAAAGAGCATCGGGTTTGGGTTCTGGAATGGTGATCGCCTCTGTTGGGTCCGGAGGACCTGGTTTCAACGCCCTGATCTGCCGCTTGCTATCCTAGCTTCTCTGGGTGGGAGGAGGGTACTGGAAGACCTAAGAGGGGTAGTAGCCCCCAATTCTGTGATCTGACTGCTGCAGCATTTGAGCCGACCCATGAGGGGAACCCCAGGGACACAAGTCTTGCTTGGGAATTACCTTGCTGGTGTGGGCTGGATGCCAAACTCCCTTCTCCCACCCCTCTCCTGCCCAATTCCAACCTATCCAATCCACCCCACCATCACCATCAGGGAATATTTCTCAAGGCCTTGGATCCTATGTAGGGGAGCTAAGTTGGCACTAGACCTGCCTCTAAAGGCTGTTGACCCAACTCCCCAAAGATTTCTCCCACCGTCACCCCAATTCACCATTGCCCATAACCATTTGTACATTGCTTAGAATCCTTGTTGCTGTTCAGTCATGTCTGACTCTTTGTGACCCCATTTGGGGTTTTCTTGGCAGAGATACTAGAGTGGTTTGCCATTTTCTTCTCCAGCTCACTTTACAGATAAGGAAACTGAGGCAAACAGGGTGGAGTGACTTGCCCTGGGTCCCACAATTAGTAACTGTCTGAGGCTGGATTTGAACTCAGATCTTCTTGACTCCAGGGTCAGTACTCTATCCGCTGCACCATCTAGATGCCCCCGTAGAGTCCTTAGCTCCATTCAAGGTTCAGCTCTTGTGACATCTTGTATAGGAGGCCTTTTCTGATGCTCTCCAATTTGGGGCTCTCTTCACCCTGTTACTTTATTTTTTATGTACTTCATTTTTACTTATCTTTGTACTTGTATTCCTCTCCCCTTCCTGGTATAATGGAAGCTAGAATGGAAGCTTATTGAGAGCAGGAACTCTCTTATTTTTGTATCTCCACCTCCTAGCACATAGTAGGCTTTTAATAAATATATATTAAAAGGCAGCTAGGTGACATAGTAGATAGAGTACTGGGTCTAAAGTTAGGAAGACAGCTTGAATTCAATTTCTGGCCTCAGACATTTACTAGCTGGGTAGCCCCGGGCAAGTCACTTAGCCCTGTTTGCCTCAGTTTCCTCATCTGTAAAATGAGCTGGAGAAGGAAATGGCAAACCACTCCAGTATCTTTGCCAAGAAAACCTAAGTGGGGTCACAGAGTCAGACATGACTGAAAAATGACTAAACAACAAATATTGAGTCAACCATTTCCAACAAGGCAGAATTAGCACAGTTCTCTTGGTTTTTAATGTTTATATAGAAGGGGGAGGAAATGAAGGAAGGAGAGCAATTAGCAATAGTGATGCCCTCCAAAAGGGCCATTAGACTTGTTTTAAAAATGCTTGGGCTGTGTGTGGTGTAAGCTTGTGATCCCTGCTACTAGGGAGGCTGAAACTGGTGGATCGCTTGAGCTCAGGAGTTTTGAGCTACATTTCCTAAACTATTGGGTTATTCACTAAGTTCTGCACTACATAAGCCTCTGAGAGTAATGGGATACTAGATTGCCCAACCAGGCAGGGACAAGCCAGTACAGCTCAGAAATGGATGAAGTCAGAGCTCCCCAGATGATCAGCAGTAGGATTTGGCTCCTGAGTGACTGGGGCTCTTCCAGTCTGGGTAAGAGATGGAGAACCAATGTCAAAACAAACAAAAAACATGTGAAAGAGTGTAGAAAGAAATTCAGAAGGAAGCATCGTCTGGACAGTTTTGAAAGATTCTCTCTCACCCTCTTCCCCCTCTCCTCCCTCTCTCCCTCTCCTTCCTTCCCTCTCACTCTCTATCTTTTTTTTTAAGCAAGACGTATGAAATGAAGAATTCATTTTATTTAGAATCTTCTGTATTCTATATGGAAATGTTCCTCTTTTGGTGTTTAAGTTCAGAGTGATTAAAAGAAAAAAAAAGATATGGTGCAGTTCCATACAAGGAAAAATTAATCCACTCCAACAGTGGATAGACTGCATTTTCACTTAAGAATCCATCCAGTTCCATAGAGGGCAGAATCAATCTAATTTCATCCAGAGAAGAAGTCATTCAATTTAATAATGTAAGGCAAAAATCAATCCTTCCTAGACCCTTCCCATCAGGCTATTTTGAGCCTTATACAATCGAGGAGTTAATGCAGTCCCCCTCCTGTCCTCATTTGCTCCCACCCTTCTGTTCAGGAGAGTTGTTTGCTATGGGGCTGAGGATAAGGAATAGTCAACTAGTGCTGGGAGAGGCTGGTGAGAGACAGGGCAGAAAAGTTTTTGCAGGGTGACCGTTGGGTCCCAAGCACCAGGCTACCACTACATGTAGCACTGGGCTAAGCTAGAGGAGATGCCGTGTTTGCCTAATACAGCGTCTGTGCCCATGTGGAGCTCAGCACATGAATGCACATTCAGATAACCATAATAGTATAATATAAATTGTTGGTTTTGTTTTGTTTTTAAGAAATACATTTATTAAGTGCTAGTAAATTCAGCCTTTTATGCTAGTCCCAGGAGAAGAAATCTCAGCTGCCACCTCTGAGGACTGATGATCAGGGACTTTGTTCAGCCCCTCAGGACTTCACTGGGAAGGCAAACAGCATCCTTTGGGAGCCCTGATTATCTTAAACCCACTTAAACTCCAGATTTCACAGTCCAAATTCCATTGCTACTTATTAAGGGGGCTGCCAGGCTGGAAACATCACACACATCACCTGCTATTAGAGGTGCCCCTCAGTCTTATCCAATAGTGAAATGGGCTAGTGCAAGCGGCAGTAGACTCCCTTAGTCACTGGAAGTGTCCAAAGAAATCCCCCTTCAGTTACAAGTTACAAGATCATACGTTTTCTGAGGTCTCTTTCAGCTTTGAAATTCTATATTTAATGCTGGGGATGATGAAGAACATCCCGAGAGGTCTTCAAAATAAATGTTCTCTAGAATCGTAATGTCTGTACGTGTATCCTATTGGGTTATGGGTGGGAGAGGGTTAGAATGGGGTGGGGGGGGCAGATGTACTTGACTTCTATGACTTACCCTGATGTGTGACTAGAGCCAGAGCATGAGGATGGGGCAGTCAGTCAGCAAGCATTTATTAAGCACTTACTATGTGCCAGGCACTGTGTTAAGTTCTGGCTATATATCAGCAAAAATAAAACACCTGCCCTCAAGGAGCTCCCATTCTGATGGGGAAGACAACATACAAACAACTATGAATATACAAAATCTATACAGTATAAAGGAGATAATTTCCAAGGGAGAGTCCTGGGGTGGGGTGGAATGGGGTAGGGACCAAGGTCTTCTGCCAAAGGTGGAATTTGAGCTCAAGTCTTGAAGTAAGCCAGGAAAGGCAGGAGATGGAGGTGACGGGGCAAGGGGTTCCAGGCATAGAAGACAGCAGATGAACCTACAGAGAGTCAGGAGATGGAGGGTTTGAGGGGGAAGAACAGCAAATGGGCCAGTGGCGTTAGATTGTAGAGTACATAGAAGGAAATGCAAGAAGACGGGAAAGAGAAGGAGAGGTCATGTTGGAGGCATGGGAGCTTGAGTGGAGGGGTAAATTTATTAAGCAGAGTAGGTCAGATCTAAACTTTAGGGCAGAGATTGTTTTGGACCATAAAGGCCAAAGGCCCACAGTGGGCAAGAAATAGAGGGGCAGATAGGTGATGGAGTGGATAGAGTGCTGGCCCTGGAGTCAGGAGGACCTGAGTTCAGATTTGGCCTCAGACACTTAGTAGCTGTGTGACCCTGGGCAAGTCACTTAATCCCGATTGCCTCAACAAAAAAAAAAAAAAAAGGAAAGAAAAGAAAAAAAGAAACAGAAAAAAACCACTCTCCCATCCTCCTTAGCCATTTGAAAAAGATAATGGCTCAATAACCTCAGGGTGAGCAGGCCTGCCACTGACTCCTTGGCTAGGTTCCTACACCTCTTGCAGAAAGAGACTACTAAGGACTCCCAGCCAGGCCTCCCATGGGTTGTAAGTCTCAAGGGAGATGATGTGTACAGAGGTAAGTGGTATGCCCAGAGGTCTGGAGAAACCTGCAGAGGTTATGATAATAATTGAACTAAAGGCCCCTCCCAATCCAACCCCACCCAATTTACCAGTCTCTTGGAGCCTGAAGGGATCTCAGAGTCCAACTGAACTGCGTTCAAAGGAATCCAACTCCCTCCCTTGAACAGAAGGGGAAATCCTACCCCACACGATGTACTGAGTCCTGCCAAACACTCTTAAGTTCTAGACAGACTTTACCAGATCCCTTTAAAAATGAAAACAATATCACAGAGAAAAATACTGGCCCATTCCCAAGGTTGTACTTGTATTCACTGAAACTGGGTTATATAACCTGAAAGAAGGAAAGGTCACATTGAGATGTAGAAAAACGGGCACTCCTAGCAACTAGTCATTTCGAACATGGCTCTCTTCTCACATTCTTAAAATCTTTAAAATGAGACCTAGGCTAACATAGAGATCCTTCTCCTATAGGACAGTTAGCCCATATTAAAGCACAGCAACCTTTTGTGATTTGCAGAACCTAGTAAATTGAGGGGTAAGGAATGACAGAATATCAGCCACACTTCAAGGTTTGTTCAGGATAAATGCATCAAGAAACACAAAGCAGGAATCTCTCACGTTTATTAAATATGTGATTATGACGTGCAAAATTAGTGTTTTACACATATATGAGGGTGGGGAGACAGGGAAAGGGAGGACAGGTAGAGACAGAGAGGGAGAGATGGAGAGAAAGGAGGGAAATAGAGACAGAATGAGGCATCCAGAGAGAAAATCACTTCAAACATTAGTGTCAAATTCTAAAAATGGGGGCCACTAGGTCCTATATAACAATCCCTGTGGGCAGCATATCACTTTAGAAAATCACATATTAGCAGCTCTTTTTGTGGTGGCAAAGAAATGGAAATTGAAGGGATGCCCATCAAGTGGGGAATGGCTGAACAGGCTGTGGTATATGAATATGATGGAGCGCCATTGTGCTAAAAGAAATGATGAGCAGACAGACTTCAGAAAAACCTGGAAAGACTTACGTGAACTGATGCTGAGTGAAGTGAGCAGAACCAGGAGAATATTGTACACGGTAACAGCAACATGGTGCAATGGCCAACTTTGATAGACCTAGTTCTTCTCCACAGTATAACAATCTAAGACAGTTCCAAAAGATTCATGGTGGAAAATGCTATCCACATCCAGAGAAAGAGCTATGGAGTCTGAAAGCAGATGGAAGCAGATTATTTTCACTTTTTTTCTTTTTTCTTTCTCATGGTTTTTCCCTTTTGTTCTGACTCTTCTTTTTCAACATGACTAAAATAGAAATATGTTTAATATGATCGTACGAGTATAACCTATATCAGATTGTTTGCTGTCTTAGAGAGAAAGGAGGGGAAGGAGGAAGGGAGAAAAGTTTGGAACTCAAAATTTTACACAAATGAATGTTGAAAATTGTCTTTATGTGTAATTGGAAAAAAATAAAATGGTATTAAGAAAAAAAGTCATATATTAATATTATCCATGTCTGATTATATTTTTATTTATTTTGTTAAATATTTCCTAATTTCATTTTAATCCAGTTCAGGCTCCATGTAAGAGTGGCTGTATATCTGATACCTTTGGCTTAGAAGACAGAAAATTAGCTTCTGAGTCACAGAGAGATGGGTTTGAGGCCTGCCTCTGTCACTGGATCATGGATGTTGAACTAGAAGGGACCTTGGAGATCATCTGGTACAGCCCTCTCACTTTAAATATGAGCCTCCGTGAGTTAAATGACTTGCCTCAAGTGACACAGATATTAAGTGATAGGTAGGATTTGAACCCAGGATGTTTGACTCCAGAGGTGTCCTTTTTTAATATTTCAATCACATCCTATTTTCTGTCACAATCTTACACCCATCTCAGCACTCAATTCTTACTACCACCACCCACACTGAGGCCTTTACCATCTCTTCCTTACCTGGACCAGGCAGCTAAGTGGCCCAGTGGATAAAGTGTCAGACCTAGAGTCAGGAGGACTCCTCTTCCTGAGTTCAAATCCAGTCTCAGACGCTTCCTAGCTGTGTGACCCTGAGCAAGTCACTTAAGCCAGTTTGTCTCAGTTTCTTCATCTGTAAAATGAGCTGGAGAAGGAATGGCAAACTGCTTCAGTATCCCTCAAATGGGGTCATGGAGAGTCAGATGTAAATGAAATGACTGAGCAACAATACTTACAAACATTACTTCATTTCATTACTTCATACTTCTCAAAACAACCTTGGGAGGTAGATGCTATTATTACACCCATTTTACAGATGAAGAAACTGAGGTTAAGTGATTCACCCAGGGTCACACAGCTAGTGTCTAAGGAAGGATTTGAATTCAAAGTCTTCCAGACTCCCAACTCCATCACTCTATCAACCACACCTTTGAGTATATTACTCGAGTCCCTTCTTCTTCTGCTCTCAGTTCACTCCCATCCTCAAAAAGCCCAGCTTTACCTCTGAACTCAGAGGGGACTTCCCAATTCTTACCTAGGCAGCCCAACAAACAAAACTGCTCCTGGGAATGGTGTAGTTGGTGCTTTTTCAGGGGCCACTGGGTGGCGCTATTGCGCTGCTGTTGTTGAGGGCCCTGACTTAGGAATTCTGAGATTTGCCCAGGCTGCCTCCCCTGGGATTGAAATCAGACCCAAGGCAGAACCTCCTGAACCTTGACCTTGTTAGAGCCTGGGAGGGAGATGGCCGCAGCAGCGCTTTGGGCTGGTGCTCTCCGAGGTCTTTGGGACGACCACACGGGCTTTCATCAGTGTGTGATGGTCCTGGGGCGGTCCTTCAGTAAGGGGGTGGATTAGCTGACCTCATGTGAATCCCTTCAGCCTGGTCATTCGTTGTGTGATCCTCCCTCTCACGGTGTGACCGTGGACAAGGCACTTTCCATCTTTGTCAAATGATGGGGTTCAATTAGGTTACCTTTAAAATCCTAGCTAGATTTCTGGAATTCTAGCTATGTTCTAAGGTCCTTTCCCATTCTGGCATTCTGTGTTCTATGTTCTAAGGTCCTTTCTAGCCCTGACATTGTATATTCTAAGGTACTTCCTACTTCTAACATTCTATGTTCTAAGGTACCACGTAGTTGTAACATTCTGTGTTCTAAGTGCCTTCCAGCTCTAGCACTCACAGGGCAGGCAAGACAGCCTACATGTAGCAGCAGGGCACCCTGAAGGAGAGGCAGGGGGCAGCACATGCCAGGCAAGTCAAACAGCATCTCTCACATGCATCCCCTTCCTTCTAGTCATGTGACCATGACTAGACCGTTCCTGAGGTCCTCATCACCTCCTCCCTGACTGGACTAGCATAATTATGGCAGGGAGCCTCTGCCCTGGTCTCCCTCCCTCTAATCTCTGCTCTGTCTATCCTTTCTTCACACAGTTACCCCCCCCCACCCCCACCCCGATGGACACAGGTCTGCCTACCATGACTCTTCTGCCTAACAACCTTTGGTGATTCTCCCCTTCCTCCAGGAGAAGAGCCCCTAGCTCCACTTACTTCTTGGCATTTTAAGTGCTTCTCTTTCACGAGCACTACATTACAGCCGAACTGAGCTATCAGCTCTTCTCAGAACTTCACCTGTCATCTCCTGCCTCTGTGTATTTGCCTGAGCACACACCTGCCTCATTGCCATCTTTCAGACTCTTTATCTTCCTTCAAAGCTCTACACAGCTACCCATATCACATCAAAGGATATGAGCAGCCTTCTCCTTAAAGGAAAAAATTCAAGCTAAAAACAAACGTGTGAAAAATGCTCTAATAATTGAGAAATGCAAATTAAAGTCTCACCTATGCTTTCCATTGCATCTCTCCCCACTGACCCTCCCAAAGAGCCATCCTTGGTAAATTAGGCAGGGAGGAGAAGTAATACAACAAAGCTAACCACCATATGAAAAAATCTGCCATTACAGGCGCCGTGGTAATGGCCTAGGCTTCCACCTCTGCAAACGAGGGACAGAGATGCCTCCGCATATCTCTCCAACAAGCATTTATTAAGTGCCTACAATGTATAGGGTATAGTGTCAGCTGCTGAGCCTATCAAGACAAAAACAAATGCCAGTCTCTGCCCTCAAGGAGTTTATATTCTACTAGAGGGAATCAACACATAAACAGATAAATATACATGGGTTGTCCCAAAAGTTTTGGTGCAGTTTTAAACCTCCTCACTTAGACTTTTGGGATACCTTGCATTAGATAATTTGAGGAGAGGGAGAGCACCATCAATTGAGGAGATTAGGAAGGACTTCCTCTAGGAGGCAGCATCTTTGTCTTTCTTGAAGGACATAATACAGCGGGTGCCTAATAAATGTTTGATGATTTGAATAGAATTGTAAAATGTTAGAATTTGAAGAGATCTTAAAATATAGAATGACCAGAGCTGGGAAGAACCTCGGAAATCATCTGGTTCCGATTCTTCATTTTGTAGTTGGAGAAACTGGCAAACACAGGAGCAGAACAACTTGTCCAAGATCAAACAAGTCAGGGGCAGTCAAGAAGAGACGGGAAAACGGACTTCCTTCTTTTCTTTGCATAGGTGGGGGATGACGGGTATGGAAAACGATATACACTGTTGGAATTGGTTCATGTTTTGGTTAATTTTTTGCTGGCTTTTTTCTCCTTTCTTCATGTTTTAAGAGATGGCTGAATGGGGCAGTGGGCGAGAGAGAAATGCATTTGAAATGAAGATGATATAAAAAAGAAGATGCCTATCTATATCTATATCTATATCTATATCTATATCTATAACTATCTCTCTCTCTTGCTCTCTCCCTCTCTCTCTCTCTCTATATATATATGTATATATGTAAATATATATATTTAAATCAGCAGTAGACAGCTAGGGCTGGAAGCTTGGCCTCCTGACTCCTAGTGAGTGACTCAGTCCACACCACTATAGGAAAGTCCTTCATCCTGTGTCCTTGTGGTCGGTGATGATCCAGGGTCACACAGCCCCCAGCCCTCTCACCATGGGGAGCTCCAGAGGACAGAGATTGGGTGTTCTCCTCGGGGAAGCCAAGAACCATCTGGTTCCCAGTAGGTGATAAATTAAATGAATAGCTTAGAGTAACATAGTGCTTGGCACATAGTAAATAATATTTTTATTCAAATAAAGTAACGTAATAAATAAATTAATAAATGCTTGTTAACTAACTATTGTAGTAGAGTAGAAATGGCCCTGGATTTGGAATCCAAAGATAATGCTTGGCCTTGGTCTTGTGTCCTTGGCCTTTTTTTTTTAAAAAAAATTATTTTATTTTGAACTTAAGAAATAAAAAGCATTTCCAGGAACAGTAGACTAGAAAAAAAGATGATTGCACATGAACCTGCAAATCTATTATGTACAACTTGTTGTTCTTTTGAAATGTGTAATAAAGTTATCGTGTAACTTTCTTTTTTTGTTTTCTCCCCTCCCCCCACCTCTGCCCACAGCCACCACTAGATGCAAATATATGTGTATGTATATTCTATACACACTTCTATTAATCAGTCCTTTCTCTGAAGGCAGATAGCGTCTTCCTTCCTAGGCCTTTGCAGTTGATTTGGGTATTTATAATAGTCAAAATGACTTAGTCTTTCAAAGTCGCTCTTAAAGCAGTATTGCTGTTACTGTGTGCAATGTTCTCTTGGTTCTGCTCATTTCCCTCTTCATTTTTTCATGCAAGTCTATCCATGTTTTTCTAAGATCATTAAGCTCATCCTTTCTTATGGCACAGTAGTATTCCATCACAATTAAATATCATAACTCTTTTGGCCATCCCCCAATTGAAAGGCATCTCCACAATTTCCACTTGGCCAAGTCTCTTCCCCTTTATGGGCCTCAGTTTCCACATCTGTAAAATGAGAGGACCAGAAGAACTAGGTGGTCACTAAGTTCCCTTAAAGCTCCAAAGGCTCTAGCTGAACCTTTTACGTCCAGGTGAATGGGGTCCCTGCTCTGGAGGGGCTGCGGCCACTGAGATGCAGGGAGGTGAAGGCAGGGGCCAGCTGGAACCCAGCTCTCCTGAGCACCCGCCCAGCAATCTCCCCAGGGCACATGCTGCCTCCAGCCCAGCTCACGTGTCTCTGCCGGCCACAGTACAGGTCCCCCTCGCCCCTCCCCTCCCTCATTGCCGCTGATGTCAGAGTGGCCACAGACCTGGAATGAGTCCCCCCTCCCCCCACTGCGGGCTCCTCCCCCTCCTTTAAGAAGCTCAGGGAGTGGGACCAGAAGGCACAGTCCCACAGAAGGGGTAGCCTAGCTAGCACCTCTGGATAGAGCTGGACAGACAGACAGAGGGAAAGAAACAGGGAGAGAGGAGAGAGGGAGAGAAAAAGAGAGAGAGAGAGAGAAGAAAAGAGAAGAGAGAGAGACACAGAGAGAGAGAGAGAGAGGCTGACAGAGGGATCCAGGGAGTCAGGAGAGGGAGCAGGGAGAGGGAGAGAGAGACAGACAGATAGACAGGGGAGTGAGGGAATTAGAGACAGAGAAGCAGAGGACTAGACAGAAACCTGAGGAGAGAGGTGGACAAGACAGAAACACAAACATATTCAGACATACAGAAGATCAGACGATCAGAGAATTCCAACCTGGGAGAGACTTTAGGGATCATCTTGTCAAACCCCATTCACTTGAAAGATGAAGTAACAGAAGTCAAGAGAGGAGCTATGACTTACCCAAGGTCACATAACTTGTAAGGAATCGATCTGGAATAGAGACAGAGCAAGACCAGAACGCAGAAAGAAACAGAAGGGGCTAGAGGAGTGAAGGTGGGAAAGGCAGAGAGAGAAACTAAGGAGGACCATATAGGACTATAGAGAACCAAGAGACAGAGCCTTCAGGAGAGACACTGAGACACTCAGAGAGTGGGGGCAGAGGCAGAGATAAAGCTGGAGGGTCATCGGCCTCAGGGAGCATCAGCTCCTACCTTCTTCGGTTCCAGAAACTAGCTTCCTCCTCTCTAAGGTGGGACAGCTGGGAAAACTAGGAGGCAGCTGAGACCAAGCCCCAACTAAGGTAAGGCCTCCCATGCAGGGCAGTTCCTTCTGAATCAGGTTGTTGTGAAAGATTCTTAGAGGTGCTGACCTGGGGGTCAGGAAATTGCTGGAATCATGATTATAATCATAAAGTCACCCTGAAGTGAGCCACAGTCTTCCCCTTTCCTCTCCTTCCCTCCCCTCCTCTCTTCTCTCCTTTCTTCTCCTCCCCTTGTCTCCCCTCTGCTTCTCTCTCCCTTCCTTTCCTCCTTCTCCACCTCCATCTCCCTCTCCTCTTTCTCTTTTTCTTCCCCTTTCCTCTCTTCTTCTCTCTTTTCCTTTCTTCTTTCTCTGTCTCCATCTCCTTCTCCCTCTCTTCCTTCTCCTTCCCTTTCTTCCCTTCTTCTCTCCTCTCCTTTCCTCCTTCTCCATCTCCATCTCCCTCTCCTCTTCTTTTCTCTCCTCTCTTCTTTCATTCTTCTCTCCCTTTTCAATTTTGCTTCTCACCCACCACCTCGGGAGGTATCATCCCTTGAAATCAAGTCCTCTCTCCACCCCCCCTCATTAGTTGAGGGCTCAGAGCAGCTTCAGGACTACCTAGACCCCTGATTCCATCCCAGCTCCAGTTCTCCAAATTCTTTCCTTCTCGGGAGTCTTGTCTTGCTTTTTAATCAATGGTTCTTGACTTGATCTGGTGGAGAGATCACTTGGGCTGGGCTTTGGAAGATAGACGGATTTTGTCAAGGTATGTATTGGTAGGAACAACATCTGGGTTCGATACTTGTCATAAGGAAGGGCGAGGAGGATCTTGGGGGTAGAGGTTGGAGAGGAAGGGAAGGGAAAAGAGTATAGCCAGGCATCTGGTCTGGCTAGTGCACGGAGTAGGCGAGGCTGAAGAGGGCTAGGGAAGACTGGAGAGGTAAGACGCTAAGAGATTTTAGATGCCAGCTGTTGTTGACTCACCCAGATGGGGTGGGTGGGAGGATCTCACCCCAGCAGGTCAGGTGCCCAATTTACCCCTGCTCCCTGCAGACCTGGGCTCATATGGAAGGTTATCAGATAGGCTTTCCCTCAGCTTGAGGATCTTCCCCTAAGTTGTGGGAAGGAGGAGAGATAGAAGAGAAGAAGGACTCCTCAGCTCTGCTCCTACATGTTTTGGGAGTTTCTTACTTGGGCAGCTCTATCTATACTCTCTATAGTATAGATAGAGTATAGAGATAGATAAGAGCAGTACCAGAAAGATCGGGAGACACTGAGTTAGAGGCCTTGAGTTCAAATCCTGCCACTGCTATTGACTAGATCTGATCCTAAGCAGGTCACACTACCTCTCCAACCCTCACTTTCCTCCTCTGAAATGAAGAGATTGGACTAAATTCTTTCTAAGGCCCCTTCCAGTTCTCAGTTGTATGATCTAGGAATACTACCACTATGGGGACTAGTGTGATTTTGTTCTGGGAGAGGAGAAGGGGAGGAGAGAGAAGTAAGTCTTATCCTCTTGACAGCTGGTCCTGGGCCAAAGCTGGGAAGGGGAAAGGAATGAGGGGACCCAGGTTCTACCTTATCTCTCATAGGATAAGCTGGAGCAAGTAAACTTTCCAGTTTGTCTCCTTACTCCTCTGTAGAATGGGTTCATCAAGACTGCTCTGCCATTTTCTGAGGTTCAAAGGAGATTGTAGGGCCATGCCTAGGACTGCTCATTTCTCAGGGAAGCTCCACCCCTAATCAATAATAACCTTCTCCCTCTGAGGCCAGATAAGTACTGTCTTTATCCTCTCAAATGGCACTGCTTTATGGGTATCTCTTGCTCCTTCCTGAAGGCAGGGATCTTGCCTTATCTAAACTCCCCTGGTAGTAGCACTGAGGTCAGCAAACAGCAAGTGTTTAATAAATGTTCTTTGTTGTTCAGTCATTTCTGGATCATGTCCAGCTCTTTGGGATTTTCTTGGCAAAGACTTGAAGCGATTTGTCATTTCCTCCTCCAGCTCATTTTGCAAATGAGGAAACTGAGACAAACAGGGTTAAGTGACTTACCCAGGGTCACACAGCTAGTACGTGTCTGAGGCCAGATTTGAACTCCGGAAGAGGATCCTTCTTGACTCGAGGCCCAATACTCTATTCACCGTACCCCCCAGCTGCTCCAATTCACGCTGAGTGAATCGAATTGAATCCTAGAGGATGTCAGCCGGGATTCTGAAAGGACTGCAGACCAGGCCAGGCAAGGATCATTGAAAGAGCTGGAAAAGTTGAGAAGAAGAGAAGTCTCGGGGTGGGGGCGGAGGACGGAGAGGCGGTGGCTTCCTTCAGGTATGGAAAGGCCTGTCACATGGACGAAAGAGCAACAGCAAGAAGGCTAGGCTCAAGCCAGGCCCCAAGGGGTAAATGCTCTCACTGAAAATTTAACAATCGGCCCATGCCTCACTGTACCCTGATATTTCACGAGTGCGTTAACTGCCCATCATTCCAATAGGCAGAGTTCCCATTTCATGATCCCCATCAGCCATTTAGATCCATAGATATCAAAGTTGGAAAGGATCTGCCTCTAATTGTTATCAGGGAGATAGACAACGGCTGAATCCCTTCCCCTCTCTGGCCTCCAGCATCCTCATCTATAACTTGAAGGATCGGAGGCGCGTTCCAGCACTGACATTCTATATTCTAAGATGTTTTCCCCCTCATCTAAGAGGCTATGATCTAAGGTCTCATTTAGCTCAGATGTTCTAAAGCCTACGATTATATATTCTAATTCCCTCATTTTATTGCCGAAGAAACTGAAGTCATTGGTTTTGCCTAAGGTTGGCCACGTAGCTAGTTAGTGGCAGAGGCCATCCTCTTCATTCCTAATCCGGTGTTATTTCTGCTCCTCTATACAGGATGCTCCAGACATCTTGTTGCAGTTTTAAGCTATTAAAATATATTAAATGCACTAAGACTTTTAGGACATATTGTACTTTCTCTTTGCCCTTTTACTGAATGGCTCCAGGCTGCTATACTGTGAGACTATGTGTCTGCTTTTAATTATTCACCTATCTCCTCCCTATTGTTATTGTCCAAGCTTCTAGCGGCCCCCTCGAGTAGTTAGTTCCTTGTAAGGGTTAGAAAAGAGAAAATCAAGTCAGTTAGAATTATAGGTAGAGATGAGAGCAAATGGTTACTGAGCGAATCTTTGAGGGATGACCCCATAGTGAGGGTGACGGACTTTGGGGCTTCTATGACCAGATTACATAGATGTGCCAGTTGGAAAGAAGAGAGCTAACGAGCATGAGCTGGCATGCGCTGGTACACCCTTATAGACCTGCCTATGCTATATTATGTGGGCAGTTAGATGGCTCACTGGATAGACCACCGGCTCCGAGGTCCAGAGGAGCTGAGTTCAAATCTGACATTAGACACTTAGTTGTATGAGCCTAGGCAAGTCACTTCACTCTGTTTGCCTCAGTTTCCTCACCTATAAAACAAGCTAGAGAAGGAAACAGCAAACCACTCCAGTATCTGTGCTGAGCAAACCCCAAATGGAGTCACAGAGAGTTGGACATAATTAAAATAACTCAGCCACAACAACAAATGCCATATTATCCATATAAAGGTTTATATCCGTATAAAGCTTGGGCTAGAACCTCTCTGAGGTCCCTCTCCATTCTGAGATGCTATTGGTTTGGTGGCAGGAAAATAACTGTAAGTGGGGACATTCTGTAAATGTACCCACTGGGGCTGAACCGATTCGAGGAGGTCCTGCTAGACGAATCTTATGGTGTGGCCACCTTTTTGTACATTCCTCCAGACAAAAATCCCATTCCAGTGACTATGCCAGGTGTGTCTGACTAAGGAGAAGGAGGGCGCTGAGGACATTCACCTCATCATCTCTCACCTCAGCTGCAGGACTTCATCGTGTCCCTGCTCCAGGAACCTGCCGCACCATTCCCCTCTTTCCATTTCTTTTTATGTGTTTTCTTCTTCCAGTAGACTGTGAGCCCCTTGAGGGCAGGAACTGTCTTATGCCTTTTCTTTATATCCTCAGCACTCAGCACAGTGCCTGGCACACAGTAGGTGCTTAATCAATGTTTATTGACTGTGATTCTAATTCTCTGAAAGAGCCTTGACCTGGGAGTCAGGGAACCCAGGTTCAAATCCCAGCCATGCCATTGTTAGATTGTAGGTCAGTCCCTTCTCCTCTGGTCCTTGGTTTCCTCACCTGTAAAATGAGAAGATTGAACTATATAGTCTCTAATATCCCTTCCATCACTGATATTCTGTGTTCTAAGGCCTCTCCCAGGGCTAACATTCTGCATTGTAAATGCCTTCCAACTCTGACAGTCTGTATGGTCTATATTCCAAATTCTATGTTCGATATCTCTTCTATCTCTAAATAGTCTGATTATTTTAAGTCAGAAAATGGCAGCCTGACAGAAAGGGGTATGAGTGTGTGTGTGCGTGTGTGTGTTTGTGTATGCACGTGTGTTTTCACACGTGCATGTGCTTGTGTGTGTGTGTCAGTCTTTGTATAATTGGGAGACATTCCTAACCCTTTGCTTTGCTTAAGCATTGATGGGGTTGGGGGTCACCTTGAGTGTTTCTAGAATGAAGATAAGCATATTGATCAGTCAATCAATGGTCACAGTGCTTTTAAATCATCATCTGGGGAACCATTTCCTCCCCCACGTGTGTAAGTTTGGGGGCCTCTCAGTTCACTATATCCTGGCTCAGTTTGCAGTCTCTGTCCCTGGAGACTTTCAAGAAATCAGTCCTGGAAGGCTCACACCAGGGACACCCAAGCTGAGATGGAGGGAATATTTGGTAAATAACAGTATTATCCTCTTGAAAGTAACCAATGGAAATAACTTTCTCCAAAATTACCAATGATCCCTTAAATGCCGAATCTTATGACATTGTCTCAGTCCTTGTCCTTTTTAACCATCCCTCAGCATCTGACACTGTCAATCACCCTTTTCTCTTGGATGCTCTTTCCTTTCTAGGTTTCCATTACACTGTGCTCTCATATCCAACTGTTATCACTCAATCTCCTCAGCTGGATTTTCACTCAAGTCTTGCCACTAACAAAAGGTATTTCTCAATATATCTGGCCTTCTTCTCTTCACCCTTTATATTATCTCGATTGGTGATCTTCTCGACTCCCATGGATTCAATTGTTATGCCCATCGTACAGCTAAGGAAACTGAGGCAGACAGAGGTTAAGCAACTTTTCCAGGGTCACCCAGCTAGTAAGTGTCTGAGGCTGGATTTGAACTCAGGTATTCGTGACTCTAGGAGAAAAAAAAGAGGAGAAAGTGAAAGAACTGGAGGAACTTTCTCAGGGAAAATTCTTAAAAGAACATTGAAGAAGGGAGTGAAAGAGGAAAACAAAAAAGAAGAACCAGATTTTGAAGAGGCGGAGTGAAATCTGGACATGTATCTGGAGGACGGAGGACTACGACATGATGGAGATAAGGGGAGAAGGGCCACTGGAACATTTCCTTCTGTGCAGTAGACATGAGGCTCTTTTTCAAGGAGGGGAGAGCTTCCCTATGTGGAAGGCTTCTCGTATTCTAAGGAGCCACAGGTACCACCAGGAGAGAGGTCATCCAGCGATGGTCAGAGAATTAACTAAAAGGCCAGTAATAGTGGCTGATACCTATCGAGGGGTGCTGAGGCAGCCAAGTGTTAACCTGAAAGAATGGTGGAAAGGCCTGTAGTCTTCCTGGAGTACCCAGCTAGGACACGAAGGATTATGGATCCTGAACAAGAAACTAAAGATTCTGGGGCACAGGGGGGTTTTCATCATGGCTTCCAGTTGAAGGTGGAGACTTTGGAAGATAAAGATGAATTTTGGAAGCGAACAACTGGTAAAGAAGATGGTGTCTAAAAGCAAGACGTGGATTTCTGAACCACAACTTAAAATCAAGGAATGATGGTTTTCTTGGACACTTTTTCTTGCCTGCTTTTAAAAGCCTTCATTTGTGCAAATCAGAACTTGATGGCTCTAACATGAAAATGCAGTGGGTGAGGGGAATTGCCCACATAATCTACCGTGCCAGTTATCACGGAAAGCAAAAGGGCACCACATATGGAGAATTTTAGCAGAGGAGACCAGCAATTCATAAGACACAGCACCCAAGAGAAACCCAAGGCCTCTCCACAGAGATGTACAAAGTATGGGTGGCAAGCAAAGGGAACTACAGATTTAACCCAAGGAGGCATAGTCACATGGGTCTCACTGATGAGACCCATGAATGGAAGAAGGCCCTGAAAGAATGTAGCTTATTCAAAAGAAACAAAATAAACTACATGACAAAATAGCACGGAGAGAGACCAAGAAAGACAGCTAGTTAGAGAGGAGACAAAATGAGGAAATGTGGGAACTGGAGCAGGGAAGCCTGTCGAAGAGCATTTGGGTAGAGATCTGTGGAGAAGGAACATGTGATAGTGTGATTGGAATCTACTGTAGGCGACTTGGACAGAAGGAGGGCACAGGAGAAAGAGAATTCGGCAAAAAGATCATGAACCTGTCATGGAGGGGTGATACAGTAGAAATGTGGAACTCTCTCTCTCTCTCTCTCTCTCTCTCTCTCTCTCTCTCTCTCTCTCTCTCTCTCTCTCCCTCTCCCTCTCCCTCTCCCTCTCCCTCTCCCTCTCTCTGCCTCTTTTTGTCTGTCTCTCCCTCTCTTCTCTCTCTCTACCATTTTCTATCTCTCTCTTCTCTGTCTCTATCTTCCTCTTTTTTTTCTCTCTCTCTCCCTCTCCCTTTCTCTCACTCTCCTCTCTGCCTCTTTTTCTTTCCCTCCTCTCTCTTTCTCTCCTCTCTCTGCCTCTTTTAGTCTGTCTTTTACTCTTTTCTCTCTCCTACTATTCTCTCTCTCTTCTCTCTCTGTCTCTATCTTCCTCTTTCTCCTCTCTTTCTCTGTCTCCTCTCTCCCTCTCCTCCCTTTCTCTCTCCTCTCTTCCCTGTCTTTGTCTCTTTTTCTTTCTCTCTTCTGTCTGTCTGTCTCTATGTATCTGTCTTTCTTGGTCTCTCTGTCTCTGTTTCTATCTCTGCCTTTCTGTCTCTCTCATATCTCTGTGTCTCCCTGTCTCTGTCTCTCTGTCTTTGTTTTTCTCTGTCTCTTTTCGTTGTTTGTCTGTCTCTGCCAAAAGCAGGAAAGCTGATGAATTATCAACTTACCCACATGATCGTTCTTAGGACAGTCAAGAGGGGGACTATTCTAGACCTGGTTCTGATCAACACAGAGGAACTAGTTGCTAGAATTGCAAACTTTACCTATGATATGTCCCTAGACTGAGAGCTAAAAGGAGACTTAGAGTCAATTGCCTCATTTTACATGTGAGGAGACTGAGGCCCTTAGAAAAGTTAAGCAACTTGTCTAAAGTCACCCAGATAGTAAATATCAGAATCAGGATTTTAATACACGTCCTGTTTTCCCAGAGTTAGTGTTTTTTCCCCTCTCTATCATGTTTCTATGATTTTGTGGTAACCATTCATCCTCGGTAAAGCCAATATCCTTGACTTGGGAGAGGGGGAGGTCATGGGGCCATCCCCAGGGTCTCAAAGTCCCTTGGACACAATAAGATGTAGCCTAGTCAGAGAGAGGGCCCAAAGTCCCTTCAACAGGGAGCCCTGGGGCCCTCCCAGGGCTTTCAGGGACAAGCCCTAAGCCTGTCCTCCATCTCCATGGGAACCCAGGGTTTTCAGGGTCACATGTCACAGAGCATAGGAGACAGAGGGAGGAGGGGAGAAGGATTAAGACAGGAGGACAGGGAAAAAGAGAGACACAGTGGGTAGAACAGGGAGAGACAGACAGTGAAGGACTGAGAAAGGAAGGCAGATAGTAACATAAAAAGAAGCAAAGACACTGAGAACAAGTAGAAGAAAGAGAGAGAGAGAGAGAAAGAGAAAGAGGGAGGGAGGAAGATACACAGAGATACACACAGAGATAGAGACAAACTAAAATTGATATATAGCATGTTAAGAGTCTGTAAAACATTCTATATACATGATCCCAATTGATGGATGGGAATGGGAACCATTGAGGGCACACTGAACCTTTAAATAGGCATTTTCTTCCTTCTCTTCCTCCTCCTCCTCCTCTTCCTCCTCCTCTTCCTTCTTCTTTTCCTTCTTCTTCTTCTTCTTCTTCTTCTTCTTCTTCTTCTTCTTATCTCTCTCTCTCTCTCTCTCTCTCTCTCTCTCTCTCTCTCTCTCTCTCATAGCCTGGACATTGGAGACCTCAATTCAAATCCTGCCTCCAATACTCATTTCATAACCCTGATTGATTCATTTCTAATACCATGCCTCAATATCCTCATCTTTAAAATGGGCTCCTCCCTGCCAGGGCTGTTGTGAAGAAAGCACTTTGTTCACTAACCCACTACAGAAATGGTAGTTATTGTCTGTTATTATCACCCTCATCCCTGTCCTCATCCCAGTTCAGGGTTCTTTCCTCCCCAGGCCAGCTCCAGCCCTCAGCTGCCATTCTCATTGCTTCTGCACAAAGGCAGCCAGGCCTCCTCAGGTTGCATGTCTTCCATCCCCACCATCCACCTGGATCTGATGCCTCCGGTGACCCAGGGTTGGATTCCTGGGTGGTTGAGGTAACTTAGAGGAAAGGAAGGTCAGGGCTCCAGTTACAGCCCAGTGGGTGGGGGATTAAATAGCGGGCTGCCTTTCTGAATGAGAGAGTATAAGAAATTGATGCCACTTCCCTGATGGGCCTCAAGGAAAGGCATGTGAGGGAGGCTGGAGAGAAGGGTATACATTTCAAGGGCAGGCTCTGTGTGTGCCGGGAGCAGAGCGTTTTGGAAATTTTCTTCCAAAGGCCAAAGGGTAATATCTTCCTCTGACACCCCCAGCCAAGGCAGGGTGGAGTGGTCTTGGACTCATCTTTTAAAGAAAGCATAGAAATATACGCCTCTCCAGGAAGCTTCCCCGATCACCCTTGTGGTTGTATTCATAGGATTGTTGAGACAGAAGGGACCTTAGTGATCAGTAAGCCCAACTCTCCCATTTTACGAGAGAAAATTGAGGCCCAAGGGAATAAAGTGTGCAGCTAGAACATCATTCTTCGTACTATGTCACATGGTCTAATGGCTTTCCCTCTCATTTTTTTGGGGGGGGCACCTCTCTAATTCACTTCTCATGTACAGTATGTTTTTTTGTTATCTGTGAATGTATCTTACCTAGTTGACTGCAAACTTCATTAAGGCAGAGAGTCTGTCTTTTCTAACATGTGTCTCTTCCTCAGTGCTTACACACAGATAGGGCTTAGTGAATGTTGAATTATATGAATAGGATCATGGAGCAGCTGGGTAGCACAGTGGATAGAGTGCCAGGCCTGGAGTCAGGAAGACTTGAGCTCATATCTGGTCTCAAATACTTACTAACTGTGTGACCCTGGGCAAGTCATTTAATTCTGTTTGCCTCAGTTTCTTCATCTGCATAATGAGCTGGAGGAGGAAATGGCAAGCCACTCCAGTGTCTTTGTCTTTGTCAAGAAAACACTAAATAGATACAACTGGAAATGACTGAACAACAGCAACAGATCTTAGAGCAGAGCTGAAAGGGACCTTTGGGGCCATCTAGTCTAAGCTTTTCATTTTACTGTTGAGGAAACTGAGGCCCAGAGAGGTCAAGTGATTTGTCCAAGGTCACACAGATAATGAATTTGAACCCAGGTCCTCTGGCTCCAACACCCAGACTGCTTCCCCATGTATATTAAGCACAGTGTACAGAAACATAAAAATGAGTCTATTGCTAATACCAGCTGTGTGGCACTAGTGCAAGTGTGGAGGGGTTGGGTCAGGCTTGAATGACTGAGCTCAAAGGGAAGGGGAATGGGGAACTCTGCAGGCATCCTGGAGGACCTGTACCTTTGAAGGAGGGATTTTTGAGGGGTTGAGGGACTTGGGAGGGAGAAGCAGAGCCAAGCAGAGACAGTGTCATTTCATGGATAGGGCATTGGACTTGAGACTCAGGTACAGCCCTGGGTTCTAATCCTACCTCAGAGACTTACTGTCTGTGTGTCTATGGACAAATCATTGTGCCTTTCTCTCTGTGCCTTGATTTCCTCATCTGTAAAATGAGGGGGTTGGAGTTGATGGTATTTTAAATCTCTACCAGCTCTAAATCTGTGTTAACATCCAGAATAATAGTATTAACACTGACGTTTATTATCATGCCTACTATGTGTCTGGCACTTCACTAAGTGCTTTACAATTATTATCTCATTTGATATTCACAATAACCGTGGAAGGTAGGCATGGTCCCCATTTTACGGATGAGAAAAATGAAGCAGATAGATATTAAGTGACTTGCCCAGGGTCACGCAACTAGTAAATGTCTGAGGCCACATTTGAAGTCAGGTCTTCCTCACTCTGGGCTCAATGCTCTGTCCACCATGTCACACAGAGCCACTGAGTCCCCCCTGCTTGGCAGGAGTAAAGGGTCCAGCCTGGAGACTGAGCCAAAGGCTAAAGAAAACTCCATTTCTCTCTCCCCTCTTGTAGATCTGTTTCTGGTCCCTGCACACGCATTTGAAGAAGAACAATGGTGATTCTACAACAGGTAAGGTCTTTGGACTGGGGGTGGAAGCCTTGGGGAAGGGAGTATATGATTCCTTGGAGTTCATAAAGACCAAAAAGTAATGATATATATTGGAAAAAAAAACCCTCTGGTCTAAGAGCAGGAAGCCCAGAGCCCTGGATCTGTCACTTAGTTGTCAGGCATCCTTGGGCAAGCTGCTTCCTTCTCTGGGTCTCAGTTTTCTCCTCTGCAAAATGGGGCTAATAATACTTGGATTTCTGAGTTCTTATAAGGAACCTGGTTAGTAAACATTAAAGTGTTCCAGGAACACGGCCCAACCTTTGAAGGCCAGTGACAATCTCAGCCTCTTTATAACTTATAATGATAATAACTTTTATATAGTGCCTTAATATTTGCAGAATCCTTTATATGTGTGTGTATCTATATCTATTTGTGTCTGCATCTGTATAATTTTGATCTAACAACGATCCTGTGAAGTGGGCACTATTATTATCCCTATTTTACAGATGAGGAAACTGAGGCTAAAAGTGGTTTGCTTAGGGTCACACGGCTAATCAGCGTCTAAGGCAGAATTTGGACTTCATTCTCTCTGACTTCCAGCTCTCCGTATTACTGAGTACGCCATCTCCCTGTTGGTCTTTGAGAGTTCCTATAGTTGAAAAATTCCTCCCAGAATTATAGAATTCTGGAGTATGAAGGGCCCCTGGGGACTGTCGAGTCCAACCCATATCGTCCTGCTCCTCCCTGCCCCCTCTCTCTAACATACTTGGCCGGTTTCCAGCCTTGGTCAGACGACCCCTGCAGGCAGGAGGAAATCACTGCCTTCCAACTTTGGGACAACTAATTCCTTCCTTTAAGTCCCAACTAAAATCTCATCTTTCACAGAAAGCCTTTCCCAACCCCTCTTAATGACTCTTCTCTTTTAATGATTTCCTATTTGTCCTGAATATAGCTTCTTAGTACATATTTGTTTGCTTGCTGTCTCTCCTATTAGATTGTAAGCTCCTTGAGAACAAAGGACTGTCTTTTGCCTCTTTTTGTATCCCTAGTGCTTAGCACAGTGCCTGACACATACTAGGCACTTAATAAGTGTTCATTGATTGGCTGTTAGAAAGTTTATGCCTGACATCAAGCTTAGATCTGCCCCTCTGCTTGGAGATGATCCTCTTTGAACCTCTGTGGGCTGTTCCTCCCCCAAAGGATGCTCAGTGCATCACTGGGCCCAGCCTGGAGGAGCTTCAAGCTGGGCAGGACCTACCAGCGACTGTTCTGTGCTGGTGTAGCCTCTAAGAACCCAGTATCACCTCTATGCAGGAACACCAGAGGGAGATATGAGTGGAAGATTGGGGTTGAAGTGAACTTGCTGACTTTTCTAGAGCAGCAGCGTTCAAAGTGGAGCGTCATGGCATAACCCCAAGGGTGATCGGTCAACGGGACATGGGCAGCTGGGTCACAGGACTATCACTTCCCCACTCAATAAACTCCTGTGGTTCCCTATTGACTCAGGCTAGCAATTCATAGTCTAAGGCTCTGAACTTGTTTACTATTTTGATAATTAAATTTAAATACAATTATGTTCCTTTGTAATCCCATGTATATTATCTTATGTATTAAAAATATGATTCTGAGAAAGAGTCCTTTGCGTTTTACCAGACTTTCAAAGGGGCATATGACACCAAAAAAGTTAAGAACCCTGCTTTAGAATCAAATATTATTTCATCTTTATCATGTCCTTTAAAATTTTTATTTTGCTACTATTTTATAATATACACAATAATTAATACAGTAGTATATACACACATATACATACATACATACATATGTGTATACACACACACACAATTTTTAAATAAATAAATCTGCACACACCGGAGCTGCAAACCCAAAATTTTTTTGCTAACAGGATACGTGACTGAAGGAGATTGGAGATCTTAATAAAGTAAAGGCCATGGGGTTGGTTTCTGCACGAGCCATTTTATTAGCAGTGATAATCAAATTTAAAATATAGTGTTCTAGCCTTTTTTCTCAGTATGAGTGTGAAAACATCATGCTGTAGCTCACGGGGCAGAAAAGCATATGGAGATAGCCACATAGCTTTTTGGGTGGTTCCCTAGGTATGCCTTCTCCACCACCCCTTATTCCCCATTTTGGAGCTTCTGCCAACTGCTCTAGAGAGTAGCAGCTGATTGCCTGAGCTGATCCGCCGGGGTATTTAAGGTAGCTAGATAATAGGAAGGCAGCTGGTGTGTCTGGAATCACACTGGCTCTATGTGGGAACAACAGAGTGTATAACGAGATGGAGGGGATGAGTGCATGGGATGGGAAAGGCAGCAGCGAGCTAACAGAGTTAGCCTGGGTCTACTCTTTTGGGTCATCCTTGCGATGATGTGTGTATACACTACTGTATTAATTATTGTGTATATTATAAAATAGTAGCAAAATAAAAATTTTAAAGGACATGATAAAGATGAAATAATATTTGATTCTAAAGCAGGGTTCTTAACTTTTTTGGTTTCATATGCCCCTTTGAAAGTCTGGTAAAACGCAAAGGACTCTTTCTCAGAATCATATGTAGGTACCAACGTGATGTCAGTCCTAGCCCATGCTGGTTCAGAGACCCTACATGCCAGGACTGGGGAAGAAGGAAGTTGTGTTCAGATTGGGCCTAGCTCAGTTGTGACAGCTGAACTTCTGGTTGCTTGTCTTGAGGGAGGAAAGCCTGGTGGTGGGTGCAATGCGGATGACTTCCCTTTTTATGGGTCTCTCATGTAATCTTCACACCATTCCTATGAGCTAGAGAGTATAGATATGAGGAGAAGAAGGGAGGGGAATGTCTTCTCTTCCTTTTGGGGAGAGGGACAAGCAAGTTGACCCCATTGGAGAGATCAAAGTCCCCTTTCTAAGCTGATGCCTCGCTGGAGCGGTCTGCTCTTCATTTGTGGCTGGCCCCCTTCAGTCTCTTAAAACCCATGGTGGTCATATAGTACAATGGAAAGAACATTCTTGTTTCTCAAGTCTTAAAGGATCTGGGTTCAAATCTCACCTCTGACGATAACTGCCTGTGTGACCTGGGGCCAGTGATTTATATTCCCTGGGCCTCAGTTGTGGCATCTATAAAAACGAGGATGTTGGAGGATAATCTGATGATTTAGGGAGGGGCATTGTGTTCTGGGGATTAGCACGCTCTAATGAACTGGGAATCAGCAGACCTAATTAGGTTCTCATTTCAGCTCACACAATGATGTGAGACTTTGAGTAAATAAGTTCCCTCCCCGTCTGGCCTCAGTTTCCCAGTTTGTTAAATGAAGCTGTTAGATTAAATCATTCCTTAGGTTTTTTCTAGCTCTGACATTCTGTGTTCTAAGGTTCCTTCCAACACTAACATTCTGTGTTCTAAGGTCCTTTCCATCACCAACATTCAACGTTCTTAGGTCCCTCCAGCTGTGAGGGACATTATTTTGTGCACCTCATCTTTCGTTTGATGGTTCAGGGAGATGTGGAATGATGGACGCAGGGCTGGGGTATCCAGATTTTGGGGTGTGACACTGACTGTGACGGACCTTTTACTTAGGAAAAGACAGAACAAACCAGTGCTATTCCATGGTGTGGGACCTCCTACTTTCCCAAGAGCACAGCCTATCAGTCGCTGGTTGGTCAATCGACTATGACAGCCTCCTGGGGGGCAGCGGGGAAAGAAACTCTCAGGCCAAGGCTGCTTGGGGAAACTAATGAGCTCATTTGTCACCAAGATTCAAGCCAAAGAATGTGTCAGCTTATGCCAGATCTGAGCTGGCACCCCTCCCCCTGACCCCAGCTCCTAGGAGTAGGCAGGCCCTCCCCCTCCCCCACTCCAGCCCTAGGACCAAGGAAGGGGAAGGGGATGCATTCTATCTGGGAGCTGACTGGAAACCATTCTTTTACCCTTCTGTTCTGTGTTCCAGTCTCATGGGCCTTTGTTCTCTCTTAGTGCTAATCGAGTCCAAGACAGTTAGTGCTAGAAGGAACGTTAGTAATCGATTTAATGAAAAAAAAACCCACCCGTTAAATGCCTACTATGTGTAAGGTTCTATGTGTCGCACTGGAGATACAAAAAGGGATTCAGTATCACCCCCGCCCCACGCCCTCCCCCCACCACATGCACATATATACAATATTTTTACTTGAGACCCAAGAAAATTCAATAACAAACCTAGGGGCATACATTTAATTATTGGCTAGCTAGGGCCAGCTGCCCTGAATCCCACTTTCTGGCACGCTTGTCACTTCCCTGGCCACTTCCAAAACAGGCAGTAAAAGGGTGTCTTCTTTGCTGGTATGGACTCTTGTTTCTAGAACCATAAACCTAGGGCTAGAAGGAGGTACATCTTCCCTCTCCCACCCCTCATGCCCCAATCTTGGGTCCAGATTCAGCCAAAAAAGCACACCTGGCAGATGAGAGAATCAGGTTTTAAATGCTTTGTACAG
This sequence comes from Phalanger gymnotis, assembly GCA_028646595.1. Lineage (NCBI taxonomy): Eukaryota > Metazoa > Chordata > Mammalia > Diprotodontia > Phalangeridae > Phalanger > Phalanger gymnotis. The sequence continues at coordinate 716,594,326 of CM053622.1, forward strand.
CCTTGCTACTGAAGGCATGTAGGGACCTAAATGGCCATTCCTGGAGCAGCTGGGGCCCATTCCCATAATGAATTGTCCCCATTTACCATTGCTGACTAATTCGCATCATTTCTCATGTGGGCCTGAGCTGGGCAGGCTGTGAGTTACATGCAACTGCTCCCAGGGGACGCATGGGGCTGTAATGAAGAGTCCAGCCTGAGCTGAACAGAGGGCACATTTGCATATAGATTGAAACACATCACCATGGGGTGGGCCAATGGACCATTCCTTATCTCTAGGTCTAGGCTTGTCTGACAGGGCCTCCTCCCACTCCCCTGATAGAATCATCTTTCCATTAAGTTTACTCCCATAGAAAGAATTCTGTATTGGGAGTCAGCAGATCTGGTCTCTGGTCCTAGATCTTCCATTAAAGACCTGTGTAAACTTGAGTAAGTAAACTTGAATAAGTAAATTTGACTCAGTTTCCTGAATATAAAATTGGGGAGGGTGTCTAACTCTGAGATCCCATGATATAGATGCATATATAAACATGTATACACATACATCCACATATATGTGTAGGTATATATGTGTGTGTATGTGTATATGCACACATATATACATACATATATATATATATATCTATATCTATATATATATAGATAGATATATAGATATATATGTCTGGTTTTCATCTCTCTTTCCAGAGAGACTGCATGGTACAGTAAAGAAAATCCTAGCTCTAAGGGTTCAAATCCTGCCCAAGCTCTTACTACCTGGGTGACCCTGGGCAGTCACTTACTTTTTCTGGGGCTTCTTCATCTATCAAATGAAGAGATTAGGTCACCCCTAAGGACGTTTCCATGTATAAATCTATAGATCAGAGATCATATTTCTTTTTTTCCTGCTGTTTCCCTTTATCCTGCTTCTGTCCTCTATTCATTTATTCACACAATCCCCAGTGTCTTGAAATCCATTCTTCAAGGCTCAAGTCGGTTACCACCTCCTCCATGGAGCCCTCCCTGATTCCTGCCCACTCCCCCACCCCACCCCAGCTGAAAGTGAATTCTCCAATCTTGAATCTCTTTCTTTTCAATTTCTATGAAACATGTCTAGGTTCTGGAGGTAGAAGGGATCTCAGGGGCCATCTAATCCAACTGCCTCATTTTAACAGATTAAGACATTGAAGTACAGAGTGGTTAAGTGACTTGCCCAAGGTCATACAAGCAGGAAGCATCAGGGACGGGAGTTGAACCTGGATCTTCTGACCCAAGAGGCGAGTTTCTTAACTTTGTGTCCTGGACCCCTGTGGCCATCTGGAGAAGCTCATGATCCCTTTTCAGAATGGTTCTTAAATGCACAACATAAAAATAGATAAGATTACACAGGAAACCAATTATACTGAAACACAGTTACCAGAATATTTTACAAAACAACTTCACAGGCCCTAAAGTGCTCTCGGAGGCCTGATCTGGAGCCAGCTTTCTTTCCATGAGCCATATTGCCTATTGCAAATTAAGCATTGCATCATGTTTACTTGTCACGGAGAAAAAACCAACCACACACTTGGCTGAAGGTCTTCTCATACCTCCTTATGGTATTGAGGTGACTCCTAACTCAGAGGTATGTGTTCCTTCTTCCCTCAACCAAGGGAACAGGGAATTTCAGAGAGCTTGCATGGGACCCCCTCTTCCTACAGAGATGCTGCATTGTAGGAACGTCACTGCTTTGGACCAAAAACTGGGTTCTAGACTTGACTCGGGCACTCAGTCACGTGCCCTTCTGCCTCAGTGGCAATGCCAAGGGGAGCAAGGCAAGGCGCTGACAAGTACTGCCCAGCTGGAAAGACTTCTAGGATGCTCCTGGTGATGTACGGTGGATCGTTGTCTGAATTGTGGCAGGTTTAGTGCAGAAAGGCTCATCCCCAGAGGGCTGATCTCCTGGGGAAGGATCATCTGGCCACAGCAACTCAAGAGCACCATCTAGGTGCTAGAGCGCTGGACTTGGAGTTGAGAGGATGGGAGTGGGAACCCGGCCTCAGAAATTTACTGTCTGTATGTCCCAGGGCATGTGCATGGGCAACTAAGATATGGCCTCAGTTTCCTAGTCTGTAAAATGGGGATGATAGTGATAGTACCCACTTTATCGAGCTGTTGTGAGAATCAAGTGAAATAACATATGTAAAGTGCTTTGTAGACATTAAAGCAATAAATAAGTTATTATTATTATAATATCAAATAATACTCTAATGTGGTACCTACCTTATGGTGCAGCCAAATCGGCCCACTTGCTGCCTCTCAGACACATAACACTCTGTGTCCCATCTCTAGAAACAGCCAGGTAGTGTGGTGGATAGAGCACAGGACCTGAAGTCAGGAAACCTGAGTTCAAATCCAGCCTCAGACATTTCTAGCTGTGTGACCCTGGATGAGTCACTTGCTCCTCACTTTCCTCAACTGTAAAATGGAGGGTGATAGCACCTTCATGGCAGGGCTGTTGTGAGGATCAAATGAGATAATATTTGTAAAACACTTGGCATATTGACTGGCCCGTAGTAAGCACTTAAATGCTTCTTCCCTTCCCTTTTCCTCCATTTTGCAGATGAGGAAGCCTTAAGGACCAGAGATGTTAAGGGACCAGGCCAAGATTTGACCTACAACAAATTAGGGTCAGAAATATGATGAGGGATTGGGTCTCCTGACTCCTAATTTAGCTTTCAGATACAAGAAAGGGGAGGCAGTATGGATTAGAAGCAAAAGCTCTTGGTCAGGGCTTGGACCCGGGTTTGAATTAAAGTTCATTTCCTACCTCAGACAGGTCACTTCCTTCCTCATGCATAAAAACTAGGGGCTAGAACAGATGTTCTCTAAAGTCATTTCAAGCTCTGATGGCCTGTCTCTGACATTCTGTGACTCAGGAAGGGGCTGAGGCTATGTGGGGGAGTCCAGGGAGTGCCACCGTCAGGAATGACCTTTGTAGCAGCTGTGCAAGGCTCTCTGGGGAATGGAGATTGTCGGATTGGGAAGATGCATGATGACGATCCAGGCCTGGGGGCTGGCGTGTGCCTCATCAAACACCCATTGGACTGTCATGTGCTAGATTTATAACGTCTCCTTAGCATTTACAACACATTCACCAGCAATTACAGACTAATCCTCTAAAGCGGGCCCAGTGACTGGCCTTTGAACAGATTCCTCTGGGAGAATAAAGAATCCTTAGACATTAGAACTGGAAAGGAATTCAGAACACCTGATATTAAAGTGGAGGGGCCCTTAGAACACAATGTCAGAACTGGAAGGGACTTTAGAAAATAGAATGTCAGAGCTAGAAGGGTACTTAGAATATAGAATGTCAGAGATGGGAGGGACTTAGAACAGGCATGTCAGAGCTAGAAGGGACTTTAGAACATAGATTGTCAGAGCTGGGAGGGGTCTTAGAACACAGAATGTCAGACATGGGAGGGATCTTAAAATAGAGAATGTTGGAGCTAGGAAGGACCTTAGAACATGGAATGCCAGAGTGGGAGGGAGCTTTGAATATAGACTATTACAACTGGAAGGGAACTTGGAGGTCCCCTGGTCTAATTTCCAAATTTTATAGGGGAAGAAATTGAAGTCCAATGAAGGGAAATAATTTATTCAAGAACACACAAATGAGTCTGGCAGTCAGGACTTAAAAACCTAGGCCATAGCTCTGGGTTAGGGAGAGAGGACTCTGTTCTTATGTAGATGTGCTCACTATTACATTGCTTGCTTCTCAAGGGCTGCTTGCCTCCCACCCTCACCCCACAGAAGCCATGTGCTGAGAGCCAGCCCTCCAGTGATGAGCCTTAAGCCGATCCTCAGACACCACATACCAGCTCCATCTATGGGCCTAGGCCTGAAGTTCAGGCAATAGGCCTATTCTTCCATTCTAGAAGGACCTTGCAGAATTTGGGCTCTGCTGACCCAAGTTGCTAAGTGGTGCAGCAGATAGAGCATTGGGCTTGGAATCAGAAAAGTCTGGCCTCAGACACTTACTAGCTGGGTGAGTCACTTCACCCCGTTTGCCTCAGTTTCTTCATCTGTAAAATGAGCTGGAGAAGGAAATGTCAAACCACTCCAGTATCTCTGCCAAGAAAACCCCGACTGAAGCCAGTCAACAATCCACCTAGCCTGCAAACCCCTAGGGTAACCTCCATGTTGGGAGAATGCATTTATTTGCAACCAAATCAGTCAATGAGGTTTTGGGGTTCTTTCTTGTCCCTGGTTCCCAGAAATAAATTGAGGGTAACAGTGGATATTTTCCCCCAACCTCAATGTTTGCTTGAGGCATTTTTATCATTAAAGGAAAGAAGTAACTGGAGTTTTTAAGTCCATGCTACTGGTAGAAGGGATAGTTCTCATCCCCACCAGGTCACTGGCTCAGCTTCTTTTGCTTCTTTTGATGCTGCTGTTGCTGATGCTTCACTGGGGAGAGCAAAGATGGAGTGGGTCCTGGCAAGGGAGCCAGTAGCTCCTCAGGGTCCAATGGGCATTAGGGAAGGAAGACTGAAGGTAGAGACCCATGTTGAGACTTCTTCTTCCCTTGAGGCAGTGGCCCTGGCCCTAAAACTGGCCTGGGAGCCATGGCTGAGAGTGGGATGTGCCAGGCCAGGCTTCCTAGCTTGTAGCAGGCGCCCATCATTGCTCTGACATGGGGATGCAGCCCTCAAAGGGCCTAGTGATGCCAACTGAGTGGAGCACAAGGACAGCAGGCCCCACGGTGGTGGGATTGTCTCCTCGGTCCCTGTTTCTGGAATCTGGCTTGCACTGTGACCTGCAGGGCTTCTGACCAAGCTCACAAACTGCCCTTTGCTCTATGGAGTGCAGTGTATGCAATGTTCTTGATTTACAAACACATCTGGGCTGGTTGACAGGTTACCTGGACAGGTGTGTAGGGGTGTGTGTGTGTGTGTGTGTGTGTGTGTGTGTGTGTGTCTGGCTAAGTATTCTGCTCAGTGTTGCTGGGCAGCCTGCCTAGCACAACCTGCCTCTTGTCTTTTCTCCTCCCCTAAAACATCGAGGCTAAGGGAGTTGACCTAGGAAAGAGTGGGAACATAAAATAAAAACAAATCCTTCACACCAAAAAAAAAGTCTGCAATTCAAGAGGGTTGAAGATGAAGAGAACTACCCTGCCAGAGAGGTAATGAACCTAAAATGCAGAACGAGACACACATTTCTGTCTGCAGAGGACAGAAAAGGGGTCTAAATGAAAATACAATCCAATACTCGTCAGAAATGTCATTGATGGCTTCCTTCAAGGAGTGGGGTCTTGACATTCCTTCCAGTTCTGCAACTCTGTACAAGGGTGGGGAATCTGCAGTGTAGATGTCACATGTGGCCCTCTAGGTCTTCAAGTGCAGCCCTAGGGGATTTGTCCTGTGAAGTTTTGGATTCCATGAAAGAGCCGCACTTGAGGACCTAGAGGGCCACATGTGGCGTCCAGGCGGCAGGTTCCCCGCCCCTATGCTCCTCTCTAAAGCCAAGCTCCTTGCTGCTATGGACACTAGAGGGCTCTCTAAGAGAAGGTTCCATTCTACATACCTCTAACTGCCAGCTCAGGGAGCCAGCCTGGGCTGAGCTTCAGACCCCCAAATACTAGTAATAACTCACATTTCTATAGCAGTTTATACTACTCAAACGACTTCTAAAGTCCTGGGTCTAAACTACCTTTCCAGCTTTGCTTCACACTAACACTTCCTTTCACCTGCCCATACGTTCAGCCAGCCAAGCTTAGCTAAATATTTCACTTTCCTGCTGTCTACATTTTTGCACAAGCCATTCCTCTTGTCTGGAATGTTTTCTCTCCTCATCGCCATCTTGCAGAATCCTTGGGTTTTTTTCAGTCAGTTAAACCATAAGCATTTATTAAGCTCCTACTACATGCCCGTTGTTACACTCAGGCCTAAAACTATAAAACGAAACATCAAACAGTCCTTTCTCTCAAAGTGCTTATGTTGTATATGGGAGGAGGAGGGGGGCAACATGTGCACATGTAATTCCATAGAAATAAATGCACAGTCATGGGGGTGGCAGTAGTGTAAAGGGAGGAAAAGGCTTCACATAGATGTCCGTGCCTGAGCTGCTCCTTGAAGAAGGATAAGGCAGGAGTATTCCAGGTGTGGAAAACAGCTGCCATGTGTGAGGAAGAGCAAGAAGGTCTTATATTAGACAGCAGAATGTGGACAGAGGAGTCATGCGGGTACAATAAGATTGGAAAGGTAGGTTAGGACTAGGTTGTAAAGGGCTTTAAAAATTAAATACAGAAGTGTTATATTTGAGGGACAGGTAGGTGGCACAGTGAGTAGAGCACCTGCCCTGGAATGAGGAGGACTGAGCTCAAATCTGACCTCAGACACCTGACACACTTACTAGTTATGTGACCTTGGGCAAGTCACTTAACCCCAATTGCCCTGCCTCCCCCTCCAAAAAAAGCAGTTTTATATTTGAACCTAGAGGCAATAGGGAGCTCAATGAGTAAGGAAAACCCCATGGAAATGATCCAGTGAGAAGTGATGAGGATCCAGACCAGGCCTCAGGCCAGGGTAGCCTTCCTTTATCCAATTGCAGGCACTTTGTCTTTTGTCTGGGATGTACCTCCCACCCCTTCCAGTAGAATGTAAACTGTTTCTTTTTTTAATCTTTGTATCTCCTTTACCTAGCACAGGGCCTGATTCATAGGCTTTTAATACATATTTGATGAATTGAATTATGCCCATTTTAGAAGTGGGAAAACCAAGGTTCCTACAGATTAAATCACTTGCCCACAGTGGAGAAGTCAAAGGAAGAAGAATTTATTAAGTGCCTATGATATTAGGAGGTAGCTAGGTGCACAGAGTGCTGGGCCTGGAGTCAGGAAGTCTTATCTTCTTGAGTTCAAATCTAGTCTCAGACACTAGCTGTGTGACCCTGGGCAAGTGACTTAACCTCAGTTTTCTCATTTGAAAAATGATCAGGAGAAGGAAATGGCAAACCACTCCAGTATCTCTGCCAAGAAAACCCCAAATGGGTCACAAAGAGTCAGACAGGACTGAAAATGAAAAAAAAACTGCAATGTTAAGAGGTTAAATGATTTGGCTAGGATGACACAGTTAGTAGGTATCTGAGGCTGGATTTGAACTCAGGTTGTCCTGACTCCAGGTCTAAGGCTCAATTCACTGTCCCACCTAGCTCCTCCATAGTGAAAGAACTAGCAGTTAGAAAGCTTAGTTAAATTCTAGTCTGTCACTGTACTGGTGGAGCATTTTTATAAAGTGCTTTATTGGTAGGGGTGAGTTAAGTGTTTTGTAAACCATAAAGAGGCAGGGAAATAGGAGAACATCCCCCCAAACTCTGTCTCCATACTTATAACCTGGCGCTCACCTGCTCTTCCAGGTTAATCTCATATTGTTCTCTTCCATGGGTTCTCCCCACTGGCAACGGGACTCATTTTTGTCCTTGCAAACAGTTAGTCAATAAACATCTACCATGTAGCAGGCTCAGTGTCAAGCTCTGGGAATACAAAGAAAGGCAAAAACCAGTCCCTGGTCTCAAAGGGGCTCAGAGGAGACAACGTGGAAACAGCTATGTACAAACTATAGACAGGATGCACTGGAGATAATCAATAGAAGGAACGCTCTAGAATTAAGGGGGATGGGGAAAGGCTTATCATAGAAGGGGGGACTTTACCAGGGAAGGAAGCCAGGAGATGGAGGTGAGGAGGAAGAGCCTTCCAGACATGGGGAACCTCTAGCGAGGATACCTGCAGTCGGGAGATGGAACATTGGAGAGGGTGGGCATTCGGGCATAAGGCATAAGAAGTGTGAGACTTCTCTATCTCCATGTCTTTACTCCTGCTATTCAGAGAACCTGCCCTTCATGAGAACACCTGGGAAAGCTGTCTGTTTTGCGTTTATTTTAGACCATCATCTTATACTACAAGCAACAATAATCTCCAAATGGCTACCTGGTTTGACCGTAAAAGGTCATTTCATTTTTCCAAACTTAGTTTTGAAAATATTTTTCTGATTAACTCCCCATTCACCACCACCACCACCACCCACACTGAATAATTAACAAGAAAAAGAAAACTGTCTTAAAAAATATGCAAAGACAAAAGGAATTCCCATATCGGCCACATCCAGAAATGTGTGCCTCATTCTGCATTTTAGGTTCATTAGCACTCTGGCAGGATGTGGGTAGCGTTCTTCATCTTCAACCCTCTTGAATTGCCATTTGTAATTATGCTGATCTGAGCAGAGTTCTTAAATCTTTTGAAGGTGTTTTTATATCTGTTATTGTTACTGTATAAATCTTTCTCTTAGTTCTGCTTATTTCACTCACTATCGGTTTATATAGGTCTTCTCATTTTCCTCTGAAGCTGTCCATTTCATCATTTCTTATGGTTCAATAATATTCCATTACATTCAAATGGTGCTATCACATGTGCGGTGGCCACACTCCAGTAAAACCAGCTCAGCAGACCAGCTGAAGGGTAACTAACAGTGAGTTAGGGGATGTCTACCTCAAACACGTGAGGACTTCCCACAGGAGAATAGGTGGATGAGAGTGATTTGTTCCAGCGGCCATGAAAGTGACTGAAGTAGGCTTGGTTAGACATCAAAGAAGCTAAGGTCATCCACTGCATCCCAGGCCATCATCAGCTGCCTTGACTTTTGTCCTGCCACTGGACTTCGATGACTCTGGGAGAGAGAATGAGGCCGATGACTTGGTGCAACTCTGCCTCACTTAAATCTAATTCACACACAAGTTAAGACATTACCCAAACATTTACCAGCGCACCCCTGGTTCTAGTACACACAACCATGTTTTACAAACAAAAGCAAAAGCAAAAACAAAACTACTGATACGTTTTTCTTTTGGCACAATAGACACTTCCTAACGAACACCCAAACAGATTCCTCCATAAAGTGAATTTCCTCCAAATATTTTATTAGTTATTAATCAAGAAGAGGCAGAAGTATGTCCTAACATTGACTACTATAAGGGATCAGTATTGTTGCTTTTCCAGACTTATTTCCATTACATCGTTGCAGTCACTGGGGGTAGGGAGGTGGTGGTGTGGCTCAATGGAAAGAGGTATGGTCTTGGAGTCAAAGCATTCCAAGATCAAGGACAAATACTGGCTCTGCCACTTAGTGCCTTTGTGACTGGCCACCTTCCCTCCTAGTGCGAAATCAATACTTCTAAGTACAGCCTAACCAGATTAAAATATAATTGGGAATAATTTAACAAAATAAAATGAATAAATCACAAATAACATTATATTTTAAAACTAAGTCAATATGTGGCTCCCAAGGATCCTTATGTAGGGATTAGTGGCCTCAATTTCTCTTGAGTTTGACACCATTGGATTAGGAAATTCCACTTGAAGTCAGAAAGTCCTGAGTTCAAATCTTAACTTAGATACTTATTAGCTGCATGACTCTGGGCCACTCCCTCAACCTCTGTTTCTTCATCTATAAAATGAGGAATTTGTTTTAAGTGACCTCTAGGGCAGGGGCTCTTAACTTGGGTTTTATGAACGTATTGTGATAAGTATATTTCAATGTAATTGGCTTCCTTTGTAATCCTGCAATTTTGTTTTATGCATCTAAAAAGATTCTTCTGAGAAGGAGAATATAGGATTCACCTGACTTCCAAGGGGGTCCATGACACACATGAAGTGAAGCACTTCTGCTTTCAGGTCCCTCCCAGCTCTAGTTGTGTGACCCACCCCTTTTCCCCCTCCACAAAGATCAACTTCCTTTGGGAGACCACTAACAGTGAAGAAGCTTTTCCCTTCCAGGATCCTGACCCTGACTTGGCACAAAGATTTCCTTTCACATGTGCCCCTTGTTCTGCCCTCTTGGACCAAGAACAACAGTCTTCTGTTTGAATGGCCCTTCCAGCTCCTGAAGATGCTAGTTACCATGACTTCTTTAAGTCTTGCCCCCTCATTGCTGAATGTCCTTCAGGCCATTCCTTCCTTCCATTGATGTTGGTCCTCTTTCTCCCTGGCTGTGGATAGCTAGGGTTTCACCATCCTGGCCCACCCTCCTTGGCTGAAGGTTCTTTCCTCATCTGAAGGGCAGGTGCCCTACATGAGGATGGAGCACTTTGAACTGTTTCTCAGTCCCATGTTTAAGGAGGTTGGCAAGCCTTTTTTCCTGGGAGCAGGTTTAGATGGAAGAGGGAGAAAGTGTGGGAGCACAGCAGAGGGATCATTGGATTTGGAGTCAGGATTGAATCCTTGTTTCACCCATGATGTTATTTCTGCAAACTTAAAGGAAGTCACCTCTCCCAGCCTCGGGGGTAGAACTCCATGATCTCTGGGGTCCCTTCCAGTTCTAGAGTCCATAATCTTGGAAACATCAGAAGGTACCCTGGTCTAGGAGTTAGAGTGCTGGGCCTGAAGATAGAAAAACTCGGCTTCTTACCTGCCTCGGTCACATACGAGCCATGTGATCTTGGGCAAGTCTCCTAACCACTCTGAGTTTTGATTCTCTTGTTGGTAAAGTAGGAGTAATTCGATCTATAATAGGGTTGTGAGGCTCAAACAAAATACCTAGAAAGTGCTTTGAACTCTAAAGCAGTGTATAAAAGCTACTTACCAAGCTGGGGAGCATGCAGCAAGGAAGGGCAAGGTTGATTTAATAGGTAGATAATTATATAGGCTGGAAGAGAACTCGGGGGCCATCTAGTCCAACTCTTTCATTTTACAGATGAAGAAACAAAGGTATGAGGTCAAGTGATTTATCCAGGTCACACAGGAAATAAACATCAAAAGTAAGATTTGAACCCAGGTCCTCTGATTTCAGTCAGTGATCCTTCTACTGTACCAAGTTGTCAGAAGGGTCATACTTTGTTTTCCAGGTCTCTCTCTCTCTGGGACCAACTGAGGAACAAAAAGATAGGAAGGCTGCTGCAAGGGTGCAAGCCAGGACTATATGTCAGTACCTGAAGTACCTGGGCACCAAGTCTCATTGGAGGTGTTAGTCAGGGAAGGCCTCCAGGAGGAGGTGGGTTTAAGTAGGCTTTGGAGGGAGGTGAGAGGGCATTCTGAGCACAGAGGAAGGGGGCCCTGGTGATCCTTCTGACAAGCAAAGACAAGATTTCTTCTCTCTGCCCAGCTCTGGGAGACCCATATTATCTGACGAGCCTAGGCTTTGCTGCTCAATGAATTATTCAGATCTCCCCTTGGCTGTTCCTTACTGTGTGAAGCAGGGCTGGGAGGGGGATGGGGGCTCAGAGCTCTCCGCAAGGGCCCAATTTGAGTGTGGAGACTCAGTGATCCATTGCTCTGTGCATGGAGGGAAACTGGGAAAGAAATGAGGGAGGAAGGCAGGGAAGGGATGTCAGCAGCAAGAGAGAGCCTTGGCTCTGAAATTCAGCAGGGTCTGGGGCTGAATGCTGGCTCTGCCAACCTACTACTGGTATGAATTTGGGCAGGTCCCTTCACCTCTGAGTCTGTTTTCTAATCTATAAAATGCACTGGTTGGATGGATAACCCCTCCATTTCCTTCCAGCCCTGAATCTGTGAACCAGTCCAGTCTCTGCCTCTTCAAAGAGCCCTTCTACAATACCCCTGACAAATAGCCATCTGGCTTCCACTTGACGACCTCGAGAAATGGGGAGCTTACTACCTCCCTGAGCAGAACATTCTACTTTTGGACTGCTCTAACTCTTGAAATTCATCTTTATTTTTCTTCAGAACTTGCCTTCCTACTGACTCCCATCATCTGAGACCCCCCTAACTCTTCCCAGTCCTGCCTTCTCGAGCCAAGCCACAAGTTTAAAGCTGCCCTATGATAGCCCTCTAAATGCTTGGAGTCTCCTGTCTCTCTACCATTTTCGAGGAAGGAGAGAGGGAAGACATGAAGCAGAAATAAGGGAATGAAGATTGATTTGTTGACTTAATATTCTAGCTCGAGAGCTGAAAGAGACCCCAGAGATCATCTCGTTCAACCTCCCTCATTTTAGAGATAAGGAAATTGGGGCCCAGGGAAGTGAAGTAATTTTTCCAATGTAACCAGGAGAAATTAAAGCATCAGAAGCAGGATTTGAATTTAGGCCCTCTGAGCTAAAGCAAGAACTCTCTCCCTTGTAGTTTACCTTCATGATTAGTCCATTATAATCAATCGGTCAACTGACCTCTCTTTATGAAGCACAGGAGACACTTAAGGCCCTTTGTGGGGCACGGTAAGAGTCTCGAGCCTCAGAGAGCTCACTGAATGAGGCTGACTAAAGACAGTCCAGCTCTGTGTGGTGTGGGCCAGATTAGGACCCTGAGCCTCTTAGCTCACTCACTCTCTGAGCTACACAATATAGAGCGCCTGCCCTCCTCCTCCTATCCCTGGGGGATAGCCAAGGTGCAGAGCAGTCCAGCTGGGGTGGGGGTGGGCTATGATCTGGGTCATAAATTTTGCAAACTCATCTCCTCTTTCCTTTTGAGTCCAGTCATGGGCTGGAAGGGACATACCTCATTACTGCAACCTAATGCTCCACGCTCCCCATCTCTTCCCCTCCCCCTGTTCCTCTCCCACCCCCATCCCCAGCTCCTCGGAAGCCAGGTATGAAACACCTGGAATGGTACGGATAATGGGATTAGAACAGACAATTTTAGGACCTGAAAGGATTTTGGAATCTAAAATGTTAGAACAGGGAAAACAGAATGTTAACATTCGAGGGGCTTTAGAACATGGTAAGTTAGACACTAATAGCTCTAAAGGGAGCATGGAACACACAATGCCCAGAGGGTTTTGTCGAAGGGAGGTTCCACACCTCAATATTTTTGAGTCATCGGTTAATGAGACACTAACCTTTTGCATACATTGAGCTCTATTTCTCGTCTCTTCTATTTCTCTATTCTTTCTCTAGTTCTCGTGTTTTTTATTGTGATTATTCTCTTGTAGATGATAAATCAGTATAGTCTGGTAGCAAGATAAAAGATGAACCCAATAAAGTAGGGAGGCAGCACGGTGCAATGGACAGCGTACTGACTCCAGAGTTGGAGGAGCTGGGTTCAGATTCCACCTCTGATGATTACTACCTGTGTGACCTTGGGAAAGCCACTTCATTTTCCCACAGCCTCAGTTTCTCCATCTATAAAATGAAAAGGTTGGACTAGCTAGCCTCTGGGGTCCTTTCCAGCCCTAGACCTGTGCACCTCCTCCTGGTCTGGTTATTTAAGGTCTTTTGGTCTCCGTTTTCTTAGTTTGTCAAAGTCTTGTGTTTTCATGAAGATAGAGGGCCAGGTCTGGAGTACAGGAAGACCTGAGTTCAAATGCAGACTCAGACACTTACTAGCTAGGCAAGTCACTTAACCCTGTTTGCCTCAGCTCTCTCATCTGTAAAATGAGCTGGAGAAGAAAATGGCAAACCTCTCCAGTATCTCTGCCAAGAAAACCCCAAATTAAGTCACGAAGAGTAGGACACAACTGAAAAACAAAAGAAAAAAAGAAAACAAAAATAAACAAACAAAATGACCAGGCCCAGATAAGGGTGAGTTTGCCCAAGTCCACACAGCGAGTGAATTAGTGACAGATTTGGCTCTAGAACTCAGGTGTCTTTCCACTCACTACCTCATAGCTGCTGAGAGTCCTCTGTCTCCACCACAGAGATAATGGCTTTTAAAGTTTAACAAAGTGAAGTTGGACCATAAGCCCCGCAGACAGCAGGCTCGGGACACTGTGGTCCTGTGGCCTCAGGCTGCTGTGGGTGAGTGTTTGGTGGGGGGAGGAGGAGGACAGTTACTGTTTTCAGCCTGCCTCCCTTAACTTTTCCTCTCCCTGAACACCACAACTTAACCAGGACCACTGATGGAAGTGGGGGAGGTTGGAGGGGGGATGCCTTGCTCCGGGTTATTTAAAATTCAGTTGCCATGGAAGTGGGTGATCACAGTGAAGAAGAGGCAGATGGCTCCGGGTTTAGGGTTCCCGCTGCCCTTTGGCTAATTCCGTAGCTGAAGGTATTAGGTTAATTAAAAGCCATGTGCTTTGTGGGGAATACTTGGCTCCTGGAGGTTTAATAAGTATCCAGGCTTGTTCTAAGTCTTCCTAGCAGAGCGTTCAGACTGGGGATCTGTTCCTTTGATGGGGTCCAGGGGGAAAGGGAAGCCTTCTTTCCCATTTTCTAAAGAACCTTAGAGTGGCGCTGGGCTGTGTCTTCTCCTAGGTTCTCTCTGGAGAGTTTGTAAGGGATAATTCTTCCACCACCCATTGCCAAGCTGAAGAAGGGAAATTTGGAGGCTAGAGGGCTCTGTGAGCAGAGGCTCTGGGCCTGCGGCTGGTGTAGAGTCTCTCTGAGTCCCTTCTGAATCTGAGGGGATGCCCTGCCCTTTTGGGGACTCCGTGAGCAGCAGTAGCAGAGCCTCCTTGCTTGTTTCTGGAATTTTGGGGTCTCTGTGTCTGGCCTGGCAGCGTACTCAGATGCTGTAAACATCCTTGGGCCACAGCACCCAAAAGGAGAACGTCTTTGGGGTATCCTCCGGGAAACCTACAGCACAGGTCCTTCCTCACTGGCAGAGCATGACGGAGAGAGGTCTCCAAGATGTCCTGGAGAGCTGAAAGCATGGCTGCTGCTGCTGGGGACCCAGAAGAAATGGAGAGCCCGGAAAAGGAGCAGGGCAAGTGGGCTCTCCTTCGAAACATCAACCAAGTGCTAAAGGCCCATGCCTTCCTGCCGGTGAGCAGCCTCATGCTGAGAGGGCTATGGGGGCCCCTGAGTGGGGGTAGGGAGTTCTGGCAGAAGCTGTGGGGGAGCTGGAGGCTGTCTGGTCCTGCTTCCATCTCTCTGAGGGCAGGGACTATGGCTTTGACCATCTTTGCATCCCCATTTCTTAGCATGGTGCCTGGCACATAGTAAATGCTTAATAGATATTTGTTGCCAGATTAACTCCCTGTGTGACTTCGGGCAGGGGATCTCTTCTCCTCTGGCAGCGTTATTCTCCTTCTCTGCAAAGGGAATATCTGTCCCACTAGTTTCTTGGGGTTGCTTTGAGGATCAAGTGAGTGAATGGCTGGGAAATAATATTTCTCTGGAACTTTATATTTGACTGACACAATAACCCTGTAAGGTGGGCACAGGAGATATCATAACTCCCATTTTACAAAGAGAGAAGACTGAGGCTTGCCCATGCTTGCACTGGTTGCAGGGGTGCTTCCACTAAGCTTTCCAAGAAAGGAGAAAATAGATTCCAAATGTCAGGTTTTTTGTGGTTTATTGGAACTCTGAATTAAGTTACAGCAAGAGGGAATAAAGAAAGATATGAAGAAGGACTTTCTGGCAGCATGGACACTTGCGGGGGAAGGGGTGGAAGAAGGATTCAGGGCGTGGGGGGGAAGGGGGAAGTGTTTGTCAACTGCTTCCTTTGGACGTCATGACAACCCCCGAAAGCCGGGGTCAGAGACCTAACTGTGACCCTGGGCAAGTGTTTGTAAAATAGAAATGATAATAGCTCTTACCTCTCGGGCTTCTTGTGAGGGTCAAGAGAGATATAACATATCTAGAATATTGTGCCCTGTTTAAAAAAAAAGGCTGCCAGCAAGAGCAGCAGGTGGGGGCGGGGTACAATGAGTGAGACATCAAAGGGACACGAGTAATAGAAAGATCCAAGAGGCTGTCCCATATGGATCAGTCGCTTCACCTTCTCTGGGCCTCAGGTTCAAACTCTGTAAAAGAAGATAATGGTATTGCCGCTACCTACCTCCCAGGGTTATTAGAAGAAAACACTTGCACGCCTTAAAGGGCTGTATAGAAACGGGTGCTGTTATTCGGTAGTTGGGGTCTGGATTTGGGGTATTTCCTGGCTGACTGTGTTTCTAGGCTAAGGCTGTGGACACCTGACGACCCCAGGGCTTCCAGATGAGCTTCGTCCCCTCTCCTCCCCCCAATATGAGAGATTTCTCTCCCTGATCACATCTTCTGCATCTCTCCTCAGCTCCCACCATCGTCTACTTTGTATCAGACTTCCTTTGTATAAATATTGTATTCTTCTTACGGCGGACAGCAAATATACCCAGGACAGAGACTGTTTCTCTTTTTGTATCTCTAACTAGGAGCACAGCACTCTGTGTGTAGTAGAGACCCAACAAATGTTCGCTGAATTTAATTCTACATCCTTTCTCTGTAAGGGGTGGGGCAGACCATGTACAGGTTATACTGTGATCACAGCCCTTTTTATTTATCTGGGCCTTATCCTGACTCGCTACACTGTAATTTTATTTTATCATTTTATGTCATTTAGTCATTTATTTTATCATATTTACGTGTCATTTAAAGAGGAGCATCAGTGCCTACAAACTAGATAGAAGTTGCATCAATCATTTGATCAGCAAATACTTCTCTCACTCTTTTTTTTAAAAAAGTGAACTATCCCATTTTTAGATTGGAGGCTCCTTGAGGGCAGGGACTGACTTGTGACTCTTTTTGTATTCCTAGAACTTAGCACACATTTATTAAGTGACTTCTACATGCCAGGCACTGTCCTGGGCACTGGGGATGCAAAGAAAGGCAAAAACACAGTCCCTGCCCTCAAGGAGCTTACCTTCTAAAGGAGAAGACGGCAAGCAAACAATTGTACATATAAGATGGGTCCAGCATAAGTGCATGGTGGTCTCAAAGGGCAAGCGCTAACGATGGGCATCAGGACTTCTGTGGAAGACAGAGCTATTCCATCAATAACTATCATATAAGTACATCCCCGCAGTGCACTCGGGGAGATAGAGAACTTTTAAAAATTGTTACTATATTTTGTTTTTACCTCACCTTCATTTCCCAGTACAACCCATCTCTCTTTTCCTACCTAAATTACTTTTTAACAAATAATATATTTTTTAAAGAGGTGGGGAAGAGGGGGTGCAACAAAACCAACCGATAGTCAGTCAGTCGCATGTGGCATTAAATACAATGTGCTATACCCATAATTCCATGCCACTTCTGAAAAAATGGGAGGCAGGATGAGAAAGCCTTTCTTAGACGCCCAGACACTGAGTTAAACCTTAGGATACAAAGACAAATGCCCCCAAGAAGTTTGTATTCTACTGGAGGGTACCGGTACCGCACATGATCACGGATAAGTAAATATTTCATGCTTACAAAAACAAATACAAAGGAATTTTGGAGAGGGTGAGCTCACTAACCACTGGGGACCCTTGTAAATGCCTTTTGAAAGAGGTGGTCCTTGAATGTACCCTTAAAGGGAACTAGGAGCTCTAAGAGGTAGAGAGGTTGCTGGGCAGATAGAATGCTGGACTTGGGGTCAAAGAGACCTGAGTTCAAATTTTACCATCAGACACTTACTAGCTGTATCACCCTGGGTAAGTCATTTAACTCTGTCTCAGTCTCCTTGACTGTAAAATGGGATAAAGAAAACACCTATCTCCCAGAGTTTTTGTGAAGATCAAATGAAATAATATTTTTAAAGTGCTTTAACATGGTGTCTGGCACATAGTAGATGCTTAATAAATGTTAACTATAATGATAATAATTATTATTCTCTCTAATATACCCACTACAAAAATCTTGTTATTTATCATATTTGAGTTAATAATACCTGAAACTTGTGTAACATTTACAATTTTTTCACACTTTTTTTACACGTTCACATCTATTATTTCATTGCACCCTTACACAACTAACAGCTAAGGTCTTTTAGAGGTCTCACTTTGAATGAGCTTAAAAAGACCAAGGTCCTCCACTGCATCCTGGGCCACCTCCAGTCATCCTGATTGACATTTGGCCGCTGGACCTAGATGGCTCTGGAGGAGAAAGTGAGGCTGGTGACTTTGTACAGCCCTCCCTCACTCAAATCCAATTCATTTACAAGTCATGGCATCATCTTCCTGATGTCACGGTCTTCTTCAAGAACCAAGGACAAACCACACAACCACACAGCTGACAATGGGGCAGGGATTATTATCTCATTTTGTGCATATGGAAAATGAGGCTCAGGAAGGAGAGGGAACTTCTCAAGAACCGCACAGTGAGTCTATGGGAAAGGCAGGACTTAAGAACTAGAAGGATTTCTAACCCCCTCATTTTATAGGTGAAACTGAGGTCTAGAGAAGGGAAGTCACTTGCCCAAAGTCACACAAAGTAAGAAGAATCAGAACTGGGATTTGAACCCTGGCCTTCTGACTCCAGTGATCTTTCCACCAAACCACTCTGACCTGTTTCTAGGATTTAGACAAGAATCCTCCATATAACATACACTTTAAACTTCAGTCAGTCAATAAGCATTTATTAAGCACCTACTAAGTACTGGGCCCTGTGCTAAGTGCTAGGGATACAAAAAAAAAAAAGAGATAAAAGACCTTCCTTGCCCTGAAGGAGCTTACAATGCAATGCGATCTAATGAAAACAGCTTAGGGTTGGAAGTCTACCTAGTTCCTACCTACCTAAATGACCCTTTCTTGTCTGGAAGGCTAAAAAGGCATTCCTGTAGTGGCTAAGAGGCTGATGGAGTTGTACTCTCTTTGAGATCACCTCCTCTCTGAGATTTTAGGATTCAAAGAATCCTAAAGATTCCCGTGAGTTTTGGGGCCTGGATTTTCGTATCTATAAAATAATTCTAGTCTTACCTGCTGTGAGAATGAAATGAGCTCCTGCATGTGAGAAGGCTTCACTGACTATATGTCAACAATAGAGCATTTTGTCTATCATCAAGGCCTGTGTCAATGTGAAAGACTGTTGGTGATAATTTGATATATTTGCTGTCACAGGAAAGTCTATATTACCCTGCTCCTTCCATCTGTTCTTGCTTTCTGTTGTGGTTGTTTGTACTGCGTTCTCAAAGAGGACCACAGCACCAGGAAGGCGATGCCATGACTTGCAAGTGAATTGGATTTAAGTGAGGGAGGGCTGTGCAAGGTCACCAGCCTCACTTTCTCCTCCAGAGCCATCTGGGTCCAGTGGCCAGATATAGATCAGAACCTCTGGAGATGGCCCTGGATGCAGTGGGAGACACTGGGTCCATACCTTTGCTTTGGAAGACTGCTTGCCATGTCATGGGGCGGGTCTAGAGTGGGCTGGAAGCTGCCTCAGGTCATTAAGTCTCTTGGCAATTATGAATATTTAAAGAATTTCTAATTCCTCCACCATTCCTGAGAGGGCTAGAGTCACCTGCAGGGGCTGCTGTGCCCCATCATGGGAAGGACTTCTCGCTTCATTTTGGGACTATGAGTGGGGAGATGCAATGGTATGTGTAAGTGCTTATCAAGTTATAGGTGAACCTCCTCCACCCCACTAGCAGAAAGTCCACCATTCATATCTAATTATGGCAGGGGTTCCTAACCTATTTTGTGCCTTAGATCCCTTTGATGGTCTGCTGAAGTCTTGGGGAACTTCTTAGAATAAAGTCATTGCCTATGTTCATAATAGAAGTTAATGGTAAATTTCAGTGAGACCTTGGTGAAAATAAAGTTGTTTTTTTCCATCTGAGTTCATAGATTCCCCTGAAATCTATCCATGGAGCCCAGACTAAGAGCCCCTGGTTAATAAGAACATTGATTTAGAACTGGAAGGTGCCTTGGAGACCAAGGCTAACTCTTTCATCACATAGATGAGAAAACAAAAGTTAAGTAACATGTTCAAGGTCACACAGGTAGTCAGTGACATAGCCAGGGTCTGAATCCAGTCTTTTTC
The DNA here is from genome assembly GCA_028646595.1 of Phalanger gymnotis. Taxonomy (NCBI): domain Eukaryota; kingdom Metazoa; phylum Chordata; class Mammalia; order Diprotodontia; family Phalangeridae; genus Phalanger; species Phalanger gymnotis. The sequence goes on from CM053622.1 coordinate 716,613,948, forward strand.
ACTCTAACTCCAGTGTGTTCCATTGTACCACAAACTCAGAGGCTAAGTATTCTTTTTCACAAATGAATCTTTGGGTTATAACTAGATTCATCACTAGAATCCATTCATGCGTTATTTTGGTCTGGACCTATGATTGCCTTAGTTTAGAAAATTCCCAGTGCAGAAATTCCCTCCACCAATGCAGACTGGCAGTTCAATTGTAACTGATAGTCTTAGAGCTCTGTCAGAGGGACGGAGAGGTTAAGTGACTTGTCTGGAGTACGTAGGTGGTAACTGGCAGGGCTAGTGTTTGAACCCCAGCCCTCTGCCTCCAAATCCAGACCTCTTTTCCCTGTATTCCACACATAGAGAGATGCTTAGGATCTTCCCAAATGGATCCCTTGGTTTATGACTAACTTCGGTACCTGTGTTTCTTTAATAGTGAATCATTTGTGTAGCAAGAGCTTTCCTTACAGCCAAGGTAGATAGTTAAGCCAACAAGCATGCATTATGTACCAGGCACTGTGCTAAGTGCTAAAGATACAAAGAAAGGCAAAAGACAAGGCCAAAGTCCCTCCCTTTAAGGAATTTGCAGTCTAACGGGAAGAGAAGATGCAAATGTCCATGTACAAACAAATTGAGCACAAGATAAATTAGGAGTAATTTCAGAGGGGAGACACTAGCATTGAAGGGGGTCAGAAAAGGCCTCTTGCAGAAGGCGGGACTTTAGCTGAGGCTTAAAGGAAGCCAGGAGGCAGAGATGAGGGAAGAGAGCATTCCAGGCATAAGGAACAGCCTGGGAAAATACTCAGAGACAGGAAATGGGGTGTTGGAGTGTCATATGCAAGGAATAGGAAGAGAGTAAGTGACACTGGATAGAAAATAGGTGGGGTGAGGAGGGAGGTGTAGCGTGTAGGAAGACTGGAAAGGTAAGAAGTGGTCAGGTTATGAAGGACTTTTAAAAGCCAAACAGATGGTTTTATATTTAATCTTGGAGGCAATAAGGGGCCACTGAAATTGATAAAATAGGGATAAGGAGACATGATCAGACTTGTACTTTAGGATGGACTAGAGTGGACTTAAGGCAGGCAGACCCACCAGCAGGTTATTGCAAGAGCCCAGGAGTGAGATGATCAGGATGGTGGCAGGGTCAGAGGAGAGAAGGCAGCCAATGGGAAAGACAAAGAACGATAAGACTTGGCAAAAAACGAGCTGCGGGGGACCAGAGAGAGTGAGAAGTCAAGGGTGACACCTAGGCGTGAGCCCTGGTGGCTGGATTGATGACAGGGACAGAAAAGTTTGGAAGGGTTGTGGGAGGAGGGGAGATAGTTCATCTTTGGAAATGTTAAGTTTAAGATGACTATGGGGCATCCAATTTGAGATGTCTAATAAGCAGTTGGCATTGAGAGACCGGAGATCAGGAGAAATGTTGGGGCTGGACAAATACATCTGAAAATCAAAGGGGGTTGGGGGGGGCAGCACCGAGGGAAAGTAATACAAGTATTATTTCAGATGAGGAAACAGGGATTTGAGAAGCTAGGCAATTTGGCCAAGGTCACACAGGCAGGATTTGAACCCGAGTGTCAGGAATCTCGGTCTAGCTCTCTAAGTAGAACCAATATGATGAATGAACAGACCCGGACTTGGGAACTAGGAGATTCACATTCTAGTTCTGCCTTTGTCACTTAGTCAATGTGTTGCTTTGGACTGGCCACCTTCCCCTCTTTATGCCTCAGTTTCCTAATCTGTAAAATTATAAGGCTGCATACCAGACAGTCTCTAAGGTCCCTTTCAGCTCTGACATTCTTTTTAGATGCCATAAACAAGCTGTACATTAGCAACAGGAGAGAAACTACGATAATCATGCCATCGGAGACTCAATTTCTTTTCCTGGGGATGTTAGTCAGAATAGAAGAGCAGGATCACTGTTTTCAAACATTTAAGCATATGGAAGAAGGGTTGATTTGATCTACGTGGTAATTGGCAGCAATGGGTGACATGGATTTAGTCTAGACGTAAAGAAAAGCCTCAACACTCTGCCTTCCCAAAGTGGAATGGGTCACCTCAGGGGCTTTGCTCTAGGTGCTTTCTGCCCCCAGCCCTAGCTACTAGATTCTCTGTCCAGGTGCCTTAGACCCTCCTCCCGAGGTTCTGATGCTCTGGATCCCTTTGGCTGGGCTCTACCTTCCCCTTCCGTCTCTGAAGGTGAAAGGGTTTGTGTTCACCGTCAATTCCATTGCAGTCCCTCACTTCCAAAACTGGTTTGTCCCAGATAAAAATACAATCGATCCTCATTATTCTTGTAAATTTGACTACTTGCTAAAACGTATCTGGAACCCCAAATCAGTACTCGTGGTGCTTTTGTCATGTGAGGATGTATGTAGAGCAGCAAAAAATTGGAGTCCCCCAAAGCACACATTCCCACCTGAGGTCCAGCAAGAAGCTCCGTCTCCCTGTTTCAGCTTTCCTGCTATAAACAAGCTTACTTCCCGTGATTTATTGGATGCCACATTTTTTTAAAATCTGGGAGCTTTTTGTTGCTGATTTCGATGCCTCAAATGATCCCCAAGAACGGCGCTGAAGTACTATTCAATGTTTCTAAGTTCAAGAAGGCTGTGATGAAACTTACAAAGAAAAAATGTATGTTAGATAAGCTTTCTTCAGGCATGAGTTTTCAGTAGTGTTGGCCATGAGTTTAATGTTAATGATCGACAATACAGTACATCCCCCCAACCCCACAAAAAAAGGAAGAGGAAATTCCCTGCTCTGTATGTGAGGCCACTCTGGAAAGCGCTAAAGGAAATGTTGTGGCTAGAGGCTATCAGGAACCTAATCCTGTATTTCCCTTAGGAGCAATGTTTCACTATTCACTAACTCACCATTTGCAGCAACTTCATAGAACATAACTACCACAAATGACAAGCATATACTTTATTCTTAATTATAATTCTTCTCAGAGAGATAGTGAGCTCCCCATCACTAGAGATATTCAAGTGGAGAGCTGTACCCACTTCCTGAGGATGTCTTAAAGGGTATTCCTATCCAGTTACAAGTTGGACTAGATCAGGTGTTCCTAACCCGGGTCTCCGAGAGGTCTAGAGACCTACTCATGGTCACTGAAATTCAGGAAGTCCATTGTACAGGCAACCAAAATTATATCTTTGTTTTCACCAACCTTTGGTTTCCCTTGTAATCCTATGCATTTTATTTTATGTATTTAAAACTGTTACTCTGAGAAGAAGTACATAGGCCTCACTAGACTGCCAAAGGCATCGAGGACAAAAAAAGACGCCAAAGACCCTTGGTCTAGACAGGGTTTGGTGCAGAGGATCCATCAAGCACAGACATAGAAGATGACATACTCAGCCATACTTTGATTCCCCTGGTTGTTAATGTTTCCTCTCTCTTCAAATGTACTTTTTTTTGAGTATGTGGTATGTGTGCCCTCCCCAGCCCTCCCAGGATATAAAGTTCTTGAGTCAGGGAGGGGCCAAGAGAACCATGGGAGCACCAGGCCCCATGTTGGCTCTTCACGTTCACGAGGGATTCCTGGATGCCCCAGAGTCTAGAATCTGGCATCCTGAACATCCCTGTGGAATTTGTCCGGTGATGATGAAAGATTGTCTTACCCTATAATTCAGAACCCTCCAGTTCTTTTGGACCCTGAGGAGATAGAGAGGCAGTGTGGGGTGGAAGGAAGAATGTTAGAGAAAGAAGGTCAGGATTCAACTCTCAGCTCTGATACTAAACTGGTCTTGCCCTCAAGGAGCTTACATTCTATTAGAGGGGACAATATATACACATGTGAGAAGATAGGAAATGTATACGTAACAAATATAGGGTAATAAGGTTTAGGCATTAAGGGCTGGAGGAAAGGGATAAACAGGAAAGTATTTACTAGCTCGGTTACCCTTGGCAAAACCCACCCTCTCTCAATCCTTCTCCTATCCGCATATGCAAAGGAAATGAGGAGTACATGATGTAGTGAAGAAAGGGCTTACTTTACAGACAAGAAGTCCTGGGTTTAAGTCCTTCCTCTGACATAAAGTGAATGTGCTTGTGACCCTGGGCAAGTAACTTAACCTCTTAGTCCTCCCCAAGCAACTCTTGAAATTGGGTCACAGACCAGTTGCTGATTTGCATTGGAGGGAATTCCCACACTGGAACATTCTAGGACCAATGAAATCATGGACCTGGACCAGGAGGAAAATGGGGATTATTGCACTGGTTTTGAGGGAAGTGATTCATAAGACCTAAAGTACTATAGAAATATGGGTTGCTGTTAGTATGTGTTGGATGTGGTAATTCATTCTTTACCTTGTCCCCATGATGAATTGAATTGTGAAGATGAGTTGTTGATGAGCAGACCAAAGAGGTATGTGAACTCAGTCAAGGAAGGCTTCCTGGAGGTGTCGACACAGTTTAAGTTTAGGTTATATTCTCCCTATCAGGCCCAAGTCAGGTACCCCTTTCTTCATGACAGCTTCCCTGATTCCTGCCCTCCTTCCCCCGTCCCCAAGGTGACAGTGTTTTCTTGGTCCTCCAACTATCCTAGATCATTTTTTTTTTCTGGATCTCTCCTTTATCCCATATCACACCCTACCTTGTATTATACTTATCTGTGTATGTGTTGTATTTCCACACATGCACATTAGATTGTAAGTTCTTAGAAGGCAGTGACATTGTAACCTTTCACCTTTGGGTCCCCGGGCCAGAGCATTGGACCACGTGCATAATAGGTGCTTGAAATGTTTGTTGGAGACTAATATAGAAATGTTTTACCGATATATAAACTATATCAAATAACTTACCATTTTAGGGAAGGAGGAGGAATATTTGGAACTCAAAAATTTCTAAAAATGAATATTAAAATTGTCTTTACATGTAATTGGAAAAAATAAAATACTATTTACTAAAAAAATGTTTGTTGGATTGAGGACTAACAGGGTGCTTTTTCTCTTGCAGGGTGACTATGTCTGGATGGACCTCAAAACAGGGCAGGAGTTTGACGTCCCCATAGGGGCGGTGGTGAAGCTCTGTGACTCTGGGCAAATACAGGTGGTGGATGATGAAGGCAATGTACGTCTTTTTCCTGCTTACACTCAGGGGAGGTGGGGAGTGCCTTAGTCTGTCTGAGGTGCCTATTGAGTGCAGGAGCTAATCAGAATGAACCAGAGCATAGGCAGGGTAGGTGGTTACCTGCCTGATGTAACATGGAAAGTCTCTCACCCCAAACTTCAAACCCAAATGACCTACCATGGTGCCTGGAATTCCACCATTATTACCTGTTCTGAGTAAAAACATTTAAGGCCACTTTAATCAGCCATTGAAATGTTAGTGTGAATTTTAAAATTTCAAAACAATCCAACAACATCTAAGTGTCTCCAAAATGGGTTGGTCATATGTTAAGGGCAGGGATGACAAGTGTATAGCCAAAGTGCTCCAGTGGTGCCCTTGTGATGTCAGGAGAAACAGAAGAAGGCCTTTAGCCCATTGGGTTGATTGGGTTGATTCCCTGTGGTGTATTTAACAGAAACCATGGACAAGAGTCATGTTGAGGCATATGTGATTGTAACCTGTGTCAATGGAAGGAACCTCTGAATTGATGAGACCACCAAGCCATTTGGGTATTTAGCAAGTGTCCCCATGTCCCTGACCCATACCTGAGGATGTAGTCTCTCAATTCTAGAAGTTAATGATTTAATGGGGAAAATATAATGCATACTAACAAGTATGTGTAACCAGGTATTCTGAGATGTTCAGACTGATCTCTTACAGGTGGAGAGAAAGGTTCAAAACCTCATAGTGAATTTTGGGATTAGAAGTCTGGAAATAGACTGAGACTATCTCAAATTCAGAGCTAGCCCAAAACTCTCAGAGCAACCAAAATCCTCCCCCTGGTTCATGATGGTCCCAAGTTTCTATGCAGGTGGGGAAAGAATGCCACCTCTCTGGATTTGAAATCCCACAATTCATGGTTCATTTTCCCACCTTTTCTTCATCCATGAGAAATCAGTATGAATACTTCCAAATACCCAGGCTATATGGGTAAGTTCTAAGAGGTAGGAACAGGACATGGCCATTCTAGGGTTGGACCAGTCCCATGATAGCAAAGTCTGCCTCATACCTCGAAGTCTCCCTTCATGCTCAGCACATTCACTGTACGTGGTGAAAGCGCACAGAAAACTCCATCTGTCCCCTTAGAGCGTCTAAGTCATCACTAGTCAGAGAGGCCCCACCCAGAAGTCTAATTTGGAGATAGCTCAGTGAAAAGCACATCAGCTTTGGAGCCTTATCTTGGATCTGCCACTGACTGGCTTTCTACTGTGACCTTGACAAGTTACAACCATCATCAAAGCATTTTTTTTTTAATTCGGAGGACAGAAGTCAGACAGTCCACAGACATTATATGTCCCAGGTACTGCACTATGTGCTGTGGGATGCAAAGAAAGGGTTTTTAAAAAGTTCTTGCCCTCAAGGAACTTGTATTCTATATTCTAATAGGGAAGACAGCATGTAAATAAATAGCTAGGTATATAGAAGACACAAATAGAGTAGATGGAAGGCAGTCTCTGAAAATAGCACCTGAAGGGACTGGGAAACACTTTTTACAGAAGGAAAGCCAGAAGGGACCACAGACAAGCAGGATAGCTTTGAAAGTTACATATAAAATTCATTATGTGCTTAAAGAGAAAAACAAGCTGTACATAATAGATATTTGCAGTTTCATATCTAATCCTCTTTTCTGTTCTACTATGAATATGGAAATGCCCATTTTATTTTGTAATAACTTCAAAATTTTAAAAAATTACAACTCCTTCAGCCTCCAGGATCCTCTTCTATAAGGAACTAGGGGGTGCAGTAGATAGAGCACTGGGTCTGCAATTAGGAAGACTTGAGTTCAAATCTAGCTAGCCCCAGACATTTACATTTACTTGCTATATGACCCTGGGTAAATCACTTAACCCTGTTTGCCTCAGTTTTCTCATCTGTAAAATGAGTATAGTAATATCTATCTCACAGGGTTGTAGTGAGGATCAAATGAGATAATATTTGTAAAGCACTTAGTACGGTGCTTGGTTCATGTAGGTGCCTAATAAATGCTTATTTCCTTCCTTCATTCTTATTTTTCTCCCACTTAATAGTATTTTGTGTTTTATAATTACATACATAGTTTTCAACATTGGCTTTTATAAGATTTTGAGTTTCAAATTTTTTTCCCTCCCTCCCCTCCCCCCTCCCCAGACAGCATGCAATCTGATACAAGCTATACATATACAATCTTATTAAACATATTTCCACATTAGTCATGTTGTGAAAGAAGAGTCAGAACAAAAGGGGAAATCAACAAGACTTCATTCTCATAAAACGAAAGAGAGGACATAGAGCTCTGGACTCAGGAGACCTGGATTCGAGTCTTATCTCAGACACTTCCTAGGTGTGTCACTCTGGGCAAGTCACTTAACCCTGTTTGCCTCAGTTTCTTCATCTGTAAAATGAGTTGGAGAAGGAAATGGCAAACCACTCCAGTATCCTTGCCAAGAAAACCCTAAATTGGGTCAAAGAGAGCCAGACACGACTGAGGCAACTGAACAACAACGATAAATGCTTATCTCCTTCCCTCATTCATTCCTATAAAATGAAAGAGATGAGAGGAGGCGGCATGGAATAATGGGTAGAATTTTGGACTTGGAGTCAGGGAAACCTGGATTCGAGTGCTACCTTAGACACTTAGACACTGGGTGACCCTGGGCAAGTCACTTAACCTCTTTGTACTTTAATTTCCTCATCTGCTAAATGAGGAAGTTTGGACACAATGTCTTCTAAGGTCCCTTCCAGCTCTCGATATTTGCTCTCAATGATCCCCACCAGCTCTTACAGTCTAAAGTCCCTTAAGTTGGTTGGTCTATTCATTGATTCAACAAATATTTATTGCTATATGCAGAGCATTGGGCTGAACTGGGAAGAGAGGAAGGGAGACACAAAGAAAAGCATTATTATGAGAGTGAGCATCAGGGAAGGCTTCTTGGAGGAGGTAGGCTTTAAAGGACAGGTAGGAATTCCATTGGTGAAGAAGGAAGAGGGAGGAAAGAGGGATAGGGACCAGTGTGAGCAAACGCCTAGATGTTGGAAGGTGCTTGTGAATTCAGTGGACTGAGAGTTGTCCTGTTTGGCTGGAATCTTGAAGTCTAGAAATAAATAATTGGAGATATGACTGGACCACTGAGTGGCACCATCTTGTAGAGAAACTTGGATGCTTGGAAAGCCAGGCAATGAACTTTTGGGATGGGAGGGATTCTGAAAGGAGAGCTGTGGAGACACACTGAAGTCAAAATTAGAATGTAAGCTTCTTGGGGGGCAAATATGGTTTTGTTTTTGTCTTTGCAGGCCCAATGCTTAGTACAGTGGTTGGTACACATGCTTATGTTTGTGCTTAATAAATGCATACTGGATCAGATTGAATTGAATTCCTTTACCCTGACTCCTCTGGCCTCTACCCCACAGTCCTTGGGAATTCTGAGTCAGATTTCCTAGGTCTCTTCCCCGCGACCCCACTACGAAGGATGCCAGAACCCTGGGGATTTGGCCTTGGGGCCTCATCCTCTGAGCTTCCCTAGGACAAGAGTGAGTGTGGGTGGCAGGGGCTCGGGATGTGGGTGCCACCTGGTGATGATCTAGGATCAGATTTCTCCTGGTTTGTTTTGCATGTCAGGTGGTATCTGATAACTCTACATCACTCCATCTGCATTTAAGTATACCCCTTTAAGACACTCCTTTGTCAGCCACCATGCCCCCTCCCATAAGGATGGGACAGGGAGGAGACAGAGTTATGTGACCTTGGGAAAACTACTTCTCCTCCTTGGGCCTCAGTTTCCTCTCCTTTTAGATAAAGGTTGCAGCAGATAATTATAGAATATCAGAGATCTGAGATCATCCAGTTCAGACATCCATTTTACAGATGATGAAACCGAAACCCAGAAAGGAAAAAGCAACTTGAATCACATAATTTCAGTCAGATGGGATTTCAGAGGCCACCTGTCCCAAATTTTACCCAAACAAGAATTCCTTCTTACAAGATACCCAAGCCTAGAAGATCTCTAGCCCGGGGAAGCCCACTATGGTTCAAAGCAACCTTGTGGAAAGAGCATCACGCAGGGAGTCAGGAGAAACCTAGGTACGAGTATGTCCTCTGGCACATTAATAATGTGACCCTGGATAGGTCACTTAACCCTTCTGAGCCCCACCCAGTCTCCTCATCTGGAAAATGGGATAATACCTGCAGCATCTATCTTGAAGGCTTGTTGTGAGGTTCAAGCAAATAATGTATTTAAAATGCTTTGCAAATCTTATGTCACTAAATACACATTTATTGCAATTATTATTATTGTTAACAACTTTCTTGCAGGCCGTGGATATTTAGTACGTACCAAATGCCCAGAGAGACATAACCTGGTAGCTAGGATTATACATCAGAAGCTTATGATCTTTTATGGACAGACAGATGGCAAATACCCTAAGTACAAACACTATCCTCAAACCAATAAACTATGCTGGACCTAGACCATCATCACAGACCAAACTGTTGCCCACAATCACCCAGGCATTATATTGATAAGGGGTTTTTTAAAAATAGATTTTTATTGATATCGCCTTTGTTCTTATATCATGTGAATTTCCTCTTGTGTCCCTCCCTGTTCATTTCCCAGAAAGCTATCTCTTATAAACAAAGAATTGTTTTAAAAGGAGATAAAAAATTCAGAAGCTTATTGGCAAATTAAAAACATTTGACATTGTATACAATATTCTAAACCCATGAGAACCTTCCCCAGCAACACCTCTGCAAAGGAGTGAAGGAAGGTGTCTTCTTACATTTCTTCTTTGGGACCAAATTTGTTCTTTGTAATTTTGCAACATTTGTTTTCAGTTGTCTTGTGGATGTAAGAATAATGTTTTTAGTAGCCATGGACATGCTGGAAACTCATAATCCCCAAGCTACATGTGACAAAAAACTATCAAAATATAGAGACCTAGCAGAGGTGATCATAATCACATGTGAACAGGACGAGATGCTGCGATCCCTGTAGTCCTGTATGCTACTAGAGTTGCACTGAGGATGTTTTCAGGGAGCCTATAGGGCAGGGGTGGGGAACCTGTGGACTCCAGGCCACATGTGGCTTTCTAGGTCCTTAGTTGTGGTCTTTTGACTAAGACCCAGCTTTACAGAACAAATTCTTTATTTTAAGGGGATTTGTTTTGTGAAGATTAGATTCAGTCAAAGGGCTGTACTTGAGGACCTAGTGGCCACACGTGGCCTAGAGGCCGCAGGTTCCCTACCCCTGCTATAGGGGATGAGCTGGCATCCTAATACTGCACTTTCACTCAACCACAAAAAGTATTTTTTCAAAAAAATCTGCCTGTACAAGAGTCCACAGGGTAGCATCTTGTCCCAGGATCATTTCTATCTGCATTCCACCAAACAAAATGAGGAGAATGAGATGATGTCAATATCAATTGCGATTAGGAGGCCATCACTACTGACATCCAGACATCCTGACTCTCAGGCTTGACTCTCCTTAGCCTACAGAGCCTCTCTGATTAATAATAATAACAACCTCTTTTTGAATGACTTAATTCCAAGACTCATCATCTGAGGGAAGCCTTTCCTGACTGATAACTGGTATGACAGAAGATCACTTGGAGGAACTAGTAGTGTTCAGCCTGGAAAAGAGAATACTTGGGGAGGAGCAGATGGGGTCAGGACGTGATCGCCGTCTTGAAGGATTCGAAGGGCTGTTGAGCCTTGTTCTTTTTGGCTTCAGTGCCTGGAACAATGTGGGGAAGTTGTAGAAAGGCCAATTTTAACTCAATGAAGAGTTTTCTAAAGACCAGAGACATTTAATGATGGAACAGTCTGCTTTGGAAGGTAGTGCCATTATTGGAATATATTAAGCAAAGACTGGCTGGACAGGAATCTTACAGTAATTGATTAGAAATTAGAAAAAGAGGAGGGAGGGAAGAAGAATGGAAAGAAGGGGGTGGAGCAAGGGAAGGTCTTATGTGTCTACTTCCCTCTCTCCACAGGAACATTGGATTTCTCCACAGAATGCCACCAACATCAAACCCATGCATCCCACTTCTGTCCATGGAGTGGAGGATATGATCCGTCTGGGGGACCTGAATGAGGCTGGCATCCTGAGAAACCTGCTTATCCGCTACCGGGACCATGTCATTTATGTGAGTCGCCTGCCCTTCACCTCCCTCCCCTCCCCGTCCTCCATCTACTACCACTGATAGACTCTTCCTTTAGATGTCTTCATAGGCCTCTTATATGGGTTTGGGGCACAACAGAGATTGGAGGGAGCAGCATCCTTGCTTGGATAGTACACTAAATTTACTTTATCATAGAGTCATTTTAGAAATGTAAAGGACTTTAAGATTGTCAGTTTTAGAGATGGACAGATATCAGAGATGGAAGAGATCATAGTACATAGAATGTTGGAGTTGAAAGGGCTCCTAGAACATAAAAGGAAAGAAACAGATAGACCTGAAAGGGACCTTAGAACAGAATGCTAAAGCTGGAAGAGATCTTGGGAAGGAAAGAAACAAGGATTTATTAAGCACCTACTATGTGCCAGGCAGGGCAGCTAAGTGGTGCCGTGGATAGAGCACCGAGCCTGGCATCAGGAAGATATATCTTCGTGAGTTCGAATCCGGCCTCAGACACTTCCTAGCTGTGTGATCCTGGGCAAGTCACCTAACCCTGTTTGCCTCAGTTTCCTTATCTGTAAAATGGGCTGCAGAAGAAAAAAGCAAACCACTCCAGTATCTTTGTCCAGAAAAACCCAAATGGGGTCATGAAGAGTCGGACACAACTGAAAACAACTGAACAGCAGCAGTAACAGCAGCAAAATGTGCCAGGCCCTGCTTACTAGTAGTATCTCATTTGATAATCATAACTCTGGGAGGTAGGTGCTGTTATTATCCCCATTTTACAGATGAGGAAACTGAGGCAGTTGAAAGGGAAGTGATTTGCCCAGTCACACAGCTAGTAAATGACTGAGGCTGGATTTGAACTCCGAGCTCAGTGCTTCATCCACCCTGCTACTGGAGCCGGAAAGAAGTTTGGAGCATAGAAAGCTAGAGTTAGAAGGGACCTTAGAATCATATAACAATGAGAATTTTAGAGTTGAAAGGGGCCCTTAAGTGGTTAGATCTGGAAGGGCTGTTAGGGGCCATCCAGGGGCCCAATGCCCTCCATTTACAGAAGAGGAAAGTGGTCACTTGCCCAATGTTACACAGTAGAAGAGAATTAGTGAATCATAGAATATCAGCATTGGAAGGAGCCTTAAAACCTTTCTGGTGCTTTGGCCAGGAAGAACGAGTCCCAAGAACCAATCAGAAATGAGAGAATGTGGCCTTTGGCTTCCCAGTTCTCCTCAGTGATGGCACTGAAGCACTGATCCCTAGTCATGGCCACCTGCGCTGCTCGGATAGGGTTACCCTGCATACTTCCCCCGGCAGCTGGGGCCTACAGAGCACCAGATGTCACACCCTTTAGAATAAAGGTGCCAACCCAGAGGGTTGTGAGGATGGGTTGGCCCAGAATAAGAATTCTCCAAGGAGAGAGACTCTTCATGACGATGTACCCTAAGCCTTCCTCCTCAGTTCTCTCTTCTTCCTCTCTATATTCTCTGATCTGGAGCTGGGGCATATAGGCTTGAATCTTGGACCTGCTCGGATAAGTTCCTTAACTGAGTCAGAGACCCAGAGATGTTAGAGCACTTTCTCCTCCTTCCTGGAGTGGAGGAAGAGGGAGTTGGGTTAGATCTCCAAGCCTTCTTCTAGCTCTAAAACCTATGATCCCACTCTTTTCCCTAGTGGAGAAAAAGAGAACTGTGTTCTTCCTGGTCAGAGCACATTAGGAGCGTTACGTTCATTTTGAGGGCGCCTCCTCTAGGAGGCTTTCCCTGACTTCTCAACTAGACATGACCTCTCTCCCTTCACAGCTCCTAGTACTGTATACTCAGTATAACTTATCATACTCTGCCTTGGGTTGTAATGATTTTTATTATGTATATTTTATATTATTTTATTAGGTATTATTTTGTAATTATTTTGTAATTATGTTCTCTCTCCCTGAATGTAAACTTCAGAGTGCAGAAAACAGCTTTTGTGCATTTCCATACAATGTGTCTTCCTTCCTTCTTCCCTGCCCCCACATGAAAGCATAGTATAAAATTTAATAATAACAATAGCATTAATTTAGCATCTACTGTATGCCAGGCACTGTACTAACTGCTTTACAAATATTATCTCATTTGATCTCACACTAACCCTGTGAGATAGGTTCTATTACCTCCATTTTACAGCTGAGAAAACTGAGGCAGTCAGAGCTTAAGTGACTTACCCAGAGTCTGTATCTGAGGCTGGATTTGAACTCTTCCTGATTTCAGGTCCAAATGCTCGATTAAATGAGCCACCTAGCTGTCTACCTGGCTTTGTATACAGTAGGTCAGTTGGTCAGTCAATTACCATTTATATAGACTTACTTTGTGCCCAGAATTATGCTGAGCACTGGGGATACATAGAAAGCCAAAATAGTCCTTGACCTCAAGGTGCTTACATTCTAATGGGGGAGATGACATACAAATAATTAGGAACATACAATACAGGGAGATGATCTCAGAAGGGAGAAGCACTCAACTGAGGGGACCAGGAACGCCCCCTTGCAGAATGCAATTGGAGCTTTCTTGAAGGAAGCCAAGGAAGAAAAGTGGCAGTGGTACATTCTAGGCATAGGGTACGGCCAATGCAAAGGCCTAGAAATGAGAGATGAAGTTTTGTGTGTGAAGAACAGCAGGAGGCCAGAGTTCATGCTTCGTAAATGTTTACTGAATGAAACTCTAGAAACTGCAGACCAGGATATTTGGTCGATGAGATTCCCCATGACCCAAGGATGGATTTGCTTGATAGAAGGCCCTTATCCATCCTCCCTCACCTACACATCTCAGAGAGGAGGCCATTGAAAATCGACTACTCATGTAGCATTTACTCTGCCCTTACTTACTCAATTCTATGCTAGGGGATTTGGAGGAGAGAGAAGAAGGAGGCGACATAGACTGTTCTCAGGGAGCCTGCATTGTAGTCTAGGAGACTCCTCTAATAACAGTGAAGCAATGGATGTTTAATGAGGAGACAGCCTGGGTGAGGCCTCTGGGAGGAGGGTGGCATAGCAGAGGGAACCCTGGATAGAGAGTCCAGGGACCTACTTCCTGAGCCCAGATCTCACACTCACTCGTTATGTGACCTTGGGCATATGACCTCACTTATCTGGACCTCAGCTTTCCCTTCTGTAAAATGGACAGTCATACTCATTCCACCCAATTCATAGGGTGATTGGGAGGAGAGCACTTTGTAAACCTTATATATTGTTATTATTATTATTAATTATTATTTTCTCTTTCGGACAAACTGAAGGACCTTGCTCCTTCTGTTTCTCCAGATCCACCTAGAGACTCTATGGTCTTCAGCCTCAGCCATCCTGAGTCAGACTTCCTTCGAGTAATTGGCCAGGACTCTTTTTTTCCCTTATCTCTTTTCACTGAGCCTCCAGCCTCCTCCCAGGGCAGGGTTTTATTACCCTAGCTTGGTAGAAGAGGCCTCAAGGAGGCTGTCTTCTCATTAACCCTCTGATGACCACCTGTATAGGGCCTCCGTATAGACTCATCCCCTGGGACATGAGACCTTGGAAGCCCAATGAAGGAAGCACTTCCCAGAGTTCTGGAGCCCTATACTCAGTGTAGACAGGTAGGCAGAGACTCCTCGGAAGGGCTTGGGAGTCTGAGGGCCAGTGAGGTAATATGGATAACTCCTTACAGTCAATGGGCATATTATGGGTTCTAAAGTCCTTTCACATATGTTATTATTGTTTGTCATTATCAGTTACATCTGACTCTGTGACCCCATTGGGAGTTTTCTTGGCAAAGATACTGAAGTGGTTTGTCATTTCCTTCTCCAGCTCCTTTTTACAGATGAGGAAACTGAGGCCAACAGGGTTAAGTGACTTGCCCGGGGTCACTTAACACATCGGTAACCTCATCTGGTCAAAGACATAGAATAGAAGACCTAAAAAGGGCCTTAAAAGAGAAAAACTAAGGGCTAAAAGGGACATAGAATGTTCGAACATAGAATGTGGAATGTCTCAGGCAGAACAAACCTTAGAAATCAAGTCCAACCCCATTGTCTTTCTTTTTTAAAATAAGCTTTGTTGAGACCTTTTGTTCTTCAATCAGTTGTTTCTGGATGGTCTACGTACCCTGCTCCCAGAAGTGAACCCTCCATGGTAACAAAGAATAATGCTGATAATAATAATAGCCGGTGTTTATATAGAGCTTTAAGGTTTGCAAAGTGCCTTATAATTATTATCTCTTTTGATCCTTACAACAAAACTGTGAGGTAAGCACTTTTATTATACCTGCTTTATGGATAGGGAAACTGAGGCTGAAAGGTTAAGTGACTTGCCCAGGCATTGGTAAGTGTCTGAATCAGGTTTTGAACTCAGGTCTTCCTGACCCTAAATCCAGCATTCTATTAGCTACCTTGATGCTACAAAAACAGCGTCCTTAGTGATCCTTAGCACAGGTCAGAACTGACCCCTCCAAAGTGGGAGAGGGAAAGGCAGGAGGGAAACAATCAGTCATTATTAGCACAGTCCTTGGCCCATAGGAGGAATTTAATACATGCTTGTGGACAGTTGAATTATTGAAGCATGGAGATAGCCAGGGAGCCTCAGGCATCATGGTCATCAGACCCCATCAGGAACATACCAAGAAGAGAGAAATCCAAGTTGGTCTTGAGGGAGGCTGCTCCCAGGATGCCAAGCTCTTCTTAGAGGCCCTGAGTCCACCTTCTCTCCACACATAATGGCCACATTAGAGGTTTTATACAGAGGGGCCCACAGTCTTGCTCAGGCTCACCTGATCGGTTTCTGACCTCTAGGGTCACAGGCAGGAAGGTGCCAAGCAGCTGGGAAATGGAGAATTTCTAGCTTTAAAAGTTTCCAGCATAGTCAGGTCATAGATAGCTGGTCGGATGGGAAAACCAAAACCAAAACCTCAGGCCCCAATCCATATAAGACACTATACCCCTCAACAATCTGGGAACACCTAGGGAAAACTAGAGGGCAATTAAGGTAACCAAACCCGAGTGGGCACATAGGCCCACATTTAGAAAGGGACTCAGAACTACGCAGACAGGCCCTAAAGGTGAAACATAACAGTAAAAAAAGAGCGTAGGTCAGGAGGCAAATCCTGCCTTTCAGCAAGAATTCAAGTACAAATGATGCTTCTGGGGTGGTGGGTCTAAGCTTGTAGCCCATTTCTCTTCACTGGTGGCGTGGGAAGGATAGCAAGAAACATTTTAAAAGGAAAAACATTTAAAAGGAAAATATTTTGGGGGAATAGTTGTATGCTCTTCCCCCATGCCCCTGCTCATCACATAACAGGCATCCACATTAGTGGAAAAAGTCAGGGGTAATATAAAAGGGGCCTGTGGCAGCTAGATAGAACAGTGGAAATGGCACTGGGACTAGAGTCAGGAAGACTTGAGTTCAAATCCTACCTCAGACACTTGCTTCGTGAGTTTCCTCAGCTATAAAATGAGTGATAATAATGGCGCCTGCTTCTCAGCGTTGTTGTGAGGTTCAAGTAAGATATCTGTAAAGGGCTTTGTAAGCCTTAAAGTGTTGGATAAATTCTAGCTATTATTACTCTTACTGTCTCCCAGAGGTGGATACCCCATCTCTGACATAGCCCCAGCCTTTGGCTATTCCTCAGCTGAGAGTTCCTTCTTAAATTTACTTGGGGCCGGCCGGCAGTTCCCCGCTAGAACAAGGGTTAAGACATGAGGTCCACAGACCCCTCCCTAATAAATGCTCGTTGATTGATTGGGACTAAAAGGATTTCTCAGAAGAATTACGCAAGCTAGTCACTGTCTTGCAAGAGGTTGATGCCAGGCCTTGGTGCAACACTGTGCCAAGCTGTTGTTGGGACACCTGGCTCCATCTTCACACCCTGCTAGAGAGCTGATGTTGGGGCAGGGAAGCTCAGGTAGGGAGGGGGGGGTTCTTGCCCAGGCACAATGGATTGGGTTCCTGATGTTATGGGCAGGGAAACTGCCAATCAGCTGGGAAATTGGAACTGTCTAGTGTGAAAGGGAGTAAATATAAGACATTATCCTATCACTGAGGAGTTTACAGTAAAGTAGAAACACAAGTCATCAATGTAGGCAAGTAGAATACACAATGTTACATGATAATTATATACAGAATGGTGGAAATAAAAATCTTTGCAGGGTCCCTTTGGAAAACAAGTCAACTTATTCTCTAATCATTTCTCCTTGTTTCTTTGATTTCCTTCCACACTTAAGACTAATTGTGGAGGGCGGGTGAGTATGTACCCAATGGTCTTCTGCCCGAATCATTTTCATCTGCCTCCTAACTCATCTGCTTCTCATCAGAGCAGTCACCTGTTGTTTGGCTCCGTGCCCCTCACCATTCTCTTCATCTTGATGCTTTATGCGACATCACCACCTTCCTTCCCCCGTTGTCTGTTCTCTTGGAGAACTTTACTAACCTTGGCTGAATGTATCTCTTTTATGTCTGCATGTGGGCAGCATGTGGGAGGAGAGAATGTAGAAGTGATAATAACGTTACCCTACCCTCTATCATTTAAGGATGGACATAGCATTTTCCATACAGCCACTTTGTGAGGTAAATTGCTTCAATTAAATCCTTTCTCCTCATTCGACAGATGAGAAATTGAAGATCTGAATAGTGAATGACATAAAAGTGTCAGGGATGGGCTTCAGAAGCCCAAGTCTTCTTAGTAAGTGTACAGTGAATATATACTATGAAGCACCTGTTCAGAAGGAGGAAATAGATAATGAGTTTAGGAAGTAGGTCACAAACCTGACAAGGAAGCATTCTCTCTTAAGATCAGAGAACTTCAATAATGTAGACAGCAGTAGCTTTAAGTTCAGTACTCTTACCAATAGGCTGGTCTAAAGTTAGGGTTTGAAGGAAGGAGTCCTTAAAATATAGAATGTGAAAAGTAGAAAGGAATCTGGAGACTGAGTTTAGCCCTCACATTTTACAGAGATAGAAACTGAGGTTCAGAGAAGGGAGATGACATAGTGAGTCAGGGGAAGAGCCAAGAATAGAACTTGCCACTTTGGGGATCCCTGTTCTAGATTTCTTCCTGTCAAACTAGGACTGCCTTTCCTGAGCAATGTCCATCCAGTTCAGCTCAGGACTCTGTCCCACAGTTCTAATTATCCAGGGTTTATTTGGGGAAAAGGGCAGAGACTTTTTATCCTAAAGAATGAAAGCACTTAGGACAGTGCCTGGCACATAGTAGGTGCTTAATAAATGCTTGTTGACTAACTGTTGGCTATGCAAGGGGCACGAGGTCATGCATGTCGGGTACTGAGGACACCATTACCTGCCTGGAGAGGGAGGATGCCTAGGATGTTTGTGAGAAGACTCAAAATATCCTGGAATGCCTGAAACCTTTACAGGCTGAGATTAGCCATAGAGTTCTAGAGCCCAACTATATGTGCCAGTGAGCCATCCACTGCTGGCCTTTTACTACTCCCTAGGGCCCCTTGCAGTCTATTTACAAATGATTCTTTGGGTGCGGCCTTTCTTGAGCTCCAGGCAAAGATGCTTGGGAGAAGACTAACTCAGGCAAACTGAATAAGCAGATCATATCAAGATTGTGCAAAGTAAGGTCCCCTATGAGAACCCAGGGACAGTTGGTCGGAAAGTAGACGTGAGGGGGTGGGGCGGCCAGCTCCATTGTTGGACCCCTTTGATTATGAGCATGTTCTTCTCTCATACCCAACCAAAATCTACCCTTCCATTAGTAATGATTCTACTTTTGAGAACCATAGGTGTCTACTCCTTATTATTTGAAGAGATATAATGTGGTCCCCTTGGGTTTTTTCTTCTCTAGGCTAAACACCTCTTGTACTTTCATATTCTCTTTGTACATTCATGTATTCCTCACATGGCCTTGTTTCCAAGTCTCTCACCAATCCTGTTTCCCTCCCCTAGCTTATCTATACCCCTTCTAAAATGTAATGTTGAGAAACAGACATAGTCCTTCCAGTATAAGCTGTTGCCACTCCTTCTCTCTTCACCAGAAAAAAAGCAATCCGCACGCACCCCGGGTTTCTCTTCCCTCCCCCTTCCCTCTAGTAGTCCAATGTTCTGCCCATGGGTACCACGTTTGTCTCTCCTCAGACTTATACTGGGTCCATCTTGGTGGCAGTGAACCCCTACCAGCTCCTCCCCATCTATTCACCAGAGCAGATACGCCAATACACCAACAAAAAGATCGGAGAGATGCCACCCCATATCTTCGCTATTGCTGATAACTGCTACTTCAACATGAAACGCAACAGCCGAGACCAATGCTGCATCATCAGGTGGGCCCAAGACACAGAAAGGGAAGGAAGCAAACATAGAATCATAGAACTATCAAATGTTAGAGCTGGATGGGGCCTTGGGGCATGGAATGTAGAATTTCAGAATGGAGGAGTTCCTTTGAACATAAAACTTTAGAACTGGACAGAGCCTTAGAACATAAATTGTAGAGTTAAAAGTGACCTTTAGAGATAAAGTAGTCCAGCCCCTTCATTTTACTAAGGAGACCAGGGAAGGAAGAAGAGAAGGAAATACCCAGGGGTGTATTAGTAAATGTTTAACAACCAGCTCTCCCAAAGAAAAATACACTCAACATAGTTTTAAGTTTAACAAGCATTATTAACATTTTCTTCATTACTTTCTTTAGCCTAGAAATCAACAAAACAGTAAATCAAGCCCTGATTTGTAGCATTTTCCAATTTCTGAGGCATAAATGCTCACACCAAAAAAAAATTAACAGTCAGCTCTCTTGAGCCCTTATGAGCTGGCTCTAACACACCACTGCCAACATCACACAAGTTAATGCTTGAGTTGAACTAGAACCCAGTTCAGTCAGGCGGGAACAAGAGATCGCCTCAGTAGTGCATTCATACTAGTTCTAGCATCTGCAAGAAGGTTCATTCATTTATTCAACATTCATTGTTGTAGTTACTAATATTCTAAGACTATTTGATTATATGATTCTATAATAATAATGTAAGGATTTTATAATCATGAATTACATGATTCTAATTTTGTGATTTCAAGATTCTATTACTATTATTCTGAGACTTGATAATTAAGAGACTATGACTATTATTGACAGGGATCTGCTGGTAGATATTTATCAGTCAACTATCAAAAAAAGTATGCGTGACATACTTTTAGGAAGGAAAGACCAAGTATTTGTTAAGTGCCTATTAGGTGTCAGTCACAGTGTTAAGCACAAATATTATCTCATTTGATCCTTTCAACCACCCTGTAAGGTAGGTGCTTATTATTGACCAAATGAGACAACTGAGGCAGAAAGAGGTTAAGTGTCTTGGACAGGGACACACTGTTAAGTGTCCAAGGCTGGATTCGAACTCAAGTCTTCCCAACTGCCAGCCTAGCACTCTATCCGCTGGGCCACCTCACTGCCACTTTTAAATTTATTCTGCATTCTTACCGTTTTTTCAATCACTTTCTTAAGTCTAGACAATCAAGAAAACAATCCATCGAGCCCTGATTTGTAGTGTTTGCTGATTTCTGAGTTGCCAATGCTCACCCAGAAAATTTAACATTCTGTTCTCTCACGCCATTAAGAGCTGGCTTCAGCACAGCCCTGATTATAGAATCCTATGGCCATAGTTCTGTTAGCATGTTTCTAAAATCCTATAACTATTCTGCGTCTATGTCTATGATTGTGTGACTAATAATCTTCACAGAGCTTCTGTGGCTCTGGGGTTCTAAGCCTAAGGTTCTATCATTCTAAGATCCTATAATTCTAAAGAACATGGCTATGATTTTAGGTCTCTATGACTTTGATAATTGTTATTTTATTATTTTAAGAGGCTTTTTTATTCTATGACTATTATTCTGGGATCCTATAATTGTGATTCAATGATGATGATTGTAGAAACTGATAATTATTACTCTAGAATTCTATGAGTCTAAGAATCAATGACTGTAATAATTCCATGGTGTAATATTCTACAACCGTTTATCCAGGGTCCATCCCATAACTCTAGGATTCTAAAATTATAGGAATATACTTTTAGGATTCTACAACATTATACCAATTCTAGGATTCTAGGATTCTTAAAATTTCCATCCTAAAATTTTGTGACTTTGTTTTAGGATTGTTAGATTCTAGGACTCCCAAGTCTATTGTTCCAAGATTTTGTGACTGTAATTCTTGGATACTTAGATTCTATGACTATGAGTTTAGGATTCTATACTTCTAAGAGACTAGTTTTTTTATCAGTATGAATGAATGAATCCATAAAAATTATTTTTACACACTTGTATGTGTCAGGTATTGTGCTAAGCTTTGGTAACATAAATATAAAAGAAATACAGCCTCTGCTCTCAAGATGTCTACATTCTAATGGGGAAAACAATACAAATAGAAGCATAGTGGGAGGTGTTCTGGATTGGGAAATTACATGGTTAGTGAGTGTAAATACAGAGCAGTTAATTGGCATTTTCTTTCCAGCAATGGTACCATTGATTTAATTACAATTCCAAAAGCTACAAGTGTAGGAGATGGTAGAGTGAGGAGGGCATATGAAGGCAGCCAGAGAGCATGCAGATAGGTAGTCTTGGTCAGGATAATTATAGTGAATTGTCACCAGTTAGGAAAGAGCACAGGACCCCAGAGAGGGGGTGGTGGTAAGTCGGGTCAGAGCTAAGGAGTTATGGTGTGAAGATCTTTAAAGAGCAGCGGTGTAGAGGGTCAAGTCAATGTTGGGTTACCTAGGAAGCGCTCTCCCCAATCAGTAGTATGGGGTCCCAAGGCAGAGAGCTTTGGTTCTAGGATACAATGTAACTACTATTCTAAAATTCTATAACTAATTCTAGAATTCTCTCATTCTGGGCTTCTCAAATTCTATGACTCTCAGATCCCTTGATTCTATACTCATACTTACATGTTTCTAAGATTCTTACAACTAGGAGTCTGTGTTTCTATGATGATAATAGTTTATAAATATTATTCGGTTATTGTAAGTTTTAGGAACTCTTTGAACTTAGGACTTTAGGAGTCAGGACTAGAAGTCTATTCTTTTAAAATTTAATAATTTTGATTCTATGATTTTTACTATGATTCTATAGTTCTAGAATTACATAACTGTTTTTCTGTGATTCTAAGACTCTTGGATCTATAATTCTGTGATTTGAATATCCTATGATTATGAAACTAGGATTCTATGACTATAATTCTAGGATTTTATACTTATAATTTCGTGATTCAATGACTATGCATGAAATATTTTATATATAATATATATTTTATATATATATATCTTATAACTAAGATTCTAAAAGTTTATTATTCTATGACTGTAAGATTCCATTACTATGACTCTATTATTTCAGGATTTTATATCTGTGATGCTAGGATTTGAGTACTTCATAAATCTACCATTTCTAATGGTATGATTATTTTGTATTTCTAAATTCTCTGACTAGGATTCCAGGATCCTACTATTCTATGCTTACTCTTACTCTATAATTCTAAGAATCTGTAACTATAATCTAAGATTCCATAACTGATTTTAGAATTTTAAGACTATGGCATTAGTATGGCATACCTGTGTGAGTATAAGATTTTAATAGTCTGTGAATATGAATGTTTGCTTCTAAGATATGATAAATATGATTCGAATATTTGTTGATTATGAACATAGGATTCTAGGATTATTATCATTCCATGATTCTAAGATTCTGGAAGGATGATCCTATCATTTGAAGATTTCATGGCCCTGATCCTTTGACTCTGTGACGCTGAGAGTCTGAGGTTGCACGAACCCTAGTTCATACCCATTGCATTCCTTATTAACTAGTGGTGAGTCTGGTGCTGGGAAGACAGAGAGCACCAAGTTGATCCTTCAGTTCCTCGCAGCCATCAGTGGGCAGCATTCCTGGATTGAGCAGCAAGTGCTGGAAGCCAATCCCATCCTGGAAGGTAGGCTGGGCTTCTGGGATCTTCCTGAGACAGGACAGACTGGGGGAAGGGTCTAAGGGCGGCATTAGAGTCTGAGAGCCAAGGGCATTGAGAAAGAAGACGTGATGAAACAGCAACACTAAGAGGAACTGAGAAGCCAAGGCTGCATGTAGCGGGTATTTGGGAGGTCCAGTGATTTTCACACTGACATTGATTTTCAGTCCCCTTCCTACCTCCTCCAGCACCAGCATCTTGTCCTCTGGTACTTAGCAAGAGATAGGCAAAAAGAAATCACTGCCAGGGCCCGAAATCCTGAGAAGCATCGTTAGAGAGTAGAAAGAAAACTGACGAATGGTAAGAGGACTGGCATAGTAACGTCGTTCTTACTAGCCATGTGACATTGGGTCAGTCACCTCATATTTCTGGGTAATAATGTCCACTCAGTGATTGCTAAGGTCCCTTCTGGTTTTTACATTCTACATGAAAACCAGTGAACTGAGGAGCAGAGGCCACCTGGAAACTGGACTTTGATCGAATCTTTAAGATATCCAATCAGTGAGCATTTGGGGAGTACACACTATTTGTCCACCCCTGTTTCAGACACTGTGCATGACAAGAGAAGGAGATGACATAGTCCCTTACCTAAAGAGAGTTATTTTTAAGCCAAGAAGGCAAGATTCGCCCACAGGAAACAACTAGTGAAGATTATAAAACAGCCTATATCAGTGCCATGTTGTATGAGCTCCTAAGGATTGTAGGATTGAGAGGATGGGCTCAATATTGGGAACAAGGTCTTAGTCTTGGTGGGGATGGTCTAGGAAGGCTTGCTAGAGGAGTGGGCTAGACCTTGAAGGACAGATGGGCTTTGGAAAGGCTAGTGCAGGCCCAAAGAAAGGGCTGAGCAGTAGAATGATAGCCCAGATTCGAGAGCACAAAGAGGTAGGGGAATCAGAAAAAGCTTTGTGAAGTAAAAGACACCTGAGCTGGACCTGGAAAGATCTCAGCAGGCAGAGATGGAGGAGGAGACGTTTGGCAAAAGGACCACCTTGAAGAAAGGTGAGGAAGAAAGAGAGAGGAAGGCCATTTTGATGAGTGGAGAATGACATTATGTGTTTGGGTTCCTCTATCATTTCCAGGGCTACCACCGTAGCCAACCTTCCTGTGAACCTCTGCCTTCTAGCCCTCTCCTTCCAACTGCTCCTGTCCATGGTCCTGCCAACTTTCCCAAAAGGCCATTCTCATGCTATCCCTCTCCTACTTCTATAACTACCCATTTCCGCAGCCAAATTTTTAACTTGCCATTCAAGACACTCTCTAGTCTGTCCCTATTCAACTTTTCCTGGTGGTTCTCCTATATGCAACCTTCTGGGCAGCCATATTGGGTTAGTCACCTTTTCTGAACATTCATCATACTTCTTTGTCTTAATGCCTTTGATTATTTCATTCTTTTGGTCTGAAATGCGCTCCCCAAACCTTTCCGCTTCTGCACATCTAGTTCCTCCCTATCCTTGAAGACTCATTGCAACGCTGCCTCCTTTGGGAAGCCTTCTCCGATCCCCACTATCTGGAAGTGATCTCTTCCTCCTCAGAATTCTCATGCCTCTTTCTTTGTGTTCCTTTTATGACCCCAGTCTCATCATGGGGAGGTGCATCAGCATCTTCTTTAATAAGAAAGGATCCATTAAGGGGGGGCAAGACCTTTCTAGAGTGCTTTTGAGCGTGCAATGCACCTTCCTCCCAACACCCCACACCCCGGGAGTATGGGTGAGAAGGCCAGGGCCAACACTGCTAGACTGTAGAGAAGGTGCACGAGGGACATAGCCCCTGCCTGGGTGTGAATCTGAAGGGTTTGGAAACACATGTGTAAGGATCAGCACCTTCTGAGCTCATAAATTCAGATCCAGAAATGTTTTAAAGTGTTTCTAGCTAAATCGGAGAGACGGAGGATAAAATTTAGAGAATTAAAATTCAGGAGTTAGGGATAAGGGCTCCTTAAAGATGAGGGCTCATTGCCAAGGATGGGGGCTCAGGTCTAGGGTTGAACAGGGATGTGTATCTATGTATGTGTATGGGAAGATGCTGCATCCTGGGCATGGATATCTAAGTGAAATGATGGTCAGGACCCCAGTCTTGGCACAGGACCCCATGTTTGAGGCTAGCCTGGAAAAGGTCTTCTCCAAAAGAAGCATTGGCCTCAATTGTTTGCTGGGCGGATGGGTCCTTGGGGGTCTCTCTGCAGCTTTTGGGAATGCAAAGACTATTCGCAATGACAACTCCAGCCGATTTGGGAAGTACATCGACATTCACTTTAACAAGAAGGGAGCCATCGAGGGGGCCAAAATCGAGCAATACCTTTTGGAGAAGTCTCGCGTCTGCAGACAGGTAGGGCCAGGGTTAGGGTTAGGATGCATTGTGGGCCCGGGCTGGATATTTTGGGGTCCCTGTCAGGAAGGTCAGTGACCTCCAGGGTGCTTTGTCTGTGAGTCAGTCCTTCCTTCAAGTCTCAGCTAAAGTCCTACTTTCCCAATCCTTTTTAATTTTAGTATCTTCCTTCTGTTCATTATTTTTAATTTATCCTGTATATAGCTTGTAGGTACATAGTTGTTTGCATATTATCTCCCCTGTGATGTCTTTGAGGACAGTGATCTTTTTTTACTGTATATCCCCAATACATATGCCTCATGGCATATAGTAGGTGCTTAATAAATTCTAGTTGACTGAGGCCATGCCTGCTGGGCTTTAAAGAGGTAGGGGACTTGAAGACTCATCCAAAGATATCTTGTCCTGGTAACCTGCTGCTCCCTCCCACTAAGTATTTATTCTTATATATAATCACTAAGTGCATACTATGTACCAGGTACTGTGCTAAGCAGTAGGGAGGCAGAGAAGGTAAAAGACAGCCTGTGCTCCTGAGGAACTCATAGTTTAATGAGTGAGACAACTTGCAAACAACTACATACAGACAAGCCCAATATAGGAGAAATTGAGGATGGTCTCAGAGGGAAGATGCTAGCTTCATTGGGACTAGAAGGAAGCCAGGGAAGCCAAGAAGCAGAGATAGATTGAGAGTATTCCAGGCATGGGGGGAAGTCAATGAAAATGCCCAGAGTTGGGAGATGGCATGCTGCAGGGCGGTGCAGTGGAAATAGCTCCAGTCCAGGATGCAGATGACCTGGGTTTGAATTCTTACTCCTTTGCTCACTACCAGTTTGACTTTGGATGAGTCTCTCTGGACCTTGATTTCTTCTCTAATGAACCTGGGAGTTGAAACTGGATGACATTCGATGTCCCTTCCAGCTAGAAATCTATGCTCTGTCCTGGGGCTAGCCCTGCACAGTAGGAGCTAATAGCTTTTAGTTGGTGATTCAGCGGAAGGAAGCAGGAGCTGGGAAGGTAGAGAGCTGTCCTCTAGTCCTAGCCTTACCTCTGACTCAGTGTGTGAAGAAGTGCCCTTGTCCAAGGACTCAGGCTGCTTACCAGGCTCTGGTCACAGAGGCAGTCAATGAGGGGAGCACAGGCATGGCTGTGTCCAGCAGCTGGACAGCATTTCTGCAGGGACTGCTGTCTGGATCTCCCACCAGCCTAAGTAGTCTTAAGATTCAATAACGCTACTTAGCCATTTGGGGGCTAGCTTCTCTTCTTTTGGGGTCTCCAATGTTGTTCCCTATAACCTTGTCACCCAACCAGGCTATCCACTGTCCCTCCCCAATTACTTCGGACTTCTCTGGCAGCGGGCACAGAGGGGCAGGAGAGAACGAAGACTTTGAAGCACGAGGCCAGGACTCTCCTATCACAATCAGAGTTTAGCTGGTCTCCAAAACCGGCCAACCTTTGTTTCAGTCCCTAATTGTCTCCTCCCTCCTTGCCTCCCTCTCGGTCACCTTTTCTATCTCTCTCTTCCCATCTTTCCTCTATTATTCCTCCTTTTCTCTCCCACCCTCTCCTCCTCCAGGCTCCGGATGAGCGGAATTACCACGTTTTCTACTGTATGCTTGAAGGTATGACCATAGACCAGAAGAAGAAATTGGGCCTGGGTCAAGCCACTGACTACAACTATCTGGCCATGGTAAGAGCTACAGATGGGCACCCAGAGCCTCCCATGAGGGACCAGGAGTGTCTTGGGGAAATAGGTTCTTTGGGAATGAAATGGGTCAGTTTGAGTGGGAACATAAATGATGTCTATATAGCGCTGTGAAGTTTGCAAAGTCCTTTCTGTATCCCATCTGATGCACACAATAACCCTGCAAGCCAAGTGCTATTATTAGCTCTGTCTTACAGATGAAGACTCTGAGGCACAGAGACGTTAAATGAGTTCCTTAGGGTCACACAGCCATTAAGTGTGTGAGGTAGGATTTTAACTCGGGTTTTCTGTTACCAAGGCTACTTTATTTACTGTGCAGCCTAAGTGCATAGTTGCATCCTCTTATTTTAATGATAAGTAAGCTGATTTCCTGGACAGCTAGGTGGTGCGCTGAATGGAGAGCAAGTCAGCCAGACCTGAGTTGAAATCCAGCCTCAGAAACTTACTAGCCATATGATCCTGGGAAAGTCACTTAATCTCTTTCTGTCCCAGTTCCCTCAAATGTAAAATATACATTTGATGTGAGCAAAAATTAAAAATAAAATTTGTACAGCCCTTTGCAAACTTTAAAGCCTGATGTAAATGTGCTTTAAGCATAAAGCCCTTTGTAAACTGTCAAGTGCTTTGCTCATAAGGGATTGTTATAGAACCTGAAGATTAGTGGTTATTACTCTATTTGTCTAATCTGGGAGAGGGCAAAACATTTTTGAATCGAGGTTATCAGACATGACTTTAAAATCAAGATGCTGGCAAATAGGCCAGAACAAAACGAGGTGCTTTTCATCGGCCTCTGAGTGACTTAGAGATTAGAAATAGGAGTTGGCAAGGCTGAGCCTGCAGCGAATGGGCTGGTGGCTTTGCCGTGAAGCAGGGCATAGACTTACCCAACATTCAGGCAGTGGAGTCCTTTTGCCGGTGACTGGATCTTCCCAGCCTCAGCCTCACCCCGGTCTGTGCGTCCTCAGGGCAACTGCACCACCTGCGATGGCCGAGACGACAGCAAGGAATACGCCAATATCCGCTCTGCCATGAAAGTGCTGATGTTCACCGACACAGAGAACTGGGAAATCTCCAAGCTCCTGGCTTCTATTTTGCACATGGGCAATCTCAAGTACGAAGGTAAGGGATGGGGGAATCTGAATGCTATTCTACTGACTTGCTATGTGACCTTGGCCAAGTCACTCGCTTTTACTAGAAATGAGGGGATAGAATGAAATAACCTCTAAGATCTCTCTTGGCTGTAAAATGCTATGTTTTATTTAATTAATACCCCCTTTCCTGGTAGCCTATGTTCTAACAGTCTCTTCTTGTATTTATATTCTATGTTCTAATTTTTTTTTTTCCTCCAGCCTTGATCGGCTCATCTTAAAATGAGGTGGGCTGGGTGACCTCTAAGGCGAATTCAGGTCTACCTGAGTCCAAATCTAGTATTCTATTCACGGTGCTACCTCAATGGCCCAAGGCTCTTAAAATCTCTTTGGAGGAGGGGTGAGGAGAAAAAGATGAGGTATATACATATAAGTAGGATATGAGGTAGATAATGGTTAGGACAAAGGAAAGCCTAGGGAAATAGCAAATTTGGAGGAAAGATCTGTGTAGTACCATGGCGTTGGAGTCAGAGGACCTGAGTTCAGACCTCATAGCCGATACTTAATACCTGGGTGACCTTGGACAAGTCACTTCACCAATGAGAGAGTTGCAACCAAAGGCCTCTAAGGTCCCTTCTCAAATGCACAATCGATGATCCCATGATCAGTTCAGGTGCCCCCTGACCTGGACCTTAAAGGAAGAGGAAGATATAGGTAGGCAGAGAGACTTGGAGGGAATCCATTCCAGGCATGGGGATTCCTCGTCTTCAGGAACTGTCTAACTACCCGTCTTCATTTCTTTGCAGCCAGAACATTTGAAAACCTGGATGCTTGTGAGGTTCTCTTCTCTCCTTCCTTAGCCACAACCGCGTCTCTGCTTGAGGTAAGTCCAGAAATTGATGTTCCTGGTGGGGTGGGGGGCATTTCTGTTGCTCTTTGGGGGAACACCGGGTGGGAGAGGGAGCTGGCAACAGGTAGGGAAGAAAGGAAGTGAGAAGGATTGGGGCTCCTTTGGGTTAGTGAAACCAGCAGTCAGCCCACCGAGTCAGAAGTCTTTTTGGAACAAATACAGTCCCAATTTTATACTCATCTGGCACAGATATGAATATATCTGGAATGTATGGGGTGTCAGGGAGGACTGCACCTCTGGCGTGAGGACATGCTGATCCCTTTTCAGGGCTGCTCATCCACCTTTGGTGCCCACCTGCCACCCAGCTCTCACC
The DNA here is from genome assembly GCA_028646595.1 of Phalanger gymnotis. Lineage (NCBI taxonomy): Eukaryota > Metazoa > Chordata > Mammalia > Diprotodontia > Phalangeridae > Phalanger > Phalanger gymnotis. The sequence continues at coordinate 716,643,430 of CM053622.1, forward strand.
CGTGGCTCCAAGAAGCTGCATGTAAAACCGTCTTACCAGAGTCTAAGGCCAGATTTGCAAGACCATGAGTCTTCCTGACTCCAGGCTTGGTACTCTGTCCACTGTACCACCTAGCTGCCCTAGGAGGAGAGTTCTTATCCTCGCTTTATAGATGAAGAGACTGAGGCAGGCAGAAATTAAGTGACTTGCCCAAGGTCACATAGGTAGTTAAGTAACTGATGCTGAATTTGAACTCAGGTCTTTCTGACTCCAGATCTGGTGCTCAATCCACTGTGCTGCCCCGCCTGAAATAATAGTTATGTGACCCTGGGCTAGTTATTTGTCTCTCTCAATTTGTTTCCTCTTTCCCATCTGCAAAATGGGAATAATGAGCAAAGGAAATAATATGTGCAAATCACTTTCTAAACCTCAAATACACATTGTTGTTGTGTTGTTGTTGTTGTGTTGTTTGTTGTTGTGGTCGCTCCTTTTCAAGTATGAGCTAAGGTAGGTGACCAGTGAAGTCCCTTCCAGATCTAAAATTCTGTGATCTTGAGCTTTTCCGACGTGCTTCCAGGTTCACCCTCCGGATCTGATGAATTGCCTCACCAGCCGGACCATCATCACAAGAGGGGAAACTGTCTCCACCCCGCTGAGCAAGGAGCAAGCTCTGGATGTCAGAGATGCTTTTGTCAAGGTAAGGTTTCAGAAGGAGGGGGCAGGGAGACTGGGCCGGCGACCTCGTACATGTGAAGACTGGCCAGGCCTGGTCTGCAATTTTTATTCATCAGGATAGTGGTAGGAAAGGGATCTCTGTTGGGCTGTGAGTTGAGCTAACTGACTGCTGAGTTCCTTAAAACAATAATCTAAGCTTAACAAACACCAAATAATTTCTCTGTATAACATAGACCAGGAAGAGATTGTACACAAAGCCACGAATCTCTATGACATATACCTTGTTTTCTCTCAAGTATATGAATTCAGCACGTAACTTTTCAAAGCTTGTCAGGGTTCCCTTTGATCCTTCCTCCTGTTCTCCTCTTTACACTTCAAAGAAATGTTTCAATGGTTCTCCTTTCTTCCTTTTCCTTTTAAGGTTTCTTTTAACTTTGTGATTCTGCAGAGGAGTCAGGGAGCAAACTCTTATCTGAATAATTGCTGATGTAAGTGGCGTAGGAGACAGACTTATTGGGCTTGCAGCCAGGAAGACCTGAGTTCAAATCCTATCCCTGACACTTACAAGCTGTATGACCCTGGGCAAATTACTTAGTGATTTTCCTAAAGTGTAAGTCTTGCCACATCCATCTTCCTCCTTCACCACTCACCACTCAACAGTTTTCAATGGGTCGCAGTTAGCACTCTGTATGCCACAATCTAGCACTGGACTACCATGGAGAAATAAATTCCTTTTGTTCCGTCTTCAAGTAGGCTACTCATTACTCAGGAGGCCCTCCAGCAGCGGTATGCTAGTAAATGTTTAACAAATGGCTCTCCAGGAAAATAAAAATGTGCTCAGGGGCCGCTTTGAGGTTTAAGGTGCATTATTAGTATTTCTTCATCGCTTTCTTGTCTAGACAATTAATAAAAAAAAAATCAAGCCTTGATTTGTAGCATTTGCTGATTTTCAAGGTAAAAATGTACACACTGAAAATTTAACAATTGGTTCTTGTTAGAGCTGGCTCCAACATGCACTGCTTTTAGTCCTCTTCTATTTTACACTGCCCACAGGGCAATACTTCCATGGTCTTGGGGGATCAAGGTTGGCAAAGGAAATAAATCAGAGAATCTCAGTGTAGGAAGGGATGACAGAGGCCACCTAATTTATCCCCTACCTGAACAGGTATTTCCTTTATAGCATCCTTCCAAAGTGGTCATGAAGTATCTCCTTGAACACTACTTGTTGTTGTTGTTTTTTTTTTCTGAAGGGGTAAAGGGGTAAGGCAGGGCAATTGGGGTTAAGTGACTTGCCCAAGGTCAACAGCTAGTAGATGTGTCAAGTGTCTGAGGTCGGATTTGAACTCAGGTCCTCCTGATTCCAGGGCCAGTGCTCTTCTCACTGCACCACCTAGCTGCCCCTGAACACTACTTGTGATGTGAAATTCATGACCTGAAAGGCTGTCATTCCATTGTGGAATAGCTCAGATGCTTAGGGAGTTCTTACTGAAATTAAAATCTGCCTTCCTGTAACTTCCCTTTATTGCTCTTAGTTCTAGGACACTCTGTGCTTTATTCTAATAGCCTTTGAGAACCCAGGGTCATGTTCACGCCACAGTGAGTCACTGGGTGGGGATGGGGAACTTAGGCCCATTCGTGTCAATGCCCTTCTAAAATGTGGTTTCTACCTCTTAGGTGGCAAAAAGTTGGAAGCAAAGTGTGTACCCATCATATGGGGGATGGCAGAGCCAATTGTGGTGCATGAAAGAGGTGGAATATCGTAGTACCATAACAAATTATATGGGAAGATTCATTTGAGCTGATATAGAGTTAAATAAGCAGAGCTGGGAGAAGATTTTGTTCAATGAAAGTAAATGAAAAGAACGCTAAAGGGAGCCCAATTTAGATTAATTGCAATGACTAGTCTTGGTCCCAAAGATGATGAAACACACATCTCTCTTCTCTGTAGTTAGATGAGAGACAAAAAGAGTGGAATGTTGTATGTGCTCTTAGAGGTAGTTATTCGGTCAGCCTGTTTTGCTTCTGAAGCTTAAATACTTTGGCCACATAATGAGAAGATAGGATTCACTGGAAAAGGTCCTGATGTCGGGAGAGATGGAAGGCAAGAGAAAATGGGCCAACAGAGGATGAGATGATTAGATAGTGTCATAGAAGCATCGAGCAGACTTGGGGAGCTCAAACAGACTTTGGGAGATGGTAGAGGATGGAAGGGCCTGATGTGCTATGGTCCATGGCGTCATGAAGATCTGGACACAGCTGAATAATTGAACAACAAGGACTGTTTTGTTTTCTTTGTTAGAGAAGAGAGTTCAAAGTGGGTATGTGAGTGAATGCTTGTGTTGTACAGAACAAAAGGCATCAACAAAATGAATTTTTTAAAAAATGTGGTGCCTGGAATTTGAATACACAACAGGACTAAACAGGAAGCATAGAAAATAAATAGAATGCTTGACTTGGAGTCAGGGAGACTTAGGTTCAAAGCCTACGTCAGACAGAAGCTGTGTGACTCTGGGTAAATCACTTAACTGCTCTGTGCCTCAGTTTCTTCATTTATAAAATTAAGATAATAATAGAACTTACTTTCCAGAGTTATTGTAAGGTTCAAATGACATAGTGTATATAAAGCACTTTGTAAACCTTAAAGGATTATATATGTGTGAATTATGGTTGTTATTATAACCTAGTTGCTTTTCGATCTTTTCTTTTTCCAGAGTATACCAAGAGGCATAAGGGGGTGGGGAATGTCTTTACTACCCACCACCAGAAACAGCAGCAGTAACTTACAGCAGAAGCACGTGGCAAGAAGAGACATATATTTATAAATGACCTGGAAGTGGAGCTCAAGAACATCATTATGAAACCCCAAATCTTTGTGTGTGGGGGGTGGGATTTTGAAGTTCCCAAGCAGGGTAAGCACTGAATCTAGCATTCTATTAGAGATGAGAGATTTTCATGCTGTTCTCTCCAAACTATCTGAGCTCACGTGAAATAGGTCTAATAACTTAGGAACTTGACCCCTAGGGGTCCAGTTCTCTTTCTTTGGCTCCTTGGCTCACCTGCATGAATCTGGCAAAATTTCCAAAACAAAACTTCATTATAGCATATTCTAGGGTGTCACAAATATGTATGATCAGGTTCTAAACAGATAGCATATAATATGGTTATTTAATATGAGATAACCTTTATTTTACCCCTAAAGAAAAGGCATAAGATGCTGAGGACTCACATAAACCCATGAACAAATATAGGGGAAAAAAGTCCTCAAATAGCCCATCGACATCTTGTCCTCCAACCCCAACCTTCTCCTTCCCACTGGAAGGGAACTAACTTGAGATTGCTGTGGGAGCCACACTCCATCATTCTGGTGACTATCTCTTTCCTACGGAGTCCTACCCAGTCTTCCCAGGACTCATAATACCACCCCATGGTTTAGATACCCCTAAAATGTAAACATACTTTGGAATTTGTCACACAAAAGACCTCCTTCTCATCAGACCTGAAGTGTCCAAGTAACTTCATGGCTTTTATCTCTAGGTAGGTCACTGTGTAGGTCACTTCTTCACTTCTTCTCTAAGGACCAGGAATACATTAGAAAGTATTACTATTCTGGAAGGTTCAGCACCTAAACTCTTAAATTCAGGAGCTCTTGAGCTTGGAATTGCTCACAAGGCAATCCTCAAAGTCATCATTGCCAAGAAAATCTCTCTTGTCCACTAGAATGGTGGCTAAACTCAGTGCTTACCCTCCCTGGGGACTTCAAAATCCCACCTCCACTGCACAGGAGTCTGGGGTCCAGTAAGAATGCCCTTAAACTTTACTTTCAGGGCTCGTACAAGCATGTCTCCTCCTGCCATATGCTTCTGCCACAAGTTGGCATTGCTGCTTCTATTGATGAGTTCAAGAGACATTCCCCACTCCCCAATCCCTTTGTCGTATTCTAGAAGAAGGCACAAGAGAAAGGGCAACGAGCAAGTCCTTCGGAGCTAAGAACCATGGGCAGAATCATCAGCTGACTTTTATAGGCCACTAGGAAAAGTGGCTGATTCAGTCAATCACTATGAGTTCCCTTATATCCCGTCAGCCTGATTAGGAGACTCTTCCATTTGATCAGGGACTAACAATGGACCTTCCCCTGTACTTTCATCAAATTGACCGGAGAACTCTTTACTTTACTCAAGCATTTCCCCAATCAACCACCGTTACATTACCATTACTCTTAAGTGTTCTGACCAGGGAAGAAGATAGTGAGACTTCCTCTCCTCCAGACATGAGGCTTCTATAGAGTATGTACAAATATAAAATGCTAGAGAGGAGAGACTCAGACCCAAGGATCCCAAGAGTTAAAAATCCTGGTTATTTTTCAGGGAATTTATGGGAGGCTCTTTGTGTGGATCGTGGACAAGATCAATGCTGCAATTTATAGACCTCCGACCCAGGGCGTCAAAAACACACGAAGATCCATCGGTCTTTTGGACATCTTTGGCTTTGAAAACTTTACCGTGAACAGGTACAACATAAGGCACAATCCCTGCCTTCAGAAGGGCTTAGAGTCTAGTTGGGTAGCTGGGCAATCAAGGTTCACATACTCTAAGAGATTGAGGGATCAAGACATCTACCGTCTAAATTCTATAGTTGAACTGATCATTGGGGAAAGTCGCCCCTTTCACGCCCACATTTCTGAATGCTCCCCTCCTACTCTGTGACTGTCTCTTAGGCTAGCCCTCAAGATGAATGCATCGAAAGAGTACAAAACAAATTGGATCCTGACAGTTGCCCTGGGAAATAGGCAGGGAAGGATGGCATCCTCAGTTCAATTCAACAATCCAGAAAATATTTATTAAGTACCTACTCTGTGTCTGTTTCTGTAGGGATAGGATTGGGGAGGAGGGGGAGAAACTATAGAATTTGGGTAAGATATGGAGCACTGTACCAGGAGTCAGGAGACCTGGAGTCTAGTTCTGCCACTAACTCCCAGTGCAGCCGTGGGTAAGTCCCCTCCCCCTACTTGGGGCTCAGTTTCTTTCTCTGTCAGATGACAGGACTGGGCCAATTAATCTACAAAGCTCCTTCAAGCTCTAAAATGAAGACTCTAGGACTTGGAGTAAGGGATTTGCCGATTTAGTGACAGAGTCAAGATGAAATCCTAGGTCTTCTGAGTTCTAATCCTGTACTCTTTCTAGTGCACTGTGACACTTTTTGTGGGGAATGAGTCATTAATAATGGAATGACAGAATCCTAGTCTCCTGGCTTTCATCTCAGGTGCCTCCCATCCCTACCCAGTTAGGAGCCTCCATTCTTGAAAGAAGAAACCTTACAGTCTCCTCCTGTCCTCCTTGCCCCACCGTCTCCCTCTCTGTGACTACCTTCTTCCTTTCTTCCCTGGCCTCCAGTTTTGAGCAGCTCTGTATCAACTTTGCCAATGAGAACCTGCAACAGTTCTTCGTGAGGCACGTCTTCAAGCTGGAGCAGGAAGAATACAACCTGGAGAACATCGACTGGTTACATATCGAGTTCACCGACAACCAGGAGGCCCTGGACATGATCGCTAATAAACCTATGAACATCATCTCCCTTATAGACGAAGAGAGCAAATTCCCTAAGGTGTGTGTGCATTGGTGTGCATGCGTGTGTGCGTGTCTGTGCGTGAAAAGGGGACGGCTTGGGGACGAGGCCCATCACATCCCAGGACAACTCAGAAGCCATTAAGTGATAAAACGGGAAGAGCCCTTAGATCACAGAATTTTAGATCAAAGCACATCTAGGAAGACCTTAGGAGACGGTGGCTGTGTCAGGGCAGGTGGTAGGCCTGGTTGTCCTCCAGCTTCCTGGAAAGAAGTAGAGCTGGTGACTCTCATCTTCACCCAGCTATGTGAGCTACATGAGCAATTAAACAGCCTGGATGGGTTCCAGGTGACCACGGCCAGGGGAAGGGCCAATAGGAGAAAAGCAAGAGGGGAAGGGTACTCCAAACCCCACTCCATGGTGGTTTCCCACCACTGTGGGAGAAGGGTCAAGGGGCAAAATCAAAGTGTCACGAATGTTTAGACAAGTGTCTAGAAACATTCTAGAAGAGCAGTTCTCAAATATTTTGGTCTTAAGACCCCTTATGTGCTCAAATTATTGAATACTACCCAGAGCTCTTGTTTTTATGGGTTATAGCCATCACTATTTACAGCATTAGAAATGAAGACATCTAAGTACTATTACGAAATAATAATACTTGTAGACCCCCCTGAGTGGGTCTTGGGGACTCTCAAGGATACCCAGACCACACTTTGAGAATCACTGTTTTCAATTACAGAATGTCAGTGCTGGATGGGACCTTAGAATATAAAACGTTTCACCAACAGATTAAGGTCATAGTCATAGTCAACAAACATTTATTAGGCACCTACTATGTGCTAGACACAGTGCTAAGTACTGGGAACATAAATAAAAAAAGAAAGAGATAATCTCTGACCTCAAGGAGCTTACAATCTAATAGGGGGAGATAATACACAAAAAGAAGCTGAAAAGACATGGGGTGGGTCAACGGAGCCTAGCCCATCCCAGGCAATATGTCAATAAAGTCAAAACCAAGTAGAGCAGTTGGTGGAAAATGGTTGGAACACTCTGAGCCCTCTATAAAAGGAGGCATTACTTTGTTTTAGCCCATCTGTTGAAAAATATAGGAATAATAACAATATTGCATATAAAGCATTACCGATTTTAGATTATGCCTCGGGTCGTCCAACTATACTTGGTGCATTGAGTCAGAAGGTGAATATGCAAATTTGCTGAGATGTGGATAAAGCTATCTGCAACTACCAGAATATGTATGAAGATTTAAAGAAAAAGAAAGTTTGGTTTATGTAGCTAAACTATTTTAAATGACAAAAGCAATGTTTCCTTCATATTATCAGTGTAGGCTTACCTTTAAATACAATATTCAGTCATTTAAATTTAAAAAAAATATTACTTTTATAGTAGTGTTGTGATGTTAATAAAAGTTTAAAAAAACTTAAAAAAAAAGGAGGCATTAGAGAAGGTTTGTTGACTCTTCCTTTAGTCCTCCAATCAGATGAGAGAGGCAGCTGAGGAGGTGTTGGGTATCAAAGCCAAATCTACCATGAAGATGAGATTTCAGCTGGGGGGGAGACATGATGTTGGTGGAGTCAGAACCAAACAGAGCAGCCAATGGAAGGGGGCACCACTCTCTGTCAGTCATTTATTTTCAAAGGCCTCCTCTTTAGAAGACTTTGCTAGTATGAACCATTACCTCAGTCAACCTGAAACTTCTTAAAGACCTTAGCTTTAATAGGCCAAGGTGCCCCACGGTATCCTGGACCATCTCTAGTCATCCTGATCTATATCTGGTCCCTGGACCCAGATGGCTCAGGAGGAGACAGTGTGGCTGGTGACTTTGCACGGCCTTCTCTCAAATCCAGTTCACTTGCCTGTCATGGCATCACCTCCACAACGTCATAGTCCTCTTCAAGAACAAAAGACTAACAAGAAGTCAGTTGAGCAAGCCCTCTCTGAGCTTCCTTTGCTGTAAAATTATGGCTTTAAACTACATAACTTCTGAAGTTCTCTTCCAACTCTAAAATGTTTTGTATTAAGTCTCAAGCTACTTGTGGGCACAGGGACCAAAAATAGGAATGTGTTTAGGGAGCAAGGCATAAAAGCATAGACTGAACTGGAAGGGACGTAATAGCAACAATAGCTAACATTTATATAGCACCTAAGATGTTTCACTGGAGGAGAAGCCAGTGAGGGAGACTGAGAAGGAGCAGTTGGGTAGGTAGGAGGACAACCAGGAGAGCAGAATCCCAAAAACCTAGAGAGAAGAAGGTGTTTGACAGTGTCAAAGGCTGCTGAGAGGTCCAGGAGAATGAAGATAGGCCATTGTTCTTGGAAATTAAGAGATCATTGCTCCCTTTGGAGAGGGCCATTTTGGTGAGTTAGAAGCCAGGTGGTAGAGAGTGAGAGGAGAAGTGGAGGAACCTATTTTAGATGTTGTTCTTAGGGAAAAGGCAGGAGAGACACAGGATGATAGCAGGAATGGAAGGATTCTATTAACTATGTCACCTAGCTGATTAGTCTGGCCCCCTCGTTTTAAAGATGAGTAAACTGAGACTTTTAGAGATGGGTAAACTGAGTCACGAGAAGTGACTTGTCTGGGATTCTGCTATAAATGGGGGAATCGGAATTGAAATTGGGGTCCTGGTGGTGGTGTAGGAGAGGTGGTCTCAAGGAGGAAGGGAGTGGGGCTGGTTCACCAGCGGAGGCCTGGTCTCTGCAGGGAACGGACACAACCATGCTGCATAAACTCAACTCTCAGCACAAGCTCAACACCAACTACATCCCCCCAAAGAACAACCACGAGACCCAGTTTGGGATCAATCATTTCGCTGGGATTGTCTACTATGAGACACAAGGTACCTGTTCCTGGGCCCCTGGGACTCAAAGGAGCTTCGGATTGCTTTGGGGAAGATCTAGTTCTGTTTGGTAGTGGGCCAGAGGAGGATCAAAACCTGATGGCAGACACTAGGTGGAGGGAGAGAGCAGGTACTTTCTGCTCTCCCTCCATCCTTGGAACTTTAAATAAGTATGGAAAGAGGGAGCCTGGGAGGTTCCTGGGAATAAGAAATGCCCTGGATCTTAGGATCACCCATAGCTCCTTCCTCTTGTCTCATGAGGGGTCACTGACCACCCCAAGAATCACAGAACCTCAAAGGTAAAAGGGACCTCAGAGGCATGGAGTCCAACATCTGAAGACTTCCCATGGTAGGGAGCTTATTCTGTCTTTGGACGGCTCTAATTGTTAGCAAATTTTTCCTTCCATTGAGGCAATTTGCCTCTCTATAATTTAGGATCATAACATCTAGAGACAGAAGGGATGTGTCTTTAAATATATATATATATATAAACATATATATGCATATATGTATATATAAAATCCAATCCCATCATTTCAGCATTTGCTGATTTCTGAGATATAAATACTTACAGAGAATATTTAACAATCAGCTTTCCTAAGCTGGTTCAAGCTGGCTCCAACATACCCTTGGATGGGCTCTGTCCTTCTGCAGTAGAGTTGGGACAAATTAAACACACACACACATGCACATAGATATAGTTATATAGACATACACATACATATATGCACACATATATATACACTCCAACACACATACAGGTATTCTATATATGTATTGGACTGTGTGTGGGTGTGTGCGTGTGTGTGTATACCCACACACCACACACTCATATATACATATATATATAGGCATTATATAGATATCTATACACATACATACACACACACATATATATACTATATACTCATACTCACATATAGATATCTATACAATACATATATATATAATGTATACACACACACATATACTCACACACATATAGGTACTCCATATGTTAGATTTTCATATAAACATATATACACACATATATAGAGTACCTATACATGTATGAGTATGTATGTATGTATTATATGTGTGTGTTTACCTATATAATATTTCTATATCTATATGGAATACCTATGTGTGTATATGTGAACAGAGGGACAGAGAGAGCAACAGCAACAGATGGAAAGAGAGCACAAAGACATATGGTATAGTAGAAGAAGCGTTAGGTTCGGAGTCAGGAGGCCTGAGTTCAAATCCTACTACCACTTATTACCCAGATGATCTCAGGCAGCTCACTTTTAATCTACAGGCCTCAATTTTTGCGTTTGTAAAATGCCCTCACCTCCTCCTCCCACCCCAAGCACTGCTGCCATGATGAAATTGCCAACAACTCCCCATGTGACCTTGGTCAAAACGCTTTCTCCTCTCACAGTCTCAGGGCCACCTCTGAAAGATGAGAGGGTTGGGCTAGACAACCTCCAAAGTCCCTTCGAGCTCTAGAGATTCAAACCTCCCCAATCCTGGCCACACTAACCGTATGGCACTTTATTTTTACGGAGCAGGAAAAATTCTTGGGGGTGGGAGATTTTCCTGTGACTTTTTCCCCACTTCTATAGGCTTCCTGGAGAAAAACCGGGACACTCTGCATGGTGACATAATACAGCTGGTCCATTCCTCAAGGAACAAGTTTGTCAAGCAGATCTTCCAGGCTGACGTTGCCATGGTAACAGGTGTCTGGGGAGAGGGGCCCTTGGCTGGCCACCTGCCAACCCACCCCCTCCTTGCCCTGGCCTTGGGGAAGGGTGCTGTTAGAAGCGGGGCGGGGGAGGGGGAGTGGGAGTCTAGAGGAAAGGGGTAGATGGGGGCAGCTGTGCCAAATGTAAACCCCTCCCCTTACAATAATTAGCTCATTGAACTAATAATGGCAGTTCGGTCAACCTCTGGTTAGGTTCGCAGAAGACAGAGGATTGAGGATGAGAGTAGGGTTGAGTCATAGAATACCAGAGCTGGAAGTGACATCAGAACATAGAACAGATTGTTACAGCAGGAACAGACCTTGAAACATAAAGCTAGAAGGGACCATAGAACACAGAATTGATAGTTGGAAAGAACCGTAAAATATACAGAGTTTGAGCTGAACGGGAGATGTTGGGAAGTTTTCCCAAAAGAAGATCTCTTCCTTAGTGGTGTTCACCTTTTCCTTTATGTATAGGTTGGTAAGGTTAGGGTGTGTAAAAAATATTCTTGAAATCTGTCCATGGCTTTGGTTCTCATACCTTGTCTTTCACACAGTGGACCCTTCCTCTCCTGTTCGTTTTTTAGAAGAAACATTTCCAAATTCCAGTGAGGCTCAGGATGACTGTGGGAAGAGTGGGTTAGGGAGTGGGGAGGGTAAAGTTGATAAAACTGGTGCCAGGCTGCCACAGGCACAAATAGACTGGTAAGAATTTCCATTGGACTAGCCCTTCCTCCCTCCATTATGTCATCAATACAGCAGGGTTGGTTTTTTTTTTTAACTTTTTTTGTCTTTATTGCCCTCAACTGTGAGCCCTTTCTTCTGGGCTCTTTTTAAAGGACGAATGAATGGATAGAGAGAAACATGAGTGCAGTGATATGCTGGAAAATGTTTAACAAACAGCTCTATGAAAATGCACAGCAGCCTTTTAATTTAATCTGCCTTATTAACATTTTCTTCAACACTTCATTAAGTCTAGAAATTAACAAAACAATCAATAGAGCTCTGATTTGTAGTGTTTGCTGATTTCTGAAGTGTAAATGCTCACATTGAAAATTTAACAATCGGCTCTTAGGACCTGGTAGGAGAGGGCATCAGTACACCCCTGGGTGTTTGGATGAATGGATTAGAGATGGACAGAGGGATGGGTAGATGGATGAATGCACAAGTGAATAGATGAAAGTATGGAGGAATGAATAGACATAGCAATGGAGCAATGCCTAGATAGAGGGCTACAGATATAAGGTGGGATGTCTGTCCCTGAAGCTAAGGGGGACACATGCTTTTCCACAAGATAGCTGAGAAGGGTACAAAAGCCAGGTGTAGTTGGGTGGATGGGGAGAACTGGAGGAGGATTTGAAGGTGGAGCAGGGGACTGAGGGAGCTGAGGGATGGGGGAGAGGGAGTAATAGTTCTGTTTTCTCTCAACAACTTTAATTCTGCTTTCCTAATCTGAGTTGGAACATCTGTACCAGTACAAACTCCATGCCTTCCTCCTTTGTGCTCACAATCCCCCTCTTCATGCCCCTCTTCCCCTTTCTTTCCTTCTCCCTCCTATAGCAATTTAATTTGACTCAATAAACATTTATCATGGGCTAGCTACGCTAGGGTCTGGGGATACAAAGCTAAAACGATTTGGGATTTTATACTAGAGACAAGATAGAGCCATTGAAAGTTTTTGAATAGAGGAAGGGTCTGAGTAAACCTTTGTTTTAGCCCTATCAGCTTGGCAGTTGTGAGGAGGATGTATTGGAAAAGAGAGGAAGACTATGGTAACAGCTATGTGGAGTTGAGAGGTGACTTGAGGGCATGGCCCATGATAGAGGCTGAATGGAAAGGAGACAGATGTGACAGAGGTTGGGGAGGGAGACTTGACAAGATTTGGCCACTGATTGGATAGGCCAGTGGGGGTGGGGAGGTGTTGAGGACAAAGGAAGAGTCAAACTAACTCCAAAGCTGCAGATCTTGGTGACTAGAAAGATGGCGACACCTTTAATAGAAACAGGGAAGTTTGGAGAAGGTATAGAGGACATGCTGAGTTCGAGAAACCTGCAAGTAAATATGTCCAGGTGAAAATGGTCAGGGGCAATTGATAATACCAGACTTGAGGCTATAAGTAAAGATATAAGAATTAGTCACTAGGTGGCGCAGGTGGATAGAATGCTAGTTCTGGAGTTAGGAAGACCTGAGTTCAAATTCCACCTCAGACACTTATTAGCTGTGTGACTCTACGCGAGTCACTTAGTGCCGGTTGCCTCAGTTTCCTCATCTGTAAAATGAGCTGGAGAAGGAAATAGCAAACCACTCCAGTATCTCTGCCAAGAAAATCCATGAAGAGTAGGACATGAAAAGGACCAAACAACAAGGAGTTAGTTACCTGTGTAGGGATAAAAGTACCCATAGGAGGTGATGCGCTCACAAGAGAGAGCGTAGGAAGATTATTTTAGTGGTAGTGTGAAGGATAGATTAAAGATTGGAGAGGATGGAAGCAAGTAGACTGATCTGGAGGCTAGTACAATGGCTCAGGGAAGAGGTGATTTAACTAAACTTTAACTAAATTGGCGGTTATAGAAGTGAAAAGAGGGGACAGACACAAGAATTACTTGGATCAGATTAGATTTTAGGGGAAGAATCCACGTCTGTCCGTTGATTGGGTGGCGGAAAGTTAGGGAGAGGAATGAGTCAGAACTGGCTCTGATTTTCTGAGCCTTCCTTACCCAGAAAACGGCGGTGTCATTAGCAGAAATAGGGAAGTTAATAGAGTGTCAGGTTGAAGAGAAAAGGTGATGTGTTCAGATTTGGGCATGTGAAATTTTAAATGAGAACAGGATATCCTCTTTCCCCGCTTTCCCCCTCCCTCCCTTATTCCCTCTCACTTTCCCCCTCTCCCTTCTTCCTTTGTCTTCCCTTCCTCCTTTCCGCCTTTCTTTTTTCTCTCCTCTGCTCTCCTTCCTTCTCTCTCCCTCCTTTTGTTCATTTTCTCTCTTCTTCCCTTTCTATCCCCCTTTCTTCTCTTTCCTTCTCCCTTCTCCTTTCTTCTTCCTTCCTTCACTCATGCTTGGAGCCCTAACACTGGGCAGTTAGTGGGGTTTGTAAATTGAGCACAGGAGGAGGATGTTCATTCTTGTACCCCTTTCCCCCTTCTTGAGTCCTGCAGGAAAGTGCCCCCTATGTTGCCCTCACCTTCTCATCCTCCCCCCATCCCCATCATTATCAAACAGTCTTCTCGGCGCTGGGACAGGGCCAGAAACACCATCTCAGAACTCTCTCTGGACTTCCTAGGAACTAGAACTTCCTCTTTTCACTTTTTGTTGTTGTCTTTTTTTTTTCTTTTCTATTCCCCACCCTCTCTGTCTTCTCTGCGGCTCCTGCCCCTCCCCCCACCTTCACTCCCATAGTTTCTCTGTGGATATGCATCCGGTTCTTTTGGCCAGTCAGCAGCCTTCTCAACAAAGGTAAAAACACCATGGTTAGTGCTGAGAGCATCCCCCAAAGCCTCTGGACTCTGGGTTGGACTCCTGGGTTTGCTGTTGGGACATGGGGGAGGAGGGGCTTTGCCTTTGAGTGCCATGAGCTTGCTGGTTGCCGTGTGGGTAACAACTAGGTAGAAGAGATGAGAGAGGGAAAGTTTTGTAGAAGTAATAGAGAATGGAGGGATTTATAAACAGAGGTCAGAAGGGCAATCTAAGCTAACCTGATACTCTTAGTAACAACAGAGGGGCATTGGTGTGGTGGATTGATGGCAGCTGGCCTTAGAGCCAGAAAAACCTAGATTTAAATCCTGATTCCTGCCAACTGTGTGATCATGGGCACCTCGTTTGACTCTTCAGTGCCCCAGGGATCTAAGACTGTAGTCTAAGACTATAACTTTCAGGTGAGCTGATGATCTGTCTTCGGAGGAAGTTTCCACACCAGGAATCCCCATCCCCATGATGAAATGATGGATCTGGAACAAAATATTAATCATAGTAACAAGACATTTCTACAGTACTTTTAAGGTTTATGAAGCGCTTTACTCATATCACCTACTCTATGAAGTAGGTAGTATAGTTATTCTTATTCCCACTTCACAGATGCGAAAACTGAGGCTCACAAAGGAGAAATGACTGGCCCAAGGTCATACAGTTATTACACGGTAGAGTCAGAATTCCAATCCAGATCTCCTGACTCCAAAGCCAGTGTTCCTTTCCAAGCTGGAAGGGCCCTTAGAGATCCTGGAATCCAACCCTTTTATTTTAGTACTCTCAAACATTCCTATATGGTTCTTCAAAATAACCCTGTGATGTAGAAAGCAAATATATTATCATTCCTGTTGTACAGGGAAGGAAACCCCCAAAAGGAAGAAATTTTGCTTTGGTGACATGGCAAATAAGTGACAGGGTCAGACCTTGAACCCAGGTCTGGTCTCCTGACTCTTGCTCAATTCAGTTTAACTCAATGGGCATTAAGCAGGGCATATGTTAGGGGCTGGAGACGAAAAGACAGAAGTCAAACGGCCCTGGCCTCAGGAAGTTTATATTCTACTCAAACAAAGCTCTTTCCACCACACAACAATGCCACATGCCTGTGGTGACTTTCCCTGCATGGGTTCACGCTCTCTCAACTTCTTCAGGGCTCAGCCTTGTTTAGGGGTAAGAGCTGGGGTGGAGATGACAGTGGGGAAGGACTCCTCCCCCTCAGAGTTGTAATGGCAGCCTGGGCCTACTCACAATCTAGAAAAGAGTAAAGGGACCCCTTCTTGGGAAATAAGGCAAATCCCAGGGAATACCAAGCTATTAGCCAGAGGAACAGTAGTTCTCCAATAGTAGTTGATAGGTTTGCCCTGTCAACAAACCCTCTATCCAAGACAGGAATACAGTCAAAAGAAAAGCCATCCACGCTGGAACTATTAGAATGGAGACCTTAGAACATACAACTTAGAATGTCAGAGCTGGAAGAGGCCTTAGAGCACAGAACATCATAATGGGCACTAAAGTATAGGCAATGCGTATCCTGTGGAAAAGCCCTTCATACTAAGAGGTCAAAAGTTGGAGAAGTCACACATGCTTGAATCATAGAATGTCAGAGCTAGAAAAGGCCTTAGAACACGGAATGTCAGAGCTTAGACCCTAGAACATAAGACAGAAAATGTCAGAGCTAGAAGAGGTCTTAGAACATAGAAGGTCTGAAGAGGAAAGAACCTTAGAACACAGAACATCAGAATTGGAAGGGACCTTTAGAACATAAAATATTAGAACATGGAACATTAGAATTGGAAGGGATAGATGTTAAGTGTCAGACCTGGAAAGGACCTTAGGATATATGGTTCCAAAGGTGACTCAGGACACAGTCTATTGAAACACACCTTTTTGGGCTCGTTTAGTTCCTTGCCTGTCACTTCTGAGAAGTCACGTGGAAAGGCTTATTTGTCTCCACTTTACAGTCAAAACTGGAGTTCAGGGAGGGGAGCTTGACTTGGTCAAGGTCACATGATAAGTTAATAGAACCAGAACCAGTATTCAACATTCTTCTCTGTCCTTAGAAGGGACCTTAGAACTTAGAACATCAAATATGAGAACCGAAGAGATCCTAGAATAAGAGAATGTTAGACACTGGATCATAGTGTGATGTCCCTTGGGCAATCTCCACATTTCACAGAGGAGGCTATTTAGGGCCCAGAGAAGACAATGATTTCCTTAGAATCTAGTTTCCTGACTCCCAAGTACAAGGCTTATTTTATCACACTGTACTATCTAGCCCAGGGGTGGGGAATCTGCAGTCTCTAGTCTATATGTGGCTTGTGTGGACACACATGGCCTCAAGACCACAGGTTCCCCATCCCTGGGCAAGATGAATAGAATAGTGTAATAGATCAAGCCTATGGTACTATGGTGAGTGTCCAGCATTTCTCCTAAGGCTTGTGTGAGGGAGATACCTGTTTCTCAGCCATAGAATTAATTTTGCTCTATGTATTCATTTCTAAATTTGGGGGCATCCTCTTGGCAAAAGGTGAAAGTTTGGGCTCCGGGCCATCAGCTCTCTTTGGGAAATAGGAGAAATGCTAGCAAACCGGGCTATGCAACTGATTGACCCTCTGCCAGGAAACTCCCAGCAGGTGCAAAGGGAATCCTTTGGGTCATCTGGACTGAGTCAGTTGCCCTGAACCTTAGGTGAGAGAAAATTCACTGAGAGAGGGCTCCAAAGGGAATGCTTCTCTCTGACCCCAGCTCCATTCCCCACCCTCTTACCCCCACTGGGCTTAGGGCTAGAGAAGGGACTAAGGTCAAAGTGAGAGAGAGAGAGAGTGATCTCTTAGAGTCCTGCAGCATTAGAGCTGGAAGGGGCCTTGGAAATCAGCCCCCAAATAGCCCATTTTACAGATTTACAGATGAGGGAGCTGAGGTTCAGAAAGAAGGGACACCTCCAAGCACTCAGTGCATGTTTCTCGTGCCTGCTTAGTGTATTTTCACTACTTTTACTCTTATATAGGGAAGCTAGGTGGCATAGTGGATAGATAACTAACCCTGGAGTGAGGAAGACTCATGTTCCTGAGTCCAAAATCTGGCCTCAGACACTTACTGGGCAAGCGTGACCCTGGGCAAGTCACTTAACCCTGTTGGCCTCAGTTTCTGCATGACCCGGAGAAAGAAATGGCAAACCACTCCTTTATCTTTACCAGGAAAACCCCAAACGGGGTCACAGAGATTTAGACACAACTGGAAACAACTCAACAACAACCACCACAACCCTCACATAGTTTCCTATCCTTGATCTCACTTGAGCCTTACAACAAGGTTGTGTAAGAGGCAGGCAAACAGGAAAACTGGAGCTTAGGTGAAAGTGATTTGGCTAAGGTCACAGGGCAAACAGAGTTAAAGCCAACACTACAACTTCCTACCCTTTCCTATGCTAGGAGTCAGCCCCAGGTCCTCTAGAACAATGACCCATGATCACATGTTGTATGATCTTCCTTCTCCCCAGCCCCTAAAAGGGCTTACACATCCATTTTTTGCCTTTGCTACATCACAACAGCCCCCTGAGGGAGGCATGTCAGGGATGAATAGCCCCATTTTACAGATGGGGAAGCTAAAGCCCAGAAAGGTTGTGACTTACCCAAGGTCACACACACAGTAGCAAGTCATTGGTAGACTCTGTACTCAAACCCAAGGACCATTCTGAAAGGAATGACAAGAACTCTTGTTTCTCTACCAATTTTCTGGTTCATATAAGTGGTTGCAAGTCAGTAAGTCAGCAAGCATTCACTAAGCACTTAGTATTTTTCAGGCACCATGCTAATTAATACAAAGAAGGCAAAAATAGGCCTAGACGCACCTGAGAGCAGCTCTCATTTTAATAGGGGAGACAATAGCTATGTACAAGGCATCCCCAAAGTCTTAGTACAGCGCAAAGCTTTTAAAGACTTTGGGCGCACTTTCTGTACAAGATATTTGCAGAGAAGTTGGAAGGTAATCTTCTGAGAGGAAGGTACTAGCATCTGGGAGGACCCTGAAAATCTGCTGTAGAAGATGAGATGTGAGCCTTGAAGGAAGGTAGGTCGAGGGGACTGGGGAGAGCATTCCAGGCACTGATGACTACTGTTGCAAATGGGAGTTTCGTGTTTGAGGAATGATCACTAGGCGTGTAGGAGGGGAGTAGTAATAGGCCTGTAGTAGTGACTTGCCCTCTAGTAGGTATCTGAATCTCATGAGAGAAACCCCAAAGGGCTGCTGGAAGGCAAGTTCCCCAATCCCCCAAGAGCAGCAGCTCAGTAAAGATTAGCCTACTTCTCCAATACCCCTGCCCCCACACCTGGTGCCATCCATTCCCCAGCAGGAGGATTTGACGGAGCAAATCTCATTAAAGACCATGGGATCAGTTAAAATGAGGCCGCAGGACAGAAGGACTCTGGCCTCTAGTAGATCCCCAGGAAGGGGGAGGAGATCCTGGCTTTCCTGGAGATGGCCAGGGTGGGCTGTCACAGAATATTCTCACCCTCTTTATTTTCCTAGATGTTTCTCTCTCTGAGAGAAGTCCTGAGCCACCTGGTGGGACACACTGGAGGATCTTAGAATCCAAGATTCTCAGACCCAAAGGGGACCTCAGCCAGTCTAGCTCAGGACAGCCTCCCTTCGGAATGTCTTTCAGTCACTACTTGGATACCTCTAGTGACAGGGTATCCCATTTCTTACCAAAGCCCCCATCCCATTTTGGACCCATCTTTATATTGTTGACCTGAAAACTGCCTCCCTATGCCTAGTCTCCATTGCTCCCACTTCTGCCCTAGGGAGGGTAAAGCAGAACAAGCCTGCTGCTGTGACAGCCCCTTTCAGAAGGGACTGGCTTTGTTTTTCTCTTTTCCAGGAGGAAATGTGTCCTGGCCTCTCCCTCAAATGGTCTTCCTCTGCCTGCCTCCCGGCATGGCCCGTCTTATCCCTCACTCCCTGAACAGCTAGTTGTAAGATCACTGAGTGCTAGAGTTGGATTGTAGAGAAACTAAGGCTCAGAAAACCTTGAATCCAGAGTAGTTGTGAGGGCCACATGGATGAGGGAAGCTTGGAGGCATAGGATCATTAATAATAGCAATAATAACATAAATATAATAATAACAAACTCATATTTCCAAACTACTTTAACATTAAATGGCTGTAGAAATGTGAATTTGTTATTATTATTACGGTTTACAAAACACTTTTTTTTTTTTCGCGTGGGAGGGAGACAGAATTAGGCAGGGAATGGTGGGTAGAGCCCTCTATTTGGAGTTAGGAAGGCCTGAGTTTAGATCTTGCCTCAGACATGGTTGCTATTTGACCTTAGGCAAATCACTTAACTTATTTCAGGTTTGCTTTCCTCATCTGTAAAATGGGGATATCTACCTCATAGACGTGCTATGAGAATCAAATAAGGTAATACTTACAAAGCAATCTATAAAACTTTGAAGTCCCATATAAAGGCTAACAGATTATTAAGACCCACTTTATTTTTTTTCATTAAATTTTTACTTTTTTAATGAACAAAAATCTATTTTCTCTCCCACCTCCTTGGGAAAAAAAAGAAAAGGGAATTCCTTGCAAGAATTATGCATAGTCAAGCAAAATAAATTACCCCATTGGCTATGTTAAAATACACATATACACACACAAACACACACACACATACACATATATATATGTATATATATATATATGTATATGTCTGATGCTGCACCCTGAATCCATCAGGGTGGGTAGCAGGCGTCTCGTGGTCCTTTGGGATCATGGCTGGTCATTGTGTTGCTCAGTATTCTTAAGGCTTTCGAAGGCATTTGCTTTTACAGTGTTGTGTTATTGTATAAAATGTTTGTCTAGTTCTGCTCACACCATTCTTCATCTGTTTATACAAGTCCTCAAAGCTGTTCATTTTTATAGTATAGATTGCTGTTCTGGTTCTGCCCAGAGGACAGGCGATTTGTCCAGGGTCATACAACTGTTGGTTGAGCCAAAAGAGAGCTTAGAGATTTTTCTAAGGGAGAAAACTGAAGACTGGTGATATTTTGTGACATGTCACAAAGGCTGACTTTAGGCTATTAAAGATTAAAACTGCACTAAGACTTTTGGGACATCCCATATAAGCAATACATGTTAAAGCCAGAATTCAAACTCAGGTTCCCTCACTCTGCCACATTTAGTGCCCTTCTGCATGTTTATACATATATTTTTAAAAAGAAACAGGCTCAAAAACAGTGAAATTGCCTCAGAGAGAGGGGAAATAAAAACCCTAGCCCCAGCCCCTTCCGTTTCCCACTCCCTCAGCTGGGCCCTCTCTGGCTGTGTCCCTGGCCTCTTCTGACCTCCTTCCTTTGCTTTCCCTTCCCTCCCTCCCTTAGCCCGACTGGGCCCAGGGCCTGTGGGGAGGGGGAGGAAAGGCCTCCCCCTCCCCACCTCACAACCGTCACTCCTCCCCTTCCTGAGCCTGACAGGTCCCCTCTCTTCCTCTCCTGTCCCAGGGAGCAGAGACCAGGAAGCGCTCCCCCACTCTCAGCAGCCAGTTCAAACGCTCTCTGGAGCTGCTGATGAGAACCCTGAGCGTCTGCCAGCCCTTCTTTGTACGCTGCATTAAGCCCAATGAGTTCAAGAGGCCCATGGTGAGTAGCAGGAAGGGCCCTGGCTACCCCGGGGGTTTGGGGATCGTAAGGGAGGCGGGGGGAAGGCGGGGAGAGAATGACAAGGGTAGGTCAAGTCAGTGCCTTAGGTTCTTAGAGTTAGGGTGTTAGAGTTGGAAAGTAACTTGGAACTTGGAGCACAGAATATCAGAGCTGGGAAGGACCCTGGAACACAGAATGTCAGGGCTGGGAAGGACCCTGGAACACAGAATGTCAGGGCTGGGAAGGACCTTCGACCATATGTTTCCAGAGCCCACAGAGCACAGGGATAATTACATTGTTGTTGGTGATGACAATAGCTCACATTCGTGTAGCTCTTAAATGTTTACAAAATTCTTTCCCTCAACAACTCTATGAGGGAAACAGTGTAATTATTAAAATTAAAAGGACCGCTTTACGGATGAGGAAATTAAAACCTTAAAGGGGTAACATCTCTTACCCATAGTCACTCAGAGCTAGGGCATTGATCTGTAATGCAATGAAGCAGAGGGAGGTATCAGTTGGCATCAATGGCCCCATTTTAATGCCAATAAAAGCAGCAGAAGGGGTCTTACTCTGGAGAGAGACCTCCCGGTTCCATCATACTCAGCTTTGCTCCCAGAACCTTCTTTCTGGAGGTATTCCATCATACCTCTCCTCTTAGATGATGCTTTTGACAATCTTTATTTCGCCTTATCACTTTGAGTTGGTTAAAATGACTGTCACTCAGTTATAACTAGCAATTTTAGTATCTCAGGCAAGGCACATAAAGCTGCTCCCAAATCAACTTTTTTAATTTTTAATGAGAAAGTAATATAAGAAGCAATTAAGCAGGAGAAGGAATTTGTTATTATGACAGTTTCTGCCACTGAGTACACTTGTAAATTTTATCACCCTAGGACAAAGCCCAAATTGCCCCACCCTAGTTCTAGTTCTTCTTGCATTTGATTTTTTAGGTTGCAAACTAGACTGAGAAGAAGTGGGAAGCCATGGGGATGAGAAACTTCTCAGAAAGGTTTATTGACTAAGAAATGATGTCAAGGTCATTTCAAAGTAACCAAGGAACTAGGTGGCAATGACTCATTGGAAGTAATTATAGTAATTACTGTTTTAAAAGACAGTATCCTCTTTGGAGAGTAAAACAGAATCACAGAATGTGGGGTGTCAGAACAGCAGGGAACCTTAGATTTCTAGAAATGTTACCATGCTTATAATCAAACAATCAAGAAGCATTTATTAAGTGCTTACTATGTGTCAGCCATTGTACCAAGTGATGTCTACAAAAGAGGCAAAAGATAGTCCTGACCCTCGAGGAGCTTACAGCATAACGGGGTGACATCATGCAAGCAAATACATACAAAACACGCTTATACAGGATAAACAGGAAACAGTTAACAGAGGGAAGGCCCTAGAACTTAGAGGGGTTGGGAAAGTCTTCCATAAAATAGGGGGTTTTAGTTGGGTCTTAAAGGAAGCCAGGGAGGTCAGGAGTGGGAGATGAGGAAGGAGAACATTGCAGCCACAGGGGACAGCCAGTGAAAATGCCTGAGTCTAGAGAGGGAGTGTGTTGTTCATGGAACTGAGGATTTGTTTACTTCAGGGCAAGGATAGATTCTATCACACACACACACACACACACACACACACACACACACACGGGCTGAATAGGAAGATAACTGGAGGGGAGCTCTGGGAAGGAAAGGAACTGTGACTTCAGTGATCTCAGCAAGACCTGGGTTCAAATCCAGCCTCAGGCCCTTAGGGCAAGTCACTTAACTTCTTGTCTACCTCAATTTCCTCATCTGTGAAATGGGGATAGTAACAACATCTAGCTCCCAGGGTTGATATAAAGATAAAATGAAATATTTGTAAAGTGCCTCACAAACTTTAACCTACCTTCAGGGCTTGTTGTGATGTGGAAATGAGAAATATGATTGTTCCTACTATCACTAGTCCCAGCTTTCTCCCTCAGTGTATCTTTTATGGAAAGCCTCTTCCAACCCCTCTTATTTCTAGTGCCCTCCCTCAGCTAATTATCTCCCATTTATCTTGTATATGTCATACTTTGTATTTATTCATTTGCCTGTTGTCTCCCCCACGTGAGCTCCTTGAGGTCAGGGACTATCTTTTGCTTCTTTTTTGTATCTCCTTAGCACAGTGCCTGGCACATAGTTGGCACTCAGTTTCCTATACCAATGAAGTTGTTTGTTGAGGGGATGATGGGTTGAAAGTGGGCTTGATGAGAACCACAGGAAGATGGGGGGCGGCTGGGACATTGGGATGCTCCGGCTACCCATTGCTCCCAAAGAACTTTGCCTTCCCTGGGTCCTGAGAAGGGAATACTTCCTTTCTGGACAGGACTGGGCAGACACCTGCATTTTGACTCAGGGGCACCCTCTGCTAGCATGGGGCTGCATGTGGAGTGAAAGGAAAAACTCCTTCCTTTTTTTCTCAGCAATGACATGAAGAGACTTGCCGCTCTTAACGTCAGGCTGGTACTGCTTAGGAACCATGAGAGCTCATAGTTATAAAGCGCTCTGAAGGTTACAAAGCTTCTTATGTGCAGCATTTCACTGGCAGCGTAGGACCAACTGGAATCCAAGCACCTGGGTGGAAATCCTGACTCCTCCTCCTACTTACCACCTGTGTGACTTCACTCAAGGTTGCTTAATCACTCTGGGCCTCCATTTCCCTATTTGTAAAAATGAGAAGATTGCAGTAGATAGGCAGTAAAAGCCATTTTAGTTGTGAATCTATAATCTTATGAATACTACATTGTGGATCAGAGGACTTGGGTTTAAATCTCAGCTTTGTCACTTACTATGTATGAGACCTTGGGCAAATGACTCAGTTTCTTTTGGCCTCATTCTCCTTATCAGCAAAATGACCTTAGTTGACCTCTAAAGGTCCATCTCAAAATCTGTGATTCTATGAATCGGCCCATGGGGGTGGTAGTCCAAGTATTATTATTCCCATTTTGATGAGAAAAAAATGAAGACAAGGGAGAGAGCTTTATTATCTCTCATCACAATAAGGTAGGTTAAAGTTTGTGAAGCATCTTACTGCTTGGAGTTACAATTAGTAAGTGAGATTACCCCAGGTCCTTTGGCCACAAAGCCTGAGTTGGTCATCTTCATCATCATCATCATCGTCATCACCACCACCATTACCACCACCATCATCCCCCACCACCACCACCACCATTACCACCACCACCATCATCACCACCACCATTAGCACCACCATCATCACCACCACCATTAGCACCACCATCATCACCACCATTACCACCACCACCATCATCACCACCACCATTAGCACCACCATCATCACCA
>CM053622.1:716667757-716786739 GCA_028646595.1 Phalanger gymnotis
ATCATCATCATTACCACCACCACCACCACCATCATCATCATCATCATCACCACCACCACCATCACCATCACCATCATCATCATCACCACCATCATCACCACCACCATCACCACCACCACCACCACCAGCATTACCACCACCACCCTCATCATCATCATCACCATTTTACGATAGTGCTCTAATTCCATCTAATGCCAGGAGGAAGGCAGACAGAAGACTAGAGGAAGAACAATTCCTCACTTCTCCTGTTTTCCCACCCAGCTCTTTGACCGGCACCTTTGTGTGCGCCAGCTGAGATATTCTGGGATGATGGAGACCATCAGGATCCGCCGGGCCGGCTACCCTATCCGCTACACCTTCGTGGAGTTTGTGGAGCGCTATCGTGTGCTTATGCCTGGAGTGAAGCCAGCTTATAAACAGGTATAGCTGGGCATGCCATGCAGCAGCCCCCAGACACTTGGCGGTCTTTGCCAAGGGAGTGAAGACTGGGCCAGGCCAGGATATGGAGTTTCTGGGCAGCTTCTGCCAAAATGGTCCAGGGAGGGGAAAGGATAGTGGACGTAGGGGCCCAAATGCCAGTAAGACACCATTCAATAGAATTCACCAAATGTTATTTTGTACCAAGGACTTCTACTCAGTCTGAGAAATACGAAGGTAGAAAACACCACAGCCTCTCACCTCAAGCAGTTTACAGTCTAATATGAGGCTGAGGTACAGCATATACACAGATAGGCAGGACAAAAGGGAGACTGTGAAAAGGGCAAGGGAGAAATCCAGATAAAGTTCTCTGAGGAAATCTGTGGAAGGAGTGAACCTTTTCAGCTTAGGAATTCAGAGAAGAGTTCATGGAATCTATATCATTCAGGCTGGACCTGGGGAAAAGAGGAACATTTCAACAGGTAGAGATGAGGAGATGGCATGTTCCAGACTCGAGAGGTCAGCACAAACATCCAGATACACACAGTCGGAGGGGGCAGAGTGGGATCAGGGGCCAGCTAGTCATCCAGTTTGGCTGGAATATAGACTATATGAGGGGGAGGAGCGTGAGAGAAACCTGGAAATGTAGGAGATGTAGGTGGGTTTTAAGTGACAAATCAGCAAACATGTGCTTGTATAATGAATATCTGCTATGTGCCAGGTACGGTGCTAAGTGCCAGGGATACTTGAATACTACCCCAGGCAGGGAGCTCATCACCTTTTCCCCTACCAAAGCAGCCCATTCCATTTTGGAATAGATCATATCTAGTTTTAGATCCCGTGAATTGTATGAGCTCTGTGATCTCTGACTGTTGGAAATTCTACCTTACCTAAAGCACAGGACTGACTGTGTTACTTTCCTACTCAATGAACTCCAATGGCTCTCTATCACCTCCAGGAGCAAATACAAAATACTCTGTTTGGCATTCAAAGCCCTTTAGAACCTAGGTCCCTCTCGACTTTCTAGTCTTCTTACACCTTGCTCCTCAGCACATACTCTTCTCTCCAGGGCCGCTGGCCTCCTGGCTGTTCCACAAACAAGACACTCCATCTCTCAGCTCCAGGCATTATCTTTGGCTGTCCCCCATGCCTAGAACCTGTCCCTCCTCTGCTCCGACTACTTTCTCTGGCTTTCTTTAAATCCCAACTAGAATCTCATTTTTTACTGGAAGCCTTTCCCAACCCCTCTTAATTTTCGTAATTTTCCTCCATTAATTATCTCCTATTCATCCTGTATTTAACTTCTCTGTACACATTTGTTTGCATGTTGTCTCCGCCATTAAATTAGAATTTCCTCGAGGGTAGAGAGTGTCTTTTGCCTCTTTATGTATCTCCAGCTCTTAGCACAGTGCCTGGCACAGCATAGGCACTTAATAATTCATTGATTACTGATATCATGTCATATATCATAGCAATTGATATCATATCATGTCACATGTCATGATATAACTGATACCATGTCTGTCATATATCATCTCAATTGATATCATATATCCATGTAGGCACTTAATAATTTATTGATTGATTGATATGTCATATATCATAGCGATTGATATCATATCATGTCATATGTCATGATATAACTGATACCATATCTGTTATATATCATATCAACTGATATCATATATCTGTGTAGGCACTTAATAATGGATTGATTATTAATCTTCATGTCATGTCACCTTCAGGAAGAAAAATGAAGTGACAGAATTTTCTAGCTTTGCAATTGGGATCATAGGATCATAGATTTAGAGTCAAGAGAGACCTAAGTGATTATCTAGGCCAAGCCTAGATTTCTTATTTACTGATCCTTATTTACTTACTCATACTTATTTACATCTTATTTACTGAGAAGCGGATAAGCTTAGATTTGAACCCAGGCCAGGGGAGGAAGCTTAGGGTAGGGAAAAAAGCCTTAGGTCCCTAGAGTCAGCTTCTAGTCCTGGCTTCTAGTCTGCCTTCTAGTCCTGGTTCTGTCATTCATTTCCTAAGTGACCTTTCTGGGCCTTGGTTTTATCATCTTTCAAATGGAGATTATGCTAAGACCTGTCCGGCCCATTTCACGGACCTGTTAGGAAGAGGTGATGGCCTCTAGTAGCACTTTGAAGAGCTCTAAGAGCACTCAAAGGGTCACACATTATTTTTACTTTGGAGAAACTGAGTTATGGTAGAAGATAAGGTTGGGCTCCAGGGATAGGTCACTCCTCTGGTGGTTTGGAAAAGAACTTGTACTTTTAGAGGTTGGGTAGTGAGAGGTACTGGAAATGAACAATGGCTGAATAGTGGACTACAGGCCAGGGACCACCTATACTCAGCCCTGTGGGATGAAGATATCGATAGGCAGAATGTACTCCTTCCCCATTTATGTCTATTGAATCCCCGTGTTCCTTCAGGACCCAGTTTAGGGGCCATGTAAAGCGTCAGAGCTGGAAGGGAACTTAGAATCCAGAATGTCAGAGCTAGGAGGTGCCTTAGAACATAGAATGCTAGAGATGGAAGGGACCTTAGAACACAGAATGTCAGAGCTAGGAGGGGCCTTAGAACATAGAATGTCAGAGTTGGAAAGGGGCTTGGAAAGGGAATTTCAGAGTTGGAAGAGGACTTAGTGCACAGAATGTAAGAAATGGAAGGAGAGAAAACTTAGAACGCAGAATGCTAGAGATGAAAGGAACCTTAGACAGAGAATATCACAACTGGGAGGGCCATAGAATGTTAGAGCTGAAAGGTCGTCGAGAACAGAGAATGGCTTCGTCAAGAACAAGTCAGATCAGACTAACTTTATTTCCTCTTCCTACACTCTCCACTCTCCAGGAAGATCTTCGGGGTACCTGCCAACGTATTGCTGAGGTTGTACTAGGGAAACATGATGACTGGCAGATTGGCAAAACCAAGATCTTTCTGAAGGTAAAGCATGACTATCCCTCTTGTGTTGATGGTAGTTGGGGGGAGAGGTCACTGTTATTCTGGTGTGGGGGAAGTAATTCCACAGACAACACCAGATTACTTTTTGTCTCCAAGATCATCCTGTACTTTCTTTTTCTTTTTTAACATCTAATTCTTTTATTATTTATTTTATTTTTAACATTCTTTTCTCTTTAAATTTTGAGTTCCAGATTCTCATGCTACCTCCTACCCCTACCAGTGAGGAGGCAAGCAATATGCTATCAATTATACATATGAAATCATGCAGAACATATTTCTGTATTAGCCATATGGCAAAACAAAACAAAAAAAACAAAGTGAGAAAATTATGCTTCAATTTTCAGTCAGAGTTCATCAGTTCTCTCTCTGGGAGTGGAGAGTGTTTTTCATCATGAGTCCTTTGGAATTGTCTTAGAGAACTGTATTGATCAGAATAATCTCAAATGATAGTGTTCGTCTTGGCCCTGAAATTGTAACCAGGGCTCCTGATTCCTTGTGACTGACCACAAAGGCTCCTCTCCATCCTGGAATCATGGCCCGGGACTGCTTATGGGCAATAGAGTTGCCAATCAACACAAGCTGCAGCCTGTTCCAGAAAAGGATCTGTGTAATCTCTTTCTGAACAGTTGTCTGACTCCCTTACTGTTTCTGGGCAGAGAGCTTCTGAAGCTGCTGCTGCTGCACCTACCTCCAAGGCCCACTACTGACTGGTGCTTCAGTGTCCACCTCAGTGTTACAGACCTCTCCTGAGGACCTGATAAGTTGTCTCAGGCTAGAACAATGTCTCTCTTAGACCTTGTATTGGCTCTGCCGCTCCAAAAATTGATTTGCAGCATTATTTTAAAGTTTTTTAGAGGGCAATGTTGCAAGAGTTCAGCTGGGTCTTGGTCTGGACCCCTCCATGTTGACTCTGCCTGGAACCATGGGCTCTAAGATGGATCTACCCTGCACTTTCCACCTTCCTTACCTTTGCTTGTGCTGTTCCCCATGCCTAATATGCCTTCTCTCTCCCTCTGCACCTGTTCAATTTTTCCCTCCTTCTCTATGAGGTTTCCTCTAATTGCTCTGGCCATAACTTTCCCTCTTGAAACTCAAATAGCAAATTTTGTTTATTCCTCTCTGATGTACTTATCATGTAAGGTTGTGTGTTATCTGTGCTGATGTCTTATCCTCCTATTAGATTGTAAGTTCTTTGATGGCAAAAACCCTATCTCACCTAAACTTTCAATTGGATGAGGGGGCAGGGGAGGACAGAAAAGAAATGGTCTAGATGACTCTAGAGTTTCATGCTTAGGTGACTGTGACAAAGGTGGAATGGAGCCTTCAACAGCAGTAGGGGTGTTGGACGAGGGACAGTATAGGGAATGCCAACACCAGAATTTTTTCACTCTCACAGGCTCTAAGGCCTCGAGGCTCCCTGTAGAAACTTTGGTGGCAGGAGAGCACTCAGAAAGTTGTCCAGACAGTTGAGGCCCTCTTCCTCTGTCCCTCCCACACTCACCCATCCAGGTACATTCTGTCAACCTAGTCCTCCTCGCACCTCAAAATGGGTCCAGTGGAGTTGGGCTAGAAACGTGGCAATGATTGCTCTCTTTTTAAATCATCTGGTTGGCTATATCTGTTTATATACCTAGTGCTCCTTCCCTTCCCACGATGGGCCCTTTGTTGTATTTTCCCCCTGGCATTCAAGGCCTTTCTCATGTGGTGATAACAAACTTGCCTTTTCTTGTTCTATTTTCAAAGAGAGAGAGAAACAAAGAGACTTTGAGAAAGGAAACAGAGAGAGAGAGAATGAGAGAGATGGTGAGAATGAGCGAGAACAAAGAGAGAGAGAGAGAGAGAGAGAGAGAGAGAGAGAGAGAGAGAGAGAGAATGAGGGGAGAAAGTGGGAATAAGACAGAATGGGGGGTGGGAGAGAAAGAGAGGATAGATTATTAAGCATTTACTGATTCCCAAGCAATGCATTAAGTGTTGCCAATACTAATACAAGCAAACCGGCCCCTGAGTTCAAGAAGCTTACATTCTAATTGGGGAAGACAACACTAAAAGAGAAAGCTGCAAAGCAAGGAGGAGGGAGGAAAGTAGACTTTCAGGGTCAGGCTATGGGTAAGGAAGAGGACAAGAAGTTAGGAGAGGGGAGCCCTTCCTAAAGTGGAGTATGCCTCTGGGCCCCTCCTGAAATAGTGCTCTGCTTGGATCTCACCCAGCTGGGGAGCTCACTATCTTTCATGTAATTTTACCCATCTTTCAAGGCTGAGCTCGGATACCAGCTTGTCCAGGATACCTGCCCTGATGTCACCAGACTGGACATGCTCTTTCCCTTCTCAGAACCCCCAGAGCACTAAGCACTTCCTCTGTGGTTCTCATCACATTTTGCTTTGGCTGATGGTTTGTCTCTAAACTAAATGATCAGCTTCTTGAGGGCAGGGACTGAGTCTTACTTTTTTTAAGGAAACTTTTAGCCTTGGCCCTTTTTGTTTTAAAAGGAGCAAAAAGTTAGAAAAAAGTAGCAAAGGTACGGTCTTTCTGAGAAATGAAGTAAGCAATTTCACCCAACACTACAAAGCACTACATTAGTTACCCAAGCTCCTAGAGAGGAGCAGGAGAAGGTGGGGAGCAGTCAGATGGGAAAGAGGGGGTGCAGGGAGATGCCTAATTCAATGATCAGACATGCACAATATTCTACAATGATTGTGGTCATTCCAGAGAGGATAAAGTGTAAAAGGAAAGGGGACCAAACACTGTGCATTTAAACACAGAAATGATGAAAAATAAAATACATTTTTATCCTGCTTTATTTACAAAACAAAACATAGTAGGTACCCCTCAGAACATTGAGCAGGTCCAGCCTAACAAATATAGAGGATGAGCATAAATTTGTTCCTAATGTCCATGAAACAGTCCAAATCTTATGGCAGGGGGCTCCCAAGTGTATAGTATTATACAACATAATATGATCCTTGGATTGAAAACTGATCAAAATTTTTCCTATTTTCTGAAATAATCATTCATATAGACATACCCACACTTTGCCATTTTTAAAGAGCTCAGAGGTTATTTAGAGTTGCTTGGATCTCACAACACTTAACAGCAAAGCTGTCTTGCCCAGTGCCCATGCCCAGCTCTGACATTCCTTGTTCTTAGGACCCTCCCACATCTGGCATTCTGTGTTCTAAGGCCCTTTCCAGTTCTACCATTTTGTGCTTTAAAGTCCTTGCCGGCTCTGACATTCCGTGTTCTGAGGGCCCCTCCACCTCTGACAATCCGTGCTCACTTTCTAGGGTCCTGTTCTGATTTGAGAGGCTGTGTTCTAACAGTCTTTGGCCGTTGTTAGTCAACGGGTCTGTAACTAGGGAGTTGGCGCTAACTTGACTTTGTGGCAGAGTCTCTCTCCTTTCTGTTCTCCTGAGAGCAGAGATCTAGCTCCTTGGTGGCTCTTCGCTAGTCCAGCCTATGCTTGGACATGCTCAGCTCAGCCTTCTTCTCAGATCAGCCATACCCACGTGTCCCTGCATAATTCTCAGCAGTGTTTCTGATGTCCCTCTTAGCCCCACTGACCATGCAGGTGTTATCTGGCTCGGCCAGCTGCCCGAGCAGGAAATGAGGAACAGGAGAGGTCACCAAGGGGAAGACCAGGACTAGTGTGACAGGAAGTGTGGAAGGTCACTCACGTGAATGCAGGAAAGCCTTCTTTCACAACAAGGCATCCTCACATGGTAAAAGGCAGCATGTGTGGAAGAGAGGCTGAGGAAAACCCGGCTTCAGGTCCTGCTCTGACACTCACTAGATTGTGCAATCTGAGGCAAGTCAGTTTCCTTATCTGAGCCTCAGTTTCTTCATCTGTAAAACAAGGCTAATGATACTTGCACTAGGCACCTTACATAACTATTTTGGGGAATGTGCTATGTAAATCATAGAAATGATAACGGTTGTCATTGTAAATGATCTTAACAGAACTCAAACCTGTGTAGATCTGTCATTATTATTGCTTATGAAGAGGACAGATTTGCCTACTGTTTCAAGGTTTGTTACGATCTTTTATAACAGAAATAATGATAATAGTCACCGTGAAATAACACTTGTCTAGGACACAAAGGGAGGGGTAAAGAATGTCCCCATTCCTGTAGGACCGTGCCTGTAACTTGTGGGACAATTTGGTCTTGGCCCAACTTTTAAAGTGATTTCTGGCTGCATAGAGGACCTATGCCTCCGGGAGAAGTTTGAATGTATGAGGAGCTCCCAGCTACCCAGTTTAAAGGGACATTGTGAAGCGGCTAGTATCAGACCAGGACTTGAATTGAAGATCCTCATGTATCTTTGAGCAGACTTCTTTTTGAGCCTCTGTCTCCCTCTTTTAAAGAATGGGGCTAGTAATTCTTGTCCTGCCTCCCTCTCTGGCTTTTTGGTATGATCCAAGCTGTTGGATATGAAAGGACTCTGAAAACACAGTGCCCCATAGGAAGTTTATGTTGTTCCTCAGGGCTCAGGTTGGAGATGGGAAATGGCTCCAGGAGATTGGGCTTCCCATCTCTGGCAAGAGATTGGTGTTGGAGAGAGGGTCAGACTCCTGGAGGCTCATAAAGACATCAAGCTAGTAGGGCCCTTAGAAGATAGAATGTCAGAGCTGGGAAGGACCTTGGAATGCTGGAGCTGAAGGGGGCTTAGAACCCAGAATGTCAGAGCTGAGAGGGGCCTTAGAACCCAGAATGTCAAACTGAGAGGGTTGAAAGAGACCTTAGAAAATAGAATGTTATAGTTGAAAGAATGGAATGTCAGACCTGGAAGGGACCTTAGTGATTAGAATGTCAGAACTGTAAGGAGTCTTAGAACACAGAATGTTGGAGCAGGAAGAGACTTTAGATCTTAGATAACAAAATATTAGTACTGGTAGGGTCTTTAGAACATAGAATGTTGGAGCTGGGGGAGACTTTGGGAAACAGAATATTAAAAAAAACTGAGAAGGGAGTTGATGAATTTGAGGGGAACAGCAAGGAGTCTGGTTTACCCAGAATACAGTATACATGAAAAGGAATAATCCCCAGGTTAAGTTTTAGCCAAACTATGAAAGAAGGATTTTTTTTTTAACTCTCATCCTGTCTAGGAGTTTAGGAAACTCACTCAACAACCCCAGGCAATGTTGATAATTCTCTTTGTAAGCACATAGTTCATAAAAGTCAATGAAAAAAACTGTATTGACAGCTAGATGAAAAAAAAATTGAATTCATGGCAAATCAAGACATTCTTCAATCCCTCACTAGTTTAGAAACTCAACAGCACCCCAATTTCCTTCCAATTAGAAATTTTTAATGATTGTATTTTATTTTTATATTAACAAACATTTGTTTCCTTTCCCTACCACTTGCCCTCATTCAAAAGAAAGGCAAACTCTTGTGAGAAATATGTATAGTTGAGCAAAGTAAATTACTGAAATACCATTGAGTTACAGGAAATGACGAAGGGAATGATTGCAGAGAAACCTGGACAGACTTGTATGAACTGACACAAAGTGAAATGAACAGAACCAGGAGAACAGTTGATACTATAATGACATTATCTCCAAGGAGAAATATGGCCTTGCCCTTCGGAGCTTGGAATCTGTGATGTAACTGAAAAGCTGTTTAGGAAAAGGCTTCTTGGACACTCATGGATGGTATTCTGCCTAGGATCACCATGACATGCTCCTTGAGATTGAGAGGGACAAAGCTATCACCGACCGAGTCATCCTCCTTCAGAAAGTCATCCGAGGATTTAAAGACAGGTATTTGGGAGCTGTTCGCACACACATACAAACACATACACATACTCTAGCCTGCACATAAATATGCACATAGAGATGGACAGGTAGACACATATATAATATATACACACTAATTCACTTACATGCTTGTAATCAAGCCCCTACCGTATGACAAACACTGTATTAGACATTGAATCTACACGTGCACACCGTGTTGGCATGCAAATGCATGAATAATTCTCCCATGGACATGAATTTGCACATACATGAACCTAAATATAGAAGATTGACAAATCAAGCTTCCATACATGCTTACAAGCATTTTTGTACTTGCACATACATGAATTGACATCCACAAATTATACATTCACATACACATACATTCACAGAATCACACAATACTGGACACATATGTGTGTGCCTTCACACATATATGTGCTCATGTCAGAAACACAGAGATAGACTAAATATCTTCATTATACTACCCACACATGTAATATGTATATCCCACTTCACCGTCATCTTTGAGAAGAAAAGACGGTGTTTTTCATTCACAAGAATAAGAGGAAGAAGAAATTGTCCATTCATTCTGCCCAGGGCATAGGAAGGGGGAGCCCAGCGTTCCTGCCCAGGCCAGCCAGTAGAGTCAGGAGATTTGGGCCCTAGCCCCAAGCTGTGCTAATATTTAATTGTTCATATGATCTCAGCCAAGGTTCTTCCACTCCTTAGGCCTCAATTTCTGCCTTTGTAAAAGGGCTAAAATAACCCCTAGCCTGCTTCCCTCCCACAGTTATGTGTAGATCCAATGAGAAACTAAGCTAGAGGAGCTTTACAGGTATCAAATATTATAGTAGAAAGAGCCTGGGCCTACTCTGTGCCAAGAAAAGTGACAGTGACTCCAAATCCCAACAGCACCCGAGCTGCCGTGTGACCTTGGACAAGTCACTTCCTCTATAGAATGGGGGTGATGATCCCTAAATTCCCTACCTCCCACAGTCTTGTGAGGGGGGCTCTTTCTAAACTGTGAAGTGCCTCATTGGCGTCCTCGGAGGATGCTGACGCTGGTGCTGATGGTTTTAAGGTCCAACTACCTGAGGCTGAAGAATGCCGCAACGCTTATTCAGAGGCACTGGCGGGGCCACAACTGCAGGAAGAACTATGGGGCGGTAAGTGCACTTCCCACAGGGGAGGCCTCGGGACCCCTTTGTCAATTGCCACTGGGCTGTTTTCCATGATGAGTGGACAAAGCCGGCCATTTCCAGAAGAAAGAGAGCTGGGCTAAGTGGTCACGAGAACACTAACTCTGCAGTCATGGGACTTGGGTTCAAATCCTACCTCTGATACTTATTCCTCATATGGCCTTGGACATGTCACAACATCCCTAGGCCTCATCAGGATCTGTGGATCTATTTGTGTACTATGTTTCCTCACCAGGATCTATGGCACTATGATTTGTGTGCAAGAAACCCAGAATGCTCAACGTTTTTTTTTAATTGTTTAATTTTGGGGTTCTCCTTTTTTTCTTAAAAGGATGGTAAAATGTACTGATTCCTCAGCTTGGGAGTCAGGGGAAGCCCCAAAGTTGTTTTCTCTTTGGTTCTCATTTTTGTCATCTGTGAAATGAAGCAGCCAGATTAACTAAAAGATCCTTAAAGAACCTTCTAGCTTAGGTGTATTTTCCCCCTAATTATTTAGCAAGTATTTATCAACACTTACTATGGATGGGGGCACAGAAAATAAATTTTCTCAGTAGATTTTTTTTTGAGAATTTTATGACATTCCTTTGGAGGTAATTAGATATGCTTTGGAGAAATTGTTACAGAGATTGTTGTCTTGTTAATTAGGCAGAAAGACTTATTAGTTAAGCACTATGAGCTGGGCACTGTGGGGAGCTAAAGGGAGCAGAGATGTGGCTCTTATCTCTTCCTTTGCCCTGGCCTGAAGGGGCAGACATAGCCCCTGCCCTCAGGTAGCAGCCATGTTAGAAACATGGTCCTCACCTTCAGGGACTACCTAATCTGAAAAGGCGGTCTCAGTCTTTACTCTTCTGGCCTGAGGAGACACTGTCCCTGCTCTCAGGGACTCCCTGCCAGAAGGTGAGGCATTGACCCTGCCCTGGGGAGCATGAAGTCTGAAGAGAGATGTGGGTTCTTGTTTGAGGTGGGAGAAAGGCCCTGCCCTCAGGGAACCCTAAGTGCAAAGAGGGAGATGCAGTTGGGATAAAGTATCTCCAGAGAATTGTGTTGGAAGCTCTAAGGTTGCTAGGGACAACCTGGCCTGGAGGAGAGGTTGGTATGGCAAAGCTTCCCAGAGAAGAAGGCCCTGAAAGGTCATATCCCATTTTGGTTGCAGATGAGGATTGGTTTCCTGCGGCTCCAGGCCTTGTACCGGTCCAGGAAGCTCCACAAGCAGTACCGACTGGCCCGAAGGCGGATCATCGACTTCCAGGCCAGGTGTCGGGGCTACCTGGTACGAAGAGCCTTCCGACACCGGCTCTGGGCCGTCCTGACCGTGCAGGCCTATGCGAGGGGCATGATAGCCCGGAGACTCCACAGGCGCCTGAAGGCAGAGGTGAGTTGGGAATGGGAGAGCCTGAGCCTCACCCATGTCCCCAGCCCACCACTCCTAAGGTGGGCATTGGCCTGGGACAGTGTTAGACCTTGGGCAGGTTGGAGTTTAGACTCAGGGGTTTCACTTTCAGCTCTTAACATTCTGTGATCTATCATTCCAAGATCTATGTTCTAAGGCCCCTTCCACCTTTAATAGTCCATGTTCTGTGGTTCTTTCCAGCTCTGACATTTTGTCCTCTAAGGTTCTTTCCAGCCCTGATATTCTGTCATTAAGTGAATTGAATTTTTCACATGTATCATCTGAGCATGCTTGGGGGCATGCAGAGACCTGGCAGCAGAGATGCCTTTAGGGTGCTCTAGAAACATGAGCTAGGCTTTTTATCCCAGCTCTAAAGATTCTATGGCTTCTTTGAACTCCATGTTCTCCCCACCTCCCTCAAGGACCAAGGCAGGGCCAGGTCCACTCTCAACATTGGTCAAGACCCTGCCTTCTTGAGCAAGAAGTACCTGTAATTCTGGGCAATTACTGGCACCTGAAAGATAACCCATCTGAGGAGAAATGGGCACTCAGAGTAAATAGGAAGGCATGCCCCATCAAGCCAGCCAGAGTCCAAAGCAGGGGTCACAAAGAAATTTGCTATAGCCCCTCAAAGATTAGAGGAAGAAGGAAGAACAGCATGGGGGAAGTCGGTCAAGAAAAGCCCTCCAAAGAGGGTAGCTAGGTTCTGGGAGATGACAATTTGCCTCAGGCATTATGTCTTCCCAAGACATCATTCTTTTATGGCTTTGGTAGGCCAGTTCTGCGGCCTCCAGTATTGGCTCTGCAGCGTGGTTTCACACCCTTAGTCTCTCTTGGTTATGGAATAAGAGGAAGAGGAGCAAAAGAAAGGGGAGGAGATCAGCAAAACTCAGACATGGTCTCCTGAGGTGAATATTTATATGGGATGGCATTATCTGGGCTCATCCACTTACTATGTGACCTCAAAAAGAAGTCATTTAAACAGAAACCTCAGTTTTTCAATCTATCAAATGGAGATACTCACCATGCTGCTAGGAGGATGCAATGAGAAGACAAGGTTTTTGAAATATCTGAAGCAAGAGCTCTTTTTTTTGAGATTTTTTATTTTTAGTTTACAACACTCAGTTCTACCTAATTTTGAGTTCCAGATTTTCTTCCCCCTGCCCCCCTTCCCAAGACGGAATGGAGTCTGATATATCTTCTGCATATAACTTTGCATTGAACTTATTTACACAATGGTCAAGTTGTAAAGAAGAATTATGACCCATGGAATGAATCATGGGAAAGAAGGAACAAACAAAACAAAAAAAAAAACAAAAACAAAAGAGAAAAAAAAACAAAGGGGGAAAAAAAGGCCAGAATAAAATGTGCCTCGATCTGCATTCAGACTCCACAGTTCTTTCTCTGGATGTAGATAGCATTCTCCATTGTGAGTCCTTTGGAGTTGTCTTTGCACCTTGTGTTGCTGAGAGGAGCAAAGTCTGTCAGGGTTAGTCCTCACAGAATCCATAAATCTGTGGTTCTGTATAATGTTCTCCTGGTTCTGCTCTTCTCACTCAGCATTATATCATGTAGGTTTTTCCAGGTTATTATGAAGTCCGTATCATCCCCATTTCTTATAGCACAATAGTATTCCATTACCTTCATATACCACAACTTGTTCAGCCATTCCCCAATTGATGGGCATCCCCTTGATTTCCAATTCTTAGCTACCACGAATAGAGCCTCTATAAATATTTTTGTACATACAGGTCCTTTTCCCACTTGTGTGATCTCTTTGGGATACAACCCTAGAAGTGGTATTGCTGGGTCAAAGGGTGTGAACATTTTTATAGCCCTTTGGGCATAGTTCAAAATTGTCTCCAGAATGGCTGGATCAGTTTACAACTCCACCAGCAATGTAACAATATTCCAATTTTCCCACATCCTCTCCAGCATTTATTATTTTCCCGTTTTGTCATTTTAGCCAATCTGACAGGAGAGATGTGGTACCTGAGAGTTGTTTTGATTTGCATTTCTCTAATCAGTAGTGATTTCGAGCATTTTTTCATATGCCTATAGATATCTTCAATTTCTTCCTCTGAAAACTGCCTGTTCATATCCTTTGACCATTTCTCAACTGGGGAATGACTTGTATCCTTATAAATTTTGCTCAGTTCCCTGTATGTTTTAGAGATGAGGCTTTTATCAGAGACACTAGTCATAAAGATTTTCTGCCAATTTTCTGTGAAGCAGGAACTCTTAACCTGTTTTGTGTCATGGACCTTTCTAGCAGCCTGGTAAAGCTTATGGACCTCTTCTTACAATAATGTTTTTAAATGCATAAAATAAAACTCATAGGATTACAAAGGAAACAATTATATATATTTTTTATAGTATAAAATATAATTATATATTTACATATTACATGTAAATATATATATTTTAAAATTCACAGACCCCAGGTTAAGAATTTCTGATCTAGAGTGTTTCAGGCAGCTAAGGTTCAGAATAGCTTGTACGCTTGTATAGCTTGTAAGTTGCCCAACC
Source organism: Phalanger gymnotis (assembly GCA_028646595.1). Classification (NCBI taxonomy): domain Eukaryota; kingdom Metazoa; phylum Chordata; class Mammalia; order Diprotodontia; family Phalangeridae; genus Phalanger; species Phalanger gymnotis. Next base: position 716,682,009 of record CM053622.1, read on the forward strand.
GCAGGCAGCTAGGTGGTACAGTGAGTAGAGCACCAGCCCTGGAGTCAGGAGGACCCGAGTTCAAATCCGGCCTCAGACACTTGACACACTTACTAGCTGTGTGACCTTGGGCAAGTCACTTAACCCCAATTGCCTTGCCTTACCCTCTCCAAAAAAAAAGGAGATTATAATAAATAGCCAAACTGAGGTTTGAATTCAGTACTTCTGGCTCCAGTGACACTTATATATGCAATATGCAATTGAAGGTAATGTGATATAATAGAAAGAGAACTGTATTTGGAGTCAGAGATCCTGGGTTCAAATCTTGAATCAGTTATTTGCTACCTGTGTGACCCCAGGCAGATCACTTTAATCTCTCTGGGTGGGCCTCACTTTCCCCCATTCTCCCGCAAGTGAGAATGTTGGACCAGACCGACATCTAAGGTCCCTTTCAACTCTGAAGTCCTATATTCCAAGGCCTTCTGAGGACCATAGTTTCCCTCCATCTGCTCTGTTTTAAAGTCTCTTCCTCTCTTCCCCGCCCTGACCCCCAGTATCTTCGGCGTTTAGAAGCTGAGAAATTGAGGCTGGCAGAGGAGGAGAAATTGAAAAAGGAGATGAGTGCGAAGAAGGCAAAGGAGGAGGCAGAGAAGAAACACCAGGTAAGCAAAGGGGAAAGGCCCAGAATCCAAGGGCCAGGGGCGCCCCAGGCATCCTCTCTCCTCTCTGCTCTGGGCTTTACTGAGGTTTTCCAGGAATGGGGTTCTCGGGACCAAGGGGGTCCAGCAGAAGGGGAGTGGTGCAGTAGATTGGGGGTGGGGAGTAGCACAGTATAGACCAATCCATCAGCAGAAAATAAATCAAAGTAAAATCAAGTGGCAGCCAGGTGGTTCAGTGGGTAGAGTCTTGGGCCTAGAGCCAGGAAGACTCATCTTCCTGAGTTCTAATCTGGCTTCAGACACTTCTTGGCCCTGTGACCCTGGGCAATTCACTTCAAAGCCCCTCCCCCCACCCCAAAAAAGAAAGATGTGAGCATAACTAATTATAGTAAAAATCTATGTGATTAGTGCATTAAAAGAGTCATGGGCAGCGCTCTTGGCCCAGCAGTCACGAAGACCTAGGTTCTAATCTCACCTCTGACACTCACTAGCTGGGTGGACCCCTTTGGCAAGTCATTTAACCTTTCCATGTCTCAGACTATTCTCCGATGCTAGATTATAGACAGATTAGAATCTGGGTCAGTTTCCAACCATGTGAAATCACAGGTTCTTCAGTGTTTGACAATGCATTGTGTGGTCATTTCAAGTTGTGTCTGATTCTTTGTTTTCTTGGCAAAGATAGTAGAGTAGTTTGCCATTTCCTTCTCCAGTGGCAAACAGAGGTTAAGTAACTTGACCAAGGTCACTCAACTAAGAAGTTTCTGAGACTGGATTTGCACTCAGAGCTTCCTGACTCCAAGCCCAGCGCACTATGGCACCAGCGCTATGTTGCTGCTCCTGACAGTGGATTCAAGCAGCGCTCATGAGAAGCAGCATGGAAAGATGCCTGAGTCTGGAGTAATTCCCCTGGTCCTGGCCAAACAGAGATGGCTTTGAGGCAGGGGCACATTAGAAAACTGTCAGAAAATCTAGATTCAAGTCCCAGTGTGAAGACTTCAGGCTTGAAATCTGGCTGTGATTTCTGCTAGCTGTGTGGCCTGAAGTCACTTAACTTAATCTCATCTATAAAATGCGTTGGCTTGATTGTAAGATCCCCCCAGTTCTGTCTTGGATCCTATGATCCTAAGTGATTGCACCAAACCATTTGCATACAAACTGTGCTATGTGAGATCACGGTTTCCCCAACTCTCAGGGCTGGAAGAAGACCACAAATTGTGTGGGCCAAGCTGTTCTTGAACAAGAATGCCCTCTGTGACATCACACACAGTCCCTGCTTGAAGACTGCCAAGCAGCCAGCTCCACCTTGGGATGGTGCTTATGGGAAATCATTCATTCTATAAAGTCAAAATTGGCCTTTTTGTCACTTTGGTCCTTTTTTTAATCTACCGGGACCAAGAAGAACACATGATAATCCTTCAGCTGCTTGAAGCTAGCTGTCACAGCCTCTCCCTCCAAGTCTTCTCCAGACTGAACACCTCCAGTTCCTTTAACCTCTCCTCACATTATATGGTCTTGGCCCTTTACCATCTGGTACCCAGTGCAGTGCCTGGCACAGAATGGATGTTAAATAAATGTTTGTGGATCAATTGATTGATTTTGATTGCCCTCCTCTAGGTCTGCTCCAGCCTTTCATTATTCCTTCTAAAATGGGCCACCCAGATCATATTTCAGATGGTATCTGACCAGGACTTTAGCCCTGGCTTTGCCCTCTGATCCTTGTGTGACTTGTAATTGCTGTGGACTGACTTTGTTCTATGCCTGGAATGTTCTCTCTCCTCACATCCACCTTCTGGCTTTCCTAGATTCCATTAAGTTTCTGCTCAACTCCATCCTTCTGCAGGAGACCTTTCCAGGACACTCTTTGCACTCCCTCCACCATGCGGCTGCTGGTGGCCTCTCTGAGCTTTCCTCTCATTTATGTTGTGTTACATCTTGTAGATACATGTTGTCTCTCTTGTTAGAATGTGAGCTCCTTGAAGGCAGAGCCTGTGTTTTCACCTTTCTTTGTATCTGTTGACCTTACACAGTGCCTGGCACACAGTAAGCACCATCAGCCATGATTGCAGAGGATGACGTCCTTCTATCTCCCTTCTGCCCATAGGTGCGCCTGGCTCAGCTGGCCCGGGAAGATGCTGAGAGGGAAGTGAAGGAGAAAGAAGAGGCCCGGAGGAAAAAGGAGCTGCTAGATAAGATGGAGAGAGCCCGCAATGAGCCTGTCAATGATTCCGATATGGTGGACAAAATGTTTGGCTTCCTGGGAACGACATCATCGCTGCCAGGCCAGGAGGGCCAGGCACCCACTGGTTTTGAGGTACTTCCTTGGGGACAGGACAACCCCAGAGGGAATCCCCATGATATCTCCCCTGCCTCTCTGTCTGGTGGGTGGGAAGGGTACAGTGAGCTGGTGAGCTACAGACTAACCAAGTTCCATGCAGGAAAGTGATCAGAGCCAGAGCACTCTGGCAGCAGGGGAAGGTCTATTGTGGATGAGTGGAAAGAGCTTTGAATTTGGAGAACAAGGACCTCGGTTCAGATCCTTCCTTTGGCTACTCACTTAGCTGTGTAACTTTGGGCAAGTTAGTTCCCATCTCTGGAAATCAGTTTCCCAATCAGCATGATGGGCATAAAATAGATGATTACTCAGGACCCCTCTTTCAGGTCTAATATGCTATGCCCTTCTGGCTCTGACATTCCATGTTCTTGTGTTCTAACATTCTATATACCAAGGTCCAGCTCCTACATTCTATGCTCTAAGGTCCTTTGTAGTTCTGACATTCTGTGTTTTTAGGTTCCTTCTAGCTCTGAAATTCTATGTTCTTGTGTTCTAATGTTCTATATTCTAAAGTCCCTTCTAGCTCTGACATTCTGTGTTCTAAGGTTTCTCCCAGCTCTGACAGTCTATGTTCTATGTTCTAGCATTCTTTGTTCTAAGACCCCTTCCAGCTCTGACATTTCATATTCTAAAGCCCATCCCAGCTCCAATAATCTATGGTTCTATGTCCAGGTTTGACTTCTGCATGAGTTTGAGGTATGGAGGTTCTTGGACCCCATCTTCTCCACTATCTCCCTACCCAACTAGTCTCATAGCCTCTGAAAACCAACTTGCCATTCCTTCCCCAGGACCTAGAGCGATCCAAGAAGTTCATGGTGGAGGACGACCTGGATTCAGCCCTGCCCCTCCCAGATGAGGAAGAGGAGGACCTCTCCGAGTACAAGTTTGCCAAGTTTGCAGCCACCTACTTTCAGGGCACGACCACACATACCTACACCCGGAGGCCCCTCAAGCAGCCTTTGCTCTATCATGATGATGAAGGAGACCAGTTGGTGAGGCCACGAGGGCATCAGAGGGGTCCTAGGGCTACGGGTGAGGGGAAGAGAGAGTCTTAAATACAGATGTAGCTAACAGGATGATGTAATGGAAGGAGCACCGACTGTAGAGATAAGAGACCTCAGTTTGAATTCTAGCTCTGCTAGGTACGTGCTATGGGACAATTGACCAACCTCGATTTTTCCCTTCCCTAAAATGAGGGGGTTGTACTCAGTGGCCTCTAAAGTCCCTTTCCTTTCATATTCTTAAGTCTGGTGGCTACTGGGGTCCCTACTTTTCTTAAGCTAAGCCAGTTACACTTAGTAATTCTGAGGGCCATCTTGCACCTATAGGTGTAGACGAACAGAGCTGCCTGAAGACAAACATGTCCCCTAGATCAGTGTGGGTACTTTAGAGCAAAGTGATGGGAATGCAGGGGCAGAGGCCAAAGAAGCCAAAAAGTACATTAAGTGCTTACTATGTGCCTAGCACTGTGCTAAGCTCTGGAATGCAAAGAACAGTGATGAAAACAAAACCCCAAACCCAGTGTTTGCCCTCAAGAAGCTCACATTCGAAAAAATGTGAACGTACATATAAGATATGTATAGAGTATATGAAGGTCATATGAGGGAACAGGAGCAGCCGGGGGCAGAGGGGGTGGGAAATAGGAGCAGCTAGAGGAAGAGGGAAAGGCCACCTACAGAAGACGTTGGAGCTAAGTCTAGCGGGAAGCTAAGAGGGGGAGGAGAGGAGGGTGAGCGTTCCAGGCGTGGGGAATATGGAGTAGGTAATGTATATAAAATACTTAGAAAACCCTAAAGCACAAAATAAGGGTGATTTCATTGGTATAAGGTGCTCCGGAGCTTGGAGAAGTGAAGGACTTGCTCACTCGACCAGGCTCACCCAGCCTGTAGGTGTCAGAGGCAGGACATGAACCCGGGGCTTCCCAGATTTGAAGACAGTCTTCCATCCATTGTACCATACTGCCCCAGGCTTTAGTAATGATAGCAGTAGCAGTAGTAATAGAAGTAGCAGCAGCAGCAGTACTAGTAGTAGTAATTGTGATAGTATAGTGGTGGTGGGTCTTGGTAATTTCATCCCCCTAGGGATAGTTCCAGGAAAAATATAAAAGGCAATACCCCAAATCTAATGGGGCTGGTCTTTATCCTCATCAGTAAGGCAATGAGGGGCTCAGTGGAGAGAGCTCTGATCTGGAATCAGGAAGACCTGAGTTCAAATCCAGCCTCAGACTATTAGCTAGGCGATCCTTGGCAAGTCACCTTTACCTCTGTCTGCCTCAATTTCCTCAACTGTAAAATGGGAAGTTTTTGAGGATCAAATGAGGTATTTGTAAAGTGCTTAGCACAGTATGTGGCACATTTTTGTTATTGTTGAGATGTTTCAGTCGTGTCAGTCTCTTCATGACCCCATTTTGGGGTTTTCTTGGCAATGATACTAGAGCACTTTGCCTTTTCCTTCCCCAGTTCATTTTACAGATGAGAAAACTGAGGCAAACAGGGTTAAGTGACTTGCTCATGGCCACACTGCTAGTGTGAATCTGGGGTCAGATTTGAACTCGGGTCCTCCTGACTCTAGGCCTGATCTGCTGCATCACCTAACCGCTCCATGTGGCACATAAGAGACATTTAACAAATGCTTGTTTCTGTTCTTCCTTGCCACAACCAGCCACATTATTCTGTAGAGCTAGACAGAGCATGCTACAGTATCATCACAAACACCTAAATTCTGATCGTGCCCTTACTCTCTGTAGGATGTTGCTAAAGTCGTGTACCTACTCTCTGCCTCAGCGGTCCTGTTCCTGAAGATAGGAATAATAATCCCTTTCTTGCTTCCCTCAACAAAGTTTCTGTGAGGAACAAATCATAGGCTAAATAGTAGAAGAGATTTTAGAGGCCATAAAGCCCACTCCTCTCTTTTTATAGATTAGTAACCTGAGTCATAAAGAAATATAGTCACTTTTCTAGAGACAAACATCGCTAATAAGTCTCTGAAGTAAGATTTGAACACAGGTTTTCCTGATTTCAGGCAGCTAGGGCAGGTAGGTGGCACAGTGGATAGAGTGCCAGGACTAGAGTCAGAAAGGCTCATCTTCCTGAGTTCAAATCTGGTTTCAGACACTTATTAGCTGTGTGACCCTAGGCAAGTCACTTAACTGTATTTGCCTCAGTTTCCTCATCTGTAAATGATCTAAGGAAGGAAATGGCAAACCACTCCAGTATCTCTGCCAAGGAAACCTCACATGGGGTCATAAAAAGTCAGACTTGACTGAAAAACAATTGACCAACAGAGCTTTAGTAAGTGTCTGAGGTAGGATTTGAACACAGGTCTTCCTATCTCTAAGTCAAGTGTCCTGTCCATTAGAGCATGTTACCTCAATCCCCCAATAACAGCAATTTGTAAATATAAAGCATTGTATAAATCTGAGGCTGGATCATTGTTAGAAATGTTGGGTTCACTTGCCTAAACAGGCAGCACTGGCAGTATGGATCACCATCCTTCGGTTTATGGGAGACCTTCCTGAGCCCAAGTACCATACAGCAATGAGTGATGGCAGTGAGAAGATCCCTGTGATGACCAAGATCTATGAGACGCTAGGGAAGAAGACATACAAGAGGGAGCTGCAGGCCCTTCAGGGCGAGGGCGAGGTGAGACGGATGCCCCCTCCCTGCATAGTACACGGGGTGACCCAGACTGCTGCCTAGTTAACAAAGCACTTCCTTTCTTTACCGATCAGTTACCTCATCTATAAAATGGCATTAATAATAATGCTCCTTTCTGACTCCTGGGGTTGTTGTGAGGACCCAATGAGATGTCTGAGAAGGACTTTGTAAGTGTAAATCACTAGGAGCCATTATTTATTACTATTTCTTCAATACTTCAGTGACTCCCAATTTGTACGAGCTATACATATGTAACAAAGGCCTATGTGTAACAAGGGTATGTATAGATTGATACAGAGATGCCTCAACCCAACCAAAGAGCCTGGATTTCTACCTTTGTTGGGAGGAGGAGAGGGACCACAGCCGTGATTTGGAACTCACTTCCTTGCTCTCCTATCTTGTCCTTTTTAAAAATAGTATTTTATTTTTTTTCCCTAATTACATGTCAAAATCTTTAGCATTCATTTTTATAAGATTTTGAGTTCCAAATTTTTTTCCCTCTCTTCTTCTGAAAATGGTATGCAATTTGATATACTTTATACATTTGCTATCATTTGCTAATTTTCCAAATTAGTCACAGTTGTGAAAGAAGAAATGAGAAAGAATAAAGTAAATGGAAAAAATATACTTTGATCTCTATTCAGAGTCCATCAGTTCTCTATGTGATGTGGTTAGCATTTTCCTTTGTACTTGTCTTGGATCATTGTGTCACTGAGAAGAGCTGAGTCATTCATAGTCGATCATCACACAGTGTTGCTGATACTGTGTACAATGTTTTCCTGGTTCTGCTCTTTTCACTTTGCATCAGTTTGTACAAGTCTTTCCAGGATTTTCTGAAATCTGCCTTCTCCTATCTTCTTGAGGAGCACTAGACCAGAATTATTCCTACCTGTTACAAATCAGATATTTAAAGTAGGGGTAAGGTTCTTTTGGGTTTCAGGATAAAAGTCACTTTCTCTGGTCACTCTAAATTATTTTCCATCTTTCCTGCCTTTGCCAGGCTGGGTATGGTAGGGTTAGAGAGTGGGACGTGAGAACTAGGTTTATTTTATCCCATGAGGGTAACTGCTATGTTTAATTTTGTACTGTTTACTCCCTTCCCACCAGGAATAGCAGTTAGGCCAATTTTGGCTGAAATGGAAAATACACAAGAGAGTCACATGCGGTAACCCTGCCAAGCGGCACTAAAGTCAAGATTGTTCAAGCCTTTAAGTGCCAAGCTGAGAAATTTCCGTTTTATTTTAGGGATGTTAGGAAACCACTGAAAATTCTTGAGCAGTGATTTGCGCAGTCACACAGTGAGTCAGTGACAGTGTCAGCACCTTCAGCGCTCACTGCAGCTTTCTTCTTCCCAAGCCAGGCCTCTTTGTCTTTCACTAACTGCCCTATACCAATGGCTTGTTTCAGGCCAATCCTTTGAACCAAATCCTTTTCCCCCCTTTAGGGCGGACACTCGGACGGTCTCAAGAAGAGCAGCGTGAGACATAAACTGGTCCACCTGACGCTGAAGAAAAAATCAAAGCTGACAGAAGAGGTGAGGGCAGCTAACGTTCTACTCAGATACAAATGAGCAAGTGCAAGGGAGGGTGGGGGATAGGGCCAGGGAGAAAACTCAAGTACTCCAGGAAATCTAAGGAAGGGAACAAGCATTTATTAAGCACCTACTATGTGCCAGGCATTGTGCTAAATGCTTTACAAATTTGATCTCGTTTGATCTTCATAACAGTCCTAGGAAGTAGGTGCTTTGTAGTTGAGGAAACTGAGGCAGACAGAGATTGAGTGACTTTCCCAGGGTCACACAGTTGTCTGAGGCCAGATTTGAACTCAGGTCTTCCTGCCTTCAGGCCCAACTATCTACTGCACCACCTGACTGCCTCTAGGCAAAGGAGAGCACTGCCTTTGGAGCTGGGGAGTGATGTGATCAGACTTGTGCCTTAGGCAGCTGTAGTGAAAGAGCCAGGAGGCAGGACACCATTAGGAAATTATTATAGTGTTTACATACATCCCTCACTCTCTCCATTCATCCAATTCAACAAGCATTTATTGAGTGCCTACTATATGCAAAGTGCGAGGCAGTTATTACAGTTTATACATATGTCCCTTTCTCCTCCATTCATCCAATTCAACAAGCGTTTATTGAGTGCCTACTAAATGCAAAGTGAAAGACAGTTATAGTTTATCCATAAGTCCCTCTCTCCCTCCACTCATCTATTTCAACAAGCATTTTTAAGTGCTTACTATATCCAAAATGAGAGGCAATTATTACAGTTTATATATCTCTCCACTCGTCTAATTCAACAAGCCTTAAATAAGTGCCTATTACATGCAAAGTGAGAGGCAGAATGACATAGTAGAGATCTAGCCTCTTGAGTGTGAGAGACCTGGTCTCAGGGGCCTCTCCCCTCTGACACATTCTGGCTTCCTTAACCTATCCACACTCCAGTTCAATGGAGTCAAACTCAAACTGTGTATAAGGATCCCTGTAGGCTGTACATTGTCTTAGAAAACTACGTATGAACATTTTCTATGTTCTATTGTATTTTTCTTTATTTTGTTAAATATTTCCCAATTTTAATTTTAATCTAGTTTCTGCACTCAAGAGGGTTTGACACTCTTAACATCGTAAGTTGCAGAGGAGGGGTCATGGGTAGACAGAGGCAGTTGGGAACTTCCCATATTACACTTTTTAAAAAGTGCAATGCACTGGGCTAGCCATGGGGGATGTGACAAGTCAGAAAACAGTCCTTGCCCCTAGGAACTACAGGGGGAATACAGCATGGAAAGAGATAATGGTTGTGGGCAGGAAAAATCAGGGAGGGCTTCAGTGAGGAGGTGAGACAGATCAGGGGAGGCTTCCCTTAGCTGGCTGTGCAGCCGCTTAGCCTTCAGTGTAGCTGTGGATCCTAAGAGACACCAGGCACAGCCTTTGCAAAGGTTTGGAGGTAGCAGGATGGGAGACGCTAAGTTTGGGGGTCAGCAAATAAACGGAAGAAAAGGGGAGGATGCAAAATAAGCCTGGAAGGAAGGTGGCTAGAGCCTGATTCTGAGGGACTTTACATGACCATCTAAAGAGTCTGTCTCTTATTCTACAGACAATAGGGAGCCATTGAAAATCTTGAGAAGGGGAGTGATATGATGCTTTAAGAAAATTATTGTGGCACTTACGTGGAAGGGATATTGGAGAGGAAAAGAAAAATTCTAATTTTTTTTTTATGTTTAATTCATGCTTTAAGAGTACTACAAGCATTTTCCCAAACCTGACTCAGTAGAATTCACTCTTTTTTTTTTTAAAGTAGTTAAGCAAAACAAGTTGACACTTTCTTTCTGGGGTTTTGCTACCACAAAATGTGCTCTTGTAAATAATCTGGTGTATGTGTAAACTTGCCTTCTGCCCTAATGGTAGCACTGAGTCAAGGGGCATGTGAAGTTTAGGGACTTTTTTTTAGTATAATTCCAAAATATTTTCCGGAATAGTTAGGTCAGCTCACAGCTCTATCAGCTGTGCATTAATTTGCAATCAGTTTCATTGATTCGATCATTCATTCCCTCATTCATTCACTTTTCCATTTACCCACTCATTATTTATCATCCATCCATTTAGCCATTCATTTACTCATTTACTCACTAATTTTTCATTTGCCTGTTAATTCACAAATTTATTCATTCTTTATTCAATAATGAAGGCAAGGATCTCTGAGTTCAAATCCAGCTGCAGACACCTACTAGCTGTGTGACCCTGGACAAGTCACTTCACCTGTTTGCCTCAGTTTCCTCACTTGTAAAACAGGGATCATAATAGCACCTACCTCCCAGGGTTGTTGTGAGGATCAAATGTGATAATTTTGTAAAGCGCTTAGCAAAGTTCTAGGCACATCTGTTGTTGTTCAGTCATTTTTCAATCATCTGGTCCTTCATGACCCCATTTGGGGGTTTTTGGCAGAAATACCAGAGTATTTTGCTATTTCCTTCTCCAAGAAAGGAAACAGAAACATATAAACATAACACCCTTCAGGTACATAGCAGGTGCTTAATACATGCTACTTGTTTCCTTCCAATGGGCATTTGCTTGTATTGCTTATGCGGGCAGTTTGGTGCAACAGTAAGCATGGGAGATGGGAGGGGCCCTCTATTATAAGTAGGTGCATGACCCTGCTGCTCTCCAGGCTGTATCCATCAATAAACACAAAGTGAAGCCTGGACCACGATTTGATAGTGTTAATCAGGGTGGGCTTCCTGAATGAGGTGAGTCCTGGGTCAAAGCTAGAGACATGAATTTATAGAGAAACATGGTAAGGGAAGGATACTCGAGCTCAAAGGATGCAGGGAGAATTTGAGACTCCCAGAGCAAGAGTTAGCAGAGGAGAGAGGTTTGGAGGGAAAGAACAGGAGAGAAATCTACAAGGACTCAGTGCCCTGCTTCAGTTCTGCCAGTTAGATTTAGAAGAAATAGGGAGACTTGTGGTTCTGGGATTCAGACCCAACCAAAGATAAAGTTGCCAGTTCACTTAATTGCTTCTGGGTCGTTTTTCCCCATTCTCGCTTCTGATCCTTTAGGTAACCAAGAGACTGCATGACGGGGAGTCTACAGTCCAGGGAAACAGTATGCTGGAGGACCGGCCTACCTCTAACCTGGAGAAGCTTCACTTCATCATTGGGAATGGCATCCTGAGGCCCGCCCTGAGGTACACAGGAACAGGAAGCAGTCTGGAGGAGAGAAGAATAATGGGAGGACTGGTCTAGAGAAAAAGTGAGCTGCCTTGTCCAGCTCTGCCCTAGAGGACAGAATTAGGACTGATGGGGGATGCTGGGGGAATGCCACTTTCGGCTCAATATAAGAAATTAGAACTTCTCCCAGAAGTGAGGTGGGCAGCCTGGTGAGGTAGGAAGCTCCACGTTTCTGCAGGTGTTCAAGCAGAAGCTAGGTGATCCCTGTCAGGGATGTGATAGTATTTCCTCCTGAAGTCATTCAGACTAGATACTCCTTCCAACTCAGAGCCTAAGATTCTGTCTTTCATGATTCTAAGATATAGATGTTTTTAGTGTAGTAGTGACCACTCTGGCCCCTCCTTCCTGAAGACTAGGTGTTATATCGACTTTCTTCCCCCAGAGTACTCCAGAACCCTTAAGGAGATTGGGGGTGTCTAGTCTCTGACACTGGCTGGAGTTCCCACCCATTGTGTTCCCACAATTTTAGGGAGCCCTAGTACTCCAGTTCCATTTAATCATTTAATAGTCAGATTAGCCTTTATAGAAGACTATTTACTTGTATAGAAAGAGCAAACATACAGATGTTCCCCCCCTCCATGTGGTCGGGCAGGTGGGCAGGAGGACATAATTCCCCCTTATACCATCTCAGCCTCCGGGGAGGAGAGGAAGATTAGGTTCACAATTTCATTCAGTTTCTATGTAGCATTAGGCCTGCCTTGTTCCAAGCTCAAAGCCCCAGCACCTGGGCTTCTCGGGGCTTCTTTGCTGGGCTAGCAGCAACAATCAGCCTGGAATCCTGGCTCCAGGGTCACCATGGCCAGAGCTCCCAGATCTGGGGATTCCACCACCTGAGCCTAGAACTGAAAAGGACCCAACCCCAGCCTCGGTTCTTGTGGCCACACGGGCGCTGGCTGGGGCAGGGGTGGGGAGAGGTAGCCCTGCCCCGCCTCCCTTGCCTAGGGCATGACGCTCATGGTTCTGAAGAAACAGAGTCTTCTACCCTGAGGGACAGAGCCAGATTGTCCCAATCTGGCGGTGTTAAACCCTCAGATGTTTCTGGCTGTGCTCAGGGTCTCACAGCTGGTGAGTTGGCAGGTCTTTCTAGCCCTCTGCAATATGCCACCTATCTGCCTGGAATGGAGTCCAGTTCTCCTGACTCCAAATTTGGGGCTCTTTTTTTAGAGGAGGGAAGTTAGGGCATTTGGGGTTAAGTGACTGGCCCAAGGTCACACAGCTAGTAAGTGTGTCAAGTGTCTGAGGCCAGATTTGAACTGAGGTCCTCCTGACTCCAGGGCTCTATTCATTGCACCACCTAACTGTCCCTTCAGGGGTCTTTTCTCTCTGCTATTTAAGTCAGTGATACCCCATGTCCCAAGGGAATGTCATACTCATGTACATTTCTAGAATTGGCCCATTGGGTAGACAGCTAGGTGTAATAGTAGTTAAAGCCAGGTCTTAGAGCCAGGAAGACCTGATTTTGAATACCACCTTAGATGATTACTGGCTGTGTGGCCCTGGACAAGTCACTTATCCCCTCCAGGCCGCAGTCTCCTCAACTATAAAAACGGATATATATAAGATCCAGTTAGATAGCAAGCTCACAGCCTAGGTAGGAGTCACCCTGTATTTCTCACTATTACTTATCCCCTATATCTCTCACTAAGACCTGTCAATTTCCCATCTGCAACATCTTTCAAATATGCCCCCTTCTCTCCTCTGGCACTGCCACCCCTCTGGTGTAGACCTTTATCACCTAGATTATTGCCATAGCCTGTTGGTGGCTCTGCCTGCCTCACGCCTCCTCCCACTTCAACCCATCCTCCACTCAGCCACCAGTGATTTTCCTAAGATGCAGGTCCAATGGTGACATCACCATCCCCCACTCAGTATACCCCAGTGGCTTCCTCTTGCCTCCAGGATCAAAGTGCTCTGTTTACCATTAAAAGTCCTTCCCAACCTAGCCCCCTCCCATCTTTCCAGTCTTCTTCTACCTTACTCTCCAATATGCGCTCTTTGACCCAGGGACACCAGCCTCCTGGCTAGTCCATGAACGAGGCACTCTGTCTCTTGACTATGGGCATTCTCTCTGGCTGTTCCCTATGTCTGGAATAGTCTCCCTCCTCTGCTTGGACTCCTGACCCCTCTGGCTTCCTTTAAGTCTCAGCTAAAATCCCACCTTCTAAACAAAGCCTTTCTCAATGCTTCTTAGTTCCAGTGTCTTCCCTATGTTAATTATTTTCTATTTATCCTGAATATAGTTTGTTTGCACATATTTGTTTGCATGTTGTCTCCCCCATGAGACTGTAAGTTCCTTGGGGGCAGGGACTGGCTTTTGCTTGTGTCTCTAGCACTTAGCACAGTGCCTGGCCCATGATAAGCACTTAATAAATGTTTATTTATTGGTTGATAACATAGGTAAAAAGCACTTTGCAAACCTTAAGTACTGTATAAATAGTAGCTAATATGGTTATTGTGATGATGACGATGATGATGGTGATGATGAAGATGATGATGGTGATGATGATGATGATGATGATGATGATGATGATGATGATGATGATGGAATCTATGGCCCTTTGAGTATTTGAACCCGAGCTTCCTCAGGCCCTCATTCATATTGCGTTCTCTCAGGTACTCACTGCATGATTAACTAACCCTACCTGCCTTGTGCTTTCTAGGGATGAAATATATTGTCAGATCTGCAAACAGCTCACCCATAACCCTTCCAAGAGCAGCTATGCTCGAGGCTGGATCCTGGTATCCCTGTGTGTGGGGTGTTTTGCACCTTCTGAAAAGTTTGTAAAGGTAACAGGGGGCAGGGAAAGAATCTTCTTTCCTGGGTGTTATAAGTAGAGCAGAGAATAAGGGGCATCTCAGAACTTCTCTCACAGAGAAGAACTAACAAGTTCTACATCAGGTTTCATTAGTTGCGGCTAATCCCCATAACTTGATCAACTGAGGCTAGCTTTCTTGGTCCCTTCCTTCCATTATTTGCCGACTCACAGACCGACGAGTCTCTCTCTAAGGAAAATTCACTCTCCTAGAACCACGCAGATAAGAGCCAGCTCCTTTCATCTAGATTTAAATGGGTAAATTCCGAGGGAGACAGAGCTGCTCACAGAGCTGGGCGATGGAAGGTGGTTCTGTAACACTGTGAATGAGGAATCCCTGGATTGCAGAATCCTCAGAGCATTGAGACTGGCACCAGAACTCATATTTGATTCTGTATTAACTGGCCTTGATGAAGCAGGGCATGCAGACAGGACAGATCACCAGCGTCAAGAATGTGAAATGCCCAAAGTTATCATATATTAACATGGTAGCTCACACTGACTTGCTTCCTTTGAGTTACAAAGTAACCCTGGGTGGGAGAGGGATTGCTATCTCCATTTTACAAAAGAAGGGAGTGAGGTCCGAGAGGAAGTCAGAAGCATTAATTAAGTGTCTACTGTATGGTAGGCACCATACTAAACACGGGGATACAAAGAAAAGCAGTCAGTCGATGAATATCTACTAAGTGCCTAATAATAATGATCATAATAATAGCTAACAATTATATAGCCCTTACTATGTTCCAGGCACCGTGTTAAGTACTTTATCTCCTTTGATCCTGCTGTTCGCTGGGCACTGTACTAAGCACCAGGTATACAAAGAAAGACGAAAATATGGTCCCTGCTCTCAAGGAGCTCTCAATCTAATAGGAGAGACAGCGTGCAAATGACTAATGTGTTTGTCTAGGATAAACAGAGGGAAAGCCTTAGCGCCAAAGAGGATTGGGAAAGTCTTCCTGCTAGCAAGTGCCAGAGTTAGGACCAGAACCCAGGTCTTCTCCCTCTAAGTACAGCAGTGCCCTTTCCATACTGGGACTCCTATACTGCTAATTAATTTTTCACCTATGACTTGCCTCCCCCAAAACTGGCTTAAAACCAACTGATCTCCATGACAGATGACCTCAGTGGAAAGTGTTGGCAGACCTCCCTGTTCTCCCAAATGGGCAGCAGCTTTGCTAGGGCAGGGAGCAGACTCCAGAAAATGTTTGTGGATTGACCAATTGGGACAGGCAGCGGTGCCAGAGCCACTTCAGGGCTGCACATGCTTAGTGGGATGTTTACTGTAAGGGGCAATGTGGTGTAGGGAGGGGAAAGAGCACTAGTGTGAGCCACAGAAGAGGTGGGGTGGATCCCAGATCATGAGGAAATCCTTTGAAATTGCAAAGCTCAATAGAAATTTATGTTCCCATCTTTAGGAGTTCTAAGTGCTGTGGGGATTCAAAGGAAAGGAGATCCTTTTTATTTGGCCTGGGTGGTTGGGAAAGACCCAAGGCCACCCAGCCCTCTGTGGCTGAGATTCCTCTATTTGCTGTTTCTGTCTTCAGGTATGGGAGAGCCTTGTTAGCTCGGTGGCCTTAGGGATCTCAGGGATGGACCCCAGAGGTCATCAGGTCCACCTTCCACCCTCCCTCCTTGAAACCCCTGTCTTAGCTTAAAGAATTCTAAGAAAAGGTTTGGTTTTATCTTACAATGTCTTGACCACTTGTATGGAAAGCATCATATGAGCCCTCATATAGGATACCATAGTGCAATGGAAAGAGATCATTAGCTTTGGAGTCAGAGGCTCTAGGGTCAAATCCTGCTCTGCTGCTAATAACCTGGCATCATGGGCAAGTCACTACTTCTGGTCTCAATTTCACCATTTTAAAAATGGGGAGGGGTGTGGTGGACTGGATGACTTCTAAGGCCATTCCAAGCCCCAAATCTATGATTCCCTTCCCTCCAATCCGGAATACAATGATGTCACCATTCACTGCTCATCTTGATGTCTTTGTGTATCTGACAGCATCTGAGGAACTACATGAATGGGGGTCCACCTGGTTATGCCCCCTACTGTGAAGAGAGGCTGAGGAGGACCTTTGTGAATGGCACCAGGACCCAGCCCCCTAGCTGGCTGGAACTCCAGGTATGAGCTGGGCTGGCTTTATGTAGATCAGAGCCAGTAACTGCCTACCATTGCCACTGTCAACCTCAAACTGTCAATTGAACAATTAAGCACCTACTATGTACCAGGCATTGTGCTAAGCACTGGGGATGCCAAGACAGAAGTAAAATGGCTTCTGCCCTCAAGGAGCTTGCATTCTCCTGCCAGAACACTGCCTTACCCTCCTGCCTGCCTGAAAATCACAGTCTCAGGGCTGGATGGGATCTCAAAGGGAATCCAGTCCAACCTATACCTAAGCAGGAATCCCCTGTACAGAATCTCTAACATATTACCATCCAGTCTCCATTTGAAAACCTCTAGGAAAAGGGAGCCTAGCTTGGTGTGGTGGGAAGAGCACTGAACTTGGAGTCAGGTGACCTGGGTTCAAATCTTAGCTCTGATATGATCTTAGTTGTATGATCTTACTCAAGTCCCTTCATCTCTTTTAGCCTTAATTTCCTCATTTGTAAAATGAGACTAATGATACTTGTACTACTCACCTCATAGGGCTATCTTGAGGAAAGAGTTATATAATCTTTAAAACACTAAAGAAATGTGTTGTTAGTGTCATTAACTCCTGAGGAAGCCCATTGCACCTTTGGACAGCTCTGTTTGTCTTGTGATTCTTCCTGATGTAAGTCTAAATCTACCGGCTTGTAACTTCCACCCATCACTCTTTTTTTTTAGTGGTAAACATTTATTAAGCTTTAATTTCCACAATATCTTATTTCAGTTCTGAAATCAGCCTACAAATATTTCACTACGTCAACATCAATCTCCCCCCCCCCCCCCCCCCCCATTGCTCTTAGTTCTACCCTCTGGAACCAAGAAAGAAAAGTTTAATCGACCTTTTGAAAAAAGATTCCCTCTGAATTCTCTTCCAGTTCTGAGATGCTGTGATACTCCGACAGGGTAGTTGACTTCATTTAAGTGACATGACAAATAAGTCCCACTTTGGAGTTATTTCCTTAGGCCAGGCAATAGTCCAGAGTGAATTATCTCCACAAAGCCACCTGTGAAAATATAGCTACGGAAGTGGGAGGATATGAGGACCTCGAGGGGAGGAGCAGGTATCTCCCCTAGCCTCCTCCCAGCAGTATAGATAGTCAAATGAGCTTGTTAGCACCTCCAAAAACCCAGCTGCTTTCAAAGATGGCAACCCAAGCTGCAAAGCAAACTCAGTGTGTACCTTGGCTTCTGTGAGTAGGGCACCCAATTTGGTCTCAACCAGTCACTCACTGAAAGTTAGTGTGGGACAGATAGGATGGTCCCAACAGAAGAGAGCCTGGCTTTATTCAGTGAAAAAACAAAGAGGAGACGATATAGTCTAATGGATTGAATCCTGGACTGGAAAGCAGGACACTTGGGATCTATTTGTGTCCCTGTACCAGCTCTGGTACTGACCATGGACAAGTCCCTAGGTCTTACTTTCCTCATCTATAAAATCAGATTGAAATAGATGATTTATATACTTTATTCCTGCTTTGATATTTTATATTCTAGGGTCCCTTTTAGCTCTAACTTCCTAGGTTCTGATATTCTGTGTCCTAAAGTCTCTTAGTTTGTGTTTTAAGGACCCTCTAGGGTCTCCTGTCTTGCCCCTATTCAGGTATCATCTTTGGGCAGTGGGAATGACCATGCCATGGATGCCATCTCCCAGTGTGAGCAGCACACCAAGA
This sequence comes from Phalanger gymnotis, assembly GCA_028646595.1. Lineage (NCBI taxonomy): Eukaryota > Metazoa > Chordata > Mammalia > Diprotodontia > Phalangeridae > Phalanger > Phalanger gymnotis. The sequence continues at coordinate 716,699,995 of CM053622.1, forward strand.
AGCAGGGAGCCCAGGAGCACAATGCCCCACGGCAGCCTTTTCTTTCACAATGAGATCGTACCAGCCTATGTTCTAAGATCCTTCTAGCTCTGACCTTCTGTGTTCTAAGGTCACTGTCAGCTCTGACATTTGATCCCCAAGGGCTACCCCTAGGCCATTCTAAGGCCTCTTTCGGCTCTAACTTTCTGTGGTTTCACTTTACCCCTTAAAAACCCTAGGCTACGAAATCCAAGAAGCCCATCATGTTGCCTGTGACATTTATGGATGGGACCACCAAGACCCTCTTGGCTGACTCAGCGACAACAGCCCGAGAGCTCTGCAACTCCCTCGCCGACAAGATAACGCTCAGGGACCGTTTTGGGTTTTCTCTCTACATTGCCCTGTTTGATAAGGTTTGTGCCGCTCACAGGCAGACCAGAAGGCCAGAGGGGAGGGTGTGTTTGATGCACACAGAATGCCTGTGTTCAGGTCCCAGCATTCCACTCAGCAACTCTGTGACCATGGGCAAATCACTTCTGTCTGAGCCTCAGTTCATTCTTCTATAAATGGGGATAATATAAAAAGTTTCCAAGTCCGTAGTCCTTTGTAGGTTACAGGTGTTCTCACAGCCCCCTTGTGAAATAGATCATACCAGGAAAAATCACCTTCTTTTAGAAAAGAGGAGAAAATGGAGGCCCGGGGTGGGGTATAAAGGGAATTCCCCTGTCGTTCAGGCATCTTGGCACACAGCTAATCTAGGTGATGAATTAGATTAATTAGAACTATGACTTGAATACAGGTCTTTTAATTCATCACTTCTTGGTCACTGGGGGTGCTGGCACCACCTGCCTCACAGGGGTTTTGTGAAGTTCCCATGAGATGGTACAGGAAAAACCCATTGCAAGTTCTCAAGGGAAAAAGAAATGCTTCCAGAGGTTAGTGTTTTCTTTTTTCTGGTTTTTTTTTTCGAGGCAGCCAGGGGGTACAGTGGATAGAGCACAAAAAGACCAGTTCAAATCCTACCTAAGACATTTTCTAGTTCTGTGACCCTGGGCAAGTCCCTTAACCCAGTTCCACCTCAGTTTCATCATCTATAAACTGGGAACAATAATAGCACCTCTTTCACAGGGTTACTGTGAGGATCAATCAGTCAATAAACATTTAGTAAGTACCAACTATGTGCCAGGCACTGTGCTGAGCACTGAAGATGCAAAAAGAGACAAAGACAGACCCTGCCCTCAAAGAGCTTCAAATCTAATAAGAAAGACAACATAAGAACAGATTTATACAAAGTGGGTTATATACAAGATAAATTGGAAACAATTCACAGAGGAAAGGCCCTAGAATTAAGAGGGGTAGGTGAAGGCTTTCTGTAGAAGATGAGATTTTAGTTGGAACTTAAAGAAGGCCAGAGAGGTCAATAACCAGAGTGGAGGAAGGGAATGTTCCAGGCATGGGGAACAACCAGAGAGAGAATCAAACGAGAAAACATAGCATTTTGCAGAGAAACTTGAGAGACAGAGTTTCTGAGTAATTAATAATCAATTCGTTAATTAGGCTAGCTAATAATCCATAAATTGATGGTCAGTGGTTTCTCTCAGCAACCAAGACAAAAAGATGGATAGCCTGAAAGCCTTAAATATCTTTGGGAAGAAAATGCCCCTGACAAGCAAAAATCAACCCTGAGTGGTGGACATTTAATGATGAGGTGGGCCAGAAGTCTTCAGCTCCTCCTGCTGAGAATGTGGCTTGGTCGTGAGACTCAGCCTCCTCCAGCAATCTGGACAGGGGGATCCATCTCCATCCACATCACTCTGATTGTTTTCTCCTTCATGAGCTGGGTCACCCTAAACTCTAGTGGAAGGATGTGAGGGCTCTTTTCTTTGGAGCAAGAACTTGCCTGAGCTGGATTCTGTTTACACTCTAAATAGAATTCAATTCTCCTAGTTGGGTGGGGTCCAGACCAAGATCCCAAGACGAAGGAGCTTGTTCCCTGAGGATTGGAGCTATTTCATGTCTTTCAGAGAGGGACCAACCTTCTACAGGTGCTGGGCCCTAAATGAAGAAATAAAGGAGAAAAGCCTGGATCCTAATTTAATAATTGGTCATTAATATAACAGAAAAATAATTTCTGTCAGCAGACTTTAGAGTATTATATGAATGCTAGCTATGATCATTATTCCCTTGTTGCACACACACACACACACACACACACATTGTACTCATGTGGCCTTGAACAAGATACTTTACTGCTCTGGCCTCAGTTTCCCTCTCTGTAAAATGTGGGGGTCGTACTACATGACCTCTGAGATTCCCTCCAGCTCCAGAGCTATACTTTCTGATACTCTGATTCACAGAGCAGCAAAATAACATAGTGGAATGTGTGCTGGGCTTAGAGTCACCAAACTGAGTGGTTCTGTTACTTTCTTCCTGGTTATGTGGACTTGAGCAAATCATTTCAGACTCTGAGCCTCAGTGTGCTCAGCTTTAAAATTATAGCCATATATCTTATCCTCCCCACCTCATAGGGTGGGCACTTTTTTAGAAATGTGACTTATTTATTGTTTTTATTATTACTCACCCTTGCTATGACAAAAAAATCACTTGACATTCAACTAAACTGGCATTTATTAAGCAACAACTATGAGTAAGAAAGACTATTTGTTAGGAGGCAGCTGGGTGGTGCAGTGGATAGAGCACTGGCCTGGAGTCAGGAAGACCAGAGTTCAAATTCGGCCCCTGACACTCACTAGTTGTGTGATCCTAGGCTAGTCACTTAACCCTGTTTGCCTCAGTTTCCTCAAATGTAAGATGAGCTGGAGAAGGAAATGGCAAACTTCTCCAGTATCTTTGCCAAGAATACCCCAAATGGGGTCACAAAGAATCAGGACAGGACTGAACAGTAACAACAAAATAAATAAGAAAGCGTGCTCAGTGCTGGGGATATAGTGATATGATATTTATTGCCTGACCTCAGAGAGCTCTTATACTGGTTGGCAGGAGTGGGGATGGCAGAGTATGACACATCCCCAGATAGGAATAATCAGTCAGTCTGTCAACAAGTACTAAATACAAAGAATGAAATAAGTCCTTACTCAATAAGCAGCTTCGTTTTAATGGAGAAGATAACAAGTACATATAAAAATGCAGCACAAATAAATGAATAAATGTAAACATATAAAAAGTAATTAAATACAAGATAACATAGGAGAGAGGGCACCAGCAGGAGGGAGGAGGAATAAGGAAAAGCTTCATGCAGAAGATGGTGCCATTTCCTGTGTCTTAAAGGAAGAGAGGGATGAGACTCTGTGAAGTTAAGATAAGGATGGAATACATTCCAGGCACACGGGATGATGCCCAGATAATGCAGGATGTCCAAAAAGTCTTAGTGCAGCTTTTAGTTTGAATAACTTCAGAAATATAAATGTTACATGATTACAAAAACCATCATTTGGAAATTTATTTAAATTTCTCTTACATTTATTTAGTTCTATGAATTTTGAACAATAAATTTTACATTTTTATTTGAACAAATCAGGGCACTCTGCATTAAGGGTTGCATGTGCAAGTTTCTGTATAACAGAGCAGTGGATTGGTAGAGAAGGTCACCTCTATCACCTGATCTCTCTATTCTTGTAGCCGATAGCGTCTAACAGCCTCATTCTTTGGACAATGTCATCTACAATTACAATCAGTATGGTCATTCACCAAGTAGCAGGTGCTGAAAGTTTTTATAAAATTCAAAAATTGAATAGAGTGGTGAATAATACATGACAGTGGTTATGTGGGACTATAATAAAGAACATGGAAGTATTTTAAAATTTAAATAAGTAGCCTTTCAAATATCGTTTTTGTATATTTGTACTTCTGAAGTCATTAAAGTGTAAAACTGCACTAAGACTTATGGGACAACCTATGCAAGACAAAGAGATAAAATCAAAATCTAGGAAAATCTGAAGATGGAGAGGCTGCTGTCAGCTGCGGGAGGGAATCAAAGAGGCTACATGCACGTCGAAGGTGGCATCTGCATCAATCTATTATTGTTGCTGTTAGCAATCAATGCCACATTGAATGGTTAACCTTGGCTGGCCTTCTGTTCCCTCACCAGTGACTTCTTGTCTTGTTCAGGTGTCCTCTTTGGGTAGTGGGAATGACCATGTCATGGACGCCATCTCCCAGTGTGAGCAGTACGCCAAGGAGCAGGGAGCCCAGGAGCGCAATGCCCCGTGGCGGCTCTTCTTCCGCAAGGAGATCTTTACACCCTGGCACAATCCCCGAGATGACAGCGTGGCCACCAACCTCATTTACCAGCAGGTCGTCCGGGGGGTGAAGTTTGGGGAGTACCGGTGTGAGAAGGTAAGAATGCTAACCTCTTCTTCCAGGTTATTACATCTTGGTGGTGAGAAGGAAGAGATGGGAAAGATTTGCTGGGTGGATCAGACCAGAGAGGGTATATGTTCTCACTTTGGCCTTGTGAAAAGGGGCTGTCTCTTCTTTGAGATTTTCCCCCATGAGACTGGACCTAGAATAGTGTCTAATTAGCCCAGTCTGGGGCCAATTCTCATCAGTGGTTATTACTTCCTGGCAACTTGGCCAGCCAAGCCCAGTCCCCTGACTTTCTGCTACAGATAGATAGACACATAGATAATACACATAGATACTAACATCCACCCTTCCACATATTTCCAGAGGTCCCTGCCTTCCCAGAAACATAGATACCTAACGTCTTCTTTACACTCGTGTCAAATCCTCACTTTATAAAACTTGCCAAGAGCCATCTAAAGAAAGAATCCTAGAAATAATAAGGGTGGAGCCTCGTAGTGTTCAAATTCCTGCCTGGGCACGCTTCTAGTTACCCAGACTTAAACTTCAGGATCATTCTTTGCTTCTCTACCCCACCTATCTAATCCATTGTTAAATCTTGTCATTTCTACCTTCACAACATATCTCCCATCATCCCCTTTTCTCCACTAACAAAGCCGCCATACTAGTTCAGACCCTCTTGCTCAAATATTTACAAAAGCCTTCTAGTTGGTCTCCTTATGTCAAGTCTTTCCTAACTTGAGTCCATTTTCCACCAGCTACCAAGATGGTTTTTCTCAAGTCCAAGTCTGACTACGTTACTGCCCTGCTCATTGAGCTACAGTGGCTCCCTGTTACTTCCATGGTCCAACATAAAGCTCTGTGCTTGTCATTTTAAACTCTTCACTCCCTGGTCCCTTTCCAATATGACTTCCTTCCACACATTCTACAATCCAGCTGTTCCTCATACAGGACTCTGCTTCTCTTTTCTGTGTGTCTTTGCACTGGCTGTCTACCATGTCTAGCTTACTCTTCCTCCTCATGTCCATCTCTGACTTCCTTAAAGATTCAATTCAAATCCCAGCTTCTGTTGGAAGCCTTTCTTCCTCCCTCCTCATCTGTGAGTGCCTTCCTCTCTGAGATCACCTTCCATTTACCCTACATATGACTTGTATGTGTTTTGTTACTTACATATCATGGTCTCCTTCCTCCATGCTCCTTGAAGGCAAAAACTATTTTTTTTTTGCCTTTCTTCGTATCTGCAGTGCTTAGCACAGTGCCTGGCACATAGTAGGTGCTTTATAAATGCTTGCTAACTGACATAAATCTTAAAACTGACCATAAATCATAGAATGTAAGAACTGGGAGGAATCTTTGAACGTAGAATGCCAGTGCTGAGAAAGGCATTAGAGCTAGAGGGAACCTGGAAACCATCTAGTCCGATTTTTCCATTTTACAGAAGAGAAAATGGAGGTCCAGGTAAGAGTCATGTATGACCTTCCCAAAGTGGCATGATAGGTTCATACACAAACCAGAATTTGATCTCAAATACTTATCCAGTGAAATGACTGTTTCCTTCAGTTGAATTCAACAAGTCCTCATCAAGCAACTCTTGTGTGCCTAGTCCTGTGCTAAGGGGAGCCTAAGAGATGATGTCATCCCTGTCCTCAGGGGACTTGCAGTCTAATTCAGGAGATAAGACTCACAAAAAACACTGTGAAATTTTTTTTCACAAAAATCGAAACATTGAAGAATATAAGACAATGAAAGCCAGGGCACAGGGGAAAGGAAAGAGCCATGAGTCCACAGACCTCCATTCTCCCTGACTGTGGGACCCTGAGCAGATCCCCATGCCAGTCGGAGTCTGTCTCTTCAACTCTGAAATGAAAATACCTATCCTGGCATTTGCTACCTCACAGGGCTGTTGTAAGGAAAGCATTTTGTGAGCCTGAGATCACCGAATAGATAGGAATCGTCTGTGTGAGACCAGAGAGACATTTCAGAGTTGCAGGGGATGACAAAGGCATGTTCTGTGTCTCTCAGGAGATGATACCTCCTCCCCATCCACGGTAGGCAGATCCTGACCACGGTTGCTATGCAGCCCTGAGGATGCTCCACAGTAAATTATTCTATTAAAGAACACAAGGCCAGGAGTCAGAAAACCTGGGTTCTAGTCTTTGTTTCTGACCAGCTACGGTATGTGACTCCAGGCATCTCATTTCCCATTTCTGAGCTTCAGTTTTCTTATCTTTAAGATGGGTGCATTAGTTCTTATATTACCTACCTCATACCGAGGATCAGAGGAGATCATGCATAGAAGAGCGCTTTCTCTTAGCACAATATAAATGTAAGTTATTGTGAGCCAGGCCTGAATGAGGTCAATTCACAGCAGGTTCAGAGTTTAAAACACAGTAAGGAGAAAGAAGGGAAAAAAGAGGAGAGGGGTAAGGATGGAAGGGAAAAGAGGGAAGAGCTCTACCACAGATACCATCCTTAAGCCCAGCAGCTCTGTCTCTCCTCCCCAACAACAACCCTCTAGCATTGTTTGCCATACACCAAAAAACCCAACAAACCTAGCAAAGATCTCATTACATAAGAATTGGAGGAAGGGGAGAATCAGCATGGGTTGGAGGAGATTGGAGAGTCTTCTCAGAAGGGAAGGCTGCACCTGAGCTGGACCTGGCTTCACTCTCTTTCCTCCCTATCTCTCCCTACCAGGAAGATGACCTGGCAGAACTGGCTTCCCAGCAGTACTTTGTCGACTATGGGTCAGAGATGATCCTGGAACGACTCTTGAATCTAGTCCCCACCTACATTCCAGACAGGGAGATCACACCTCTAAAGACCCTAGAGAAGTGGGCCCAACTTGCCATTGCTGCTCATAAAAAGGTAGGCGGGTGATTCTCTGGAAGTTGGGGAGATGGAGAAAATTCTTAGAGCCAAAGGGCTTTCCTAGACTCCAGTTCTGGTTCTGCTACTGATTTGCAGAATGATCCAGGGAGATGGGATTCATTGGGGAGGGCAGAAGCAAAGGTCGAAGGATGTCTGGAACACAGGTAAAGGCCCCAAAATAGTGAGAGGTGGGACAGAGCTAGAAGGAGCCACTGGGGTTTCCAAATGAAAGGACGCCTGGTTGTGGCAGTGGTGATTATAAATGGATCAATAGAAATAATCAGCAGTCAGTAAATGTGGGTTCCAGCCTCGGCTTTGTTGTGTTAACTAGGATGACCCTGGGCAAATTACTCAATTTCTCTGATCCTTGGGTTTACTCAACAGAAACACAGAAATGATGATACTTGTTCTATTTTTTCATGGGATTGTTTTGAAGGTCAGTTATGATCATAAGTGGGGAACTGCTTGGTTTAAGTTTTGTTTCATTTTTAAATTTTATTTTATTTTATATTTAATTTTATTTTATTTTATATTTATTTTATTTTATATTTAAAATTTTTATTTAATTTATTTATATATTTAAAATTTTATTTTATTCCCTCACCTAATAAGGAGGCAGGAAATACAAAACTCATTACAAATAGGAAGTCATGCAAAACAAATTTCCATATCAGCTATATAAAAGAAAAAAAAACAAGAAAAAGAAGGGAAGAAAAAAAAATACTTCAATCTGCACTCATAGGCTATCAGTTCTCTTTTTGGAGTCCTTTGGAATTGTGGTTGGTTATTGTGTTGATCAGAGTTACTGAGATTTCACAGTTGATTTTCTTAAAATATTACTATTATTGTGTAAATCATTCTTTCTGGTTCTGCTCACTTCACTTTACATCAGTCCATATAAATCTTCCCAAGTTTTTCTGAAAACATCCCCTTCATCATTTTTTAATAGCACGATAGTATTCCATCATATTCAAATATCATAACTTGATCTGCCATTCCCCAATCTATGCACATCCTCTCAGTTTCTAATTCTTTGCTGGCCTTCATAAAAAGAGTTGTCATAAATACTTTGTACATAGGGGTCTCTTTCATTTTTCTTTGAGCTGTTTTGGGTATAGATCCATCAGTGGTATTGCCGGGTCAAATAGCATATACAATTTAATAGCTTTTGGGTCATGGTTCCAAATTGTTCTGTAGAGTGGTTGGACTAGTTCACAGCTCCATCAACGGTGCATTCGTGTACCTATTTTCCCACATCCCCTTTAACATTTGTCATTTTCCTTTTCTGTAATGTTAGCCAATCTGGTAGGTGTGAAGTGGTACCTCAGTTATTTTAATCTACCTTTCTCTAATTATTAGTAATTTAGTGCATTTTTTCATATGATAGCTTTGACATCTTGATATCTTTGGTTTCTTTCCCTGAAAACTACCTGTTCATATCCTTTGACCATTTATCAGAGAATGACTCCAATTCTTATAAATTTGACTCAGTTCCATATACATCTGAGAAATAAGGCTTTTATCAGAGAAACTTGCTGCACAGATTTTTTCCCTGTTTCACACTTTTGCCCTAGTTTTAGCTGCATAGGTTTTGCTTGTATAAAAATTTTGCAATTGTATGTATCAAAATTATCCATTTTACCTCCTGTGAACCTTGGTTGGTCATAAACTCTTCCCCTATCCATAGATCTAACAGGTAGTTTCTCCCATGCTCTACCAATTTGTTTATGATAGCACCCTTTGTGTATAAATTATATACCCATTTTGATCTTATCTTAATATACAGTATGAGACCTTGGGCTATGTCCCATTTCTGCCAGATTGCTTTCCAGTTTTCCCAACAGTTTTTGTCAAATCATGAGCTCTCATCCCAAAAGCTTGGGTCTTTGGCTTCATCAAACACTAGGTCACTGTGCTCATTTGCTTCTGTTTATTGTATACCTACTCTATTCCACCAATCAATCACTCTATTTCTTATTCAGTACCAAATTGTTCTGATGATCACAGTTTTGTAATACGGTTTGAGATCTGGTTCTAGGAGGCCTCCTTCCTTCTCATTTTTTTCATTTATTCCATTGATATTCTTAACCTTTTGTTCCTCTCTGGATAAATTTTGTTATTATTTTTCTAGTTCTATAAAGTAATTCTTGGTAGCTTGATTGGTATGGCACTGAACAAATAAATTAATTTAGATAGCATTGTCATTTTTGTTCCATTGTCTTGGTGTACACACGAGCAGTTACTAGTCTTCAAATTATTTACATTTGTCCTTATTTATGTGAAAGACGTTTTGTAATTGTGTTCGTATAATTCCTGTATGTGTCTTGGCAGGTAGACTCCCAAGTATTTTTTACTGTCTATAGTTATTTTAAATGGAGTTTCTCTTTTTATCTCCTCCTTCTGGGTTTTGTTGGTAATGTATAAGAATGCTTATGATTTGCGTGGACTTATTTTACATCCTGAAACTTTGCTAAAGCTGTTAATTGTTTGGACTGGTTCTTTAGCTGACTCTTTAGGGTTCTCTAAGTAAATCATATCATCTACAAAAAGTTATAGTTTCATTTCCTCATTGCTTACGCTAATTCCTTAGATTTCTTTTCCTTATCTTATTATAATAGCTAGCACTTTTAAAGTATATTTTTATTTATTTCATTAAATATTTCACAATGACATGTAAAAAATTGTTAATGTTCATTTAAAAAATTTTTGATTCTAAATTTTTCAACCTTTTGTCCAACCCCTCTTCTACCACTTGAGAAGTCAAGCAATATAGTGATTATACATATGAAGTCACACAAAACACATTTCTATATTAGCCATCTTGCAAAAAACATACCAAAAAGCAAAAGAAAAAAATAAAAATATGAAAAATATATGCTTCAATCTGTACTCATAGTCCATCAGTACTCTCTCTCTGGAGGCGTATAGAATTTTTCATCATGGGTCCTGTGGAATTGTCTTGGATCATTTTCTTGATCAGAATAAGAACTAGCATTTTCTGTATAATGCTAAAGAACAATGGTGATAATGGACATCCTTGCTGCACCACTGATCTTATTGGGAAAGTTGAAGATAGATATTACTTATCATTTTAAAGCCCTATTTATTCCTGTGCTTTCTAATATTTTTAATAAGAATGGGTGCTGAATTTTATCAAAAGCTTTTTCTGCATCTTTTGAAATAATCATATGTTTTTTGTTGTTTTGTTATTGATATGGTCAATTGTACTTTTCCTAATATTTCATCAGCCCTGCATTCTTGGCATAAATCCAGCTTGGTCATCATGTATAATCTTTATGCTATATTGTTGTAATCTCCTTGCTAGTTTTCTATAGTTTTATTTCTTTGTTTTGACTCTCCTTGGTTTAGTATCAAAACCATATTTGTGTCACAGAAGAAATCTGGTAGGACACCTACTTTACCTATTTTCTCAAATGGCTTATGTAATTTTGGAATTAATTGTTCTTTAACTATTTGGTAGAATTCACTTGTAAATCCATCTGGTCCTGAGGTTTTTTTTACTTAGGGAGCTCATTTATTGCTTGTTCAATTTCTTTTTCTAAGATAAGGTTATTTAAGTATTCTATTTCCTATTAATCTGGGTAATTTATATTTTTGTATATATTCATTCATTTTACTTAGTCAGTTTTGTTGACATATAGTTGGGCAAATAATTACTTTTCTTTCCTTTTTAGTGGTTGTGAATTTACCTTTTTCATTTTTGATAGTGGTAGTTTGATTTTCTTCTTTTAAAATCAGATTAGCAATAATTTATTTATTTTTTAAAAATAGCTCTTAGTTTTATTTGTTAGTTTAATGTTTTTTTCCTTCAATTTTATTGATCTCTCCTTTGACTTTAAGGTTTTCTTTTTTGGTATTTCATTGGGAGTTTTAAATTTGTTATTTCTCTAAATTTGTTATTTCTTTTTTTAATTGCAGACTTAATTTATTGATTTACCTTTCCTTTAAAGTCATGTTTAGACATAAAATTTTCTTCTTTTTAAATATTAATTAATTTAATTTTAGTTTTCAACATTCACTTCCATAAGATTTTGAGTTCCAAATTTTCTCTTCCTCCCTCCTCTCTTTCTGCCCCAAGATGGCATGCAACCTGACACAGGGTCTACATATACATTCATATTAAGCATATTTTCACATTAGTAGACATAACATTTTCCATAAGTACTGCCTTGACTGCATTTTGCAAATTTTAGTACATTATCTCATTGGTGTTATTGTCTTCAATGAAATTACTGACTGTGTCTGTGATTTGTTCTTTGAGCCAATACTTAGGTTGTTTAGTTTCTAATTAATTTTTCATCTGTACTTTGAAGGCCTTTTATTGAAAATAATTTTTAATTGCTTTATGGTCAGGAAAAGATGCATTTAAATATTTCTGCTGTTCTGAATTTGTTTGTGAGGTTTTTATGACCTAATACATGATTAATTTTTGTGAAGGTGCCCTGAACAGGTATCTTCTTTTCTGATTCCATTCGATAGTCTCCAGAGGTCTATCATATTCAACTTTTCTTAAAGTCTATTTATCTTTTTAACTTCTTTCTTTTTTTTATTATGTGGTTAGATTTATTTAGATCCGATAGGTGTAAATTAAGGTTGCCCCCACCCCCCACTAATATAGTTTTACTATCTCCTCCTATAACTCATTTTTTTTCTTCAAGATCTTGCATACTATGCCATTCGGTATACATATGTTTAGTATTGATATTACTTCATTGTCTATGGTATCTTTTACCAAAATGTAGTTTCTCTGATTATCACTTTTAATTAGGTCTAATTTTGCTTTTGCTTTGTCTGAGATCATGATTACTTCCTCTGCCTTTTCTTACTTTACCTGAAGCATAATCGATTCTGCTCCAACCCTTTATTTTAATTCTGTATGTGTCTTTCTGTTTCAAGTGTGTTTTTTATAAAACACATATTGCTGGAGTCTCTTTTCTAATCTAATTCTACTGTCCTCTTATGTTTTATGGATGAGTTTAACCCATTCACATTTGTGGTTATCAATGTGTGTTTCCCTCCACCCTATTCTTTTATCCTTTCTTTTACCCTGTCCCTTCCTCAAGAGTTTTGTTTTTTCTTCTGACCACTACTTTCCTTAATCCACCTTTCCTCTTATCCCTCCTCCTCTTCCTCTTAACACTCCTAACCCTCTTAATCCCTCCTCCTTCCCTGTCAGGTAAGATAAGTTTCTATACTCAACTGTATGTGTGTATATTCCTTCCTCCTTGAATCAGTTCAGATGATAATGAAATATTTAAACATTCTCCCCTCCATTATATAAATTCTTCCTTGTATGCTGTATTTATGTGAAATAATTTCCTTCATTCTTCCTCTTCTTTCTCCCTTCTCCTAGTGCTTTCCTCTTTCCCACCCTTTTATTCTTCTTTCAACATCATCCTTACATAACAGAATCACACTCATAAACAGTTTAATCTTGTTTAGTTCCTTATTTCTGATTTGTGTTTGCCTTCTTATGCTTCTCTTGTATCTTGTGTTTGAATGTCAAATTTCCTATTCAGTTCTGTTCTTTTCATTAGAAATGCTTGAAAGTCCTCCATTTCATTTTCCATTTTCCCCTGTAGGATTATATTCAGTTTTGCTGGGTAGGTTGTTCTTATTTGTAATCCTAGTTCCTTTGCCTTCCAGAATATCATATTCCAAGCTGTTCCTTCATGTGGTACCTGCTAAATGTTATGTGGTCCTAACTGTAGCTCCATGGTATTTTCATAATTTTTTTCTGACTGCTTACAATATTTTCTCTTTGACCTGGGAGTTCAGGATTTGGGCTAAAATATTCATGGTTTTCATTTTTAGATTTCTCTGAGGAGGTAACTGGTAAATTCTTTTAGTTTCTACTTTGCCCTCTGATTCTAAGATATCTGGGCAGATTTTCTTGATAATTTCTGGAAATGTGATGTCTAAACTTGTTTACTCATGACTCTCACATAGTACAGTGATTCTTAAGTTATCTCTCCTTGATCTATTTTCCAGGGCAGTTGTTTTTCCTGAAAAATATTTCACATTTTCTTCTATTTTTTTATTCTTTTGACTTTGTTTAATTGTTCCTTGATATCTCATGGAGTCTTTAGCTTTGACTTGGCCAATTCTAGTATTCAAGAGGTTATTTTCTTCAGTGAATTTTTGTATTTTTTTCAACTTGGTCAATTCTGATTTTTAAGGAGTTATTTTCTTCAGTACTTTAGTATCTTTTTTACCAAGTTGTTAATTCTCTTTTCAAAATTTTCTCGCATAGTTCTCATTACTTTCCCCAATTTATCCTTTACTATTCTTATTTGATTTTAAAGGTTTTTTTTCTCTTTTGAAAATCTTTTTTTAAATTCATCTAAGGACTTTTGAGGTCCTTGTGTCCAATCTGTATTTTTCTTTAAGGCTTTGCTTCTAGATATTTCCAAGTCATTGTATTCTTCTATGTCTGTGTCCTGATCTTCCCCGTCACTAAGTAGCAGTTTATGGTCAGGTTCTATTGTTTTTATTTTGTTCATTTTTCCAGCCTACTTCTTGACTTTGGATTCTGTTATATTGAGCTCTGCTCACCTCTGGGAGGAATGACTGGCTTGAGCCTCTGTCATTTATGTCCTTCTACTGCTTTCACAGCTCATGAGAGGGGCCTTTAAGCTTTAAATGCTTTTAAAGTGGTAGGATCTGGGGAGAAGTCTGTTCATTCCTCTCCTGGTTTACACTCTGCAAATTCCTGACCTGGTTTAGATCATCTGTGGTTGAGTTTCAATAGATTGCTGCTGGACTCAGTCACAGTTAGACTGCTGGGAAGTTCTGCAGGTTCACAATGTCTGAAATGCTAGCTCTCCCTTGGTTTTGGTCTTCTGTCCTGGTTTATTCCACTGCAGACCTACATATGGGACTAAAGATGAGAACTGAGTCCCCATTCTGTTCCTGGGCTCAGAGTCACACACCCAAGTTTTTGGAACTTGTTCCCTGCTCCTTGCACAAATAGTATTCCTGCTCCCTTTTGACCATGACCACTCCTCTCTGCCCTGGACCTGGGTAATAGGTGACAGAGATGCCAGATGGCACCTGATCCTGTGCCCACCACTAGTACAGAGGTCCGCTGGGATCTCTTTCTGCCCAGGTATTCAGTCTCTTTACCATCACTAGGTGCTGGGCTACTCCCCATCGCTAGTGTGGCTTGCACATCCCACTGCCTGTTGTGACATCACTGCTGTTTCTCTGTGCTCCTGGCCAACCCTTATCCCAGTGCTGAGACGCCTATCTGTCTCCCTAAGGCGCCCTGGGCTAGAAAAATTACTCACTGTGACTTTTTCTTGGCTTTCTTGATCAAAATTTGGTTTGATGCATATTCTAGGTTGTTGTAGAGGGGACATATTGGGAGAGCTAGACAAAGATACTAGATCTCATTCCACTCTCTTGACTCTGCCCCAGAAACCATTTGGAAATGTAAAACAAAGATAGCATCAATTTAAGGTTGAGTGAAATTCAGAGAATGAAAATGGGACACATTGCTGAGGTTTTGGAAGCCCTTTCAGCCCTAAGGAAACATAAAGTGGTGCATATCGACGATAACGATGATGATGACGACAGTGTTAGTGATAGTTATGGTGATTGTTCTGAATGGTACTTACGGCGATCATGGTTGGATAGTAATAATAAGATGTCGAGGATGCTGCTGCTGCTTTTGATTATAATGAGAATAAATACTAATTCAGTCATTTTTCAGTAATTTCTGATTCTTTATGACCCTACTTAGGGTTTTGGGGAAAGATACCGGTGTGTTTGCCATTTCCTTCTCCAGCTCATTTTACAGATGAGGAAACTGAGGCAAACAGGATTAAGTGACTTGCCCAGGGTCACACATCTAGGAAGTATCTGAGGCCAGATTTGAACTCAGAGAGATGAGTCTTCCTGATTCCAGGCTTAGTGCTCTATCCATTGAGCCCCCTAGCTGCCCTGAGCATAAATATGTTGGTAGTCAATGATGATAATAATGTTAATGGTGGTGAAGATGAGGAAGAGAAGAATGGTGGTGGGGGTGATGGGAAAGACAATAATGCTGGTGATGGTGGGGATGACGTTGTTGAAGATGCTGCTGCTGATGCTGGTTATGATGAGGATGAGTACGGTGGTAGTTATGGTGATAACAGTGATGGTAGTGGCACTGAAGATTGTGATGAGGAAAATGGTGATAGCAAAGACAATGATGCTGCCGATGGTGAGCATGGTGGATATGGTGTTATTAAAGATGGTGTTGCTGGTGATGGCGACCATGATAGGGATAATAATGATGGTGGTGGGGATGTAAGTGATGATGGTGGTGGTGGTGGTGGTGAAGATGATGAATCTGACAAAGATGAGAAAGAGAATGAACATTACTTTATTATCAGTCTAGGTTTTTTCTGCAAATATTAGTGAATTTTGAGCTTTTTCATCAAATAAGAACAAATAAATGTCAGATGAGGTCCCCAGTATAGAGTATATGTATGTGTCTTATGGTCTTTCCTTTCTACCACAGGGGATTTATGCCCATAGGAGAACAGATCCCCAGAAAGTCAAAGAAGACGTAGTGAACTTTGCACGTTTCAAGTGGCCTTTGCTCTTCTCCAGATTCTATGAAGCCTTTAAGTTCTCAGGTAAAATTTCTAGGCTCCTCTCTCCCCATCCCTGGGTATAGAGATAGAATTTTAGGGATGGAAGGGTCTCTATTTTTCTGAGTCAGTCAATCAACAAACGTTTATTAAGTGCTTATTATACACCAGGCATTGTGCCAAGTGCTGCAGCTACAAAGACTGGGGTGATAGCACATTTGAGTTCAAAAAAGTATACACGAATACATACAGAACTGATAAAAGGTAGTTATAAGAAGGCAATAGCAGCTGGACAGATCAAGAAAGTATTCATCTACAATCACTTATACAAGCACCCTGGCACTTAAGGTGGGTCTAGAAGAAAACCAGGGATTTCCAGAGGCAGAAATGGGGAGGCGATGCATTCCATGCATGAGGTACAGCCAACACAAAAGCACAGAGGCAGGAGATGAAGTTGGAATGTTATGTGAATGGAACACTGTATAGTCCAGAATGGCTGGATCTCAGAGTGTGAGACAGAGAATAATGTGTAAGAAGACTGGAAAGGTAGGAAGAGACCAAGTTTTGAAGAACCCCAAATTATTCCTATAGGCAATAGAGAACCATTTGAGTTTATTGAGCAACAGATGTGTCACGATCAAGCTTATGCTTTTGGAAAATCACTTGGGTGGCTATTTGAAGGGTAAATTGGAGATCCGTCTACTTGAGGTGGGGATGCAAATTAGAAGAGGTAATAAGGGTCTGAGCTAGAATAGCATCTATGTGAGTGGAGAGAAAGGGACTTATACGAGAGATATTGTGGAGATATAAAGGATAATGTTTGACAGTTGATGTATGGGATATGTGGGTTAGGTTAGAGTGAAGATGACACTGAGGTTGCAAACCCAGGTAACTGGGAGGATGGCAGTGCTCTCAACAGCAATGACAAAGTTTAAAAGGGAGGGTTTGGGGGTAAGATAAGGACACGCTGAGTCTGAGGTGTCATTGTGGCACCAATGGAAGCATCTAGTAGGCAGTTCATGATGCAGGACTCATGATGGTCAATAGAGACACTTGGGCTGGAGAGGGAGATCCATGAGCCATCTGCACAGAGATAATGATTGAACCAATCAGAGAGGATGACAATGTAGAGAGAAGATAGAAAAGGATGGATCATCTCAATTTCAAAGGGAGATTGAGGAGGATTGGTCAGAAAGGTAGGAGAAGCAAGAGAGAGCAGTGTCCTGACAGCCCAAAGAAGAAATAGCTTCCTGGGGGAGAGAGTGGCCATAGTGTCAAAGGTAGCAGAGGGATCAAGGAGGATGAGAAGAGATTAGAGCTGGAAGGGAACTTAGCAGAACTTCAGTTTCTCATATTTTTGACAAGGAGCTGAAACCCAGAGAGGGCAGATGACTTGCCCGAGGTTGCACAATAAGTTTCAGAAGTAAGATCTGAACCCAGGTCTTTCTACCTCCAAGTCTAGCACTCTGTCCAATGGAGGTAACCCTGAGCTATTAAACTGATGCCTGTAGAACAGAAGCTGAGTCAGGCCCTACCAAGCTAGGAAGAGTTTGAGTATGGGTCTATATGCCTGTCATTAATTCAGAGACTAGCCTCGAACCAAGCTGGCCACAGGGTGATGAATGCTTTTGGATTTTTCAGCCATAGGGACTCTTAAGGACCACGTATTAACTCCTAGAGGGACTATGATCTGTTTTGTTAAAGGGAGGGCCCACACTGAAGAATTCATAGATCCTTAAAATCTTAAAATATTAATGATGACCAGAGGGTATTGAACACAATTTACCTTGTCCTTGAAGACCCCAGATCATCATTGTGAACCTCTATTACTATACATGGCTTGATCCGCTGAAGTCCTCAGGGGCCTAGTGAGTTGTTTGTGCCTACACCTAGGCCATTACTTCTGAGTCCTCCTTGTGTCTGCTCTTTAGGTTCTTTCAGAACCTCTCCTAAATGCCTGGATCCTTAGCTACTATATGCCAGGGCCAAGCAGATGACCAGATTCTCTACCCCAGGTACATAAGGGAGGCAGGTTTGGGTCCTGGGGGTGGGAGAGAACAACAAACCTAGATTCAGAGTCAACAATAATCCCAGTTCTATACACTCTGCGTCCCTGGAGAATACCCTTAACTTCTCTGCCCCCGTTTTTCTCGTCTGCCCTTCCTTACTCCTGGAGTTATTGTCAGGCTCAAGTGAGATAATCGGGTGTAAAAGCGCTTTGTAAACTGAAACATGCTGCATACAAACGTGGGAAGAGTTATTATTGGAACTGTAAGATTTCAAAGTTGGGAATTACCTCAGATATCACCTAGTTCGATATGCTGGAAGACCTCCAGGGACAGGGAACTCATTACATTATGAGGCAGTCCACTCCACATTTGGGCAGCAGTAATGGTTGGAACATTTTTCCATCTATCAAATTAGATTGGCCTCATAGACTCTACTTGAAAGGAACTTCGGAGGTCATCTAGTCCAAACCATACCTGAACAGGAATTCCTTTTACAATATACCTGACAAACGGCCATCTGCTTAAATACTTCCAGTGATGGGGAACTCAGTAACTCCCAAAGTGGTCCATCTCATTGCTGAACAGCTCTGAATCTTAGAAATGCACTTGCTCTTCTCCTTTGCCTCTTGGAATCCCGGGCTTTCCTTGATACTCAAATACCACCTTCTTCAAGAGAGTCTTTCCAACCCTCCTCCCCACCAGCTGCCTTCCCCTCTAAGGTTACCCCCCCCTTTACTCTGTATGCATCTTATAGGCGCCAGTTATAAAAACGTTGTCTCCTCATTAGAGTGTAAGCTCCTTGAGGGCAGGAGTTGTTTTTGCTTTTGATTTATATCCCAGTTTCTTAGCCCAGTAAATGCCTGGCACATAGCAGGCACTTAATAGATATTTGTTGATTGATAGGGTGAGTCATTAGGCATGTCTTCCCATATTGAGCTGAAATCTACTGCCTTATAATTTTTCCCCATTGTTCCTAGTTCTACTGTCCAGGCCCAGGCAGAATAAGACTAATCCTTCTCCTACCTGGCAGGCCTTCCAATATTTAAAGACAATATTCCCATTTACCCAAAGTCTTCTCTTCTCCAGGCTAAAAATTCCCAGTTCCTTCAGTTGGTTTTCATCATCATTATTACTTATAGTATATACCATCTCCAACTCAGGGCCCAGCTTGCCCAAGAATGATGTCATCGTTGCTGTCAACTGGACGGGTGTCTACTTTGTGGATGAGCAAGAGCAAGTCCTGCTGGAGCTGTCCTACCCTGAAATCATGGCTGTGTCCAGCAGTAGGTGAGGACATAGGGATGTGGGCAGGGACACACAAGTGGAGGTAGCCCAATTGGCAGGCCAGCCAGGAGCCCGACCGGAGAGTGGGGGAGAGAAAGAGAAAGAGGGAGGCAGGGGGAGAGAGGCAGAGGGGAGGAGGAGAGGGAGGTTGGGGAGGGGGAGACGGAGAGGGAGAGAGATATGGACACAAAGAGACAGAGGTAGAGAGATGGAGAGACAGAGAGAGAAAGAGAAAGAGACACACAGAGACAAAGAGAAAGAAACAGAAAGACAGAGATAGAGACAAAGACATGGAGAGACAGAAAAGAGATAGAAAAACTGTGAAAGAGAGAGAGAGAGAGAGAGAGAGAGAGAGAGAGAGAGAGAGAGAGAGACATAGAGACAGAGGAGAGACAGACAGACAGAAGAGAGAGACAGAGAGAGAGAGACACAGAGAGAGAGACACAGAGAGAGAGAGAGAGAGAGAGAGAGAGAGAGAGAGAGAGAGAGAGAGAGAGAGAAAGAGAATTAATTTCTGTAACCCTACAGACAGACTCTCAGAGCTGGGAGGCCCTCAGGTGGCTCCTTAGTGTTCGCCTCTTGTGACTGGGAGCTCACCACTTTATAAGGCAACTGATTTTACTTGAATTGTCAGTGAGTTTTTCCTTATATTGAGCCAAACACTCCTCTCTAATTTCTCTTATTTGGGTCTAGTTCTGAATCATGGGTGTGTCTCATTTTATGAAAATCTGATTTAGGAAAAATTAACCTGAGGAAGATGGTTTACCTTATAAAAGGTTCCTTCTGATCACGGTAGTTGGCCCAGGCCTGGGAGCCAGGGACCAGTGTTCCAGTCCCGGAGAATCATGAGTCAGAGGGGACCGCAGAGGACATCTGATCTGATCCGCAGCTGAAGGGGCTCCTCCTCTACAGCGTCCCTGACTAGGGGCCATCTAGCCCTCATTCGAAGGTGTTTGGTGACAGTCAGTTTACTTCCTCCTGAACCTCTATTTCCTATAAGAGCAAGAGAATGAACCCGGTGGCCCCTGATGTCCTTTCTGATTCTGAACGTATGACTTGTATGTGATTCTCCTCAGCCCATGCCTAAAATGAGCACACGGAGGCCTTAAAGTGTGGTGACCCCACTTTAGCAAGGAGACTTTCAGGCCTAGAGGTTCATTGTGAGGCTCACAGGAGCCATTCCTGCTCTCTCTTACAGTGGGGGGAAGCTGCAGGCTCAGAGCTTCACATTGGCCACCATCAAGGGGGATGAATATACATTTACCTCCAGTAACGCCGAGGACATCCGGGACCTGGTGGTCACCTTCCTGGAGGGGCTGCGGAAGAGGTCCAAATTCGTGGTCGCCCTCCAAGATAACCCCAACCCTGGTGAGTGAGCCCCATTCCCCTTCCCCCTGCACAAAAAGACCAGGACCGAGAGGGGATTTCCAAGGGAGTTTGGGTGCCATGATGTACCCTTCCCTCCTGGACCAATGTCCCCCAGCTCTCCTGCCCTTCATAATAAGAGTAATGGAAACAATGACAACTTACATTTTATAGAACCTGACTCCACAGTATGTGTGTGTGTGTGTGTTTAAATAACCATCCTGTGTGTACGAGGCTTATTAACCCATTTCGTGGATGAAGAAATGGAGGGTCAGAGAAATCACTTGCCCAGCTAGCGTCAAAGCCAGGATAGGACTGATTTCTACTACAGCGCTCTTTCTACTCTACTCGCCTTGTTTTTCCTGGATCCTCTTAACCTTCTGCCAGCCCTGTCTCCCACCTCCTACCCCAACCACACACGCATATGCATGCACACACATACACACCTGTTGAGCTCATTTTGCCCTTTGCTTAAGCTGTGCCCCCCGGCCCTAAATTCTCTTCCCATGCCTCTCTACCTAACTATATTCTACTCAGTCAGGGGAAGAGAAATGGAAATAGGAACATCATCTAACCCTACGCTTTGATTTATACAAAAGAGCCTGAGGCCCAGAGGGTTCGAGTCCACAGGTGGCGAGTAGCTTGGCTCACATTTGAACGCGAGTCTTCTGACTCCCACGCCAGTATGCTCTGCCCTGTGCCATGAACCAAAGAATCAGTTAACTCGCAGGAGCAGCCACCAGAGCTCTTCCTTCCCTGGATACACACACAGCCTGCCAGCAGCATCCAGATCAGAGCTCAACCGCGTCATCCCCTTTCCTGATACGAGCGGCCCGGGCTGTTTCCCCAACTCCTCCCCGCTACCCAGGAAGATGACACAAGCCTTCCCCAGGCTGGGTTCATCTTCCAGGAATTCACAGAAAGAGTTAGCCCCCCACCCCCCCACCCCCCACCGTGGGGCTCAGTTCCCATGGAAACACACACACTCACCAAGGAGGAAAGAAGCTCCAGACCACCATGAGGGCTGGAATTCCGTGAGCTTCCCCTGCCTCGTGGCCGGTCGGTCGCCTATGAGCTAGGCGGGGGAGAAGCGGAAGAAAGTCAGCTTTCCCTGGTTCCCACCAGAATAAACGGTCAGCTTCCGTATGGCTGGTATCACAACATTCTCTGCTGCCGCTGACACTTGACCCTCCTCTTAATCAGTGCCGCAGAGGAAGCACAGCCGTTTTGCCAGAGCTATTCCTGACCATAGGGATACCTGTCTACATTCATAGCCTCCTTGAACTGTCTTGCTGTTGCATGAGATGTGACCCGGGTCGCTGGTACAAACCAACCAAAAGGATTTGGTGAGAAGTAGGGAAGGAAGTGGGATAAAGGCTTAGGGTCCCATAGACTCCAAGGGTAGTAGCTTCAGCAGCTGGGTGGGTGGCACAGCAGATGGAGCACTAGACTTGGAGGCAAGAAGACCTGAGCTCAAATCCTGTCTCAAATATTTCCTGTCCAAGCCGCTTAACCTCTGCCTGCCTCAGTTTTCCTCATCTGTAAAATGGGGATAATAATAGCACCTACCACTCAGGGTTGTTGTGAAGATGAAATTAGATAGTATGTATAAAGTGCTTTGTCAACCCCCTTTAAATGCTAGCTATGATGATGATGATGATGATGATGATGGGGCAGCTAGGTAGTACAGTGGATAGAGTCAAGAAGACTCATCTTCCCAAGTTCAAATCTGGCCTCAGACACTTACTAGCTGTGCGACCCTGGGTAAGTCACTTAACCGTGTTTGCCTTAGTTTCCTCATCTGTAAAATGAGCTGGAGAAGGAAATGGCAAACTGCTCCAGTAACTTTGCCAAGAAAAACCCCAAATAGGGTCATGAAGAGTCAGATATGACTGAAAATGACTGAACAACAAAGTATGATATATTATTATTACCTAGCTCACCTGTAAGAATTACTTTGAAAACCTGAGCGTGCTGTAGAAATGCAGGATTGTTCTCATCTTGGACTTCAGGCATCGACCCCCAGGGAAGGTATAGAAATGTTTTTGCAAGCGTGGGAAGTATTTTATAAACTCTAAAGCTGTAAGTGTGAGTTACTGCTATTAATAGCAATATGGAATTATTGCTCACTTTGCAAAACAGGTAGGGGGAAAAGCCCCCCATATGTGTTAGTTCTTAAGTTATGTAAACGCCCAAGATGACAACTTAATAATAGCAATAATTAGCATTTATTGAGCACTTTAAGGGTTCTACGTATAGTTTTCGTCTCATTTGATCCTCACAACAATCCCGGGGGGCAGGTGCTATTATCATCCCCATTTTACAGATGAGGAAAATGAAGCAGGCAGAGGTCAGATGAGTTGGCCAGGGTCACATAGTAAGCGTCTGAAGCGGGATTTGGACTCACAGCCGTCTCACTCCAAGTCTAGCACTCTGCTGCATCACCTACCTGCCTTTTTTTAATAATAAAAACAAAAGATGCACATTTGCAAATATATTTAAGAGTCCTGACAAGATGGTTCATCATCATTGCCATCATCATTGCCATCCCCTCGGAAAATCACATTATCTCTGCCTAAGACTTTGGGCGACTCACAGTCCAATGCCCAAGATTTCTTTAGGAACAAACAAAACACAAAAGAACATAATAAGGATGACAGATGGAGGGATGGGGGGCAGCCACTTCCTCACCTAGGTCACTTTCCCCCTCCTTCATTCTCAGTTTCACTTATACACACATGCACATTCACACATTGTAATCTCTAGTGGCAAATAGTTCTAGCAGTACAGTATAATAGGCCAGCTTTTAAAATTAAACACATTTTGATAACTCTTGTTTTCACTTTACCTACATTTCCCAAAGAGCTATCTCATTTACCAAAGAATCAAAAAAAAGGAGGGGAAACAATTTAGCCAAAGTGATCAACAGATCAAAAATGTCTGGCATCATAAGCAATGTTCTACACCCATAGTCCCCCTCCTCTGCATAGAAGGGAGGGAGCTACCTTCTCCTATCTCTTCTTTAGGGCCAAGATTGGTCACATAATTTCCAAATCTTCAATTTCATTTGTTTTGTGGTTGTCATTTTTCTCATTTACATTGTTGCTGTCATTATGTATATTGTTTTCTTGGTTCTACTGACTTCGCTTTCCAAAAGTTCTTGTATGTCTTTCTATGCTTTTCTATATTCACGTTGTAGTCATCGTTTCTTATACCACACTAATAGTCCATTAGCAACTTCCCAATTGCTGGGCATCCACTTTGTTTCTTTTTCTTTGCTGCTACCAAAAGTGCTGCTATAAATGTTTTGGTGTCTGTGGGACCTTTCTGTCTTTGACCTCCTTGGGATATATATCTAGCAGTGAGATCTCTGGGTCAAAGGATATTAACATTTTAGCCTTTTTCTTTTTTCTGTTTTTTTCCCTTGTTTTTATTTTTACATAGAAGTACCATTGATTTTTGAGGGTAAATTGTCTCTATTTAATTAAATTGTATCAACTGTCTTTGCTGATTCCATAGGGTTTTCCAAGTATATCATCATCACATGGAGATATATATACATATATATGTATATCTTTTTCTCCTTTTTTACTTTTTTATTTTTTTAAATTAAGATCTTTTATTTTTAGTTTACAATACTCAGTTCTGCATGTTTTTGAGCTCCAGATTTTCTTCCCTTCCCTCCCCTCCCCCTCCCCCCCAAGACAGCATGGAATCTGATATATCTTCTACATATACCTTCATATTAAACTTATCTACACAATAGTCAAGTTCTAAAGAAGAATTATAACCAATGGAATGAATCATGAGAGAGAAGAAACAAAACCAAAAAAAAAGTGAGAGAAAAGAGAGCAAATAATTTGCCTCAATCTGCATTCAGACTCCATAGTAGCCATTTTCTTAGCATAATTCCAGATTGCTTTCCAAAGTTTTTTTTTCCCTTTCACAAGCTCACTACACTAACAGCACATTAGTGTATTTCTCTCCATAACCCCTCCAGTATTGACTACCTCCATCTTTTGTTACGCCAGCTTTTAAGGCACCAACAAAGATGCCTTGTTTCTACTTGTCTTTATGTATTAGTTATAGATAGCACCAGGTTGGTAGAGTTTGATTCTGTCCTTAGGGCTATCACTGTAACAAAGCTGCTGGCTTTCTTTCCATTTCCACAGCTCAGGTGACCTGCTCTCACTGCCCTGCCTTCTTTACCTGGGAAACAACATTTGCGCCTTTCAAAGGGCAACAAGATAACTAGGCTTTGTAGAACAACTGTGGGATAGTTCTTCTTTTCCCTTTAATAGTCTGAGAAGCACAGAATCTCAAAATTAGAGACTCTTTAGTCTAACCCATACTTGACAAGAATCTACTGTACCAACATACTTTATAAGGAGTGTTCTGTCTTCACTTGGAGTTCTCAGGTGAGGGGGTTTCTACTATGTCCTAAGGCAGCCCATTACACTCTGGATTTTTCTAACAGTATTCTATTTTCTCTAATTACATGTGAAGACAATTTTTAACGTTCATTTAAAAATTTTTTTGAGTTCCAAGTTTTT
Source organism: Phalanger gymnotis (assembly GCA_028646595.1). Lineage (NCBI taxonomy): Eukaryota > Metazoa > Chordata > Mammalia > Diprotodontia > Phalangeridae > Phalanger > Phalanger gymnotis. The sequence continues at coordinate 716,724,979 of CM053622.1, forward strand.
TTCTCCCTCAACTCTCCCCTTCCTAAGGGGTAAGCAATTTGATATAGGTTATATATGTGCAATCATGTAAAACATATTTCCACATTAGTCATATTGTCAAAGAAGAAACAGACTAAAAGAAAAAACCCACCAAAAGGTGATCTGTATTCAGACTCTATCATTCTTTCTCTGAATGCGGATAGCATTTTTCCTCATGAGTCTTTTGAAGTTGTCTTGGATCATTGCATTGCTAAGAATAACTAAGTCATCATAGTTGATCATTCTAATGTTGCTGTTACTGTGTACAATGTTCTTCTCACTTCACTTTTCATCAGTTCATGTAAATCTTTCCATGTTTTTCTTAAAGCTGCCTGCTTGTCATTTCTTATAGCACAATAGCATACCCTTACATTCATATACTCCAGCTTCTTCAGCCATTTCCCAATTGATGAGCATCCCTTAATTTCCAATTCTTTGCCACCACAAATAGAGCTATTATAAATATTTTGGTACAAATAGGTTCTTTTTCCTTTTCTTAGATATCTTTGGGACTTCAGATAGTTTTCAAATAAACTACTATCTAATCTTCCTTCTTGCCATCTTGTACTTTTGTGAAGTTGACTTTTTGAACCCAAGTTGGAAAATTTACATTTGTCTCTGTTCAATTTGACCTTAATAAATTTGTCCTAATGTTCTAGCCTGTTGAAATCTTTTCAGAAGTGGTTGTTGATTGTGCCTTTTGGCTTTGTGTCATCTGCGCACTTGATAATCCTTTCTCCAAATAATTTATTAAGATGTTAAACAATACAGTGACTAGCAAAGATCTCTGAAGTGATCTGTTGGAGACTTCCTGACAAGTTGACATCAAGTCATTAATGACTGCTTTTTGGGTCTGATCATTCAATTAGTTCCGTGTATGGCTGATTGTATGATTATCCAGCCCACATATTGCCAATGTTTTTTTTTTCCTACAAGAATACCATGGAGGACACTTTTTCAAATATTTTGATGAAATCTAGATAAGCCATACCATAAAAGCTTCCTCCTGACCAATCAACAAACATTTCATAAGTGCTTGCTATGTGCCAGTCACTGTGCTAGGCTTCAGGGATACAAGGACAAAGGATGAAACAATCTCTACTCACAATGAGTTAACAGTCTAATGAGGGAGATAAGAAGTATGTATTAAAATACATACAGCAAAAATAAAAAGTAAATAAATACAAAGAGATACCAAGTAGTTGAATACAAGGTAGTTTGTAAAAAAAAAAAGGAAATAAGATTAATTTGGGATGACCAGTTATTTATTTAATTGGTGGTGGTGGTAGTGGTGAAATCTAAGAAAATTATTTTAATACCTCTCCTGGCTAAAAAAAAACCCTGAAAGTCAACACATGTCATGAGCTGTTCTTAATGAAGCCATGTTGAATCTGTGGCCATAGCTTTCTTTTCTTGATGCTCTCTTATTAATACATTATAGAATTTTGTCAGGAGGGGAAGGCAAGCTCATTGGCCTATAGTTTGCCAATTTCTTTCCTTTCTTTGGAAATTTTGTGATTTGGTGGTAGTTCTCCACAGTCTTTCAGTGATCTTTGACAGGGAGCAATCACATCTGCCAGATCTTTCAATACCCAAATATGTATTTTATATGAACTCAGTGGCTTGAAATCACTCATCAACGAATGCTAGGTGCTCTCTTACTCTCTACTTACTTGTCTTGAGTCTTAAAGTAAAGTAAGGGTCCAGAGAACCCTCAGGCCTCCAGCTACTATTTTCTGTTCCTGTTCTACTTCCAGTGGGTGAAGAGTCTGGCTTCCTCAGCTTCTTGAAAGGAGACCTCATCATCCTGGACCATGACACGGGTGAGCATGTCATGAATTCTGGCTGGGCCAATGGAGTGAATGAGAGAACAAAGATACGAGGAGACTTCCCTACGGACTGTGTGTATGTAATGCCCACGGCCACGGCACCTTCTCGAGAAATTGTGGTAGGTATTGAGACAGGTTGGCAAAGTATGGGGCCCTGGGGAAAGTGGCCTATCTTGGGGTCAGAGGAAGTTTGGGCACCTTGCTTTTGTTCATACATTTTTCTAGGGCTGTAATGCCTCCCCCCCACCCCCTAATCTCATAAAATCATGAGATTTCACACTAGAAGGGACTTTACAAATCTCCTTGTCTTCCCCTTTCACTTCAGAGAAGAGGAAATTGAAGCCCTAAAGAGGTTCGGAGACTGTCTTAAAGTCAGGATTCCAATCCTGGTCTTGGGGTTCCAAATACAATTCTTTATGCTGAAAGGGTATAGTATAGTGTAGTTTAACTACATGGCTCCTTGAAACCTTCCCAGATACCTCCTCTCCCCCAGCTGATCTCAGAGCTCTTCGTTTGTACCTCTCTCAGGCAATTATTGGTTTGTTATTTTATTTCAAATATGGGCTATCCTTTCCTCCCAAACTCTGGCTTGTACAAAATTCAAGGGCACTGATTTAGTAAGAAAATGACAGTAAAAGTGATGCTAAAATGAAATTTATTTAGATTGAGAGATATTTTTTTAAAGATGCACACTTTCACTAAGAATCGTGACTTCATTATTTCTAGGAGCCCTGATTTTATCCACATGTGTACTCCTACACCCAAGGAATATCTGCAGATCCCTCAATCACACATCCAGCCTGTCAACAAGCATTTATTTAGCACCTCCTCTGTACCAGGGACTGTGCTACATGTACAACAAATGAAAAGATCCCTACTCATAGCGAGCTTACATTCTATTTTGGGAGATAGCATGTATGTATATGCGTTTGTACAGAACAAATAAATATATATTGTATGTATATAGCATAAATATAAACATATAAAACAAAAGTACATAAATATAAACATATAAAACAAAAAATGATGAGAATCAGCTGTGATAGATAGATAGATAAAGACATATCTCTATGGATAGAGATAGAGATATATCTATTGTTGATTCATTAACACTAAACTCATGGCCAACAGCAAAATAACTAGTCTGAATGATGCTTATCTAACACACGCATTTCCTCTGTAAGGCACATCACAGCCTTCTTGGGCTTAGGAACACTAGACGGCACTTTAGCACTATGCCTGGGGGCACTTTAAACAGAGAAATCACTAACAAAAAGCACAAAATTGTGGAGAATATGATTCTAAATAGACCATGAAAAGGACATGTTAACAACATGAAAGCTGAAACAAGAAGGCAGAGAATAGCTTTGTTCAACAACAGATGGGAATGTGTGCAGGCAACTCAAATTTTTCACCACTCTGTGCATGTTCACAAATGAGCACAAAAGCTCTGTGGTGCTGATTTTAAGGTTATAAATAAATTTTAGTGAGTAAGTGACTTCACAAATACAGAATTCATGAATAATGAGGATTGACTGTATAAATACACACACATATACAATACACATATATGCTAAGAGCAAGAAAGAATAAATACAAACCAAATACAATGTACTTAGGAAGGGAAAGCCCTAATAATTGGGGGGATCATGTAGTCCAGGGGTTATCTCCCTCTCTCCCTCTCCTTCTCTCTCTCTCTCTCTCCCTCTTTTTTTTTTCTCCCTCTCCCTCTCCCCCTCTCTCTCTGCACCTCCCTCACCCAGGTTCATTTCCACATCATGGGGAGTCATTAAAGAAAGATTTTAGAGTAGTTCACAGAAGATAGATACTCAATAGTCATTTGATATAATTTGTTTTCTTGCCCAGTATAGTGGAAAGAGTCCTGCATTGGGGGGTCATAGGTCAGATTAGAACTAGAAGAGACTTTGGAGGTCCAATCCCCTCATTTTACAGATGGAGAGCTTGGACCCAGAGAAGTTAAGCAACTTGGCCAAGGTCACACGGGTCCTGTGTAGCAGCAGAGTGGAGATTAAACCATGTCCTCTGCCTCCAATGCCTTCAGGCTCTCCACTAGACCACAGTTCCTCCTAAGTCAGAGAACTTGGCTTTGTGACCATTAAGCACTGTATCTCAGCCTCAGTTTCCTCCTCTGTGAAATGGAAAGAATACCCCTCATGCTGCCTTCCTCAAGGTTGTTGAGAAGAAAGTATTGGTCAATCTTGAAGCCCTCAAGTACCACAAGGGCCACTCCATGAAGTATACTCAGGGTTGCCATTCCTAGTGCTGGGTAGCCACGTGAAAGCTTTGGAAGGCTTGCTTCCTGCCGACTGTGGCTCATCTTTACACTTTGAGATGATGAAGAGAACTAGAAGAGCTGATGACTAAGTGCACCAAAGGGGACAAACAGCCCCTCCACCTCCCTCTCCCATTCTGCCTGAGTCATGTCAGGACTGAGTTGGGGAGGGGGAGGGACAACTCACCCCTCCAACTTTCACGTGCCCATGAGTGCGTGGCATCCAAAGCACATATCCCGCCTAGTCAGACCTGTGCTTTGGGCTGCTTGTTTTGTGTTTGTTCTTTCCTGATCTCACACACATACCTAACCTGAGATGGACATGTCCAGGTCTGGGCCACTCCTCTGGTCGGTGGCAGTCCTCTTCAAGAGCGGTGGAGTAGTTACCGAGGACTCTTTCTTTGATGTGAGCCTTTGATGCCCACCCAGGACCTCTGGACCTATTGAAATCATGAGGTCTCCTCCAAACCTGGACATGTCCATCTTGAATTCAATCACCGAAGATCAGGATTATACAAGCACCTGAGACACACCCAAATATGGACTCAGGCTTTCCTTGTCGGAACATGTCTTTTAGATGCCATGTGCCAATGGTGATAGGAAGGCCCAGGAGCAAAAAAGGAGGATCGGGGCAAGCCGCCTCTCCCTCTATTTGAATCTCAAGAAGCAGCTCCCAGCAGCCTAGATGTAGTTTATATCTGAAAAGGAAGAGAGAGGCAGAGGAGCAGGTTGTTCCCTTTTGTTGATCAAATGAACCAGGAGATCTTCTGCATCCAGAAAGGAGAGCCTTTGTCATCTCAAATTGCAAACCCCTGAGAGATGGGATATGTGGACAGAAGAACCCCACTGCCACCACCAAGCTTCCGTGGGGTTACCTAGAACCAAGAATGGCCATCCTGATCTGGCTCCATGGAATGGCCCTCGCTGTAGAAGAAATGGAAGCCTTGTCATTTTTTTTCTTTTTTGAAGAAATCTCATCTTAAAGGTGTAGCCTAGATTTGGAGTATTACTGTATTTTATATTAAAGTGACTTGTGTGCTCTTTGTCAGTCAGTCCATATACAGGCATTTACTATGCACTTGTAGTCACTGTGCTAGGCTCTGATGATACAGTTACAAAAATGAGACAGTCTCTTCTCTCAAGGAGCTTACATTCCACTTCTAGACCCCTCTACTAGACTAGGAGTTCCATTGGAGGTAGAAATGGTTCTTCTTCCCTTTGCTTTCCCTTCCCTCCCTCTGCAGTGCCTGGCCCAGGGCCTTATACCCTTGCCTAGGACTTGGTAGCCAGGTGATTTCCTCCAAGATGGTGCTCCCTCTGCCAAGGTAGATCACAGTCCCTCCCAGCCTTTGTGCCATGGACAGAATTAACATGAGGTTCTCGTTTCCTTAGGCCTTAATCACAATGACCCCAGACCAGAGACAAGACATCATCCGCCTTTCCCAGCTGCATATGGCAGAACCTGAAGTCCGAGTGAAGCCCTACACTCTGGAGGAATTCTCTTATGATTACTTCAGGTACTGGTCCGTGACCCCAAACCTAGCAGCCATAGGCCTTTCCTCTCACTGGGAATATGATCCCCGACCCTAGTTTTCCAACACCTTCTGGGCCAGCAATATGGGCACCTTTTAAAGACACTAGGCACGTATACAGGGATGGTGAGATGGGTTGGATGGGCAATTTGTGCACAGAAGACCTGGATTCACAAAAAGCTAGGTTTAAATTCTGTCTCATCTGTAAAATGGGAGTAGATAATGATAGCACCTGTTTAATGGGGTAGATGGGTAGATCAAAGGAAATAATGTCTGTAGAGTGCTTTGAAAACCTCAGAACTCCATATAAATGTCAATTCTTCTTCTTATTACCAGAATGATCTGTGCAGTGCTCATTGTAGGTAGCTCCCAGTGTGGGAACTCCCTTTGCTTTCAGAGATCAGAAGCCCTGGGACCTGGCAGAGAAGTCCTAGTGCAAATGTCTTGGGCATTCAGAAGCTAAGTGATTTAGCCATTGTCCAGCATGGAAAATATCTGATCTAGTGGCTTCCGGAGATGCCAGATGGGGAGAGATGAGAAAGCTCCTAAGAAGCCTTTGTGGATTTCCCCATGCTCCCTTCTCTTCCCATGCCCACCCCCCCAAGTTCTGCTTGTGCTCTGAGAGATAAAGACCAAAGCTTTGGGTTGGCTCTCTGTGGCCTTGCTTATAACTGCCCCATTGTCTCCTGTGTTTGGCACTCCTCTAGGCCCCCACCTAAGCACACTCTAAGCCGGGTCATGATCTCCAAGGCCCGGGGCAAGGACAAGCTATGGAGCCACACAAGAGAGCCCCTGAAGCAGGCCCTGCTGAAGAAGATTCTGGGCAATGAGGAGCTGTCCCAGGAGGCCTGCATGGCCTTCATTGATATCCTGCCCCGAGGGGAATGTAGAGGTGCATGGGGATGGCTGTCACTGAGTCCTGGCAGGGAGGGAGTACAAGGAGAGACTGGGGTCTCATCAAGATATTCTGAGATGGGGGAAGAGGGAGGAACGTGAACTGTCTAGGCTCAGAAAGGGATAGAGGGGAAAGTTCCCTGTCTCATGACTAAGCTCTGCATAGTCCAATAACTACTGCCTGATCTATAGGGCAAATCAGTGTTAAGTCTGTGATAGATCGAGCTCACTCAGCAGTGTGAGAGCGTGAAAAGAACTCTGGACTGGAAGTCAAGACACCAAAGTTCAAGTCTCAAGACTGCCACTAACATGGTAGTTGTCCTAGGCAAATATTTTCCTGCCGTGATCCTCGGTTTCCCTCATCTGTAAGATGAAAGGTGGAGCTAAGTGACTGATGGCTAAGGTCTCTTCCAGCTCTGATGTTCTATGAATTACCAAGGGAGAAATGAGGTCACATTTCCTCTTCTTCCAAGGGAAAATCTTTTCTCCATTCTGCCCAAGAATCATATGAAGGGCTTTCCTCTATGCCGCAGATCCGCCCAGCCCTGATTCCCAACCCTCAGTTCAGAGATTCAAGTTCATCACATGTGGGCTGAAGAGAAGAGAGTAGAAAAGACAAAGAAGAAGAAGAGAGAGAAAAAAGAAAAGTTAAAGAAAAGACTCAAGGAGATAGACACCCAAGACAAACAAGAGATTGAAAAACTGAAATGCACAGGAAGAGGGTAAGAGATGGAGTTTGGGCACCTCTGCAGGAGATTAACTTAATAGATTTAACAAACATTCAGAACTTTACGATGTTCCTGATGTCATGCTAGGCCTTGAGAGAGATCAGCCTTGCTCTCATGGAGCTTACAAACAAGTAATATTTATTGATTCCCTGAGCTGGGGGAAGGAGAGTGGGTACAAGGAAGCATGAGAGACGATCCTTGCTTTAAGAGAGCTTACAGTCTTAGGATAACTTTTATTTTTAGAGTTAATCTTAGGGCATCTTTCTTGAAGAAAAAAAATGGACACACATGAAACTACTGGTCTACCCAAATGAAAATACTAAGGCTATGTAGAATCAAGAGTGAGATGGTATAGGGGAGACAGAAAGTAGGGAGAATAACAAGTGCCATTATAATAGTGAAATAGGACTTTGCATTCCTTACCCCCATTTGATCAGGAAGGCAATGTGGTAGAGTAGAAAGAATGCTGGACTTAGAAGTCAGGAAATCCTGCCTCGGAAAGTCCTGGGTTTGAATCCTACCTCTCACGCTTACTAGCTATGTGGTCGTAGGAAATTCGCTTTAAAATTCTTTGAACTCTTTCACAATCTTCAAAACTGAAATAACACTACCTATGGTACCCCTCTCACAGAGGTTTTGTGGGAATCTAGTGAGAGAATATGCACAAACCACTTCTGCACACCTCACAGTCACGTCGGTTGCGGCTGCCATTTTTATTATCATTACCCTCATGATAACTCTGTAAATTTGGGGGGGCAGGTGTAAAGATCTCCATTCTAGGGATGAGAAGACTGAGGGCCAGAGAAAGACCATGACTTACCCGAGGTCAAATGTTAGGTTACCAACCAAGCCAGGATTCAAACACAGTTCATAGGATCATAGACTTTAGGACCAGAAGGACCTATAGTCAGTTCTCTTAATTCTACAGACAAGGAAACTGAGGCCCAGAAAACTTCGGTGGCTTCTGACTTCAAGTCTAGGCTCTTCCTAGCTCCACACACCCTTCTGAGTTTTCTTTCTAACTCGGGGGCCTCTAGTTGAACATCCCATCTCTAAGCATCGGTTGGAAATCCCCTCCCAATGGTCCTGGGTAGTGCTTAGCTGGCTCTTTGTTAGCGTTTCCTTGACAGGTGTTGTACCCATGCTCAAGTACATGGGTGACTACCCCTCCAAGAGGACCCGCTCGGTCAACGAGCTTACCGACCAGATCTTCGAAGGAGCGCTGAAGGCTGAACCCTTGAAAGATGAGATCTACGTACAGATACTTAAGCAGCTCACTGACAACCACATCAGGTGTGTAGCTGGTCTCAGAGGGCCCCAGTTGTTAGGTGGGGAAGCTAGCAGATGATGGGAGCCACGCCTGTTATCTGGCTCCACACGCCAAATTCCTACCCATCTCTCAAGGCTCAGAACAAATACTATCTCTTCCATTTTTTTAAGTCAATTCCCTGAACATTTATTCAGTGACTACTGTGGGCAGGGAGTAAAAGAGCGTATGTGTCTTGAAGGCAGGCACCATCCCAATCATACCCCAGGGGAGCCTGCCTGCCAAGCCTGTTAGTGAAGTTGATCCTGATCCTATCTATGGATTACCCAAATTTTCAAGAATTGAAATATAACAGGTACTTAAACATTCACAGACCTGGAAGGAATCTTATCAGTCCTCTTAGTTAATAGATGAGGCACAGAGAGATAAAGCAGATTGCCTAAGGTCATACAGTAGATGAGTGGCAGTGGCAGAGCCACAGTTAGAATACAAGTATTCTGATAGCCAGACCCATGCTCTTTCCCTGTTCAGGTGTGTGTTGAAACCATCTCTAGCTGGTGACCTTTGGACAGATGATTGTTAAATTTTCAGCGTGCGCGTTTATTTGCACTTCAGGAATCACCTAACACTACAAACCAGGGCTACAACAAAACTACAACAAAAAACAGGTTTTGTTGATTGTTCTAGACTTAAGAAAGTGATGGAGAAAATGTTAATGGTGCAGATTAAATTTTAAATAGTGTGTCAGGCCTACTTTTTTTTTTCTAGAGAGCCATTTGTTAAATGACTCACTTCTTAAAGAGGCCTATTCACTGAATGGGCATTGCCTCACTCAAAATGAGAACCTGAAAAGACCTCAGCCTGAAAGGGCAAGGGTCTCCCATTGCATCCTGGGCCATCTCCAGTCCTCCTGATGAATATCTGGTCACGGGACCCAGATGACTCTGGAGGAGAAAGTGAGGCTAGGGACCTTGCCTAGTCCTCCCTAACTCAAATCAAAGTCACCTGCAAGTCATCATCTCCCTGATGTGGTCCTCTTCAAAAACAAAGGACAAACACAACAACAACTAGCACACTCCGGCCCCTGTTTCACAGTTGCCTCAACTAGGAGAATATAACTAACCAAGGTGACGGTTCCCTCCTTCCCCAAGCATGTTGTCACCTTATCAGGCTGGGGCTAGAGCATACAGGAAATCTGCCTGATCCCACCCTCTTCTCCCCACCACTATGGGGGCACAGCATGAGCTGCCATGACATGTGTCTTGGCTGGTGTCTCTCCGGTGCCCAGGTACAGTGAGGAGCGAGGTTGGGAGCTGCTCTGGCTGTGCACAGGTCTCTTCCCACCAAGCAACATCCTGCTACCCCACGTGCAAAGGTTCCTCCAATCCCGGAAGCACTGCCAGCTGTCCACGGACTGCATGCAGAGGCTCCAGAAGGCTCTCAGGTATGGGCTGACTGGGAAAAAATACAGGAGGAATACTGGGGACAAACATAAGAGCATTAAATCATGAAAACTCAGAGGTGTGAGGGAACTTCAGAAGGATCACAGGGCGATAGAATTTAGAACTGGAAGTGTCCTTAGATAACTAATCCTCTCCATTTCATTAATTTTATTTAAGTAGTAAAAATATCTTTTCCCTCCTTCACACCTTCTACTCCACAAGTCCACCCCGTGACTTGGAGCTCTGACAGGTGAGCTTTTGCCTTACCTTGCCAGGAGCCAAGCCTCCCTGACGCTTCCTGGCCACCTCCAGACCACACCACTGTTCACCTTCTCCTCCTAGCTCCCCTTTATGCATTGTCCTTCCTCTGTTAGAAGGTAAGCTCTTTGAGGACAGGAACTCTCTTGCTTGTTTAGTATCCCCAGCACTTAGTACAGTTGCTGGCCTATGATAAGTGCTTAACAAATGGTTATGTGTATGTGTGTGTGTGCGTACATGCATATGTATATAAATATATGTATGTATGTATATGTATTTATGCACAAATATACATACATATAAAAATACACACACATTTGTTGTTATCCAGTCATTTTGGTGGGGTCCCCAACTCTTCATGACCCCAGTTGGGGTTTTCTTGGCAGAGATACTGCAGTGCTTTGCTGTTTCTTTCTCCGGCTCATTTTCCAGATGAGGAAACTGAGGCAAACAGGTCACACAGCTAGTAAGTGTGTGAGGTCAAATTTGAACTTAGGAAGAGGAGTCTTCCTACCTCCAGGTCCAGCACCCTATCCACTGTGCCACCTAGAATACCTAGATACTTCCATATTGTCTTCCCCATTAGAATGGGAGCTTCCTGAAGGCAGGCAATGTGGTGTTTTTCTTTCTTTCTTAATGTTTAGCACAGTGCCTGATATACAGTTGGTGCTTAGTAAATGCTTCTTCTTTTTGATATGTTTCATATCTCCTCTACTAGACTGAGGGTCGGGGGTGTGTTTGAGTTACTGTAATGGTTGTGAGGAATGAAGGAAAAGGAAGGAACCAAGGGGCTTTGTGAGCATGTTGGGCATCTCTCTGTAGGTTTGTTTGATGGGCTGCGGTATTGGATGCATGCCCCTGCATCTTCATTAGTCGACCTGTACCCATGCTCCTGAGTAAGTCCTCGGACCCTCACCGAGTCCCCAGTTTCGCTGGTCTCTGACAATGAGTGAGGTGTTTTGCCTTTCAGGAACGGCTCTCGGAAGTATCCTCCCCATTTGGTGGAGGTGGAGGCCATTCAGCACAAAACCACCCAGATTTTCCACAAAGTTTACTTTCCTGATGACACCGATGAGGTAAGCTAGAGGCTGATGTGGCTTGTTTATTCTCTGCCTTGGGTTAGGCCAGGGCCTAAACCGTGTTAGACCATGGGAGGCAGCAGGACAAAGGAGCTCTGGGATGGCTGTCCTGGGACTTACTGCTAGAAGGGACTTTGAAGATCACCCAGTCCAGCTTTTTCATTTTACAAAGGAGAGAAAAGAGGGAAAGTGACTTGCTTAAGGTTATGCGGGTAGTACTTGGCCTTCAGGATTCGAATCCAGTTCTTTTGACTCCAGATCCATTCTTCTTGACATTACTTGATTAGATTCTACAACCAACTTCCAATTGACCGTACTCCCATGTTCTCTAGCTTTGTGGGAACCTTACTAGGAATTCTGCCAAGTCTTTTTTTTCAGGGACTATGTGAATACCTTTGTCCTTCACCCTGCTGACTTATTTCCCTGCCTTTTCCTTATCACTCTTTCTCCAGTGACCACGGCCTTCAAGGCCCGATGGGCTTCCTTATCAGTCTGTTTCTTGATGCTACTTCATTGAGGTTATCCTTCTTACTCTATCACTTCCAAGTTCCATGGCTGGTGTCCCTGACAACAAACACTCCCCTTCTTACTATTAGTGCGTTGGCTAAGTCAACCACAAGTTAACTGCTCAGAAGTCAGCTCATCCAAGAATACAGGGCCATGGGAGAGTTGGAAGGGACGTCAGAAAGCATCTAGGTGAGCCCCTACCTAAGCAGGAACCTCTTCTTTAGCGTCAGTGACAAGTGGCCAACCCGCCTCTACTTAAATACCTCCAGTGGCAAGCAACTCGCTACTCCTCAAGGCAGCCCATTCTATAATAGAAAAATTCTAAGTATCCTTAGATAATTATCTAATTATCCTTAGGGTCTTTTGCTCATCCCAATACCTTGTGGAGCTTGTCAGGTAACTCCTGCATCATGAACTCAGGCTGTGGCCTCATGGGGCAAGACAGAATCTTAATGACTGACAGGCATTGTGAAAAACAAGTATTTATTAAAAGCCTACTGCAGTCAAGGCCTTGTGCTCAGCACTAGAGATACAAAGAAGATAAATGGCACGACCCTGACCCTCAAGGAGCTTCTGTTTTAATATAGGCAATGGATATGTGCACAAATGAACATTATACAGGGTAGAGGATGATGAAGTGCCTAGGAAAGGCCAACCATGGAGGCTCAAAAGATTTGGGGAGGATTTGGATTTTTAGAGCTTGGAGGAAACTTAGAGTTTATCCAGCCCAGAATTATGCAGTGGAAAGAGTCAGGACTCAGAGGACCTGGACAGAAGTCCTGCCTCTTACTGCCTTTGTGACTTTGGGTGAGTCCCTTAACCCTCTAGGCCTCAATTTCCTCATTTGCAAAATGAGGGAGTTGGACTCATAGGCCTGTGAAGTACCTTGCAGCTCTAGAGCTATGATCCTCACATTACAGATGAGGAAACTGAGGCAAGAGAGGCAAGTCCAAGGTCACACAGATGGTAGCAGAGCTAGGATTTGAATCCCAGGTTTCTAATTTCTGATTTCTGGCCCAGTTCTCTTTCAGCTATACTTCATCACCTGCACTTTAGCTTTGGGAAATCAGGGAGGGCTCCATGGAAGAGAAGGTACCTGATTTGGGATTTGAAGGAGATGAAGAGGTAGAGATGGCATGGGGGTGGGATGGAGGGTTGGCCTTTGGCCAAAGGTGTGGAGGTGGAGAGGACAGAAAGAGGACAATGATGGTTGTGAGGAGGAGAATAATTAGACCACAATGAAGAGAAACATCCTGGGCCAAAGCAAACAGGGCAGAATTGTCTGAAGTTTAAAGGAAGAAAAACATTGCCAACTTTCTTGCTGCAAATGTGGGAAAGTGAGAGAGGGCTCCAAGGGGGCCCATGGGGAAGCGGTCGTGTGGGTGCAGGTTTCCAGGAGGAAAAGCCTGGGGATTGAGCGGACTCTGTTGGAAGAGAGTTCTGAGGACGTCTGCTCTCTTCCCTCCCCACAGGCCTTTGAGGTAGAATCCAGCACCAAGGCCAAGGACTTCTGTCAGAGCATCTCCACCAGGCTGCTTCTGAAAGCGTCAGATGGATTCAGCCTCTTCGTTAAAATTTCTGACAAGGTGAGTTAGGCAGTGAGTCAATCAGTCAGTTAGGACAGCTTGGAGCTGTGGAATATATTAAAGTGGGGTGGGGAGGACAAGATGGGTGAAAATCAATAAAGTAAAAATCAATCAGTGGATACAAGAGAATCTACACAAAGGATGTGAGAAACCCCTTAAAAGAAGGGATAGCTTCTAGTTAGGGATGATCAGGGAAGGCTTCGTGGAAGAGGAGCAACCTAAGCTGCGCCTTGAAGGAAGGAAGGAATTCCAGTTCAGTTGAACATTTAAGTGCCTACTATGTGCTAGGTATCGTGCTGGGGATACAGAATCAAATATGAAGCCATCCCTGCCCTTAGGGCCTACTTTCTACCATTCTAACTGGGGGAGAAGGCTGGGGAAGAGGGAACAATTCATTCTAGGCATAGGAGATGGCCTGAGGTGGGAAAGGGCAGAGTGAGACCAGGAAGGAGATGGGGAATAGCCTTCCCTGAGCTCCTACCCCATCACTACCAACTTCTGCCTCAGCCCAAAGTAATATTTCCATTCTGGAACTTTGCTTACACCTCTAAGTGTAAGCTTGGACTTACATAGTCTATGTACATTGGATATTATATGCATATAAGGACATATATGTACATATTGCATAGAATAATATATTAGGGCAAAAAGACGTAGTGCTTGAAGGTTAAGGTACAAGTCAGCAAAACACTTTATTGACGTGACAAACCACGGCAAGGAGAGGCTCATGGAGACAATCCCTGGGAGTCAAATGGTTTCTCCTAAACAGCTTCCGTCATATATGGATATATACGTACAGCCCTTGTGTGTATTTATTTATGTGTGTACGTATATGTACATACATACAGAGACCTATCTGGGCAATGAGCATATATGTACTTGTGGTGTGCATATATACATATATATGAACATGTATATAGTTCTCTGAGAACTATGTACTCTGTTTCTCCTTCTACAGAACATTGTTACTTTGTACTTAACAATAGTTTATAAGCTAACATAACTACTCTCCATTTAATGAATGCATTTACATACATATAAGTATATATACATAGTAGCAGGAATAATAGAAATCTTAATCTAGGAAGTTGAGACTTTTAGGACAGGTAGGTATTAAATGAATAGACCTTGGAAGGGAAGGGACTCCTGGCAAAGGCATGAGCAAAGGCATGGAGGCAAGAGAGGCAGGGATAGGTTTGGAGATGGTAAGGAGGCCGTTTTGTTGCAAGCACAGGGTATACCAAGAGTATTAGTGAGTGGGACATAAAGCTGGAAAGGGTGGTAGGTGCCAGACTATAGAAGACCTTGGATCCCAGGCTAAAGAGTTTGGACTTCCTCTTTTAGGCACTGGGGAGCTGCTGGGGGAGAGGGGCTCTTGGGAAGAGGAGTGATATGATCAGAGCTGAGAGCTAGACCATTATTATGGTGGCCTCTCTGGTATAGGCTGGGGAGGGGGAGAGAGAGTTAGAAGATAATTGCAATATCCCAGGTAAAAGGCTTGCTGCACTGTTCTTTTTTTTATTTTTTCATTGTAATTTGTTTAGTAACTTTAAACTTAAAATGTAGTCTTAAATAAAGTTTGGACTTGTCTTTTTAAAAAAAAGAGGTAGTTTGGGTTTGGACTTGGGTAGTAGCAAGAAGTTGAAAACAGGGGTCTCCTGTCAGTCCCCTGGCCCTAACAGAGATGCTTCTCTCCAGGTCATCAGTGTTCCTGAGGGTGATTTCTTCTTTGACTTTGTCCGACACTTGACAGACTGGATAAAAAAAGCAAGACCCATGAAAGATGGTAACAATCTGACAATTTTTTTAGAACTGGAAGGGATGTTTAAAGGCCATCTGGCCCAGCTTTCTCATCACCAGAGAAGGCACCTGAGGTGCAGAGAAGAGACAGGTCACACATTCTAAGAGCTTGACTCTCAGGGGATAAAAACCTACAATGGTCAGCCTAGGGAATCTGGGAGCTTTATGCCTTATAAGATCTTCCTAAAGGTAACCCACAACTACTTGTCCTAGAGGCTTAAACAATCACCTTCCTGAAACTGGGGTCGGAGAGGCTAGATGAGCTGATCTCCCCTGGGCCCTTCCCTGATTCTTTAATTTACTATCCTCCAATGGGAGCTAAGACCTTGTCTTATTTAATCTTGGTATCTCCTAGTGGAGTCTACACTTAGTGAGCTTTTTAAAAAAATGTGTTTTGAATTGAACCAAGAACCTTCAATGGTTCCCCATGATGTACCTATACTGTGATCTCATTATTGTGGGTATCCTTCCATGGGTCGAGATCACCATCTATCCATTCCTTCTCATTGCATCCATCCCAGTCTTCCCCGAACTGCTCCACAGGCAGAAAATGTGTTGAAGGTCTTTTTCTAGGGTATTGGGCACCAGGGTGGCGCTCAGGCTAGGCTTTGCATCCATGGTCCCTTTGTTCTCGCTACATGACTGGCCCACTTCCCCTTCTGATCTTACATTTCCTGGTTCGTAGATTTTTACATCATTTCTTGCACATAAGACAAAAGTAGCAACTTTCTACTTAGAACCGCCATGTTTCTCACCATTCCTCTTTGGGTCATTGGCAATTTAGATTCTTCATGAGATGACACGTACAGTGATTTGCAAACTTTAAAGTGTTATACAAATTCCAGTTGTTGTTGTCGTCAGTGGAAGACTCTTGGTGGTGAAACAATCAGGTTTTATGTAAGAGAGAAACTTGGAATCATTGAAATTAACATATACTATATTGTATATCATAATATATATGTATTGCCAAGGAGACAATTATATACTATATTCAATATAGAATATATAATTATTATATTAATTAAATTATGTATAATTATAATCTATTGTAATATATAATTATACATGTATTTTCTAGGTGACAACTATATTTTATATGTAATGTATAACATAATTATTATATTACTTTGTTATATATAATTATCATGTATGTATAACATATAATATTCTATATGTATTGCCTGGGAAACAACTCCCAGCTAAGCAAACTCTATTAATATGGGTTGGCTTCTTCTTTGCAATTTATAGTCTTAGGGAGTTATGCACATGTGTGTGTATGTACGCATGTGCATACATACACACACTTGTAGATAGAGATAGCTTAAGCCATGATTTTATTGGTATAGGCAATTCCCAGGCAAGGAAACTCCCTCTATTAATTAAGCCTCTCTGCAATTTATAGTCTTAGGGAGTGGTCTAGAGTGCTGAGAGGTTGTGACTTATTTGTCCAGAGTCATACAGGCAGTGACCTTGAACTCTGACCTCATCAAATCAAAGAGCATAAGAATTGAAAGGGACCTTAAAGAAATTCCTTATGCCTCAGATTCCTTCTCCGTAAAGTGAGGGATCATATTAGCTCTAAATCTTATGATTTTATGATCTATCATTCATCTATTTCTGTTTTTACAGATGTTTAGACTGAGCCTCAGAGCAAGGAAGTCACTTATGGTCACATGTAAAATCAGGAAAGATCTGGGTTAGAGCTCAGGTCTTCTGGGCTCCTAGGCTTTCCACCGGGCCACTTCTATCTCCTAACACATGCATGTTCTGCTTAGAGGCCTGGCTTGGAGTCTTCTCTAAGGTCTCTGGCAAAAGGAGCAGAAGCATTTTAACAATTCTCTTTAAATGTTAAACCTTCAGAGTACTGGGTTAGATGCTGGTGGAGACACAAGCTTTATACAAAACTTAGCTAAGACACGGTCCCTGCCCTCATGTAGCTCACAGTCTAGCAGGGGATAAAACCCAAACAGACAAGTGTAACATTCCAATATCACCTGATATATGCATTAGAGAGGTGAAGAAAAAGTGCCACATGAGGTTCTAAAGAGGAGGATTCTTAGCAGCTGGGGAAGTGAAGGAAAGCTTCCTGGAAAGGTGGCTTTTGAGTAGGATTTAAAAGATATATGTGGAAGAATTCACCAGGTAGAGGGGGGAGGGCAAGAGAAGGTATTCCAGGCCCTCATCACCTCCCCGCAGTTTATCATCATAGCCTTCTAATTGATCTCTTTGCCTCGAGTCTTGCCCCACTCCAGTCGATTCATCCCTTATACCTAGAATATACTCCATCCTTACCGCTGCCTCATAGAGTCTCTCTCTTCCTTTAAGATGCATCTCAATCCCCATCTTCTGCATCAAGCCTTTCCTGGTTCTCCCAAAAGCTGGTTCCCTTCCTCCCAATCTACTGCATATTTAATTATTTTCTATGCATTTATGTTTATTCACTTTACATGTATGCTGTATATATTTATGTAAGTACTTGTTGTCTCTCCCACTAGAACACAAGCCTCTTGAAGGTAGAGATTGTTTCCTTCTCTGTATTTGTATCTCTAGTGCCACAGCATTACCTGGAACATAGGGGATGCGTAATAAAGGCTTATTGACTGATTGACTGACTCATGAATTGGTAGATGGTTAACAACAGTAGAAGCCAAGGCTGACAAGGCCCAATGGCCCTCAAAACCCATAGGTTTCATTTCCAGGCTTGCCCAAGCTGACAACAGGCCTGTCTTTGCAGGGATTGTGCCTTCTCTTACCTACCAAGTGTTCTTCATGAAGAAGCTATGGACCAATACGATTCCTGGGAAGGACCCAATGGCAGACTCTATTTTCCACTATTATCAGGTGAGCATGGCATTCTCCTTGGACCCCTCGGTGCTGCTAGAAAAATAGGAGAGGCTTCTCTTTCTTCCTAAACTTAGAGAAATTCTGAGACTTAAGGGCTGCTCAGGAATGGCACCTCTAGGGATGCTTTTGCTCTTAGGAAAGGGATCCAGCACTTAGCTGACATTTAATAAATGTTTATTAATTGATTGGAAGATTGGTCTGAATGAAGGTCACTCCTCCCATCTCTTCCCCTCCACCCAACTCCCTCGCTCCACCTCCTCCAGTGAGCCTTCCCTTCCAGATGCTGAACTCTATCACTGGATAGTCGTCGTACTCATTTTACAGATGAAGAACCTGAGGCTTCAAGAGGGAGAATGAGGGACAACTGGAGCATTATCCAAAGAGTATCTACCAAAACAAACACAAAATTTATCAAATAAAACTATAAGATTTTCTTTACAGAAATAATAAGAGACACAATTTGAGAGGGATTCATTGCTCATGGTTGGGCTATGCTAATGTAGTAAAAGTGACAACAATAGCGAAATTAATTTACAAATTCGATGAATACTAATCAAATTAAGTTACTAATTAAAACCAAGGGATTAACATGTAGAGCTAGATGAAATAATGACTAAATTCATTCAGAAGAACAGAAAGTCTAGAATGTCAAGAGGAATAATGAGAAAAAGTACAGGGAAGGGAGAAGACTTTAGATGATATAATAAAGCATCAGTCACCAAAACTACTTAGTGCTGGTTAAAAAACAGAAAAATAAGTCAGTAGGTCGGATTAAATAAACAAGAAGCAATTGAAATTTAAAAGTGTCTAATTGTTTGATAGACCCAGTAACATAAATGACTGGAAACTCACTTTTTTATAAGAACTGCCAGAAAAAAAGAATGAAAAGCAACTTGGCAGAAATTAGTTTTAGCTCCAAATATTTTTCATAATAATCTCAGAATGGAAATATAACCTGAAGATAAAATGTCCCACCACAAAAACAATTTTAGGAGATATAATCGTATTTTATTCTTTCATTCAAATTTATTTTATTTTTGGTTTTGAATCCTCTCCCTCCCATTTTTCCTCAATGACCCATTGAGAATTCAAGAAAAGCAGAACTCATTAATATATACATATACATATATAGTCAAGAAAAACAAATTCCCATATTAGCCATATCATGAAATATTAGAAGAGTCCAAGATGAAGTATATTTCACAATTATGGCTTGAACGAGAGTCTTAACTAAACTAGAAGAGTGATAAAAGATAAAATAGACAATTTTGACTACACAGAATTTAAAAACTTTTGCACAAATAAAATCAATGAATTGAAGAGAAGCAGTAGATTAAGAAAAAAGTTTACATCGAATACCATTTATAAAAATCATTTATCTAAGACATATAAGAAATTGACATAAATAAAATAGCATCCAATGGATAAATGCTGAAATGATTTTTTTCCTTTTTTTGGAGGGGAGAAGGCAAGGCAATTGGGGTTAAGTGACTTGCTCAAGGTCACACAGCTAGTAAGTGTCAAGTGTCTGAGACCAGATTTGAACTCAGGTTCTCTTGACTACAGAGCCAGTGCTCTACTCACTGCACCCCCTAGCTGCCCCTGAAATGATTTTTTAAAAAAGACTCAGTTTGCCTGTTTCACTCAGGTTGCAAGTACAGGGGTTTCTCACTATCCTTGTCCCACTGTGATTAACATGGAAGCTGATTGCTCCATTTCCAACATGGGCTGGGTTGCCCCTCCTATTTTGGAGGGAATCCTTTAGGAGAGCTGGAACCTATAGAATCATGAAGGCCCAGAAGAAAACCCCTTCCCTTTCCTTGTGAATGACCCCTTCCTCCAACCCCTACCACAACCCTGCCTTCTCAAACCAAGAGCTCACCAAGTGGGGGAGGGCAGGGGAAAAAGTATATGTGAGTACTACGAAGACATGATTATAGAAAGAGGTGATGTCATCAGGAATGGGGGAGTGGGGTGAAAGCCCCACTCTTGGGGACTCATTGTGCTAATGATGAACTTAGAGTAGACATCTGGTCAGTTTAGCCCACTATAGCCCAGAACTCCCAAACTCAAGAGATCCACCAGCTGCACCTCCTCCAGTAGCTGGATTGTGTGTGCCACCACACTTGGCTACTCAAAGAATATTCACAGTTTGAATAGGTATACCTTTAAGACTGAACCTATGATTCCATTTTGTAGGGAGCTCCCCATAAGGAATTCCTCTACCAGTACAGACTGGCGAATTTTCTGCAACTTATGGTCTTAGCAAGCTCTCTAGGGTAGTAACAGGTTATATTACTTTCCCAGAGCCACAAACAGCCAGTATGTATCAGAGATAATAGGGCTCGAACCCAGATCTTCCTGACTCCAGATTCAGCTTACTCTCACATCATGTTACCTCAGCAGTTTTCAAAAGAAGAATTGCAAACTATATAAATGACTTGACGAAAACATGCTCCAAATAACTAATAGTAAGAGAAGTACAAATGAAAACAGCATCCTACAAATTGTTGAAAATCTACAAAAGTGAGAACACTGCTGACGGGTTGTGGGAAGACTGGCACACTAATTCCCTGTTGGTAGAACTGTGAGCTGGTCCAATCATTCTAGACGTTAGTTTGGAATTGTGCAAGCAAAGTGACTCCATGGTCTGAGTTTGTACTGTTAACTTTCTACCTTACAGGAGACCAAAATCATGAAGGACCCCATATACACTAAATATTCATAGCAGTATTTTTTGTGATTGCAAAGAACTGGAAACAAAGTCACTTCCCATCATTTGGCAAATGGCTAAAAAAACCCACAAAATTCTCTAGTATATGCAGGTAACAGAATATTATTGTGCAGATGATGAAGAAATGATGATGAAGAGGAGTTTAAAGAAGCATGGAAAGATTTATATCAACTGATGTTGAAGGAAGTTAGCAGAACCAAGAGAACAATAAATGCATGACTACAACATGGCAAATGAAGTCATCTCTAGAAGGAAATCAGGCTCTGAGTAATTGAAAAACCAACAACGGTCCTGGAGACCATAATTTCCCCTTTGTGCCAGGTGGGAAACGAGAGGGGAGAATTACTAGGATTGAATATTGTATATATTGCCAGATGCAGTTACTATATTGGACTTCTTTGATTTTTATTATTAGTCACATGGCAGGGTTTAAACAGGGCAGGGGAAGGGTTGAGATGACTGATATAAAGACAAAATCAACAAATGATAATTTTAAGAAAAAAAGAAATTTAGCTTTGAATGACATCATGGAGGGACTCGAATGCCTAGTACTAGGGAGCCATTTTCTGGAAAGAAGGAGCCAGCTTTTTCCTTGTCCTCATCCTGCTATCTCTTGCAGGAATTGCCCAAATACCTTCGTGGATACCATAAGTCTACCCGGGAAGAAGTCCTTCAGCTGGGAGCCCTGATCTACAGGGTCAAGTTTGAAGATGACAAATCCTATTTCCCAAGCATACCCAAGATGCTGCGTGAGCTGGTGCCACAGGACCTTATTCGGCAGATCTCACCAGATGACTGGAAAAGGGTAAGCATCCATAGGAATGATGGGTTCCCCCTGTCTTCTGGCACCCCACAGTCTTACACATACTAGGTAATCCATGTTTGTTGATTGGCTGAGGTTGGGATTAGAGGTGGTTGGAGGGGGTTAAAAGTTGTTGGCGTAAAGGAAAGAGCAAATAAAGTCATTCTAATTTTCAAATAGGAGAAGGAGGCAGATTCCTCATACTATAGGCTTGTGAGCTTGATCTCAATTTCAGGCAAAATTCTAGCATGCATTATTAAAAGGATGGCTTATGAACAATTGGGGAAATTGTAATCAGTAGGAGCCAGTGTTCATCAAGGTGGTTCAACAAGAACAGGTACTTTCAACTAGCCTCATGTTTTAAACAAGGTCACTGGACTGGTCTTATCAATTCAATTTGGTTCAATATACATTTAGTAAGAGCCCACTGTGTGCAAGATATCATGATGGGTTCTGGGCCAGAATTTTCGCCATAAGGTGATACATTATTTTTCGGTATTGCAACTCATGAAGATTGTCTATTAAGACATGGAAAGATTATAATACCTATATCAATGAAGGAAATACCCATACCATGAAATCATAGGTCCAAAGTATTGCTGTGTACTATGCTTGGAAGATTAAGGGAATACCATAGACATACTCTACTTGGATTTCAACAACGAGATTTATCATTATCTCTTTATGGAGATTCTATCTCTGAGATTTTGTGATTTTTAAGATATAGAAATATGGGTTAGATGATAGCGCAGTTGAGTGGATTTAAAACTAATTGGTTTTTAGATCCAAAAAGTATGTTCACTCTTTGGTCAACCTAGAGGGAGGTCTCTAATGGAATGTCCCAGAGATCTATCTTTGGCCTTGTGCTGGGCAATATTTTTATCAATGACTTGGATCATATCTTAAATAAAAAAGTGTATCCCATCTGCAGATTACACAAAGCAGGATAGCTAATCTTTTGGATGGCAAAAGTTTAAGTGCCTTCCCACTCTGAGACGTGACGTTATAAATGCTAGCACCATTGCTGCCCTCTCCACTGATATAATCTATGATTCCTCCCATAGTCCATTGTGGCCTATTTCAACAAGCATGCAGGGAAGAGCAAAGAGGAAGCAAAGCTGGCCTTTCTGAAGCTAATATTTAAGTGGCCAACGTTTGGGTCAGCTTTCTTTGAAGTGAAGGTATGAACTTTATCCCTTAACGGATCTTCCAAGGGCTTGGGGGGAGCTGGGAGCCAGTCTTGTTTAGAAGGATCCTGGAGGCAATGGGGATTGGGGGGCCCAAGAGAAGAGGTTAAAGAGAATAATATACTTGACAACAATAATGTAAACAAAAATAACGCTAAAAGATAGATGAACTGTAATGAAACATAATGAGCAGTTTCCATCCCAGAGGAAGCCTTGTGGTAGAGAGAGATGAGAACCTATGGGTATAGAATATCATACACTGTCAGGCATGGTTTCTGTGTTAGTTTTGTATGATGTAAAAATCACAGGCCATCAATACAACTTTTTTTAAAAGTGAAGAAATTAGTGCTAGGAAAAAATGAAATAAGCATTTATTAAGTGCCCATTGTGTGTCAGGCACTGTGCTAAGCTCTTTACAAACGTTACTTCATTTGATCCTCACAACAACCCTGGGAGGTAGGTACTATTATTCTCCCCATTTTACAATTAGAGAAACTGAGGCAGACAAAGGGTAAGTGACTTGCCTGAGGTCACAGAGCTAGGAAGCATCTGACTTCAGATTTGAACTCAGCTCTTCTTGACTCCACACCCAGAATCGTATACACCAGCACTTCTTAAACTGGGGTCTCAATCCCATATGGGGCCACAAAAAATTTGGCAATGGTAAAAGGTTTCTTAATGTGCAATGACCAAAAATTAATTCAAAATCAAACTGGAATGAATCCGAGGTGTTTCTGGCAGCACTTATCTGTGTTGTATTGCGCAACTTCACTGCAGCCTTGGTTCTGAACACAAAGCATGTTTGTGTGCCCTCAGGCCACACAATGCCGACCAATGCTGCTAAAAACAGGAAAAGGGGTCATGAGTGGAAAAAGTTTAAGAAGCCCTGTGCAATGCTTCCTGGACATCTCATCCTCTGAGATAGGAGTGAAGGAGGAGAGGAGGAGAAAAAACAGATTTTGACGGATGAAGGACAGATAAAGGAGTTCAGGATATGTGACTTAAATCTTCTCAGTAAAGTAGGAAGCAAGATCATCTGATGAGACTCAAAGGAGTGCAAGTGAGGTGAGGTTTAAAGAGAAGAGAGGAATGCAATGTGATAGATAGAGGGCAGAGCCCTGGCTCACAAGTCAGAGGGCAGGGGTTCAAATCCTGTCTAGGATGTTCTTTGTGTGTGACCTCAGGCAAGTCATCCAGCTTCCCTGAATTCTTAATTGTTTTACCTATGAGATGAGGGGGTTGGACCAGATGGCCTCTGAGGTCCCATTAATTCTAGAATCATGATGTTATGACCCCATAGTACTAAGATTTAGACCAGTCTGGGTTAGGAATGTGATGGGGAATCAGTCAGAAATAAGGACCAGGCAACAGAAACGTCTGACAGAGAGCCAAGGAGCCGGGTTTTGTGACTCTCTCCCTGCTGCCACCTCCAAGCATGCCGGGAGGCTCCAAGTTGTGAATCCAATCCAGTCCAACCCAAGAAATATTTATGGTGGCTATTATGAGCAAAGTAAAGAAAAAGCACACAACAGGCCCTGTCCTCAAGGTAGTTACCTTCTACCAAAGAAATGCAACATGTAAACAGATAAATATGTACTGTATGTGATAAATTGTAGAGGGAGAAAACCGTAACAACTAGGGGGAAATCAAAGGATATAAGACATACAAAAAGCTTTGCAAACCTTAGAGCTCTATAAAAATGCTAACTACTATTGTTATAATCCTTATCATTATTATTATTCAAAAAGATTTTCCATTGGAGATAGCACATAAGATAAGCCTTGGGTATCTAAGAGGTGGAGATGAGAAGGGATTACAAGAGATGGAATGTGGAGTTGAAGGAAGAGCAAATATATTTCCAGGTCTATGGTTGGAATACAGAGTTGAGGCATTGAGATGCAACCAGTCTGGAAAGGTAGCCTAGAGCCACATTGTGATGGGCTCTCCCCATACCAAACAGAGAAATTTATATTTTTTGCTAGAGGCAATAGGGAGCCACCGAAGGTTGTTGTCCAGGAAAGTAACATGGAAAGACATATTTTAGAAAGATTATTTTGGCATCTATTTGAAGAAGAATTTGAAAAAGGAGAATCCCAAATCTGAGAGTCAAGTTGGAAGACTCCAGAAATAGTTCAACTGCTAGGAACGCTCAGGGGTAAATTAATAAATATTTAACATCTAGCTCTCTGAAAGACACGCTTTTAAGTTTAATCCACATCATGGACATTTTATCCATCTTTCTTTAGGTTAGTCAATCAACAAAACAGTAAACCAAGCCCTGATTTGTAGCATTTGCTGATTTCTGAGTATGAATACCCACATTCAGCAGTTAATACAGAGTGGGTTGGACCAGGCTCCAGCCACTAATACATTGTTGGTGAAGCTATGAATTGTTTAAATATAAAACATTCTGAAAAAAATTAGGAATTATTCAAAGAAAGTGACAAAAATGCCCATACTCACTGACCCAGTGATTCCTATCTTGGGCACATATTCTAAGGTGGTTAACGACAAAAAGAAAGGCCCCAGGTACACCAAAATATTTATAACAGCACTTTTAATGGTAGCAAAGAACTAGGAACAAAGCAGAGGCCTGGTGATGGGGGAAGTGGCTAACTGAATTGTGGCACTTGAATGTAATGGAATATTTCTATGCTGTAAGGACATGACGAATACAGAGAAACATGGGAAGATGTGTACGAAAAGATGCAAATGAAATAAGGACAGCCAAGAAAACAATGTGCTCAATAACTACAACAATATAAACAGAAAAAAATAACAACAAAACAATTCAATAAGAATGTTTTGAGGTCATAATGACCAAACTCGGTTCGAAAAAAGAGCTATAAGATACCTTCTTTGCAGAAGTGGGGGCCATGGATGTGAAATACTGCATACAACATAAGGCTTTTTCTATATGTTGATTAGTTTCAAGGAACTCTTTTTCTCTTCCTCTTTATTCTTTATTATATGACTTTCTGGGAAAGCATGGGAAAGAAATATACTAGGAAATATAGGTGATGTAAGAACAAAAGATATCACACAAATTTACTTTTTTAAAAAGAAATAATCCTGCTGAGAAGTGAAACTAACCTAAGGTTGTGGCCACGTGAGCAAAGAGAAGGGAAGTGATTTGAGACAGGTTGTGGACAAATGAATAAGATTTCACAGTCAATTAGACATAGGGTGGGGGAGGGGTTGAAGCAGACACAAGAGTCAGAGATATCTCTGAGTTTGGGAACCTGGATGCTTAGATGAGTGGAGGTGCCTTCAAAAATAGAAAAATTCAAAGGAGTCTTGAGTTTAAGAGATAAAATGAGTTCTATTTTAAACATGCTGAGTTTGAGATTCCTGTGACACATTGAGGAAGCAGGCAGTTGAGACTGGATATAGAGATCTGGGAGTCATCTGCATAAAAGATGAAAACTGAACTCTTAGAATTGATAAGGATGTAGAGATGGAAAGATGGCCCAGGGCAGAGCACTGGGAGGCACGGACCATTACGGGGTAAGACGTAGATGAAAAGCCAGTAAAAGAAGCTGAAGTGTTCAGTTCAGAGAGGGAAGAAGAGAACCAGGATAGAGGATAGTATCATGAGATCCTAAGGAGAATAGAGTATCCAGGAGGAATAGACACTTGATCAAATCAAATAAAATCAACTAGGATTCGTTAAGTCCTTATTTTGTGCCAGGCACTGTACTTAGCTTTGGGGATACAAAACACAAGCAGAAAGAAATACAGTCCCTGTAATTCTAAAGAAGAAAGCTGAAAAGTAGGGGGTGGGAGAGAGAGAGAAGGTACCTGCCAGGGGGCATGGTAGAGGAAGTCCAGAGAGTCAGAAGCGGAGCCTGGCAAAGAATGAAGACATGGCTGGCCTGAGTACTTTCCTGAAAATGAAGGTTTTGGTGGGAATGAGCCAAGCAGTGGAACGAGCCATGGGGCAGAGTATATGTCTGATGTGAGAAGTCCAGCTGTGGAGTAGATTTCCAGGGTGAGGAGGTTTCCATGGCATAGTAGGAAACCTGAAGCCTCAAGGCCACGTGTGGCCCTCTCAATCCTCAAGTGCAGCCCTTTGAATCCAAACTTCACAGAACAAATCTCTTAATAAAAGGAAAGGCTGCACCCAAGGACCTAGAAGGCCCCAAGTTCCCCACCCCTGGTCTAGGGAGTAGTGGAGGCTGGAGAGGAATGAAGGTCACCCATATCAGATGCTACAGAGGGATCAAGAAGGAAGAGGCCTGAGAAAAGATCATTGGATTTAGCAATTAAGAACTCGATAGTAAGCCTAGAGAGAGTAATGTCAGTTGAGTGGTGAGGTCAGAATTCCAAGCCTAAGGTGTTAAGAAATAACTGGGGGGGGGGGCAGAGAAGTACAGGCCAGGTGTGTAGGAGTTTGATTTAGGAAGGGGGCAGGGAAAGGGGGAAGGGAATAAGAATTTATATAGTACCTACTATGCGCCAGGTAATATGTTAGGCTCTTCACAAATATTACCTCATTTGACCCTCACAACAACCCCGGGAGATAAGTGCCATTATTATCTCTATTTTACAGATGAGGAAATTGAGGCAGACTGCAGCTAAGTGACTTGCCCAAGGTCACACAGCCAGTATATATCTGAGGCCAGATTTGAACTCTATATAGCCTTTTAGGAATGCTAGGGTCAAGTGAAGGTATGTTGAGGCTGGGGGAGATGCAGACCTGTCTATTGGCAGCTGGGAAGGGTTGGTACAAATCCCAACCCAAGAGATGATGACATGAGCTTCTGCTGTCTCAGCCTTCTCCACTGAGTTGTCAACTGCTGCTGGCTGGAGCTTATTTAAATAAGGTCATGTTTTAACTGCATGCCATATGCTCTCATTTCTATTCTCCCTATCGCACTGTAATTTTAATCTTTGCTCTAACAAATCAGTGCTTTGACTATGTGCAGATGGAAGATTTGAGAGTGACTACTAGGTGGTGCAGCATAGACCACCAGTCTTAGAATTAGGAAGGTCCGAGTTCAAATCTGACCTCAGACATTTACTAGCTGTGTGACCCTGGGCAAGTCATTTAACCCTATTTGACTCAGTTTACTCATCTGTAAAATGAGCTGGAGAAGGAAATGACAAAACACTGTAGTATCTCTGCCTAGAAAACCCCAAATGGGCTCACAAAGAGAAGGATGTGACTGAAGAGCAACTTCTGATCTGTTTACAGTTAATTTTAATTTGGGTGGAAGCAGCTCAGAGCCTCCTGCTTCTCCATGTGAGGAAAGTATTTATTATATACAGAAGTGAGCTTTGTGGCCAGCCCACCTGCTTTTACTTTTAATGATTTTTTTTCTCTCTTTATTTTTTTATTTTATTTTTTTATGAAATTAAGATTTTTTATTTTTAGTTTACAACACTCAGTTCCACATGATTTTGAGTTCCAGATTTTAGTTCTGATGATTTCTTAATCCTGCAATATATTTTAAAACATTTTTCAGGCTTTTTAAAACTGTGTCTTTTATTTCATTGGCAAAGGGAACTCCAGGCAAGAAAATGACCTCTTCCAATGCAGGTCATCACCTACTCTGTAACTTATGGTCTTACAGAGTTACCTAGGGCATTGTTAAGTGACTCGCCCAGTGTCACACAGGCAGTCTTTTTTTTTGTGTGTAAATAGTATTTTATTTTTTCCAATTACATGTAAAAATAGTTTTCAACATTCATTTTGTAAAATTTTGAGTTGCAAATTTTTCTCCTTCCTTTCTTCCCCTTCCCCCTCCTCAAGACAGCAAGCAATCAGATATAGATTATACATGTACAGTCATATTAAACATATTTCCACATTAGTCACGTTGTGAAAGAAGAATCAGAATAAAAGGGAAAAACCATTAAAAAAGTGGAAAATAGTATACTTTGATCTGTATTCAGACGCCACCAGTTCTTTCTCTGGATATGGATGGCATTTTCCATCATGAGTCTTTTGGAATTGTCTTGGGTCATTACATTGCTGAGAAGAGCTAACTCATAGTTGATAATTGCACACTGTGGCTGTTCCTGTGTACAATGTTCTCCTGGTTCTGCTCACTCCACTCAGCATCAGTTCATAGAAGTCTTTCCAGGTTTTTCTGAAATCTGCCTGCTCATCATTTCTTATAGCACAATCATATTCCATTACATTCATATACCACAGCTCGTTCAGCTATTCCTCAACTGATGGGCATCCCCTCACTTTCTGATTCTTTGCCATCACAAAAAGAACTTCTCATGCAGGTCCTTTCCCCTTTTTATGATCTCTTTAGGATACAGCTCTAGAAGTGGTATTGCTGGGTCAAAAGGTGTGCACATTTTATAGCCCTTTGGGTATAGTTCCAAATTGCTCTCCAGAATGGCTGGATCAATTCACAACTCTGCAAACAATGCATTAGTGTTCCAATTTTCCCACGTCACATTAGGGAAATTGCAGGAAGATTTTTTTTTCCTTTTATACCTCTCTCTCTTGTATTTTTTTTTTTCGTTTCAAAGAGATTTCATTGCATATGTGGGTGGGGAGTGTGCCTGTATTTGAATGAATATGGAGATGAAGCAATCGGATTGTATGGTTCAAACAATTAAGTAGCTGAGCTCAGAGGGAAGAAAGATGAGACTAGGCTGCTCCTGGCTAGGCTGATTTTCTGGAGGCAGCATGAACTAAGCTGGGCCTTGAATGATTTTCTAATTGTGGATAAGTGGAGAAAAGGAAGACATGTGTCTTGGATTGATGCAGAGCCCCGGATGCAGAAGAGAGTGGCTACGCTCACCTTCCGGAGATAGTGAATGGGCTATATATTCTTGCCTCCCAGAAATTTCCTTTTCGTTGGCTTCCCTGGTGTTGGCTCCCTTCGCAAGAGGACTTGGGAATCTGACTGCCTTGTGTCTTCTCTTTGCCAGCAAACAACGGAGCCGAACTTCCCAGAGATTCTCCTAATTGCTATCAACAAATATGGAGTCAGCCTCATTGATCCCCGGACCAAGGTGAGAGGATCGCCGAGGAAGCAGAAGTGAAGGCTGAAGGGAGGTCGGGTACAGGAGATAATGTACACTATCATTTTGTCATAAAAGAATGCCCCAGAGGGCATCAGGCCGAGGTAGAGACCATGCCGACTGCCCTAGGAGGCAGAAGACCTGGGTGCTAGTCCTGGCCTCCTCACTTGTTGGCTATATGTCCCTGGCCAAGTCACTTCCCTCCTCTGGTCCTCCTTTCCCCTCTCCAGTTGGGCAGGATTAGATGCTTTTGAAGGTCCCTTCCAATTCTCATATTCTATAGGTCTAAGATTATGTCTGTTCCCAGTCTCCCCGGGAAAGCTCTGCTTCCAAATGGTGGCTGGGACAGGAAACATGCCTGGAGACTGGCCTCATTCAAGTCAACTCAACAAATATTCATTGCCATCCATTATGTACAAAGCTATATGACAGGCAGTAGGGATATCAAGATGAATTATCACATTACAGGCCCTGACCTCATGGAGTTTGTAATCCTCTTGGGGGATACAACATGAGATCATAAGATCATTGGATTTGTACATAGAATCCTAGATCTGGAGCTGGAGGGACCACGGAGACCACCTAATCCAACCCCTCGCTCTAGAGATGAGGACACTGAGGTCCAGAGAGGTTGTGCCCTAAGCCAAGGTCACACAGGTAGACAGTAAGCACCAAAGGAAGGTCATCCTCGGCCGCGTCAGTGCCCCAGCCCCGAGGGTGTAAGCTACAGAGGAATGCTGGTCTGCATTTCTGGAGAGAACTTTCCTACCAGGAGTCCATCATGCTGATGAAATAACAGGTCTGTCTGGACCTCACACATATGAAAGGCCCGAGCTGTGGCAAGTGTGTTCTCATAGGCGAGGGTCTTACTGGGGTCAGGGGTTTGGAAAGACTTCTTGGAGGACACGGCAGGAATAGAGATTAGAATCCATTCCCAGCCGAGGAAACGGTGGAACACAGAGGTTTCCTTGGCGGCCATTAAGAGCCACTGAAGACTTTTTAGCATCAAAGTGACACGGCCAGCAATTTATGACTAAGGGATAGATCGGAGAGGGGCCAAGGGAAGGAGGGGAGGAAGACCTGGTATGAGGCGATGGCGACAGTTCAGGCAGGTGTTAATGAGGGCCTGTACAAGGCTGATGGCAGTGGGAATAGAGGAGATGGACAAGCGAGACAGAATTAGAGAAATAATGCTCTCTCTGACGTCAGAGAATCTGGGTTCAAGTGGCTCATCTTGTCTGTTATCAATCAAACGATAACTTTAAGCTCCAGGGATACGCTGGGTATAGTGACAAAAGTGAAAAGTATTTATTAAACATATTATTAATGTGCATATATGTGTGTGAGAGAGAGGTGGGGGAAGAGACAGAGAGAGGGAGGAAGAGAGAGAGAAAGAGGGAGGGAGAGAGAGAGAGAGAGAGGGAGAGAGAGCGAGGGAGGGAGGGAGCTTAGGTGCCACAGTGTGTAAAAATAATGGACTTGGAGTCAGGAAGACCTGAGTTCAAATTTAGCCTCAGACACTGACTGCATGACCTTGGGCTAGTCATTTCATCTTTGTTGGCCTCAGTGTTCTCATCTGTAAAATGCGGATAAAAATAGCACCTACCTCCCAGAGTTGTTGTGAGGATTAAACAGTATATTTTTAAAATGATTGCAACCTTAAAGCACTCTGTAAATGCTAGATTTTTATCGTTGTTGTTAATACTCATGACTTGGACTTTGTGGGTCATCTGACCCTTCCCTCTAGCTTTGGGAAAGAGACCAAACCCATCTCAGAGGGACTTTTTGGGGATGACATAAAAATATCCCTCCCTTGAGAATCATCCCAGGGTTTGTTTAACCTTATTGCCAGAAATTCTCCCTTTAGAGTCCACCTGAGTCCTTCTGGCCCCGTGGGTCAGTGCCAGCCTGGGCCAAGGAGAGGCCACCCCACAGAAGCTAATTCTCTCTGGTCCTCAGTCTCCTAAGGCCAGAGATTTAGATGTGAAGGGGCCATCCCAAGCCACAGAGTCAGATTCCCTCGTGTTACAGTAACTGAGGGAACAGAGGCCCAGGGGGCCGAGCTGGGCTCCTAGGCCAGGACCTGTGACTCTGAGTGCAATGCCGATCTCCCCGCGCCACGTGGCTGCTGCCTCTCCTCCGTCCGGTGGGACATTTAGCTGGACCGTCTCTGAGGTTCTTTCCTGCTCAGCATTTCTTGAGCGCTTAAGAGTTGGTGCAGAGGCAGGGCCAGCAGGACCCAGCCAGAAAGATAAGGGGGAGAGGAGGGGGCTGCCAGTGCCCCTCCAAAACCTGCTTCTCTTCTCCAGGATATCCTCACTACTCACCCCTTCACCAAGATCTCCAACTGGAGCAGCGGCAATACTTACTTCCACATCACTATCGGGAACCTGGTGCGAGGGAGCAAGCTGCTCTGTGAAACTTCCCTGGTAAGAGCGCCTCTCGCCACCTTATGGGTCCAAAGCAGGGCTGCTCAGCCCTCGAGGCACAGGGCTCAGGTCCCAGCTCTAACCTTGGGCAAGTTCTTCCCTCGGGGCCTCAGTTTCTTAATCTGTAAAATGAGGGCCCTTCGAGATACGACTCTCATAGTAGGGATGTCTTGGCAGAGTCGTCCACACTCTCCAGCTCCAGGGGGCCCCGAGTGACCAACAGCCCATATCGAACAGCCAGTAAACATTGAGTGAGCACGTGCCGCGTGCCAGGCACGGCACTAAGCTCTGCAGCTACAGTAAAAGGCAACAGACAGGCTCATGTTTGTGAGATGAATAGCCTAGGGTTAGGGGTTCATTCTGTGGCTGGGGTGGCCTGATGTAGTGGAAAGAGAAGATTTGGTTGAAGTTTAAATGTGAAACATTCGGTTCTGATGTTTCCTAGCTATAAGGCAATTCGTTCATATCACCTCTCTTTGGAACCGTTTCCTCATCTTTAAAATGGGGATAATAACATCTGGACCACTGCTACAGGGGATGGTTGTAAGCAAAGGGTGAAACACAATATAAATGTGAACTGTTAATTTAATATTAGGCACAGGGGGCCAAGGCCAGGGCTTAGACTGGGGTTGATGCCCAGGCTAAGGGCCAGGCCCAGTCTGGGCGCAGGGTTTGGGGGTGAAGGGCCAGGCTCAGACTAGATCAAGGGGTAGAGATTTGACTGGGGTCAGGGACAGGACTCAGTGCGGAGTCAGGGCCAGGGCTCAGATGGAGTTGATGTCTAGGCTGTCTTAGAGCTGGGCTCAGTCTGGGGCCAGGGTCATTCTGTCAAATGAAAGGGTTGGGCTAAGCCTCTCAGGTCCCTAGAACCCTAAGTGAATTAAGCATTAGACCAGGAACTGGAAACTCCAAGGGTGAGTGGCCATTGCAGTGAGGATCAAACAATGCTCAAAGCCTGATCTAACCTCTCTCTGCCACCAGTTAATGTCTGGCCACCACAAAAGAAGAGCGTGAGTGTTGGTGATTCAGACTCACATTAGGAGGAGGTTGGTGAGACTTGCCCAGAATAATGCCCTTTGTTGAAGTGAAGGCTAATATCACAGTCCTTGTTTCTCTGCCCCCCACCCTTTCTTGTCTAGGGCTACAAAATGGATGACCTCCTGACCTCCTACATCAGCCAGATGCTCACCACCATGAGCAAACAGAGGGGCACCAGGGTTGGCAGATGAATGGAGAGGTATCACGGGCCCCTGGCCCTGGTCAGCCGCCAGCTGAGGCCCGTGGGCTACCCCTGTAGCTGGGGAACGGCCTTTGCCTTCCCAGCAGAGACAATAGGGGAGGGTCTAATGGACCAGGTCCCAGTCTCTGATGAAGACAACCTGGACTCGGACTTGGATTCTGCCTCCAGTGAAGAGGATTACTTGTGACTAGCCTCAGAGCCATTCTCTGCCTTATAGGGGACACCCTCCACCCTTGCCTGGGATGGCTTAATGTCTAAGACATTGGAAGAGCACTGGGTTCTAGTGTTAGCTTGACCTCTGACTCGCTGTGTGACTCTGGGAAAAATCATATTCCTTCTCTGGGCCACAGTCTCCTCCTCTGTAAAATGAGGTACTCAGACCCAGGGGTCTCTAAGGCACCTTCCAACTCTGAGATTTTCTGATTTTCCAGTTCCAGCCCTGCTCTGGAGCCACTTGGTAATGCTTAGAGCCATCAAGAAAGCTCCTGCATGACATCTCGTAGTGTTTCTTATGGCTCAGTAAAGACATAAGCAGACACATGCTGGCCTCTTTAACCACAAACTCTGTGTAAATGTTCCCATGACAGAATCTCAGGTGCAGAAGGGACTTAGAGGTCCTCCAATCCCACCCACACCTGCAGCAGCCGTCTCCTCCCCCAAATCCTCAGCAAATAGCCATCCACTTGAAGGCTAAAAGACCCGGGGTCTCTCTAGCCCCTCAAAACACCCACTAGTGGGTGGCTCTAATTGGAACTTTTTTCCCCCTTTGCTGATCCAAGTTGTGCATCTCTGAAACTTCTACTCATTATGAATAAATGAATAAAGCATTCATTCAGTGGTTACTATGTGCAAAGCAGTGTGCTAAGCCCCTGGGGTACAAAGAGAAACCCCAGGCAGGCTTTGCCCTCAAGGAGATTCTGTGTTTATGGGAGAGATGGCACATAAAGGTTTCAGCTGCAAGTCAGAAAAGTCTCATGATCCTTAGGGCATAGCAGCAAAACAGATGGTAACGCTTCTTATAATTCCTGGTTGGTATAAAAATAGGGCAAGCTCCATCCTTTTTTCCACAAGACAGCCAGCCAGCCAGTCCTTCCAACTCTTGACGACAAACCACATCCCGCACTCCCAACCCCAGCCTTCTTTTCTGGCTAAAGAGATCCAGTCCCTTCAGATCAATCTTCTGATCACAGAGTCCAGGGGCCTTCTCACCCTGGACACAAGCCCTCGGACCCGCTTCAATTTTGTTACTGCTTTTCTAAACGACAAGGACCCTCGCACTAAAAGTAGCCTAGCCTGGCCCGCATTAATGGCAGCCAGACTACCACCTCCCTTCTCCTGGACACTAGGCTTGTCTTCATACAACCTGAGATCCCTCGGGATTGAAGAGGATTTTATTTTTTTAAACTGCCACTGATTAAGCTTTCAACTGGGGACTGGGAATCTGTAGGGATATTTTCATTCATGTAAATGTAAAAGAGGCCGGCCTTACCTCTCTGAGACTCAAGAATGGGATTGGTGGAATTGGGATTGCCTTGCTGGCCTTGATGGAGAGTGGCTTTCTCAGAGCCAGGCCCTGAAGGCCTTGGGAGGATGGAACAGAGAGCTACCCGACCTATCAGAGGTGCCTGGGCCCGGACGAGAGGGTGGCTCCATCCTCACCTACTGAGGTCAGGGAGGCGCACTAGCTCTGGGCACAATTACTGGAAAGGAGGAGAGCGAACAGGAAATCTGTCCTCAGACTCTTTCCATAAATCGAATGCAGTTTTAAAGGTTTTTGTTTTGTTTTGTTTTAGGAAGGACACAGCAATAGTAGCTACAGCTCCCAGCCTGGGCCCCTGTGTGTATGGACTGATTAGGATTTGATTGAAATCTTCCCATTAGTCTTTCACAGTGCCTGATTATGTCCACCATTAGTGTTCTTTTTTCTTGTTTTTATGGCGATGGTATTATCTCTAGGAAGGAAGGGTTCTACGAGAAGAAAAACCATGAGTTTGGTTCAAGGTGATAATAGCACGTGGTTCAGACTAGGGTCAGGATTGGCATGATTCTCTGTGAATGCCCTTAGAATTCATTTAGCCCACCCTCATTTTACAGGTGGGGAAACCAAGGCCCAGGGGGTTAAATAATGTGTCCAAGTTCACATAGATAAAAAGATACAATCAGGACTCAGTCTTAGGGCTTCTTCCGCTTACTGGCAACATGATTTTGGGTTAAGTTAGAACTTCCCCGAGTCTCGGTTCCCTTGTTTGTAAAAGGAGAGGACTAGGCGGGCCAGGTTTGGAGGAGGGGAGAGACTGGGGGTGGGGGTGGGGCATCTTCTGGATGTCTCCCAAAGCAGGATTACCTTCAGGGATGCAGGGTAAGAGGCAGAGAAACCTCCTCGTGTCCAGCCTTCTTTCTCCTGGACCCTTGAGGGCCCGCCAGCCTACATGATCTGTCCCCATCCAGTTATCCTCATGTCTAAAATCCTACCCTTGGCAAGTCATACTCCTCCCTGGCCTCTTTTCTTTTGGAAGCAAACAGGGTTAAGTGATTTGTCCACGGTCACACAGCTAGTAAATGTCTGAGGCCAGACTTGAACTCAGCTCCTGCTGCCTCCAGGACCAGTGTGCCGTCGGCTGCATCACCTAGCTGCCCGCTCTGGGCTCTTTAAATATGCTGATCTCTGCCCAGAAGGGGAAGAGTCAAGTCTCAGTCCCAGTTCCTTGAACAGTCAAGGCAAGATCCTGTCTCACGGCAGCTGAGGTCCTCATCTTGCTGCTCTCCTGCCTGGAGTCCTCCCTGTGTGACAGGTTAATGTCACTCTCACAGGGTAGGGAGACCCAGTGATAGTACAACAGAAATAGCTTCCTGCCCACCTGGGGACGTGTGACCACAGACGCTGGGCAGCGGCCATCGCTCGTTGGAAACTGACCATCAGCCTACATGACTCACCATGTGATCGCCAGCTAGTATCAAAGGCAGAGTTTGAATCCAGGGCCTCCTGGCTGCCTATCTTGCGTTCTTGTTCACTACATGGCCTTCAGCATGACCACTTCTCCCTCTCTGCACCTCAGGCACTTCCCCTGTACAATGATATGGCTGGCCTAGCCTTCCAGCTCTATGCCCGTGACTGAGTTCCGAGCCCTGGGCTCCAGCATTTCTCCCCTACTCCTCCAGCACAACTTTCCTTCCCTATGGTGGGGGTGAGGGATATGGGGGAAGAGTTCTAGGGAAGGCGGAAAGAGAGACAGTTGTAGTTACAAAGCTTCCAGCTTTGGAATCCACTGACCCTGGCAGCTCTGGGCCTGATATCAGGAAAATCTGAGTTCAAATCTGGTCTGAAATACCATGTGACCCTGGCAAAGTCCTGTCACTTCCATCTGCTTCAGTGTCCTCAACTGTAAAAGGGCACCTACCTTGCAGGGTTGTTGTGAGAATCAGAAGGGATATTTGTAAAGCATCTTACACACAGCAGGTACCACATAAATGTTTGCTCACATCTCTCCCTTTCTCCTGGTATGAAATCACGCAGCCCACCTTGCTGCATCAGTCTTTGCTACCCAGGAAACAGAAATGACTTTCAACACCCATTTTTTAAAAATCATCCTGAGATTCCTGTTTATAAAATGAAAATGGGTAGAAAATGCTTTAAAAAAAAGGCAATCCAAGTGTGACCAACCCCCACAAAAGCAACAGGTGTCCTAGGGTTCGCTGCCTCCTCCAGTAGGAGCGTGGCAGAGGCCATCTGCTAGAATGGCCTCTTTCTACAGAGTCTGTGACTTGCCCAAGGCCACCCTATATTAGCAGCAGGAGCCCCTCTACAAGCCGGGTCTCCTGGCTCCCATCGCCAAAGCTCTCTGGCTCTTCCAGCAAGCAAAGACTAGAAATTCCTGCCTCTTTTCTTCTATCACCACAAGATAAAGGAACATCTAAGTGTCCCTTCATTCTAAATAGGCAGCTGGACTGTGGTCCTCAAACAAGGGGACAAAGACGTGCGCGCCTGAATCACTGGTACAGGACCTAGTTCTTTCCCCTATTTAATAGAAGTTCGGCAGTAGGGTACAGTGGACAAAGTACTGGTCTGTAGTCCACTTCTGGCTGCAACAGTAACTAACTGTGTGACCTTGAGGAAATACCCATATCCTCTTCTCTCAGATGAAGAAGCTGCCAGGCATGGTGGTACACACCTATAGTCCTACCTACCAGGAGGGCTGGGGCTGGTGGAGTTCTGAGCTGCCATGATATACAGCCAAGCTGGTATTCACATGAGATCCAGTATTGACAGGGCGAGCCCTCAGAAAGAGAGAGGGACTGGGTGCACCAAATGGCCTAGCGAGGGCTGAACCATCCCAGCTTGCCAGTGGCGCCTTACTCACTCACTGATCGTTAAGATACGGAGCCCTAGCCTTTAAAAAATAATGGGGTTAGACCTGCTATACTGTGACACAGGCTCAGACAGTGAATGGTGGGCCAGACTTGGAAGACAGAAGAGACCAGGGTTCAAATCCTGCCTCTGATATTAGCTACGTGACCATAGGCAAGTGGCTTAAAACTCTGAGCTTCAGGCTTTTCAGCTGCTAAATGGGGAAAATAATCCTTGTACCATACATGTCACAGGGCCGTTCAAAGGAATATATTAAATATATATGTACATGTGCTATAAGAAATGGGGACGATACGGACTTCATAACAACCTGGAAGAACCTACACGACATAATGCTGAGTGAGCAGAGCAGAGCCAGGAGAACATTATATACAAACACAGATACATGGATTCTGTGATGACTAACCCTGACAGACTTTGCTCTTCTCAGCAACACAATATGCAGAGACAGTTCCAAAGGACTCACGATGGAGAGTGCTATCTACATACAGAGAAAGAATATGAAGTATGAATGCAGATTGAGGCATACTGCATGCTCACCTTTTTCTCCCCCCGTTTTTTTTCTTTTGCATTTATTGTTGGGTTTTTTTTTAGTTCTGTTTCTTCTTTCTCATGATTCATTCCATTGAGCATAATTCTTCTCCACAACTTCACTAGTGTGTAAATTAATTCAATGCCAAGTTATACATTTAAGTTATATGGGATTCCATGCCATCTTGAGGAGGGAGGCGGGGGGAGGGAGGGAAGAAAATCTGGAACTCAAAATTATGTAGAACCGTGTGTTGCAAACTAAAACTAAAAAAAAATTAAAATAAAAAAATATATGTACCTATAAAAACACATCTACTATATATTCATATAATTATTAAGCTATGTATGTATAAGCTATGTATATAGAGAACCTTTTGCATTCCTCATAAATATTTACATTTATAAATATCAGTGATTAGTTTTTAAGGCTCTTTCCAATTCTAGAAGAAATGAACTTGTCAGTCAGCCAACCAACAGTCAGCACCTACTATGTGCTGGGCACTGTGCCAAGTGCTGGGGATACAAAAAAATTCCAAAGACGGCTGCCCTCAGGAAGCTCAGAGTTTAAGCTGAGGATCCATCACGTCCTTTAAGGGCGCTGGATCCAGGTGCTGCTGGAGTCGAATGCATTTCCTCGTACGTACACGCCTGTCCTGCCACTCTCTTGCTCTAACAATTCACTACTTCTTTCTTGTATGATTTTACTGGTGTAGACAGCTCTAAGGGACCTCTCCATTTACCAATGAAAGCAGGCACCTTCTCTGCCACTGTTTCAAGTTGCCCAGAGCACCAAGGGACTAAATCCCTTGCCCACTGGGGTCACACAGACAGTAGGCATCAGTGGTGGGACTTGAACCCAGGTCTTCCCAATACCAAAGCTATCTATCCATTACAGGCCCCAGAGCCCTTCAAAAATCTTGGGACTGTCATGTTAGGTAGGGAATAAAAAAATCGTGTATGATGATGTACGTGTGAATGGATTGGGGAAACTGAGTCTTAGAGAAGCAATGACAAAGACTCCTTTCAGGCCCCTGCAATGCCTGTGCTTTGTCCTACCTTAAGCCCCCACACTAGCATCGGAGAATCCTCCATGGCAGTGGGGGGGGGGGGTCAGAAAGCACACTATGGACTCCAAGGCTTCACAAGAGGTTTGTTGTCTCCTTTATTGAAGAGTTGGTGTTACTGAAGCCTGACTTCCCAAAGTGATTAGAGACATGAGGAGGGGCAGGAGACGGGCTTTGTTATCCCTACAGTAAGAATACAAATGGCCACGTCAAGAGTCCCCACGGACGGTGTCCCTAGGGGGCCTCATCGGTGATCTTGGCATAGGGGTCTCAGTGGCCGATGTAAAACTACCACGAGCCTAAGTGGGACATGGTGAAGAAGTGGTGCCTAGCCTCTTCTGCAAAGGTCTTGATGTGTCTGTGTTCCTGGAACTCTCTCACCCCAGAAAGGACCCGGGGGCTCCTAAGCTATCCATGCCTCATCCCCAAATCCGGCTATGCTACCTTGGAATATCAGGAGGCAAGAACCAGGGCCTAAGGGAATCAATCCTAGCTCCTCGCCGGGCCTTGGTTTGGCTCAGACCAGGTTCCCAGCAGCCTGCTGCTCCACTGAGGTGATGGGGGAGGGGAGGCCCTTGCCCTTGCCTCTTTCAAGCTCCCTCCCCTCTATGCCATGGTAGGCTTTCTGGGGGGAGGGGAGGGGAATGGGACTCTGGGGTTCAGGCTGGTCTAGACCTTCTTGCTCAAGGCCAGAGCAGATGACAAGCTGTACTCTCAGGAAATCATCTTTGATAGGCCTTCAGTTTCTTCCCTCCCTCCTCCTACAACCACTACCTGATGCAGAGAGAGAGAGAGATGGGAAAAGAGGGAGAGAGAAGGCTGACTAGTGTCGTGCAGAAGGGGAGATGGAGTCTAGGCAATCTTCTTGGGCCATGGTCCAGGACTCAGCAAATGCAGCAGAACTTTGACAGGGCAGAAGGCTTGGGAAGATTTTCAGTGGATGTGGCATTGCAGGAGTCTTCCAATGTAAGGATGGACACGTCTGTAGGGAAAATAAAAATGAAAAATGAGAAAACTTTCAGGTTTACAACATGTTTTCCCCATCCCAAACATAGTCAAACAGAGCTTGCGCTGCAGGACACTTACTTCCCACTGGTTTGTAGGCCTTTCACTCTCCCAATCCTGCCTGTTCTCTAGGGGCCGATTCGTTAATGTCACCGAGAGCCCTTTGGGACCCCAGCAAGTCCAACGAGCCGGCACTGAGCCCTCATTCTGCATCCCCCTTGCCAAAGTCTTCAGATGTCAAAATACTATGTGATATCTACAGCACTCCATGAAGCATAAATGCATTTTAAGAGAACTTGAATGGACAGGCATTATAGGAAACTCCACCTTAATTAGATGGTGAAACACTTTTCTAAACTTAATCAACATGGTGCCCCTTATGGCATCAAAGTCACGCTCTAGCTGGTTATACCAAGCTGGAAAGGGTATGAGTATGGTCCTGATGATGGACTGTGTGTCTGGCTTTTTGAGGGCCACCCCAAATTCCAGAAAGATTTGTCCCAACAAGCAACGCTGATCATTGGCTGAGCCATGGAAAAGTCGGGCTCTGCCTCAGTGGAAGGAGCCCTGGGGAGGAAAAAATCACAGGGGATCTTCTGAAATCCTGTAGCAATCCTCTGTGTAGTCATTAAGGAGAATCCTATAAATGAACAGTGACCTATGGGATGGTGTGGCAGAAAAGGATAGGACCGAAAGACTTGAATTTGAGTCCTATATCTGCCAATGACTAGCTGTGTGACTGTGGGAAAGTCACTTAACTTCTCTAGCCTCAGTTTCCTCATCTGTAAAATGGAGATCGTAGTATCTGTACCACCTACTTACAGGGTTGTAGTAAGAAAAGCAAAGGAAAAGAGGAATGAGAAAGGATGGATTGTGTAAGGTCAAAGATTTGCCAGAGGGGAGAGGATAACAAAGTGATGCCTGAAAGCCCAGCAGGGCCCAGTCCTTTCCCCCTGGAGACCCACTCAGGGCAAGGTCCTGGCACATCCCCCAACATGAGGGAGGTGAGGCTGCCCAACAGCTTAGCCTTGGGAGGGGGAGAGGCCAGGAGGGCAGGAATGTACAGCTGTGGAAGGAGAGGAGGCTAAAGAGGGAAGAAGATTCTCAAAGGCAAGAGATTGACTGAAATTGGAAAAAGAAGATGAAAAACCTGAAACATTAAGACAGAAAGACTGAGACAGGGAGGTTGTGACCTGCCAAAGTTCATTCACATAGCAAGCACTATAAGTATGAGACATGAGATTTGAACCCAGGTCCTCATGCCATCACTCTTTCTAAGGAAAATGAGCCAAAATGATCAGATGAGAGGGAACCTTTTGGCCCATTCAGAAACATGTGGTGACATTAGGAAACTATAGAATGGTTCAAACAAAAAATGAAATTGATAAAAGAAATTAGGAATGAATTTAGGGTGAAACCAGACCTCTCTATATAGAATATTTTTAAAAAGTAGAGTAGCAAAAAATTGAATTCATGATTGAACAAAATACTAAAGTGAAAGAAAATTTAGGACAAGGCAAACAGCAACATTGTTGGTATACCTGAATTCAACAAGAGCCAAAACTACTGACCTCAAAAGCAGGAGGGGAGAAATAACTTAAGGATCATAGTTCTCCAAGAAAAATATGATAATTCTAAAGACTCAAATAACATAATAATGCAGGAAATAATATAAGATAATGGTCCAGAACTTCTAAATACAAACAATAAGGCAATCATTTGAGACAATCACAGATTTCTGCCAAGGAGAAAAAAATAGGCCTGTACCAAATTCTAAGTAGCTCAAAATATGAAGTGATTAAATGGAACAATTTCAATGAAAAATATCAACAAATTTTACAATCAGTAAAAAGATAAACCTTCAAATGTGAAAGAAAGGCAATCTGAATAATATATGATTAATCCACATACATGAGAAAACACCAGAAAAAAACCAAACAGTAGATTCCAAAAAGCAAGGGAGTTCAAACTATTACATCAATACAGAATGATAAGAGGTGGAACAGAATTTACTATTCATAGATGAATTCCCAGAAACCTGAGGTACAATCATATTATCAAAGATCAAAATTATTAATTTAATTAAAAACAAATTCACAAATCAAGATAGATAAACAGGTAAACTACATTATGCTTAAAGGAACTGTAGGTAATGAACAAATATCAGTATTAAACATATAGGCATCAAATGGGATAGCAACAAAATTAATAAATTTTAACTGAGTTGCAAAAAGATAAAAATAGTAACAGTAATTGTAGGAGACTTTAATTTTCCTCTCTTGGAGGTAGACAAATCTAACATAAAGATAAAAAGGAAAATAAAGACCTGAATAAGGTATTAGAGAATTGAAATCTGAAAGAAATGGCATCTTATGAATGAAATTGTTAAAAATATATACCAAAAGAAGATCATTGATAAGATATTCAGAGCAGCATTTCTTGTAGTAGCAAAGAATTGAAAACAAAGTACATGCCCATTGACTGGGAAATGGCTAAAGTGTGATATGAGTGTAATGGAGTATCACTGTGCTTTAAGAAATATT
Organism: Phalanger gymnotis; assembly: GCA_028646595.1. Taxonomy (NCBI): domain Eukaryota; kingdom Metazoa; phylum Chordata; class Mammalia; order Diprotodontia; family Phalangeridae; genus Phalanger; species Phalanger gymnotis. The sequence continues at coordinate 716,767,947 of CM053622.1, forward strand.
GAATGTGATGAATACGGAGAAGCATGGAATGATTTGAACAATCTGACACAGTAAAGTAAGCCGAGCCAAGAAAACAATATTCACAATATCTACAGTGTTAATGGCGGGGGGACTACAAAAAAAATAAAAAGTAAACGTTTAAAAATGGTAAAAAAAAAAAAAACCAAACAAGTGTGGCTCCAAAGAGATATGAAAAGATAGCCCCTACCCTATTCCTTTGAAGAAGTAGGTCAATAAGTGTGATATATTGCATATATTTTCAGAATTTTTTTTGATATATCAATTTTGCTGATTTTATTTCTCTTTTTCTTTCCTTTGTTGTTGTCCAGACATTTCGGCTATGTGAAACAGTTTGTCACCCCTTTTAGGGTTTTCTTGGCAAAGATACTATGCCATGTCTTTCTCCAGCTCATTTTACAGATGAGGAAACAGGGTTAAGTGACTTGCCCAAGGTCACACAGCTAGTTAAGTGTCTGAGGCCAGATTTGAACTTAGGGATGTGAGTCTTCCTTACTCCAGGCCCAGCACTCTATCCATTGCATCACCTATTTGTTTTTTTTTTTTTTTGGATGCCTCTCTGGGAGGAGGAAGGGGGAAGAGTACTGGGAGAAATTTTGGTGACATAAAAACCAAAAGATATCAATAAAAAGTTAAAAAACAAACAAACATACTTCTCAGTCCTACATGGTCCTGTTACAAAAAATAGACCATGTGATAGAAATGGTTTAAGAATTATTAAAAAAAAAAAAAGCAGGGCAGCTAAGTGGCTCAGTGGATAGAATGCTGGGCTTGGAGTCAGGAATACTAATCTTCCTGAATTCGAATCTGGCCTCAGATACTTAGTAGCTGATATAGGGAACACAAGCAAAAAATACTAATTTAAATGAAAACTTAATAATGACATCCTGAATAAATAAAAGAACAAATTATAAAATATTTAATAACTATGTGAAAGAGAATGATAATGATAAAACTACATACCAAAATTTCTGAGATGCAGCTAAAGCAATCCTCAAAGGAAAATTACATCTCTGAAGACATACATTAACAAAATAGAAAAAGAGAAGATTAATAAAATGAATACACAATTAAAATATAAAAAATAAAAATGAATATACGCAAAAAGAAAATCCTAAAAATTATATGAGATAAAATGGAAAATTAAAAGAGGACAGAATGGATAACCAAAATTTAAAGATGGTTCTTTGAAAGAACAAAAGGCTTTGAAAAAATTAATAAACCTTACACCAACTTCATCAAAAATAAGAGACAGAAAAATCAAATTAGTAAAATTAAAAAAACTCCAAGGCAAAATCACAACAAATAGAGAATAAAAATAATTGTACACAAGTATATGCTAATAAAGTTAAGAAAAAAAATAGGACTTTTAAAAAAAATACCCAAATTAGCACTCACAGAATAGCCACCTTAAACAATCCAATTACCAAAGGGTGGGCGGGGGGGAAGTCCTGCTTCAGATGGATTTACAGGTAAACTATCAAAATTTAAACAACACTTCCATTGTTATTAGTATAGTTAGTCTCAAAAATTGAAAAAAAAAAAGAAAATGCTCCATTCCAAATTTCTTTTATAGGATAAGTATAATTTTAGTGCCTAAACTAGAGAAGAATAAAACAAAAGAGAACTCTAGATTAGTGTCACTAATGAATATTGGTTAAAAACATAAATAAAATCCTATCAAAAGACCATAGTATAAGTATTCACTACGATCAAGTTGGATATATACCAGGAATGCAAGGATGGTTCAGTGTTAGGATAAAATTAACATAATTCATCATATTAAAATCATTATTTAGAAAACTCCAAACCATGATTAGATCAATAGATGTAGAAAAAGCCCTTGACAAAAAATTCAACACTCTATGCTAAAAACCTTCCAAAGCATAGGTACAAGGACCATTTTTAATATTATATAATGTATGTAGCAAAAACCAAAAGTTAGTGTTTTATTTTACTTTTTTTTCTTTTACAGTTGGAGAAACCAAGAAGCTCCTATTCTCTACTGTTTTTTGACATAGTTGTGGAAATGCCAATAACAGTAAAAGAAAAAATTTTTAACCATAAATACAAAGAGGATTCAAAATTATCCATTTGCTGATGATATGGTGACTTAGAAAACTTCAGAGAATCAGCAAACAAGCTACCCAAAACAACAGCTTCAGTAAAATAGCAAGTCACAAAATAAATCCACAAAACTCAACAGTATTTCTACATAGCTATAACACAATCCATGAAGAAATAATAGAAAGCAAAGTCCCATTCAAAATAACTACAAAATGCATAAAACATCTGAGAGTCAATCTACCAAGGCACACTTAAAACTTATGGAAATACAGTTATAAAACACTTTAAGAAAATTTTATTGATATCTTTTTTAAAATCACCTTCATTTCCAAAGATACCCCCTTTCTCTTCTTTAAAATGAGACATGCCTTGTAACAGAAATTAAGAAGAGAGGAAGAAGAAAAAAGAGAAATCGATTCAGCAAAACTAAGTAACACATGAATATGTTCTGACAGTATATAAAATGTTTCACATTCCTATTCCCCTACCTCTCCAAGAAAGGGAGGATGATATATTTTCTCATTTCTTCTTCAAGGATAAGTTTGGTCACTCAAATTACACAGCATTCAGTTTTATTTATAAAACTTTCTTTAAAGTAACAAAGAACTACTTAAATAATTAGGAGGTATATTCACTGTTTGCAGCTGAGCCCACCAATAGAGAAAAAAATGACATTACTACCTAAAGTAATTTGTAGGTATAGTGTTTACCAATGGAATTGCCAGTGATACCTTATAGAACTAGGAAATAACAAAATTCACTGGAGGAATCGCAAGAGAAATACCTTTTCAAAGTAAGAGGGAAAAGCAAAAATCAATTCTAGACCTCAAATTATACCACACAAAGTGGTAATCGTATCAAACTTGTCAAACTATTTGGCACTAGGTTAAAAACAAGAAAATAGATCAAGGGAACAGGCTAAAAAAGGAAGACTCAGAAAACAATAAATTCCATAACCCAGTATAGTATAAACCTGAAACCATAAATTACTTGGTTAAAAAAAATTAACCAAAGTGTCTGGGTTTTACTGGAAAGACATTTGGATAAACTTCTTATACAATATACCATATGATAAGCTTACAATGGATCCATATCCTGCATATTAAAATATCACCCTATTTAAAAAATGAGAAAAAAGCTATATTTGGTATTTTGTACAGCTATGATTAGGAAGAGAATTCTTAACTAAAGGGACAGAAGTGATCATAAAATATGAAACAGATCATTTCAATCCCATCAAATTGAAAATATTTTACACTAATAATCGATGCAACTAGAATAAAAAGGGAAGCTGTCAACTGGGAAAAAAAAAATTTGAGTCAAAGATTTCTGATAAGGGCCTAGCATCTAAGACGTGTAGGGAACGAACACAAATATCTAAGACCAAAAGCCATTTTCCAGTGGTTAAGTGGTCATACGATATAAACAATTACCAAATAAATTAACATTAACAAAACATTGACAGCCATATGGCTGTTAAAGATTGTCAGAAATCACTAATAACAAGATAAAAGTAAATTAAAATAACCTTGAGGGTTTCACCTGACACCTAGGAAATTAGCAAAGATGGCAAAAGATGGAATAGTCAGTGCTGGGGAGCGATGGGAAGGCAGGCAACCCTAAAATTACAATTGGTGGAGCTGTGAATTTGTACAACCATACTGGAAATCAATATGGAATTATGCTGAGTGACTAAAATGATCCAGAGATCCCACTGCTAGGCATCTTCACTGACATAAAAGAAAATGAAAGGTCTCATATCCACCAACATAGTTCTAGTAGTAGTTTTTGAAGGAGCAAAAAAAAAAGATGGAAACAAAACAGCCGGCCCTGGACTGGGAAATGGTTAAACAAATTATGAAACCTTTCATGTAATGGAATATTGTGGTGCTGTAAGAAATGATGGATATGAAGAATTTAGAGAGACACAGAAATACTTGTGAATGGAAAAAACAAAGCACAACCAGGAAAATACTATATGCAATGACTATCACAATTCAAACTTCCCAAATGGCAAAAACCTGAAACCAAATGCTATGCAATTATGACTACAAGTTTAGCCTTCAAGAAGCGATGAGAAAATGCACCTTCCTATTTGCAAAGGTGAGGGACCTCCAGGGTGGAATACTGCATACACCGTCAGACTTAGACGATGTGAGTGTTAGTTTTGTTCAAGTATTCTCCCTGTTTATTTGGTATTCTTTGTTATAAGGGAGGGCATAATGGAGAGGGGGAAGTAAGAGATATGTGTGGAGATGAAGATGATGTAAAAACCAAGGACAGCAACATAAATTAAAAACCGGAAAAAAATTATCATTGGGTTGAAGAAAGTGGAGAAATTTAACCTGGATAACAGTAGAGTTTGGGCAGAGGCCTGATTCGTCTCTTCAAATATCGGAAGGGCTGTCGTTTTGAAGAGGGATTAGATTTGTTCTGTTTGGTTCTGGAAGGCAGAACCAGAACCAATGGGTACAAGTTATAGTGATTCAGATTTTGAATCAATATAATAAAAAAAATTACTGAAAACTTCTGCCTAAAAATAGAATGGACTAGGGAAGAAGGGAGATGAGTTTCCTGTAGTGGATGGTCTTTCCAGGGAGAGGCTGGTGGATGCCCTTTTGGAGGGGAAAACCTGCTTTGGGTGGGGGCTGGATGAGCTTAGAGCTTAGGGCCTTTATGGCTCGAAAATAATGTCGTTTTGCACAATGTGTCCACATAGCAATTCTCGTCTAAAAGTACTGAGCGTTTTAGGGGACTTCAAGTCCAGTACAATTCAAAATTGAAAGTGTAGCTATCAAAAAAAAAAACAAAACGTCTAGAGCCAGAGAAACAGTCATCCAGTTTTGCTCAGCCCTAATCAAACCCCACTCTAGAAAACCGTGGTAAAGTCTCCGAGTCCCATGGAAGGGCTGACCTTTGAGCAGGTCTAAAGAAAGGTGATGATTGTGGGTGGTGGGACAATGCTGTTGGAGACATTAGTGACGTGTATCCTGGAGAAGTAAATTCTGGGGAATATAATCGGATCATCTGCAGACTAATGGGGATTTACTTCTAAAGCCTAGTCTAGCTCTTCATTCCAAGTTATCAGGAGTAGGATTTCAGCTTCTTTAAGGAAGCATTTCTACATAAGGGACAACCTAGTTAAATTCTGGAATGTATCAAAATTATGTAAAGCCTAGTTGTGTGTGGAATTTATTAAAAAAATAACCATTGGCATTAGATTCCACATGCAGGGGATGCCTTTTTTTCACCTATTTCAAAACATGGTTATGTGTCCAAGAGGGTTTGGGGCCACGATTCCAAGAGGGAGAGGTTTCTATGGCCCTGAGGTCACAAGGGGGAAGGAGAACGAGAGATGGTGGTACCCCTTGCAGCTCTGTCGCTCTGAGATTCTCCCATCTGCATACCTAGTACTTCTTCTTCATCTGATCCTTTCCCAGTGTCTTTGCTTATGCTTGTAGGAAACATATTTCCTGAAGAGAGGGGGGAAAAGAAGTTAAAAGAGGGCAGGTGGTGATAAATGAAGACGGGAGGGCACAGTGCCCCTTCCAGCTCTGGGCTTCTGGACATCCACCTCTCCACTTGGTCGTCTGGGTTCCTCTTGGATTTCTTCTTCCATCTCTTTTGCCCTTTCAATTGTACACACGTTTTAAGGGAGGGTGCTAGGAAGGCTGAGTGATGGCTACATTTTTTGAGACTGGCACCATCTGCATTCTATATACAAAGTTCTCAGATGGGCATCAAATCTGGACATAGCATTAGACAACCTAGTTTCCAGATGAAGGAGGTAAGAGTCTTTGTCATTTTTCTGATCAGATGACATCGAAAGTACGGAATTCAGTTTGGGGTGCCATCTTTTAGGAGGGACACTGACAAGTTGGAGGGTGCCCAAAAGAGGGCAACTAGAATGGTGAGAAGCCTGGAAACCAATGCTGTTGACCCTCCTCCAAATTCTCTGTAGATGTATGAACACATTCTGCACCAGTATGTGACACAGACTCTAGTTGGAGAGAGCCAGAGAAAGGAAGTCCTATAGGTGTTTTCCCTATAGTCAGTTCCTGCTCCTTGTCTATTTAGTTCATATGTAATTCCTGTTCCTCTTATTACCATCTCTACTCACCTTGCTTCTCAGCTTTTTGTGAAGGACAGAGGCAATAATCACACCTTCTGCATTTCAAATTCTGAGAGCTGCTTTTAAAGTTTTAAATCAAGGAGGTCTTCCCATGGCCCATTACTGCACCATTTTCAAAGACCTAGTCTATCTAGAGCTGTCAGAGGAGTAATTATTCTCTCTCCTTCCACCCCAACCCCTTCCAAATAGCTAGAACGTAGTAAGTTATTATTTTATATATTGGTGGGGAATGAGGGGAAGTTGATCCAGACACCCCTAACCAATTGACTCTCCCCCTGCCCCATCCATAGCCCAGTTAATGAAATTACAAAAGGAACAAGCAACAGAGACAGTGAGATACTAATGTCTTAAAGTGCAAATAAGGGTTTTCGTTTTTGCTACCCTTTTATGAAGAATTTAAAAAGTTCTTCCTTGATGGAATTAGAAGGACAGCTTGCCACTGGATGGCATTCTTTGGTCATCCAATGGCCAAAGATCAGATGCAACCTTAGAAGCCTTAAAAAAACCCCAACAAACAGGATATATTCACTAGACGGAGTGTCACAGCTGGAAACAGCTCCAATGAGTGTGACGTCTGTTAGCACAGAAGATAATAAACTAGAGCGGAAGAACCCAGGTGTTGAGAGGGGATTCCTTATGCCTTTTCCCTTGCGCCTCTCCCAGAGGGCAGTGGAGAGGATTTTTCTTTCCTCTCTTCTCCCCCCCAATGACGTCATATAGAAGAGCTGCTTGGTGGGAGCAGAGACATTATCCAACAGGGAACAGGGGGTAAAGACAGAATCAGTGGATGGCAACACCTGGCAGCCATCTAAGGAAGAAGAGTATTAGCCTCAGCAGCTGGAAGCCGCAGAGATGGGCATACCCAGGGAGCCTAGCTGAGAAACCGGCTCCACTCGGCAGGAAGCAGCGTAAGGACACCGTGAGATAAAGAATATTGGGTCCCACAGTGCCGGGGGTGGAGGCGGTAAGCTGTCCTGGCCACACGTAGGCCTCATCACCATTCAACTCCATGGATGTGCCTGCTCTTCCCATGGCTGATGGGTGTATTTGTGGGGAGTGTGCCCCAGAGGGGAATGTTATGTTGCTATGTAGCTATGACATCCAAGCATTTCGCTTCCCTCTGAGCTAAGTGTATGTATTCACTGACTACTGAATGTAAGCATACTTGTTGGGACCCATCATAGTTTTAGGAATTCATACCCATGAACCTTGGGCAATATGTAACCCTTTGGGGGTCAACTTATCAGTGCAGAGGTCTAGTTAGAAGGGTAGCCCGGGGATAGGGTGGGGGATCCATAGAATTAGAATATTGAGCACTTCTTAACATCATGTCACAAAGATGAAAGAAGACCAAACCTAAAAAAGCAAAAACTCAGGAGAAACATCTGACAGATGTGTCTACTGAAAAGGAACTCTGCTTGCCCCTCTTGGGAAGCACTAATATTGATGGGTGGAAGTTATAGGAAGATGATCCTCAGCTCAGATAAGAAGAAACTTCCCGAAGAGGAGTGAGGACTTTCCTTTCTTGAATCAATTTTTAAAAATTAGTTCATGAGTATTTGTTGAATAAATGAAAAGGAATGTCTGATACTGGTTTAAGGGGATGAAGAGGTTTGTGGGTCCCCAGGGAGCTCTGAGTCTCTGGCCGAGGACACCCAAGACCCACCCAGATGTTCTCAGGAGTAAAACCAGGAGAAGGGGGAAATGGGGGAGGTCTCAGTGTTCCTTCTAGACCTGGGGTTCTGGGTCTTCCCTGTCAGGTTACCTTGCATATCTTCATCGTTTGATCCCATCACACTCTCTGTGCTCAGGCTCCTGGTCATTTTCATGTTTTCTGAAAAGAGGGAGAAGAGGAATTTGAAAGTGAGTGAGGCAGGCAGAGGAAGCGAGGTGGAGATTCTAAGATATGTCCTCTGCCCTCTTCTTCTTGGGCCACTGGCCAGTTAACTCCTCTCAGGGTCATTCCTTCTAGACTTCTCAGGAATGTGCCAGTTTCACTTTATTTGCTGGAGGGGAAGAGGAGGCAAAACTTTTTAAATAACCCAAGCCTGGGCTTGAATACCTGCCCTGGGTACACAGACTGACAGTGCCCCCACAACTCTGCCCTAGGACCTTTCTTGATCAGTATACGGTATCCCCTAAAATCTCATTATCATTTTAAAGCTATTAATACCCTTAAAACATAAAGTGGCAGTGAGCCTTTGGGGACATCCTCTATCTAGCCATAGCCTCACACCTAATAAGCGCTGATTAACTTTTCATGCTTTTATGAAGTACTCAGGCAACTTGACACAGTGGAATGAACACTAGACTTAAAGAGTCAGAAGGTCTGGTTATTTCCTCTTCTGAGCCTCCTAATACTTACATCCCTCCTTCCTAGAGCTGTTGTAGAAAGTGTTTTGCAAGCTCCAGAGGGCTAGAGTAATGGGGGCCATTATACTAAAACACTTCACCTGAGATAGGTAAGGGGGTGGGGCCGGCTGGACAAGATTCTCTCTGAAGGGCTTCTCCAAAGCCCTATTTCCTCACCAATTAAATACCCCCCAACTCAGGGGGAGGCAGATGTCTAGGTGCCGGAAGATTGCAAGACAGGGGGGTGGAGGTCTGACGAGTAATAAACGAGATCCTGGCCACTGGAGGGAAAGTCCTACCGCACTCTACCTAACCCACTAAGGCTCCCAAATCAAGATGTCAGGATGTCTGCTTCAGAGGACTTCTAAGAAAAGGTGTCCTGGGGTAATGAGAACATAGATTAAGAAGGGAAAGGGATCTTGGAGGTCACCTAGTCCAAGCCCCTTGTTCTATAGATGAGGAAATTGAGGCCCAGAGAGGTTAAATGATTGCCCAAAGCCACACAGGTAGCAACCGATAGAGAAAAGGTCCTAACATCTCTTCCAGCCCTACCACCTACTCACCTAGTTTCATTTCTAAGAGGGAATCCCAATAATCTGCTGTGCTTTTGTCAGAAGAACTCGGTGATACTGAGGAGAAAGGAAACAGGTGGTAAAAACAAGCAATGGGGTAAACCAGTATGTTCCTACACAGGAAGGAATCAGTCCCTGGCATATTCCAGTTCCTTATGGGGAAACACGTTCTGTACTAGACCTCATACATGTTCTTTCTTTTTTAAAATAATATTTTATTTTTCCCTCAGTTACAAATAAAGACAATTTTTAACATTTTTTAAAATTTGAGTTTTTTCTCCCTCTACTCCCTCCAAAATAGTAAGGAATTTGACATAGGTTAAACGCAATCATGCAAAACATATTTCCGTATTAGTCATGTTGTAAAAGATGACATAGACCCAAAGGAAAAAGAAACACACACAAAAAAGGGGGAAAATAGTCTGCTTTGATCTGCATTCAGACACCATCAGTTCTTTCTTTGGAAGTGGACAGTACTTTTCATCACCTCATACATTTTCCACATACCTTTCACATCTATTATCTAATTCGGGCTGCCCTCAAAAATCGGCATCACTTTACAGATGAGAAGACTGAGACACAGCAACGGCCTGGGAATGAAGGGGCTGAGGCTCTGGGTCCCCGGCCCAGCCCTGCTCAATGTTTTCATTGTCTCCTTACCTGGTACTTCTTCCTGATTTTCGTTGTTCTTATTTTGTTCTTGGACCTCCTTGATATTCTCTTCGATATCTGTAACCCCGGACATTGGAAATTCTGGGGAAAGAGAAAAGTCAGCAAAGGATGAAACCAAATAAATAAGTGACCTACAGAAGACCAAAAGAAGTCACCGGACACATCGGAGTTCTTGGAAATACACCCATAGCTCCCCAGGTCTGTGCTTGTTCCATCCCTCAAGTCACAGGAACACAGATCTAGAACCCAAGCAACCAGAAAGACCACCTAACTTAACCTTGTCAGCGACCTGTCCACAGTTAAGCAGGTAAAAGTAACAGAGCTTGGGATTTGAACCTAGGTCTCTGAATTCTAAATCCAGCAATCTGCCAGTCAATCAATGCACCTATCGATGCTCTCACAAACACCCTAATTACTAATTTCTCAATCTATTCCCCTCCCATGAGCTACTCCTCCACCCCACCTCTGCCACACACAAAGACGCACCTTCCCTCACAAGTACGCCACTTCCATGCTCAAGAATTCCCCAATCCCCTTACCTGACCATAATGTACAGACTTTCCACCTCTCCCCATCTTCCCTTACCGGACCCGACTTTTTCCACACTGTGACCTCCCATCGGTTTTCTCCCAGGCCATCTCCCCTGCACTGGCCACTCTCTTTTCTCCTCCCCACGATCCCTTGGTGAACCAATTTCACTCTATATTGCCCCTCTTCTCTTGAGTTTCCGGCTCCCTGACCAAGCCTCAGCATCAGATAACTGTCCATCATTTCTACCTATGTGCTGCTGAACAAAGATGGAGGAAATCACACAACTGTTCCAACTGGGTCCACGGCAAATTTGTATTACAGAGTCCCAAACGGGCCCTCACTGCCACTAGGCAATTCTAGATCTCCCTCTGGACTCACTCTCCCACTCTCCGCAGTGGCTCTTTCAACTCTTACCTCCCATGGCTCCTTCTTAGACCAATCTCTTAGATGAAAACTTGGTGTCATATTTTATAAAAAAAATGAGGCTCCTTCTTGTCCTCTCTTGCTCATCTCCTATCCCTCAAGTGCCTTCTGCCACTCTTTCCATCTTCGCTCCTATCTCACATGAAGAGGTGGGCTTACTCTTTACCAAGGCTAACCCTTCTGGCTGCTCATTCCATCTTGTTTTCTCCAAGATTGCCTCCTCTGTCAGCCCTGCTCTATCACTTATTTTCAATCTGTCTGCTGGCTCCTTCCCTGACCTGTGTCTTTCCCATCTTTCCAAAACCCCTGACTCAATCCCTCCAACCCCACTAACTGTAGACCTATATTCTTCAGCCATTAGTGTCTAAGTTCCTTGAGGACATCTACAATAAGTATATTCATTTTCTCTTCTCTCACTCTTTTCTTAACCCCTTACAATCCAGCTTCCAACTTTGTCATCTCACCAAAAAAATGCCCTCTCCAAAGTTACCAAAGATCTGTTAACTGCCAAATCCAATGTTCTCTTCTCAATCCTCCTTCTCCTCCATCTCTCTGTAGCCTTTGAGACTACTGATCATCCTCTTAGCCTCAATACTTCCTTCTCTCTAGGTTTTCAGGATACCGTTCTTTCCTGGTTTTCCTTCTACCCATCTGACTGCTTCTTCTCTGTCTCCTTTGTGATCTACCAATCTTCTTCAAATAACACCCTCTAACCATAGGTGTCCCACAGGGTTCTATCCTGGGCCCCTTCTCTTCTCCCTCTGTACTTCCCTTGGTGATCTCATTAGCTCCCACAGATTAAAGAATTACCAGCATAGAAATGATAATTAAATCTCTCTATCCTGTTCTAACCTCTTTGCTGACCTCCAATCTCACAGCTCCAACAAATTTCAAACATCTGGCAAAACAGCCTTACTCTACTTGTTCAAGTGATCCCGTTCCTTCCTGTCCCCTCCAGCAGACTGCTCCCATGTCATCCCCTCTCTCACTTCTTTTCAATCTCTCCTTGTCTGCTGGATCCTTCCCTACTGCCTACAAACATGCCCATGTCTCCCCCACCTTGGGAAAAACTCTCACTTGATCCTGCCACCCCCACCAACTATCACTCTTCTATCTCTTCTGCCCTTTGTTGCTGAACTCCTCAAACAGGTTGTCTAGAATAGGTGCCTCCACTTTCTCTACTCCCATTCTCTTCTTCTGACCTTATCCTTCCACTGAAACAGCTCTTCCCAAAGTTACTGACGATTTCTTAGTCACTAGATCCCCCTTGTCTGCCACGCATTCCAAGTCTTCCAATTTCTGGCTTTCTTCAAGGGCCAGCCTATGCTCCCCCTTCGACAAAAAGCCTTTCCTGTTCCTTATGTATGCTGGTGTTCTCTCCCCCCTAATGTTTCCACGCATGTCTTCACTTGTTTATATGCTGCATCCCCAAGTAGAATGAAACTCTCTCAGGGCCGGGGACTCTCTTCCATTATTTCTCAGTATCCCTAATGCCTTGCATACCATAGATGCTTAATAAATGCTAGCTGGATTGGTTCAAATTCAGCAAAAGAAGCTGAGAAGGAGCAGATGGATGAGGAAGGGAAAAATCCAGTAGAGTGTCAAGGAAGCCAAGCTTCCTACAGATCTATACGTGGTGCCTTGGGGAGGAGGAGACAGTTAAAAAGAGTTTTCAGAAGACAGTCTCTACTCTCCCATGAACTGAATCACAGGATTGAGAGCTAGAAGGAACCCCAGAGAGCCTCAAGTCCAGACTCCAACACCTATGGAAGGGGCAGTGTGGGGCAGTGGATAGACCTGGCTTCAAACGCCACATCTCACACTTCTCTGAGATTCCATCTCATCTGTAAAACGGGGAGATCAATACCCATAGTCCCTGCCTCCTTGGGTTGTTGGAGGTTCCAAGGAAACCGTTGAGCCAAGTGCACTGTGTAAATTCTTATGACACAGGAAGAAAGTGAAGCCCGGCAAGAAGCAATTTGCCTGTGGTCATGCACCGTAAGGGGGAGAGCTGAGAGCTGAACCAGGTCCTCTGTCTATGAGAGTTGTGAAAAGGAGACATGAAGCAGCCAGAGAATAAGAGAAGGCGCCATTTAAAAGCTATTAGCCTTCTCAAAAGATGTGTAAATGGAATCCTGATTTGGCTAGTCGTTAACATAGCACGGCTTGGCAAGCCTCTACTGTGGGGAGAATGAGTACGATGATGCTGATGATAACTGGCACTTATATAGTGCTTTAAAGTTTGAAAGCAGATATATGATTTCTGTATAGTATTGTGTATATTTTATGTATATGTACGTATTACGTACCATATAGTATTACATAATATCTGCATATGTGATAATTGCACATGTAATATTATATATTTCAGTCACTTTTCAAGTTGTGTCTGACTCTCATTGACCCCATTTGGGGTTTTCTTGGCAGAGATACTGTAATGGTTTAGCATTTCCTTCTTCAGCTCATTTTACAGACAAGGAAACCGAGGCAAACAGCGCTAAGTGACTTGTCCAGGATCACATGGCTAGTGTTTGAGGCCAGATTTGAACTCAGGAAGGATTCTTCCAGACTCTACGTTCGCTACTCAATCCACAGCCCCACCTAGTTGCCCCTAACATTATATGTATATCATACAAATATATGTATATATAATACGGTATGTATGCATAGATAAAAAAAACCTCATTTGATCCTCACAACAGCCCTATGAGGGAGCTCATATTATCCTCTTTTTCCTGAGAGAGGCTAAGCAACTTGCCCAGAGACACTCAGCTAAGTAAGGGATTTAAACTCCAGTCTTCCAAGCCCAGGGCTCTGTCCACCACTCCACACAGCTATCTCCAAAGATCACGGTGTTCAGGTAGAAGAAAAATATGTGGCATGATGCTACAGGTGATGAACGAAAAGGGAAAGAAAACCACAGTTTACAGAGACTGATCGCAGGCCAGTCTGTGTCTGGTTGCACTGAGGCACCCAGGGGCATGCTGTGACACGTGGCGGGGAGGGGCTCAGGACATAGGAGGTTCCTGGGGGCCACTCATAAGTATGTCAGGGAACCTCAGAGGAATCTGAGACCACTCCACTGGGGCTTCCCTGCTGACTCCCCTCACACGAATCTCCCAACTCTACCTACCTGGGTTTGAGTTTTTCTCAGTCGATTCACACCATCCTTTCTGTCTCCACCTGTAATAAAGAATGAAGCAGTTTACCTGTGGAAGCAACTGGGAGGGATTTTAGAGGCCATCAAATCCCAAGTATAGACACACCCCAGAAGTAGTTTTCTGCCTGTGCCTGAAAACCTCCAAAGGGGGGGAGCCCCCCCCACCCCTTTCTCAAGAAAACTTGGTCCAGCAGCAGCAGCTTCTCCTGACATCAGGCCTAAGTTTGTCATTCTTCCCTTTGGGGATGAATGGGAAAAAAGCCTAATCTCTCATAGCATCCCTTCAAATATATGAAAAAACAGCTACCACCTCTTGATTTTAAATTAATGAGATTATCACAGCAAAGCACTTTATACCTTGCTATATAAATGCTAGCAATTCTAAGTTGTAAATAACCTAAATGAGATAGAACAAAGGGCAAGAAAGGCAGCAAGGTATGGGAGGAAATGCCAGATTTGTAGTTGGACTTGGGTTCGAATTCCAGCTCTGATATTTACCACCAGAGATAAATTTGGACCTTATATAGACCTTCCTCTACAAGATGGATCACCTCTAAAGCTTTTAGCACTATGAACCTAAAGAGAAGGCAACTGTAGGAGGTTAAGACATATGAAGGCTCATGGGAAGGAACGCCTGAATTTGGCTCCAGCCAGATCTATCAACCAGGACAAGGCAGAGCCACCCATTCTGAGCCCCTCAACCAAGGAGTCCCTGCCATGGAGTTTTTAAGCTGGAGAGGTGGTCTTCTGTGAAAAGCCTGCATCCAGTAATATGGGAGAGGTGGAGTCCATTACCTAATCCAACCACAAGGGGCAGCCCAGTGTGGCAGAGGGAACAGCGTCCCGCCAATTATGAGAACTGAGGTCTAGTCCCAACTCTGTAACAAATCCACTGCACGATCTTGGCTAAGTTACTTCACCTCTCCAGTTTTCTCATCAATAAAATGAGGAGAAAGGTTGGATGATCTTGAAAGCCTCTTAGTAGGGCAGCCATTGGAAAAGAGACTCCATGGCAGTCAAGGTCTCTGGATGGGATGGTGCTGACAACGTGGCTGTATGGGAGAAACAGTCTGCTGGGCATCAGAAGGCAGGACTTCAATGGTCTTTGCTGGTCTTGGCCCTTATGGAGATGATGGTCATGTTGAGGCTTTCTCGGCTCTCTTCTCCCCCTTGCCTTTCATATCTAATCATTATCAGGTCCTATTGATTCAACTTCTGCAACACCATCCACATCTGTCCCTTCCTCTCTAGTCTTACAGTCACTAGGCCAGCGTAGGCCCTCGTTACCACCTATTGTGGCAACCTCCCCAAAGTCTACCTGCCTCCATTCCCAGCCCCCCACTTCGAACCATACTACTGCCACAATAATCTTTCTTATTCATCAACTTGGTTTTTTCTGTACTCCTCTGCTCAAGCCCCCTTAATGCTTATTATCTTCCCAAGTTCCTTTGCCTGGCTTTCAAGGTTCTCAACAACCTGCTCTTCTAGACATCTCATAGTGCTCCTTTCCAAACACACTGTCACTAAGTCTAACTGCATTACTACACCCTGCTACCCTCTGAACTGCTACACACTTACTGACCTCTGTGCTTCTGTTCACATTCATCGAAATTCAATAAATATTTATCATCTCCTATATGCAAGGCACTGAGTGCTAGACAAACACAAAGGCAAAAATAAGCCAGTCCTCGACTCCAACAAGTTTACGTGCTGGGTTGATTGGGCGGAATAAAAATGTGTTATGAATGAATGCGTAAAAGAGTATTAAATTATTCACTCACTAAGTGCAAAATGCTGTACTAAGATCTGGAATACATACAGAAAGCACAACCCCTGACCTCAAGAACCTCACAGTCTAATAGGGTGTATAAAACACCTTTAGGTTTCGGCCAAGGGTAAAACAACAAAGGAGTTGGCCAGTCAGTCACTCAGTAAGCATTTGCTGGCCAGGAACTGAACTAAATGTTGGGGATACAAAGAAAGGTGGGAAAGTGCTTCTCACCCCCAAATAACTTATATTTTAATATGGCAGATCACACGTAGATATCTTGGCACATACAAGATCTATAAAGAGTACATGGGAAGCATTTCCAAAGAGAAGAAACCAGGAGGGGATCAGGGGCGGGTGTAGGGGAAAGAAGGCCTTGTGAAGATGGGAGATAATTGTGTATCTTCCTTGGTGTCATTCCCGTTAGTAAAGCCAGATCAGTATCTAATGTTAGGCCATTTGACTATGCCAACAGCTTTGGCATCCAAAATGGTATTTTTAGGGTCTTCAATATCTATGCCTACTGAGGAGTTCGTATGATAACACCTAGAGGAACAGTCACCAGGCTTCATCTCCGCCAAGGGTTGCCTCCCTGGAGGATGAAGCTTTGGGGCAATCTAGACATGGGGCATACGGGGAGGGGGAAGCTGCAGTTCCCAGAGTGCTTGAGCTTACCGGTTTATACATGGTAGTTGCTTAGTAGTTGATGTTGGAGATGGTAAGGATGGTGGTGGGCTCCTTATCCTCAGGGATTTCTCCCCCGGATGATGGCCAAAGGAGCCAGGCTGGGAGCCAGGCAGGTAACTCTGTGGAGAGCTGCTGGGAGTTCCGGTGTTCTTGGGCTTACCTGCCTGTCAGTGGCAGTTGGTTGGCAGTTGGTGGTGGCAGGAATGGTGGGGCCCCTTATCCACAGGGAATTCTTCCTCCTAGACAATGGTCACTTGGCTAGAAGCAGGCTTGGAGATGCTGCTCTACCAGGGCTCTTGGGTATACCTGCCCTTCGATGGCAGACATGGAGCAGATCAGTAGCATGTGGGGTTGGTGGTGGCAAGAAGGGCATGCCCCTTCACCATAGGGGTTGATCCCCTTGATAACGGCCAGTGCTCATCCAATCTTTATGGAGCCCTCGCTGAACTCTTCCTTGGTTGACTTCCTGACATAGGTCCTACAGCAACTATTCCAAACCTTCTCTTAAGTCACCTATTTTCCCTCCATTCCTTCATCCCTTTCAGGAGAGTGGCAAGCTTTATATAATTTTACTGAGAAAATTCCTTTTGCTTCCCACTGCTGTATCTCAAATGGCTTCATTGTCATGCCCTTACTGTTTCTCCTTTGATCCCATTTCAAGAAAATAGATGATTCTTCTCCTTACCAAGGCCAACTCCTTCTACCTATGCCCTTGATCCCTTCTCCTCCAGATTTCCCCTTTGATCATCTGGGTGTTTTTATAATCTTAAATCTTTATCTACCCATTCTTTAAAAAAAAACACTTTCCATTTGACCTCACCATCCCCTCAAGCTATCATCCTGTCTTTTTCTTCTGAACTCTGGCAGCCAAATTTCTAGAAGTTATATATCCTCATTTCCTCCCAGGTCTTCACCTCCCACTCACTTCTCAATGTTTTGCAATTAGGCTTCTGATCTCACTACTCAGCTGAAAATGTTCTCTGCAAGGTTATCAAAGATCTAACTGCTAAATTCAATGACTTATCTCTGTCCTCATTGTTCTTAATCCATCTTTTTTGGTACTGATGATCCCTCTTTTCTCTGAAACTATCTCCTCCCTTTTTGTTGGTGTTGTCAACCCTACACTTTCTTAAATCTGCCGATTTTATTGGATCATCTCTCAAGGCTCTGATCAAAGCCCTTTTCTTTCTCTACACTATTTTGAGGATCTCACCAAATGATCCCATTTGTCATCCCTATAGCAAATTACTCTCAAACTTATGTGCTGAGCCCTCATTTTTCTTCTGAGCCTAAATACTGTTTTGTCAACTGCCAATGCCACATCTACCTAGGCATGCCCTGAACATCTCAAATGCAACATGTCCCAATAAGATTCTTCTCTCTCTCTTTAAACAGCCCCTCTCTTTCTACATTCCCTATCCTTCTGGACATCTCAGTTTTGCATCCTCAGAGTCATTCTTAATTCTTTATTCTCCTTTATCCACCCCAACACCAATCAAATCTCATTTTGATCTCTGCAACATCTATGTACACATCACTCATGCATTCAGTAAACAATCATCGAAAGCCTCTTATGTGCTAGGCATTGAGTATACAAACACGAAAATCATGCACAAGTAAATGCAAGATGTATACAACCCCTACATTGCCCTAGCAACTGGCAGAGGTGAAGGGGGGGGTTAGGAGAGGCTTCCTATAGGATGTGGCACCTAAGCTGGAGTACATTCACACTTAGGGGCATATAGATGATGATCCAGCCAAGAAGGCTGAAGAGTGGTCAGAGAGGTAGGAAGAAAACCAGGAAAGAGCAATGTCATGTAAAGTTTGAGGAAGACAAGAGTATTCAGGATGAGAAGGTAATACTTTTAAGAATCACAGAGAAGCAAGTAGGATAAAGACTGATGAAAATGCATTAGATCTAGCAGTTGAGGGAATGCAGTTTTGGTCTAGAGACAGGGTTTAAAATCACATGACCAGTAAGGGACCCAGGACTGCAACCTAGCCTCCCAAGATCCTTTTTTGTTCTTGGACAATCAAAACTAAAACCAGCTGCTCTCCAAAGGATACAAGGCTGAAATTGACAAGCAGACGCCAGAAATTAAACATGGTGGCCGGCTAATGCTTGACAGATGGCCACTGAAACTCTTAGATACTTAAATAAGTTGGGGAGTGGGGAGTAAGGACCCAGACCTGTTATGTTTGGGGTGGGAAGGTGTGTTGTTAAGCAAAATTGTCTCATTAGCATGGCTTTTGTTTCTTTTGAGTGGAAGTACTTTCAGCTGTTAAGTGCTAAGCCCCAGGCCCAGGGCCCTGTCAGGTGTGAAACCTGTGTGGGTGTGGATTGGTGACTTAGGAGGGGCCAGCTCAGGAACCAATGGTCTCTGGTCATTGAGGCGGGGCTTGAGAACACC
>CM053622.1:716787239-716833190 GCA_028646595.1 Phalanger gymnotis
GGGGAGAAAATTTGTAATTCAAACACCTGTGAAAATCAATGCTGAAAACCAAACATGTCAAAAATAAATTAAAAAAAAAAAAGGAGAGAGAGAGAGAGAGCTCTTCAACAAACTAAACCCAATTGCTTCTTTGGATGAAATAAGCTATAAGATGCTAGAAAGTTCTCTTTTGAACGTGCCTAGTTGGACCTACTTCATAAAAGTCATTTTTAAGTATGAAAAAGAAACCGATGAGAACATCCCTCACCACGAGTTTCCAATCGTTACCATTGTTGTTGTTGTTTGTCCTTCATTTTCGAAGAGGACCATGGCATCAGGGAAATGATGACATGACTTGCAGTTGACTTTGAGTGAGGGAGGGCTGTGCAAGGTCACCAGCCTCACTTTCTCCTCCAGAGCCAAATATTGCTGATTCTGCCTCCACTGCAACGTCTTTTGCATTGGTCTTTTTCTCTCCTCTCACAAAGTTGCCCTCCATTTCTCTCAACTATTTTATTACTTCTTGCCTAGACTACTGTCATAACCAACCAATTGGCTTTCCTGCATCTAATCTCTCACCCTTCCAATGCAGTTCACAGAACCACTAACATAATCTTCATATGACACACGCATCTGACCATGTAACTCCCTTTTCAAAAAACTCCAATAGCTTCCTCTTGCCTCTAAGATAAAACATAAGCCCTTGTGTTTTGCATTTAAGGGCCTGAACAATCTTGATTCAAACTACTTTTTGAAGTTATTTTCCATTTCTCCCCCTTATATGCTACATTCTGGCTAACTGGACTCATTTGCTTTTTCCAACTTATAATACCCCATCTACCACCTCTGTGCCTTTGAATAGGCACCCTTCCTTCCCCAATGCCTGGAATGCCCTCTTTATTTCCTTATTGCCACCTTTAAAAATCCCCAGTTTTATATTTATAGCGGCTCTTTTTGTAGTAGCAAAGAATTGGAAATCAAGGGGATGCCCATCAGTTGGGGAATGGCTGAACAAATTGTGGTATATGAAGGTGGTAGAATACTGTTGTGCTATAAGAAATGGGGATGATACAGACTTCATAATAACCTGGAAAAACCTACACGATATAATGCTGAGTGAGCAGAGCAGAACCAGGAGAACATTATACACAACCACAGATGAATGGATTCTGTAATGACTAACCCCAATAGACTTTGCTCTTCTCAGCAACACAAGGTGAAAAGACAATTCCAAAGGACTCATGATGGATAATGCTATGTACATCCAGAGAAATAACTATGGAGTCTGAATGCAGATTGAGGCACACTTTATGCTCACCTTTTTTTCCCTTTGTTTTTTTTCTTCTCTTTCTCTCTCTCTCTCTCTCTGTTTTTGTTTTTTTTTTTTTGGTTTTGTTTCTTCTTTCTCATGATTCATTCCATTGGTCATAATTCTTCTTTACAACTTGACTATTGTGTAAATAAGTTCAATGCAAAGTTATATGTGGAAGATATATCAGATTCTATGCCTTCTTGGCGGAGAGAGAAGGGAAAGAAAATCTGGAACTCAAAACTATGTGGAACTGAGCATTGTAAACTAAAAATAAAAAATCTTAATTATAAAAAAAAAAAGAATATCACTTCATATTGACAGCGCTGTGGCTTCAGTGACCAACGGGCTCTAAAAGTCTTTCTTACTGAACCACTTTTGTATCTTGGGGAACAAGGGTTTCAGGTTCTAGCCTGGGAAAAGTTGAGTGTATTGACTTCTAACATCTCTCCACTGCCACCATTAGATTGTAAGTTCCTTGAGAGCAGGGACCGTCTTTTGCTTTTTGTAACCCCAGAGCTTAACACAGTGCCCGGCACACAGAAGGTGCTTAATAAAAGTTTCTTGACCATTACTGCCTATTACATAAAGACCTTGTACACAGGCTTGAGAGCTGCCCCTGAATTTCACGGAACAGGAACCTGAGACCCGGGTAAATTAAGTGGCTAGTCCAAGGTTCTAAAAGTAGCAAAGAGCAGAGCTATAATTCAAGCCATGTCTTCTGACTTCAAATACGATGCTAATTATGTCACATTGCCTTCCTCCAGCTATCATGCAGAGGCTAGAAAGGACACACAGGTCAGCAAGCTTTCTTCAAGGTTCCAACACAGGCCCAGGTGGGTACTGGGGAGGCCAAAGTCCAGCCGGTCAACAGAGCCATTTGAATAGCTCTGGTATTCTCTAAAATTAAAATTGGAAGGCTTGGATTCGTGGATATGATTTATGCAGAGTAACCGTCTCTTCCATTTGGAGCTGACCACGATAAACCAATAAATTCTAATTCCATGCAAGGAAGACTATTCAAGCAATCAGAACCTACAAAGAATGGGAGGGAGGACGAGAACAGGAAAAGGAATAGGCATTTATGGATCACCTACTGTGTGCCACATATTTTGCTAAGCACCTCCTAAGTAATATCTCATTTGATCCCCACAACAATCCTGAGAGGTAGGGGCTATAGTCGTCCCCATTTTATAGTTTAGGAAACTGAGGCAGAGATAAATGACTTGCTCAGAATCATACAACAAGTATCGGAGGCACGATTTGAACTCAATTCTTTTCTAACTCCAGTCCTGGCACTCTATCCAATGAATTTTAAGCTCATCTCTGAAGGTATTCAAGCTGCTGGCATGGAGAAAGGGAAATGAGCACGCCAGGCTTTGAAACAGGAGATAGGAGTTCAAGTGCCAACTTTGCTACTTCCCAGTCGTGAGACTGCAGGATTGGGGGCAAATTGCCTTCAAGTATTTTACCTATGCTTTAAACACTTGAACTAACAAGGCAGAAGCTCCTTTTTTTCCAATTTTGTTTGTTTGTGGAAAACCTTTTTAATTTGATGTAATCCAAACTGCCCATTCTGCCTCTTGTTTGGCCATGAACTCTTCCCTTATCCAGAGAGCTGACAGGTTAATTTCTTCCAAGTTCCTCTAATATGCTTGTGGTATCAGCTTTTATGTCTTAATCACATACCCATTTGGGACTTATCCTGGTGTCAGATATTGGTCCATGCTGTGTTTTCCAGTTTTCTCAAGTTTTCATCAAATAGTGAGTTCTTGCCCCAGTAGTAAGTATCTCTTTTGGATTTCTCAAAAACTAATTTACTGTGTTCATTTGCTTCCATACTTTGCGTATTGAATCAGTTCCACTGACTAACCTCTATTTCTTATCCAGAACCAAACTGTTTTGACAGTTACAGCTTTGTGGAATAGTCTGAGATCAGGTAATGCTAGGTCTCTTTTATTTTTTTCATCAATTCCCCCGATATTCTTGGTATTTTATTCCTCAATATAAATTAACAAATATTTCAGCAGCATATTCAATCTACTATGTATGTGTCACTAAGAGAAACTAATAGTGGTTCTTAATGATATCTCCACTTTCAAGTAAAGTGTATTAAGAGTTGGTAAGGTCCTTAAAGATCATTTATCCCACCCTATTATTTTATAAGATTGAAGTTCCTCCCTAGAAATGAAGATACTTTTCTCAAAGAATACCACGAAATTCTTTTAAAACCCTTGAAGCTAAATTCATTCTCAGGCATAGTCCCAAAAATCTTAAAGTTAGAAGAGTCCTTAGCAATTAGATCATCTTATCCAGTCCTCACCTAGCTCTGTATCTTCCTCTATAGCATCTTCTGTGGAGTACTTCCAGCAACAGGGGTCTAAAATCTATGGCATTTTCTTGAGCTACCCGGTCAATAAAGGAAATGCCACAAGTCTGGTGTGATTTGTTCTCCAGGAACCCATGCTGGCTCCTAGTAGTCACCGCTTTCCTTTCTATGGGCTTACAAATGCCTTAGTAATCCAAAATTTTTCCAGAGATGGATATAAAATTCACCAGCTCAAAGAGAAAAGAATTCAACTCTGAAACAAATAGGAATGACCTTCACACATTTCCATTCCTGTAGCTTCTCTCTGGTTCACCAAGATTTCTCCAAGGCCATGGACAGTGTTTCAGCAATCACATATATAAGGTTCTTGTGAGATGTAGTTCATCTAGACGAGATGACTCGAACCAAGAAGGTATTCTTTCAGAAGTATGGTTTGGCCTGGAAAACCATGTGGTCCTTTTTGAATTCTGTGGACTCAATGAAGACAGCAAGGTGCACTTTGTACTTGCAATGTTAATACAATAGGAAGATCTTCCCCATCCATTAATAGGCCTAGGTGACCCACTCTGAGCTCTGGCCCAGCCCACAGCTGTGATACATCCTGAATCACGGAGCCCATTGGGGGAAGGAAATTTGCTTAGGGGAGGCTTGCTTGTAGGAAGGCTTTCACACTTTTTAGTACTAAGTTGATTAGGCACTGAGTCACAAAGGTTGTGATGCCTTCTGGCTCTGAGAAGTGTATATATGCTTTGAGTTGGGGGCTTGCTTTGGGGGCTTGTTTATGAGAAGGACCTTTTGATTTCCTGGTGGAGACTGAGTAGCCACACGTTCAGAGCTCCTCGACTGCTCAGATGTAGAGGCTCTCTCGATCCATTGGTGTATATGAAGTGTATAGCAGTATTGCTTGATTCATGTAGTCAGAGCCCTGTCTGTTGGTTTTTGTGCTAATTTCTCTACTTGTATTTTCTCGGACGTTCAGGGGGCTGACCTTTCCCCTGAACTACTGAATGTAATTAAAGAAGATTGTTAACCCATTTTTGAGCAGTCTTTCCTAGAAAAGCAGACCAAAGAACCTGTGCTAGCCAGCCATCCCAAGTTTATCCATTCTTATTCTTCTTATACCCCCCAAAAATCAACAAAAATAGATTGTTCTATTGTTATGATTTTTCACACTTAGGAGTTAGCTATCCTTACAGTACTATGTCAGCTTTTGTATTCTTCCAGGGTTACATGCCCTAAATCTTATTTTAATGTGTTCTTTTAAAATTTAGATTCAGCAGAGAAGTCCCTGTGCAGCCACATCTACAGAGAAAGTTACCTCTTTCTTCCCCTCCTCAGAACTATTGGGAAAGCTTTTGAGTCAATGCCTTTTAATTATCAATCTGTGCTACACCTGCCCTTTTCCATGAACGTATTCCTCTAATTATCATAGTGTGAAGAGGACCCTGTTTCTTGAGGTACAAGCTCCACTAGATCCTACCAAGCTAGAAAGATCCCAAGTAGGGGACCAGTAACGAACCATATTTGTCATTCAAGGTAACACGGGGCCTAAGTTCAAAGAGAGATGACCATCACGTTACTTATACTTTTTTTTTTCTTCAGCCATATCAATGCATGAAGACAAGTCTCCTAAAGCAAAGATGGGTCAAGATCATCCTGGAAGAGTACACATTTGGCGAAATCATATATCCTTGAATTAACTCAAGTAATTTAAATTTGATCTATTGCTCAAAAGAAAAATGGTTTTTAGGAAAAATGCAAGTTAGGCAGAGGCTCTATGTATCTCCCATCCACTCCCAAGTAAATCTGAGCCAAGTTAAAAGTTCTGCCCTTTGAGTCAAGCTTTTGGAGTGGGGGGCAAGTCCTTCTGCCTCTGCCTCTGCCACCCATGACCTCCATCATCTCACTTGATTTCCATAGCAACCTTATGAGATTTTACAGATGAGGAAAGTGAGGCCCTTTGATATAAGGTCACATGGCTAATAAATAAAGGGGGCAGGGCGGGATTCCAGGTTTTCTAACTTGGAAGTCCACAACCCTGCCTCCTAACTAACCAAGTCAAGGGTTAGGTCCTTTCGGGTTCTAAATCCTATGAAGCCTATGATCCCTAAAGTCCCAGCCACAGCAGTCTTTGGCCTCTGACTGCACTCTTACTATCCTACCCCTAGCATATGCCCCACACATTCAGACCTACCATTGGTGCGCCTCTATGCCCAAAGAAAGTTGGTTTGGGTCCCAGTGTCTTGTTTTCTTGGAGACAGGGAGAACGTATCCCTAGGGGGATGACGTACGTAATGAGAAGAACGGCCAGGAACAAAATAATACTGACGAACTGAATGGCTGGAAGAATTTGAAGCAGAGGAGAGAGAAGTTCATTCACTGAGGTACAAGCCAGGGGGATTCACATCATGAAGTGCTTTGTCTCATTATATGCCCCCTAAGTTCCACTTCCTACAACAGCTGGTTGGCATTCAACCACTCCTCCTTCATCTTCTTGCTGCCAAAGACCTTCCTCTACCCTCCATCACTGGAACTCCCAAGAAGATCCAGCCACCCCTTAAGTACTACAAATCAAGACGGGATGCCCTTTAGGGCCCAAGCTTTGGTCCTGCACTCTCTCCTGGGAAGTCAATAGTCACAGGAGGGTGCTGGGTGGGGAGAAAAGAGACCTCATATGGACACAAATGCCCCACAACATCCCCTACCATTGCCAAGGCAGAGCCAAGTGTGAAAGTCCTATCCTTCGATATCCTTCCCACCAAGAAAGTACATTCTGCTTTCTTCAAAGTTTTGTCACTCGTCAAAGTTGTTGTGAAAGTTGGCTTATTAACCTCCTCTTACCCAAACACAAATGTGCATGTGGGCAGGGCAGGGGGAGAGGCATGTGTATAGTAGAGTGCCTCACAGTCTGATCTGAGATATGGACTTTCAAGACAGACTACACTCCAAGCCCCAGGCTCTGCCCCTCGTTAGCTCTGTGATCTTGGGGAAACTGACTTCAAAAGGGGAATGGAAGAGGCAGCAAAGCACTATGGGTAGAAAGCTTGTCAGAGCCAGGAAGATCTGGGTTCAGGTCCTACCTCTGACATAACACCGTCAGGACTATATGACCCTGGGCAAGTCTCTTAAATCTCTCAGTGTTCTATCAACTCTGAAACTATAAAGCTTCAGTAAAGAAGCCATTGGCTTACACTACTGCATTGGTAGACAGTCCTCTTACACGAGGAATCCTCCATATGAACTAAAACATAGGTCCAAGTCCCTATTCCTAAAATGACAATGATAATGAAAACATGGTATTTTGAGCACTTTTCTCCACTAAAGTCCTGCTCCAATGTCTCATTACATCATGGAAGTAATCTGGGATTCTTAGGGGCTTTCTCAACAAAGTACAAGCTCCCAGCAATATATCATGACCACACACTTAGAAGAGCCTCCCTAAACAGGACAGGATTCAACATCAACAGGGTAGTCACCAGAAGGCAAATTCTAGGGCCAATCGATCAATAAATGTTAAGCACTTACTATGTGCCAGGCCCTGTGCTTGGCATCGGGGATACAAAAAGAGGAAAAAGGCGGATCACTGTCCTCCAGGAGCTCGCAAACAAATATATCTAAAACGAGCAACGTATGCATACAAGACGAACAGGAAATTAACAGAGGAAAGGCACTGGAATGAGGAGAGAATGGAGAAGACTTCCTATAGAAGACAGAATTTTAGTTGGGCTGTGGTAACCCATGAAATATACAAAAATATAAAATGGCCCTCATTCCTGTGCCTTCCATCTGCTGCCACCATAATGGTGGCAAAGAGGCAGTAAAGGGGGTGGGAGGAGACAAAATCACAACAGGTTTTATACCAGTTAGAAACATTCACTAAACTGTTGGCATTCTGAATGTGGGATCTTTGGTGACTGCCAAGGTGATACACTACTGAAGGAAACGAACTGTGTCCACATCGACATTCTCACAAAAAATGAAATCAGGAGACCTTAAAAAGTTGCAGCTAAGGGCAAATGATGACTCCAAGATTCTCCTTGGGTGTGTGAGTTGGTTTCATCACACACCCAAAGACAACAAGCAGCATGTCATGGAATACTTGGTCCCCTTGCTCTGCAGTTAGTGCTTGGGACAAGCAGACAAGCAGGCTACCATGAAGATAACAACAACTTAGGGGCTTCCAGGTGTCTCTGGTATAGCAGAATGAGCACTGGACTGTAAGTCAGGGAGACTCAAGTTCAAATCCAGCCTCAGACACTTACTAGCTATGTGACCCTGGGCAAGTCACTAAACTTCTGTCTACTTCAGCTTCCTCATCTGTAAAATGTGGATGCATTTTACAGATGCACCTACCTCCCAGGGTTGTTGTGAGAACTAAATGAGACATTTTTTTTATAAAAAGAGTGTTTTGCAAACCTCAAATGCTAGCTATTAGAATTATGATGTAGTTACTTCTACAAGAAGTCTGTACAGAGTAGAGTGGGTGATTCTCATGCTTGGCCCCGTACTGCTTTTAATTCATGCTGGTTAAGGTGTCTGGCTGCCTTACTATACTTGCTGACTCACAGTAAGTTTGCAGTCACTTTTTTTTGACTTGCGAAAGTCACTTGTGGCAAGCTCCTTAAGAGCAGGGACTGTCCTTTGCCTTTTTTTTATATCCTCAAAGATTAGCACGGTGCCCGGCACATGGTAAGCACTTAAAAAACGCTTATTGACGGCCTGACTGCTGTCTAGCCATGACTCCCCCACTGGGTATTTAGAAAGCTGATTTTTTTTTTCTAACCCAAGTATAGGCCTTTCATTTATTCCCATTGATGTTATCTCAGTAGATTCAATTTACTGATCTAAGATCTTTGTGGATTCTCTCATCCAATGCATTAGTTTCCCCTCATAGCCTTGTGTCATCCAAAATTTGATTAGCATGCCTTTGTCCTCTCTCTCACTCGTAGGAGTTGCCCCACTTCCCCGATTTCAATTATCTCCCAAAAGACACTCAAATCTATTGCACCAACCCTTACCTCTAATTTTCATTATCTTCCTAGACTTTTCATAGGCTTCTTTCTGACCTCTGTGCTCCACCTCCATAATAGCTAAAGCTTAACAAAAAAGGAAAATAGAACCACCAGGAGTTTATTAGTTTCTTCTTCTGTGGCTGTCCCATACCCTGATAAAGCCATCCCATACCCTAATAAAGCCGTCCCTCTCTTCTACACAGGCACCACTATCCTCCCCAAACTACCAGAATAACGAAGGAGTTATTCTAGAATCTAGAGGACCTCCAGGGTCCAGGTCTAAATACATGATCCTATGATTGCAGCTATGACTTACCAGTCATCCTGCCTCTCTGGCCCTGGCATAAATGCCTATTATCAGATGAGGCCTCCCAGGGAACATCTACTCTATTCGGGCTGCAGAATTAACTCAGAAGCCCTACAAGCGAGACTGCTTCTACTCTGGAAACAGAGAATACAACCATGCTTGGGCTTGTCATCATCCCTGAGGAGTTTAAGGAGAGCTGGTGACCTGGCAAATTGGGCAAAGGGCTAATAACAAATCAAATACAAAGCTACTCCTGGGGACAGGGAGGGGAGTGTGGCAGACTAGAGCTTTGTCCTAATGTAGAGGCAGCTGACATTGGAATCTGCAGTCCTTCAGCAACATACAAACAGCACAGCTTAATACTTAGCAGGGGCAATGGGCTAGGTTCTGGAGCAATGATTGCATTCATAGAACTCTAGGGGGGGAAAAGGGCCTCCACCTATGCCCACTGGCAACTTCCCTGCAATTTAGAGTCTTAAAGAGATGCCTAGAGCTAAGAATGAGAGGCTAATGTATGTCAAGTGGTTGTCAAGAGGCTTGGACTTGGAAGCAGCTCTTCGTGCCGCTGAAGGCTCAATCTCTATACATGATACCTCCCTGCCTCTCAGTAAGAATGGTTAAAATCATAAACTATCCGATAGTGGGATGGGAGTAACTGCTCTCCCACATCAGTCCCCTATACTACACGTTATCCTCCGGAGCTGAGAGTGGTATTTGTTCCGAACACATCTCATGGTACTCGGCAAGACGGTCAATATCTCCAGTCACGACTGGTCAAGAATCCTCCTGAGCCCTTCTCCTCTGGCAAAGTCTCTAAGGGCCCCCATGACCTGTGTTTTCCTCCCTACTGCCCAATAAACTCCAGGTTTATGCAACTCGGCCTACCTTTTCTATTCAGCTTGGCAAAATAGAGGGCGACAGGCCATGAGAAAACTACTATCATGCATATTCCAAAGAGATGAACATAAGGAGCAGTTATCTGCCAAGGAAGTCAGAATATTAGGCCGAGATCAGTTTCTAATCGACATACAACTATGACCTTTTTGGAATATGCTTACCTGTAGTGATACCTCAGCAGCTTTCCATTTTTCCTCACAAAGTAAGTTTACGGTTACAAAACCAACGATGCATATGCTCAATACCAGCAGGGTGCCAATCTGCAAAGACAAACACCTTGTGTTGGCAGCACGCCCAGGGTGCAATAACCACGCCCAAAGGTTCACAGAACCCTACTCTACTATGGGGTCAGGGCAAGTGGAGAGTCCAGTGACTCGGTACAACCCTGGAAGTTGGGAGCTGAGAGAAGGAAGTGGCATGGTGGGATGCAATCATAAAACCAGAGGCTCATCTTCATATACTAATTGTGTAAAACTACATATACCCACAAAGCCCATCAAAACAATCCTGAATTGCCTGGTGACAATCATCATCGATAACAATTTATAAAGAAACTACTATGTGCCAGGCACTGTGCCAAGTGCTAGGAATACAAATGGCAAACTAACAACAAAGCTTCTACTCACTTTCAAAGAGCTCACAGTCTGATTGTAGAGATACAAATCATGATGTACAAACAAAATACAGATGGACAGATGGATAGATGAATGGACGGACCGGACAGACAACAAACTGGAGATCATCTCAAGAGAGATGGACTAACATTAAGGAAAACTAAGAAAGGCTTTTTTGCAGAAGTTGGTATCCTAGCTGTGACTTGAAGGAACCCGGGGAGCCAGTAGACATAAGGCAGGAAAGAGTTCCAAGCATGGGGAACAGCCAGTTAAAATGCACCAAGTGGGGAGATGGGAGTGCCTTGTTTGAGGAACAGCAAGGATGCCAGTGACACTGGATCACAGAGCATGCAGGGGTGAAGCCTAAAACTGGAAACGTAGGAAGGGACCAGGTTCCAAAGGGCTTTAAAAGCCAAACGGAGGACTTCTATTTGATTCTGGAGGTAATAGGAAACCACCACTGGACTTTATGGAATAGGGGATGACATGGTCAGACTGAGCTTAAGGTCAATCCCTTTGGCACTGTTGGCTCTCACACACGTAGCCTCCCTTTCCTTTCTCCTCCATCATCTGAGATGTTTGCTCAAACCAGGTTTCACTCTTCTGTAATGCTGTGTAAGGGCAGCTAAGTGGCACAGTAGATAAAGAGGATTCAGGAAGACTTGTCTTCCTCAGTTCAAAGCCCTGAGGAAGTCATTTCACCCTGTCTGCCTCAGTTTCCTTATTTATAAAATGAACTGAAAAAGGAAATGGCAAACCACTCCAGTATCTTTGCCAAAAAAATCCCAAATGGAGACACAAAAAGTCAGACATGACTGAAATGACCGAACAACAAAATGCTGCAGAGGAAGCAGACACAGGGTGATTTGCTTCTGAGTTCCATATTCTTCAGGGGTTCATGCTGGCTGGAGCTATACCCTGGGATACAGATCCCAAGGTTTCTCATAATGTTCAGAATGGGATTACCACACAGCCATATGGGGGGAAATGGGGAAATGACACTATTAATCCATCAGGTAGTCTCCAGGAGACATACAAGGATACCATCCATCCTTCCACATCCTCTTCCCTGTTAGGTCCAGAGAGCCTAAGGGGCCCCACTAGCCAATTGTTCTTTTTTTGGAGGGGGGAATGCAGGGCAATTGGGGGTAAGTGACTTGCCCAAAGTCACACAGCTAGTGTGTCCAGTGTCTGAGGACAGATTTGAACTCAGGTCTTCCTGACTCCAGGGCCGATGCTATAGTCACTGCGCCATCTAGCTGCCCCACCAACTATTCTTTAAATAGTCCAATTCAAGAAGCATTTGCTAAACACCTACTTATGTTCAAGGCTAGATGGGGGACACAAAGACAAATACTGGGGCACAGCTCCTAATGGCTGGACCTATTCACATCTCTACCCACAGGCCAATGGTGAGCCTGTTGCCCCTTTTCATCGTCTCTGCCAATCTGATGAGTGAAACTCAAAGTTGCTTCAGTGTTCATTCCTTTTAATTAGTGGCTTAGAACATTTTTCACATAGTTGATGAAAATTTGGATTTCTTCCTTTGGACACTGCCTATTCAGATCCTTTGATCTTCTGGGGAAAATTCTGTTCCTCTGAATAAATTATTCCTTTCCAGAGTGATATTCCAATCACAAATTCAAACCCAAAAAATCTCGGTGATGTTTTTAAGGCCAAATTTACTTCTTCACACAAGGATCTGCAGTTCCATTGCTTGTCATTTATACATTTATGCACATATGCATCAACATTTCAGGCTGTGGGTTTTGAACCTGTCTCTTGCGAATTCTTGGGCGTGTCCACAGTGGGGTTCTTCCTTCTGCTTTAGCTGTTGCTCTGATAGCGTATTTGAATGAATATATATAAGTGAATGTACGTACATATATATACATATATGTATGTCTATACATGCATGCATATCTATCTATACGATACATACATACTTTTTTTTTTTGCTTTTTCTTTGGAGACTCAGTTTCAAGGTGTTCAGAGAAAGGAGCTAATGGACTGAAATTCTGCAGGTTAGTAGGATGGGAAGTGCTTGAGAACAACATTCTGAAGATACAAACAGAAACACTGTGTGATCTTACAGGGCAATCTTAGAGGGTTGGTACTAGTAGTTGGGAGAACTGGAAGAGGCAGGCCTCTTGCAGAAGGCGAGATCTGAGCTCAGTCTTGAAGGATCCAGGAGGCAGAGGGGAGTATGGAGAGCATTCCAGGTATGGGGGACAGCCGGCAAAGCCAAAATTAATCTCTCTACAAGTTCCATCCACTGTCTCCTGGGGACCGAGAGTTATACTAAAGCTAATCGACAATCGCTTTTTGGGAACAGTTCATGGCCCTAGTCTTCTCTTACCTTATCTAAATACCCCCAGTTCCTTCAATACTAGGAGAGCATCTAATAATTAATAGTCAGATTTCAGTTACTCTAAACGACTTCCAAACTCCAGGGCTTTGATGAAATAGAAACTAGGAAAGAATGTGCAGATGTGACAAAGGGATCTCTGTTCAGGATCTTTGAGAAACACCTAAGAAAACAAGAGAGGAGCCAGAAAGAAGGGAAAAAATATATCCCAGGAGCTACAGATGTCTCAGCTTTCCGTGGATCTCTTGCAAAATGGTAGTATTACTGCTGAACGTGTTTTGTGGGCACTTAAAAAAAATAATCATTTATAATCAATATAGGTTCACAAATAAAAGGTCATGCTAGGTTAACCTCAGGTCCTTTTTTTTGACAGTTATTAGATTGGTCAGTCAAGGAATATTGTAACCATAAATTATCTTGATTGCATCACTGCACTTAAAACATCTTATGGTATTTTTGTGGGTGAATGTTAAGTAGATATGGATAATTAAATCAGAACACTCAAAATGCTAATTAAAGCATTGATGCCTACTGTAGGGCAAAACTGATGTGGTCCTGGAGGAGAAACAGGCAGCTTTGACCTGCTAGTCAATCTGGCCAGCAAAACAAACAATCAATATTTAAAAAAAAAAACACAAATATCAATAGCCTATTAAATCCAACTCAACCTATGCCCCACCCCACCCACCTCCCACCCCATTAATCTCTCTAGGCATATATCACTCTCCTGCCTTTCAGAGGCACAGTTTTTGCCTCCTTTTTCTTCAGACTTTGTAGGAAGGGATGGAGAAGACATATAATGGGACCTATGGCAGACTGTAGGCTTTCATGTGTCCTACCTTATTGCACCAATGCAGGCTTAGCTGCTGGCCTTCCATTATCAAACACATTCCTAGGATCTGCGAAGAAAAATGGAAAAGATGGAAGTTGGGCTCTGAAAGTCATTAAAACTAGCACTGGATCCCTGCTGTTTTCCTCAGTCATCCAATAACAGTCCCTCCTTCTACCAAGGTTGCTTAATCCGGGGTCTGTGAACAAGTGTGTGTGTATATGTGCATACCTATATACGTACATGTATGTATTATATATGTGTATACGCATATGTATTTTATGACTATTTTTCAATATCATTGGTTTTCTTTAAAATCTACCCTTTTTCTTTTATGCATTTAAGAATGTTATTTTGGAGTCTCCAGGCTTTGTCAGAATGCCAAATGCATCTGTCACAAAAAAGTTAATAATTCCTGCTCTGACTCATCTAAATTCCCACTGTTTTGTTCTTCAACCTAAGCTTATTTTTTCTAATTTACTTTTATTATTCTGCGTTCAAATATCTGTCTCCAACAGTCTCTTACTAGCTGTGTGACTCCAGGCAAGTCATTTAACTTTTCTACTTTGGTTTCCTCAATTGTAAGATCCAGGAGTAATAGCACCTATCTCCCAGGGTTGTTGCAAGGATCAAACGAGGTATATGCAAAGTGGTTTTTTAATCTTAAAGTACTATACAAATGGGCCACGCATTGTAATATTATGACATAAATATGTTTATAAATATGAATCATATAAAATAATACATTATCTTAAGGCTTCTGTAAGACAATAGGCTTTCCTCCTTTTCCTAGCCCAACTTAGTGTGAATCCAAACTACTTGTATACATACTCCTCTCTTTCCATTTTTCTAAAGATGTTGAATTCTACTACTCCTTCCCATTACTCAATATCACTAGGATAATTCACGTGTTCTCTCATCGACTTTGCCTATCAATATTCTCTCTTGGTTCTTTAAGTGACTCTCAGACAAAGTGAGATTTCCAATGAGCTATTGATTTGTCTCCTTTACTTATTTTCCTCACCAGCGTTTGTGTATTTCTTCCCTATCTCCTCACGTCTTTGAGTGGACCCCGCCCCTTTCTGAGAAACCATTAATTCAGCCAAAAACAAACAAATCTAGCTACAAGAGGAGGTAGGAGGAATTCAATCTTCCCTCCTCCTCTTTTCCTAAGTTTGTTTTTAGCTGATAACGGCTTTTTTGTTCTCACGGGTCCTTAGTCAAAGTGAAGATTTCAAAAATCCAGTATCTTTGTTTAGTCCTTGAAGTACCTAATTTTTTTCTTAGTCTTTTCATGATCTGTGGACTAATTTGCCTTCTTTAAGTTTCTTCTCTTTGTTATATTTCCTATCTTCTGCTCACCTCTGGCTTTTTTTCCCCAGAAGGAATTAGAGATTTTTCCTTTTGCCGGAAATTCATCTTTTTTCACTGATGTTAAGCTTTACACACTGAAGGACATTTTAGGATGCAGGCAATTCCGTTTTTCAGAATAATCTATCCCAATTTTTACTTTCATTTCTCTTAAACAAGGAATAGCCTTGGGCAAATCTGATTTTCTGTGTTACATGAAAGGCTTTCTCATGGACGCACGTGATGTTTGATATTTAAAGATCTGCTACTTGAGGACCATAACTTTTGAGGTGACTTGGATTTCGGGAGGGGGCGGTCTCTGTTTACGTTCTATTAATCCATTCAGTTTTCAATACCTGAGGTCAATTTTCTCATGTGCCTTCATCAAGTATTATTTCAGACTTTTTTTTTTTATCTCATCACGTTTTTGGAAGAGCAGTAATTCTCAGATTTTCTTGTTGCATTGTCTGCAAGACCAGTTATTTTGGCTTGTAGGAGTAGTTCAGGTGTTCTCATCTCACTGTCTTTGAATTTTGTTCCAATGTATTTTTTTTTCCTTTTTTGCATCTGAGTTCCAGGCATGCTGCTGTATTTTCCCCATCAATTTTATAGACATTCTCCATTTTTTGTCGTAAGTATTCCATTTCCATTTTTTTAAAAAAAAACTCCTTGCTTGACAACTCTAATTTCTCTTGTAGTTTCTATCCTTATCTTTACCTTTGATTTTTATTATCACTCCTGGAGGTCTATCTGGGTGGGGGTGGGGGGTTCACACTCCTTTTCCACAGTATTTGCTCATTGTACTAGTTCCTATTTTTAAAAATTTGTTGTTTACTTCTACTATCTCTACTGGTTTTTCTGTGGTTTTCCTAGGGATGAATACTATCTTCTCTGTTATTTGTTGTTGCTTTTTTTTGTCTTTTTGGCAGGACAATTAGTGTTAAGTGACTCACCCAAGGTCTCCCAGCTAGTACAGGTGTTAAGTGTCTGAGGCCATATTTAAACTCTGGTCCTGCTGACTCCAGGGCCAGTGCTCTACTCACTGCGCCACCTAGCTGCCCCTACTGTAGCTCTTCTACTCTCTCTAGCACACCTCACTATTTTGAGGCAATGGTGGGGAACGGGAATTAGACACTCATCTCACTTGGCTACCTTCCTGCCACATCCATAGTTTATTTTTTTTTTAACTCATTCAGCATATGAGATAAAAGGACCTGTTTCCTTCCAAAGAAACCAGGCTTGGGAAGAGTAGGAGAGGAAAACCACTGGTTGGGCCCTTTACTAAGACATTTTGAATGATTTTCTGCCTATAAAATATTTGAAAAAAAAGAAACACGATTTTTTAAAAATTTAAGGGAATTTGAGGTCTTGGGGATGGGTAGTGGGGTAAAGAATGTTCTAAAAACATAATCCCTCTGGTAAGGTCATAAATGACACTTTATACTTTTGTTTAAAAAATGGTCTCATATGTTACCAATAATCTGAGAACTAGGATTTTATAGGTGGGAAAATAGAGGCCCAGAAGTGATTTGTATAATCCAAATAGTGAGTCACAGATGACATGGGGAAAAGAATTTAAGTCTTCCAATTCTGAAGCCTGTGCTCCTGCCTTTCCAGGCTTCTTACGCCTTACTTCCCAATGTGTACTCTTTGATGAAGCGTCATTGGCCGCCTGACCAATCAATTTTCTCTGCATGCCCGAAATACTCTTCTTCTGCTCCAACTACAGACCAAGTCACAACTAAAACCTCACCTTCTACAGTTAAAACTTCCCCAATGCTTTTTAATTCTAGTGCCTTCCACTTTTCATTATTTCTTTTTATCCTGTATATAGCTTGTCTGTACATGTTTGTTTGTTGTTTCCCCCATTAGGTTGTGAGCTTGAGAACAGGGATTGTCTTTTAACTTGCAATTCTTAACACAGCACCTGGCACGTAGTAGGCACGTAGTAAATGTTTATTGACTGAATGGCCGCTCTTCCCACTACACTATGACCAAGTAGTTATGTGCGATGATCTTACGTGGGAGTAAGATAGTAATGTCATGAAATTCTCTCCAAGTTCTTGATGGTGCTTGCTAATTTTTTTCTTTTAAAAATAGAACTCCATTTGCAATGTCTAGAACAAACCATCAACTACAAGACTGAATTTGTTCATCTCTGGTGCTTATTTTATGGCATTTCCATGATTTGATGAATATGATTTGAACCATGTTAGGTCTAAAATCTACCCGAGATTGTTACATGTAACAATTCTTCTGCAAGGTTACAGGTCATTTTGGTAGCAAGACAGGGAAATGACGAACTCATCGTGTAAAGGACCAAGGTCGGCCTTATTTATAGGTGTAGATGGCTGCCTACGTAGTCTGATACGGGAACACTACAAAATCTCGAGACATCTTCACCATCTGTCTGCCTTATTTATCTTCCTATTGCTTGAAACTTTGACAGTGAAAGTGATGTTATCTATGGAAACTACTAGTTAAATGTACATGTCGTCTAGAAGGGAATGATTTGGAAGAAAAGACTGTCCCTTTCAGCCTTTTATCCCATTAGTTTATAACTGTCACCACAGAAGTCATCAAGAGCCTTATTCCAATGTAATAAAACAGAAGAAAGGAGTTTCAGCAAATTCAGATGAGGGGAGAGAAGAAAAGCAACAACGTTCACTAGGTAGCCGAGAGGCAGCATTGGGTAGCAGTCAGAGAGGGCAGTCTGTCCTAATGATTGGAATAGAGTCAGAAGAACAATGTTAACGCACGATATAATCTCCAGGCTTCAATTTCTCCCTCAATGAGGAGGTAAAACTAGATATCCCTAAGATCCCCACCAGCTCTAAATGTTTTGATTCTATGTTCTCCGCAGTTAAAATTGGGTTGAACTAGCAAGGTATGAAAGCGCTGGTTATTTTCTCAGGAGATTGTGTGTCTGCAAATTCATCTCATCACTCATGGGGCATAGATAGTAAAATGCCAGGGGCTTAGGAAAGAAACCAAAAATGTCTTTGTACGGTAAAAGACAAGCTCATGCAAGTCACAATTTTGTCTCTTGCTGGTCCAACATATGATAAGGTGCTACCTAAGGAAACTGGGGAGACCAAAAATATTTTAGCTAAAACAGGGTTTCTTTCTACGAACAGCTAGTGACTACTGGAAGCCATCCCCCCCGCCCACCCCTCCCCGGGGAACAATCAGGCTCCCAGCCCCAAACACCACAAGGGGTAAAGGTGGAGAGAACTTACCAATACTCACCATGAGCAGTACGATGTAAGTGAACATGACTGAAGCTGCAATCACCAGAAAGAAGGACCAGAAAAACCAGTAATTTGTGAACTGGTAAATGTACCTGAAACACAGCAAGTCATTGCACTGTCTAAAACATGCAAAAAGCAAGTAACGCCTATATAGGGGAAAGGGAGACCAGTCTGCCTGTAGCAGAGGGAAGGTTCATGAAGAGGATGGATAGAACCTTTGAAAATTACCATGGAAGCTTTATCATGAACGGCCTTGAGAAATCTTTGACTTCTCCACACCTCAAAACTCACCCCATCTCCTCCCCTCCTGTTTCCTTCAAGCTAAGATTAATCCCTCCACTTGTACCCTTGATCCTGTCTCCTCTGAGCTTCTCTCCTCACTCTATCAGTCATTTCCCCAATCTTCTACTTATTGTCAGTGGCCGTTTCCTAGCCCCTTTCCATTTTCCATAAATATCCTCAGGGGGTTTCCTAACCAAAAGAACTTTTCCCTTCAAATTATCTAGTTATCTTCTCTTCTCCAATAAACTTCTGGAAAAATTAACATGATTGCTTTCTCAATGGGGTAAAGGAGGAGGTTACTGGGAGGGATAAAATTTGGAATTCAAAATGTTTAAAAACTGAATGCAATAGATAGATGAGAGAGAGAGAGAGACAGAGAGAGACATGTACAATGTACACTAAATTAGTGGGGAGGGAGGAAATTTGGAAGAGTTCAGAGGAAGCAAAGGTAGGATTCTAGGGAAGCATACAGTAAGAAAAGACGTTCTTTGGGCTGCAAGACTTTAGAATCAGTGTTATGGAGCTTTCTGTTCCTGTCCAGATACAGGCTTGGAAGTGAACGCACCCTCTTTTGGCCTTCACACCTTTGGAATGTAGGTATTGCCGGGCGGATCCGGCCATACCTTTTTCTTTTCCCACAAGCCAATTCCCACTCCCTAGATATTATCCTTGAAATCCTTCCTTACATTGAGATGTGGGAAGGAGGGGGCTGGGGGAAAGAGTAAGTGAGGCAACGTGAATTAACAGCCCAACCTTGTCCTAGCCAGCAAAATAATGCTATGCCTTCTTTTTGGTCTACAGAAAGGGAAAACTATGGCTCTGGTTTAATTCTGACTTTTAGAACATTTATCCAAAATTGATAAACCACAAAATTCTCAATTACCTCAAGACCACAGCTAAGACACCCACACACACACACACACTCTTTCAGGCTGGGAAGGAAGTCATATGGAATATGCTTCAGACTCCACCAGGACAATAGGTCTGTTTCCACCAAGGGCAGAGATAAAAACTCCCTCACCGAGAGGGAGGTGTAACCAAAATGTGGGGCATGTCTAACTAATGGCAGATTTTCCCCTGGTGAAGTATCTCTTTTTCTTTTGTCTTCCTCCTTTCTCTACTACCTTTCTGCCCCCAAATTTAAATGCTTAATTCTAGTTTTCTGTTCTTTTAAGTTGTTTTTCTTTAACTGATTTAAAAAGTTCAACTCTAAAACTAGACTTCTGTAAATAAAAGTAAGGTTTATCTTAATTGCTTGACTATGCACACATATATGCACATACACACGTATGCATACACCCACCCACCCACCCACTTATACACACATATATATACACACATGCACATATACATACACACATGCACATATACGGTAGCTATAGCAGCTACAGTAATTCATATATAGATGCATATATGTTAATTACTGCAACTACTATTGCTACCATCTATGTATGTGTATATGTATGTGTACATATATGAATCCGCCCACACATATGCCCATATGAATTACTGCAGCTGGCATCACTACCACTTTCCCACAGCAATTCAGTTCCACTCTGCCCCTGAAACCAACGACAGTTCCTGACAGTCAACAAGCATTTATTAAGTGCCTACTATGTTCCAAGCTCTCTGCTACACACTGGGGATACAAAAGCAGATAAATAAAATGACCAAAACAAACCTCTAACTCTCAAGGAGTTCACACTAACAGAGGAAACAGCATGTTATCAGCCAAATATGAGAAAGATACAGATGAGATAAATTAGAGGTAACCTTAGAAGTTCCCCTTTAAGGGGATCAAGGAAGCCTTCTTGCAGAAGGTGAGATTTTAGCCAGGACCTGAAGAAAGAAAGCCAGGAGGCAGAGATGAGACAGGAGAGAATTCTCGCCAAGGGAGAAAGCCGGTGGAGATGGAGTATTTATTATATTAAGAGAAGGACAAGACAACCAGTATCACTGAACTACAATGTACATACAGCACATACTGAAGGGAGGACCTCTGGCAAGCCAAGTAACCCGTCAGTGACTCCCAGAAGATTCTCTCAAGCTAGATACTGCATAGAGAAGATGCCATCTGCATCAGTAAGGAAAGAGAATTCCCTCATTGGGGAATACCGTATACCAAGGATATTATAGCTCCAATCCAAAAGAGCAAAATGAAACAAACCCTACACAGCAAAACTGAATAAAAAGATCCAGAAAGTTCTTCAACAATAGCTAACATTTAATAATTAATATTTTTATATAGCAACGTATCAAGCCACTAGCCTAAGCACTTTACCAATATTATTTCTTTCAATCCTCACAACAATCCTGGGAGAGAGGGGCTATTATCATCTCCATTTTTACGGACAAGAGAACTAAGACATTTAGGGGTTAAGTGACTTGCCCAGGGTCACCCAGCTGGTTAAATGTCTGAGGCTGGATTTGAACTCATGTCTTCCTGACTCAAGTCCCAGTACTTTATCCACTGTGCCACAAAAGTATCTTTTCCAACTAGGAGGAATCAGGGAGGGGTACGTGTGACATTATTTAAAAGCTGGATGTCAAAGGATGCATCAGTTTTCTAAAGACAAATATGTGGGCTGGGTAAAGGGAGAAGAGGCCAAAGGAAAGCCAGGTAACTTCGGTATCCCCCAGAGTATGGAACTTAGGGCTCCAGGTACACAGTGGGTGCTTAGCAGGATCACACTCTGAAAAATGCAGGGGACCTAAACAGGAAGTCCCTCCTCAATAAAAATCAGAGACGCGGACATACACGGACACACTCAGACGCAGACAGACAAGGCAGATGCCAAATCCTTCAGACTCTCTGGGCCTGAAGTTTCCTCATCTGTAAAATGAGGAGATTGGCCTGCAGCATCCCTTCCAGCTCTCAAATCTATGGTCAAAGAACCCAAGTTATTTTGCAAGAGGTTCAGCTTGACCAAAGACACGGAGGTAGGAAGGTACAGGGCACGGAAAAGAGGAAACAAAGACACATACTACATAAGAAGGGTCTTGAACGCTAAACAAAGGTGCCCGGTCATTATTCAGTAAGCAGCAGGTGACAGATCGAGGCAGTTGGGCAGTGTGGTGGGCAGAGAACAAAGCCTGGAGTCAGGAAGGCTTGAGTTTAAATCCAGTCTCAGATCCTTCCTAGCTGTATGATCCTGGGCAAGTCATTTCACCTCAGTCAGCCTCAGTTTCCTCATCTCTAAAATGAGGACGGTAATGGTACCTACCCTCCCAGCATTGTTGGGAGGACCAAATGAAATATTTGTGAAAACAGTGCCTAGCACGTGGTCAGCACTATATAAATGCTGGGCAGCTAGGCGGTGCAGTGGTTACAGCACTAACACCTGTAATCTAGAGAACCTGAGTTCAAATGCAGACGCAGACATCTGCTAGGTATGTGACCATGGGCAAGTCACTTAACCCTTTTTGCCTCAGTTTCCTCACCTGTAAAATGAACTGGAGAAGAAAATGGCAAACCACTCAACAACAATAACATATAAATGCTTATTCCTTTTAAGAAACAGGGAGCCACTGCAGTTCTAGAGCAGGAGAGTGAGGTGAAGAGATCAACACACAACCAGTATAGACAAGTTAAACTCTTAACAATGAAGTAAGAGTAATCTTGGTATTAAGAGAACAGGTCAGGTTTGCACAGCACTTTACCGAAATGATCTCATTTCACCCTCACACAGCCCTAGGAGGCTACTATTCCATTTTCGATGAGGACAACGAGGAGGAGAGAAGTAGATGTAAGAGAAAAGAGAAATCCAGCTCAAAGATTCTGGGCAGTTCGAGAATAGCAACCACTTTAACCGCTATCTAGTGAGCACTTACAGTGTGGGGGGGGGGGGATGGGGCCCTATGCTTGGCAAAATTCTGCCAGACATGGGGAACCCACCTAAAGAATAAAGCTAGACACTGGGCATCAGTTATCATCTCATACAATGGCCCTGAAATTGGACACAGAGAAAACAATGCAGATGGGGACTACTCTATCTGGAGATGGAAGGAGCAGGAAGCCAGGCCACTACCAAGACCTGGATCGGAGGTCCACGGCTCCCAATCCGCCACTGCTTTAAACACAGGAGTGATGGGCACATGCTGAGCACCTGAAGGATCTCAGAAGTTCCAAAGCTTTTTTTATACAAAATTTATTTATACCTACATGCATATGTTCTATAGATAACCAAAAAGGTTATAAAGATTAGATGTTATTTTGTTTTCATGTGTATATACACATATGTGAAATTTATTTCCAGCAGTCACTTCCACAAGATTTTGAATTCCAAATTTTCTCCCTATCTCTCCCTTCCCCCCCACCCCAGGGCAGCATGCACCTCAACCACTCCTTCCCCCAATCTGCCCTCCCTTCTGTCACTCCTCTCCCATCCCCCTCCTCTCTATTTTCCTGTAGAACAAGATAGATTTCTATACCCCAATACATCTTACTTCCCAGTTGCATGTAAAAACAATTTTTAACATTCATTTTTAAAGCTCAGAGACCATCCAGTTGGACTCCCCTCTTATTTTCCAGAGGAAAAAAAACAAGGCCCACAGAGGAAAAAGTGCCTTGCTTAAAGAAACAGTGAGCAACGAGCCAGGCTAGCTCATAGCCCAGGCTTCTGGCATCTCACAACTCTTCCTGTTATGCCCCAGAGGGCTCTGGGTAAGGGATGCTATAGCAAGACTAAGTAGCACAGACAAAATCGGAGAGGGCAAACTCACTCATCAAAACTGGCATAGTCATTCTTTGCTTCCAGCCACATGTATAGAAATATGGACGACATGCACAATGTTGCAACCAGGAAGGGGAAAAATATCTGATCTGCCTGGGAAAGAAAAGAAAATTAGCCTTATCTCTGATTCAAGCCACCCTAAAGAAACCTTGGCATATCCTTTTCAAGAGAGACAAATGAATTTTCTGCACAGGTGCAATGGTATGAGTAAATGCCAAACAGGAGATAATCCCGTGATCTATTTCTGTACGTGTATATATGTGTATGTACACACATGTGTTTGGGAGTAGGCAAGTCAGCTGCAGACTTTTTTAATGTTTGGCTCAGACTATTTATTAAATTGGGTTTGTGTTCATAGGATGATGGAAGTTCAGAGCTGCAAAGGGTCCTCAAAACAGATAATTAGTGGAGATCATGGATTTTAGCTCTAGAAATGCCCTTTAACAGCTCTGGAAGGCCCGTCATCCAGCACAAACCCTTTGCTTTATAGATTGACAGGTCATAGACCTAGAAAACATGATGCTAAAAAAGGGACCATAGGTTTTACCACACTGACCACCAGAGGAGCCCATAGCACAAAAACATGTGAGAACCCCTGCTTTAGCTCAATGTCCTTCCTAAAATGTGATACTCAGGACAAAACTCAATACCCCCAAACATGGTCTGGCCAGGGCCCAGGGTGACCTGGCTTCACTAGAACAGGCTCTGCTATTGAATCTGGTACAGCAAAAGGTATCCAACTTCCTAGGGCCTCAATTTCCCAAGTTGTAAAATGGACAATACGAACACCAACCCCGTCTACCTCATGAAAGTGTCGTAATGACAAAAATTACACGAAATTTGGGAGGAAAAACATTTTCGATTGCTATGAAAATAATTATGTAAACTCTAGGCTCTACTTTATGGAGTTGTTAGGCTTACTAGTTCAGTTGTGTGCCCTTGGTTTAGCCATGTCACCACTGTGAGCCTTGGTCTTCTTATCTATAAAATGGGCTATCCTGTCATGAGACTCCAACAAAATGTTGTATGGGATGTGTTTTGATAACTACAAAGCACAGTATTAATGTGAACCTGTCCTACAAATGGTCAGGACCACTCATTTTTCACAGAATATCTGAGTTGATAAGGTTCTTGGTTATCATCTAGTCCACCTTTTACCAAGAAAACTTCATGAATCTTAAGACTGGGGATCTGAGGCGTTGGTCAAACAGTTTCTCACAAAGTTGCTAGCAGCATACCTCTCTTCAAGAGCCGAGTCTGAAATTTCAGAGACTGCTATCTCTAGGTGTCCTTAGAATACCCCTTGCTCAGAAGAAAGGTTAAGCAACCTTCCTTAGCTGGAGACAATCACAAGACAGATGGTAAAGAGAAATTAGAAGCTGTGTCTCTACTGTAATCAGAACTGAAGGAATAATGAAAAAGAGAATGCTTTGGAAAGAAATGTAGGAAGAAATCTACAGCCTTTTGCTTGTAGGAAAGCACTCCTTTCCACTGAACCCCCCTATATTTTCAAGCAGCCATGAGGATTACAGACCATATCCTACAGCTACCCAGTTGGATGAACTAAGAATATTTAGCCTGAAATATTCAAGAATTTTTTTCCCAAGGATTTTCTCTCTCTCCCCCCCTCCCCCGCCCCCCAGAGCTAAGCATGGTGTAAGGCAGGAATTCATAACCTAAGGTGGAGTCCATGATCTTGGATGAGGAAAATATATTTTTATTTTCAGTAATCACTAATTGCAATTTACTATTTCCTTCCATCACAGATGCAGGCAAAAAACATTCCAATAAAGTCCATAACACAAAAAAAGGTTAGGACCGGTGCCTGGTGTAGGGTATAGGGCACTAGACTTGAAGTCAGACCTAACTGCAACCACATCCCACTTCAGACACTAGCTGTGTGAGATCCTGGGCACTAAAGGTGGTGGCTCTTCTACCTCTCAACCTATGACAATCTGATCCTAGGTCTGATCTTTGCCACAACACACATACTCAAGGGAAGACCAGTTATGCACCCTACTCCCACACCCAGATTAACCACTTATAATCCATCCAACTACTACCCAAAGAGCACAGTCCCTGATCCCCTCTTCTGCTTGTCAATATCATTTTTAAAATACAGCACTAACCTCAGCACTGCTACACACATAATGACTGCAGCAGAAAATGGGGGACATCCCCCTTGTTTCTTTTAGCTTTGTCTGCCTTTCTGTGAGCCTTAAGTCTTCTCATCTATAAAACGGGTTACCCTGTTATGATGCTCCAACGTGATGTTCTACGTGATAGAGGTGTTTTGTTAACTGTAAGACACAATATAAATGTGAACTAGTCCTATAAATGGTCTGTACTACTCATTTTCACAGAATATTGGAGTTGGAAAGGACCTCAGGTATCATCCAATCATCTATCTTGTACCAAGAAAACTTCCTGCATCTGAAGACTAGGGATCTTAGGTAACATGTCTAAAATCTGTTTTATTGGCATTTGATGGCAGGTGTCTTATGTTCTCCAAACATTTCACATCTGGGCATCCAGTCTCCCCAGCCAGAGAACAAAATTATGGACTTCGATTAGGTGATAATCTCTAAGGCCTCTTCCAGTTGTGATCTTCTGGGTGTGTAGAGTCCAATCCTTCAACATCATCTCTTCATTCTAACAGGCTGCAGGGTAATACTGGCTGACCCTCGCCTCTTTTGAGAAGCTCCAGCCCTAAAGGCTAGAGACGGGGTGGGGGGAAGGAACCCTGTTCTGTTCCTGGCTTTTCACTTTATGTCTGTATTAAAAGGATGAAGTAGAGCTGGCGTGAAGGACCAGAAGGGGAACGGTAAGGTAAAAGGAAGAAGCAGCTAGGTGGTACAATGGATGGAGGGCTGGGCCTGGAATCAGGAAGATTCAGCTCCAAACCTATATTCAGTCACTTCCTAGATATGGGATGCTAGA
This sequence comes from Phalanger gymnotis, assembly GCA_028646595.1. NCBI lineage: Eukaryota > Metazoa > Chordata > Mammalia > Diprotodontia > Phalangeridae > Phalanger > Phalanger gymnotis. The sequence continues at coordinate 716,813,440 of CM053622.1, forward strand.
TACCTCACCCAACCCATTTGTCTCAGTTTCCTCATCTGTAAAGAAAGAATAATTCAAGCACCTACCTCCCAAAGTTGTTTTGAGGATCCAATGAAATCGTTAAAAAGCATTTAGCACAGTACCTGGTATGTGTTAGGTAATTCATAAATACTTCAAGAAATAAAGAGAAAAAGGAAAGATGACCAAACATTTAGGGGGCAAGAAAAAATGTCCTCCAGGAAGGAAGTTAATAAGCTTCATCTCTATAAGGATTAGTTGAAGCAACTTTTGTTTTTTCTGTGAAAAAAAAAAAGGAGTAACAGGACATGGTGGAGTTCTTCAAGGATCTGAAAGCTATTACATAGAGCAACTTAACTTATTCTGGTTGGGTTTAAGAAGTGAAAACTTGCAAATTAAGCTTCGATCTAAGAGAAAATATCCTAACAATGAGCAGGGGGGATGCCTTGGGACGTTGTAGGCCTCAGAGGTCCTCGGGCTCAAGTCTGGATGTCCATAAGTCAGGGACATGGCGATGGCTGAGGTCCCTTCCAACTATTAAGTCCATGGTGAGACAGATGTTCTCACTTGTCCTTGCTCAGATGTGGCAAGTGGGGATTTCAGTCCCCAAATATCCTATTTTCATCCTTTTGATCACTACCTTCCCAAGCTGCTCCCAGGAGAAATGGCGGAGGGGAGGCCCTTGTACTTGAAGGGAGGTACTTCCCCCACTAGCCTTACCCTCACACAGCAAGCGGTACCAGTCTCCAGCTCCAACCACTGGTAGCGTCTCCAGTGGCAGCTGTATAGACCCTGCAGGACAGCGATGAAGCGACGTCGTTCATAATGCTGGGTTATCCTCCGCTTTAGCATCCTTAGTTTGTTCGTGTTCAGTACATTAGGATCAAAAAACATGCCCTGTGCAGGCAGCGAATGCATGCGTGTTTCTGGAAGGACCAAGGTGTGAAGGTCAGTGTCTGGGATTCCGGCCAAGTCAGTCTCTAACCTGGTTCCAACTCCCATTACCCAACAGGAAGCCACCCTCCGACAAGGTATGGCCTTGGACTAGGAACCCAAAAATGGGCTTCTACTCCAATACAAATACGCTGTGTGGCCCTTGTCAAATTTGCAATTGATCAGGCACGGTGTCACATGCCTCTACTCCTTGCTGCTGGGGAGGCAGAGACTGGTGGATCACTTGAATCCCAGGGTTCTGCGCTAAGTAAATTAGATAGCCAAACTAGGTTGTACACCAACAATAGGAAGGCCCATGCTGCCTAAGCTAAGAACAAAGGCCCATCACCAGTGAGATTGGGCCTGTGTGGCTGCTGTATTTCAAGGCCTGTAACAGATGGGCAGACCCTGTGTCAAAAAGCTTTTTTCTTTCAACTGAAATGACACTCTACACACTTTTCATAGTTTTAAAGATTCAGCGAGATAATGGATGGGAAAATGCTTTGAAAAGTTAAATGCGGCATGCAAGAGAGACAGGAACTTGATTTGTGTTTTAATTAGTATCAGGAAATCCCTGGTGAGGAAACAACCTCTACAAACGCAAGTGTGCGTCTTCTCTGCCCTTTGTAGCTATAGAGGATCGATGGGACACTTGCCCAGCCAAGGTTATACAGCCAGAGCCGGACTTCTTGACTCCTGGGCCAGCTCTCTACCCACTACCCCACGGTACTATCAGCAACAGTGAAAGTAATGCTGAGGATAATAATCTAAGACCCTTTCTACCATACAACGCTGTCCCTCTACCTTTTAAGATTTAACATTAAAAAATGGACTATTTGGGGCATCTCTCTCTCCCTCAAAACACCATCCATAGAGAGCCCTTTACTATGTATTGCCACTTTGGCAAACGACCATCCAAATAGACACAGCTCGATCATTAACTGGGGGTTGTGTCACTGTAGTTATCTGTATGTGTGTGAGAGATGTTTCTGTGGGTCCATCTTTCTCACACACACTTATCTGCAAAGGCCTTTCAAGTTTGGCAGTTATTTTTTTTATTCTTCTGGGGATGCTCCAGTCCTGAACAGAGGCTATTCACTGTGCATAATAAACAACTAGGAAATGTTCATTTATTGATTATATGGATGACAGGTGGGCTAGTTGATCTCTAAATGGGTCTATTTTCTTTCCTGGGGCCCCAGTTACCTGGGAGAACTGTAATCTTGCCTTTCTTGAGAGCAGGTGAAGTCATGATTCCAAATCCTAGTAGAGTAGACTGATTTTCCAGAAAGAAAGGGTAAAAAGGAATCAGGAAATAATGATGATGATGACTGTGATGATGATAATGTTATGACGATCATGTGACAATGATATACAATATGTGATCATACCATAAGAGGATGATAATAGCATTTACACTTTGGAAAATATCCTCATTTTACGGATGAGGAAAACAAGGCTGAGAAAGGAAAAGTAACTTGTCCAGACAGTGCCAGAGCCCAAATCTACCAAACTCCAAGCCCAGGACCCTATGTAGACCAAAAGAATCCCTGCCCTAGGAGAAGCAATCTGGTAAGGGAGACAGCGTGTTGGTAACTTTGCTGTTAACCATTTTTATTTTGGAAAGGTGAAAAGATATGCATTAAGGCACACATGTAGTAAACAGCGGAGCCAGGGCTGGAACCAAACTCCTCTGACCTTGAATTCAATGGTCTTTCCATTGACCCTCTGAAATCGTATCAATTTTTTTCTTAAAGAACCACCATGAGAATATTTGTGGTCAATATGCAAAAAAGTGTGCTTCAGAGGCTGAGACACTGAGAAATTCTATGAATTAACAGATATGCACGTAAAAAATGAAATCAACATATTCTAATACCTAGTGACTTTGAGGAAAGGGGGGCATTGGGGAAAACAAAAAAGCAAACAGAGGAAATGGTTCAGAAATGAGGTCAAAAACTGGTAAATCAATCAATAAGTCTCAAACCTATAAATGTCAAAATTTTCCTTTAAAAAAATCTTTTCAATGAACAAGTACTTTCTCTTTGAAGTGAAAAAACCAAACAAAACCCTTGCAAGAAGTTACACATGATCAATCAAAATATTTCATCCCGCATCTCAAGTTCATTACCTCACATGAACACTTGATCTTCAAGAACAGTCACAGGTGCTGAACAAGAAAAGCCCCAAAGAAGGTCACAATGAAATGGATTATGACCTAAAAAAAACAACAAATGATAAGTTACCAATGTGGAAAACTTTTCTCCATCAGTTTCTGATATACAGTATGATCAAATTGTCAGGGCAGAAATCAAAACAAAATTGCAAAGAGAGAGCACACATTAGAAACTCCAAATGGGCTTATTTAAACAAGCTGATGACACCAAAAAAGGGGTGGGGGAATGGATGAAAGAACAGATATCCACACCATTGCCATTAAGTAAGGACAGAGAACATATTTTAATTAATCTCTGCAAAGTCGCCTAAAAATTTTAGAAATCACCTAAACCAGAAAACGTTAATCTCTTTATTAAGTAGTTACAGCAGCCAAAGGCATAATGCATTTCGAATATAAATCTGTCTATACAATCTTTCAGGAGATTCTTACAGATGGAGGAAGATTATGAGCATTGCCGCTCTCACAAAATAGGAAGGAGAGGTGGAGGGAAAGACAGGTTTTTGAAAAGCTTAACTTGAGACCTAATTATTAAGCTAAATCATCCCAACAACATTTAGGACAAAATTGGTAGAAGGGTAACAACAACAAAAAAAAAGATGTCACCATTTTTTTTTTGAAAAATGTTTCTAATTATACAAAAACAATTTTTAGCTTTCATTTTTACAAGATTTTGAGTTCCAAAATTTGCTCCCTTCCTCCCTTCTTCCCAAAATGGTCATAGTTCTTTAACAAACTCTTTTCACCACTAGTAACAATTAGAGCTACCACATTTGGAAAATAGAGTATTACTAAAGTATGTCTATCTATACATATATATATACACACACACACACACATATATATATGTAATATATATTAATCACAGAATCAAGAGTATAACAACATATTAGACTATAATATCCCTGACATGCTCCATGAAGAAGTATTAAAGGCATTTAAAAAAAAGACTCCTGACTATCTAAAACAGACAACTATTTACATAGAAGCAATCCATGCTAGAGGCAACATTTTAAGGACATCAAGGGATCAAACTTCCTTGTACATATCATTTGTATTGTTGTTTACATGTTGTTCCCCCACCCTACACACACACTCTGAGTTCCTTGAGAGTAGGAATTGTCTTTTGTACAACATCTGGCTCATAGTAGGCGCTTACAAATTCTTACCGACTGACTGAAATGGAGAAAACCCAACTCTCAGGGAAAATAAATCATAGACCAGTTCCTGAAAAACGATGGTCACAAGCATATTAATAATTATTGATCCTCATGCCTACTTTCCAACCTCTAGAAAATCTTTATGAACATTAGATAGACAGACAGAAATACATGTAGATAGGGGTCTATAAATAGAAATCCATATCTAAGTTTTTTCTATAGATAGATGTAGATAAGGCAGACAGAATACAGCCGAGGGAAATAGATACAGATGAGATAGATTATAGATAAACAAGGGAATCCTTCAAAAAATGGGAGAAATAAACAGGCAAGCTTTCTTATTACATGGCAGATGACATCTCTACAATTAGACTGACTGAAAAGCATAGCAAATAAAGAATGCCTCTATTAGAATATAAATTCCTTCACGGCTCGGATTGTTTCATTTCTTGTCTTTGCATTCCTAGCCGTTAATACACTGCCTTACATGTAAAAGGTACTTGTTGAATTGAATACGATGTTAGTTTTTAATGCCTCCTTAAAATATTTCTTCCTCTAACAGGGAATTCCCTCTTGATATTAAGAAATCTTGTGTTTTTAATATACTTAAATATTTTTTCTCCAATTACATGTAAAAATTTTTAACATTTGTTTTTTAAAATTTTGAGTTCCAAATTATCTCCCTACCTTCCTATCCTCATCCCTCATCGAAAAAGCAAGCAATTTGATATAGGTTATACATGTAGTCAAGCAAAACATATTTCATATTAGACATGTGAAAAAAACTACAGACCCCCCCCAAAGATAAACAAGAAAAATAAAGTAAAAAGGTTTGTTTCGATCTGCATTCATACCACATCAGTTCTTTCTCTAGAGATGAATATCATTTTTCATTACAGCTCCTTCAAAGTTGTCTTGAATCACAATATTGTTGAGAATAGCTGCCTTTCACAGTTGTTCATCATATGGTATTGTTGGTGCTGTGTACAACGTTCTCCTGATTGTGTTCATTTCATTTTGCATCAGTTCATCTAAGTCCTTACAGGTTTTTCTGGAAGCATCCTGCTCATCCTTTCTTATAATAGTACTTCATCAGAATCATATGTCACAATTGTTCAGCCATTCCCCAATTGATAGGCATCCCTTTGATTTCCGATTCTTTGCCACCACTAAAAAAGCTGCTATAAATATTTGTGTACATACGTGTGTGTATATACTTTTCTTTTTTGTTTTTTATCTCTTTGAGATACAGACCTAGTAGTGGTGGTGCCATACTCCCAAACTGCTCTCCAGAGTGGTTCAATTCATTTACAACTGACAACACATTAGTATCTTTTACCCTGTCCCATCTTGAGAAGTGTTTTGCTTCTGACTATGCCTCCCCCATCTGTCCTCCCTTCTATCAGCACTGCTGCCCTTCTCTTATCCCCTTCCCCTCCCACTTTTCTGTAAGGTATTATAAACTTCTATATCCAAGTGAGCATATATTATTCCTTCTTTGAGCCACTTCACGTAACACTAAGGTTCAAGTGCTCCCCCTCACTTCCCATCTTCCCCTCCACTGCAAAAGCTTTTATCCCTCTTTTATGTGAGATCATTTACCCCAATCTACCTCTCCCTTTCCCCTTCTCCCAGTGCATTCTTTTCTCACCTCTTAATTTTATTTAAATATCATTCCATCATGTTCAATGTATACTCATTACCTCCATCTATGTATACTTCTAACTGCCCTGATAATGAGAAAGGTCTTAGAAGTCACAAATATCTTTCCAATTCAACCTTATTGAATCCCTGATTTCTCTTTCCTGTTTATCTTTCTGTTTCTCTTGCGTCTTGTGTCTGAAGGTCAAATTTTCTCTTCAGCTCTCATCTTTCCATCAGAAATGTTTGAAAGTCCTCTACTTCATTAAATATCCATTTCCTCCTGAAGAATTATATTCAGTTTTGCTAGGTAATTACTCTTGCTTTTAATTCTAGCTCCTTAACCCTCCAGAATATCGCATTCCAAGCCCTCCAATTCCTTAACGTAAAAGCTGCTAAATCTTGTGTTATCCTGACAGTGGCTTAACACATTTGAATTACTTCTTTCTGCCTGTTTGCAATGTTTTCCCCTGGGATCTGGGAGCTCTGGAATTTGGTTAAAATATTCCTGGGAGTTTTCATTTGGATATTTATTTTCTAACGGTGTTCAGCAGATTCCTTCCATTTTTATTTTACCCTCTGGTTCTAGGGCAGTTTTCCTTGGCAACATTCTTGAAAGATGATGTTTAGACTTTTTTTTATTAATCATGGCTTTCAAGTTGTCCAGTAATGCTTAAATTATCTCTCAACCTATTTTCTAGATGAGTTGTTTCCCTAACGAGGTATTTTACATTTTCTTCTGTTTTTCATTCTTTTGTTTTTTGATATTTCATGGCATCATTACTTTCCACTTGCCCAATTCTAATTTTTAATGTATCTTCTTCAGTGAGCTTTTGTACCTCCTTTTCCATCTGGCCAATTATACTAAGCTTCTTCATTGTATTTTTGTACAAATTTTTTTATGTGGCCGATTCTCCTTTTTAAGGAGTTCTTCTCTTCAGTGGATTTTTGTACTTCTTTTACCATTTGGCCTATTCTGTTTTTTAAGGTGTTATTTTCTTATTTTTTCTGCCTCCTTTACTAAGCTGTTTAACTTCTGTTATTTTCTTGCATCACTCATTTCTTTTCCCAATTTTTCTTCTACCTCTCTTAATAGATTTTTAAAATCTTTTTGGAAGGGCGTGGAGCCAAGATGGCCTTGCACAGCATCTTACCGGAGCACTCTCACAAGTTCTGTCAGATACCTATAAAAAAGTGAATCCAAGCAGATTTGGTAAGAGTTAGAAACCATGAGCACTCTGGGTGGGGCAAATTTCGAAGCCAAGAGAGTCCAAAAGACCGACTGGTAAGATCTGTAGGCTGGGAGAGTGCTCAGCGTGTGGAGCTGTACAGGACAGCACCAAAGCAGAAACAGCTGCAGAAACCAACCAGAGAAATTGGCTGGGAGAAAGCTGGGTGTCCAAAGCCAGCGGAGATCCCCAGGCTTCCTGATGGGACTCTGTGGAAGCAAGGAGAGGCAGCAGCGCAACGACACTGGCCATGAGACACTGTGTTGGTAAGCAAAACGGGCTTTGTTTTGTTTGAGTAATTCAGTTGAGCCTTACTAGGTGCTAAGCCCCAGGCCCAAACCCCTATTAGGTGTGGAACCTATGTGGGTGTGGATTGGTGACCGGGGTTGGGCCCAAGGTGGGGCTGGCTAAGGGGAGGTGCTAACTCCAAAGCCATGCCCTATTAGGTGTTAACCTATGTGGATGTGAACCTCCCAGGGTCCTAAGGGGAGGGGCTAACTCAAGAACCAATCGTAGCAGCCTAAATTCTGGTCATTCAGATGACGTTTGATGATGTCTGAAGCCCTACAACAAGGGAGGACAGAGCCATTTGTGCGGGGCTCTTGAGATGGTGTTGATGAGGCTGTAGCTAAAGAGCCCTCCAGTTTGTACACCCAGATGCTGAGACTTTGTTGAACTCTGGTAACTATGTATTGAGATTTGAATCAGACAAGGTCTGTCTGTTGATGTTTGTAATTTGTATTTTGTTCTGAAGTTCAAGGTGCTGGCTTTTTCCTCTGAACTAAGTGAATGATATTTGTGTGCTGAATTAAAGTAAGCTTGTCAACCCCTTCACCTTGCTTTCCTTAGTTAAGCAGATCAAAAGAATCTGTGCTTTCTGGGTGCTGGCAGCTTTCTGAGTGCTGGTTGTTGGTGAATCTCGCACCCCCACAGAAGCTGCTAGCCAGATTGTTGAAACAGACATGAACTCCTGAGGGTTGTAGCCCAAAGTTATGAAATGCATCTTCTTGAACTTCCGGGAGACATAATGGCCAGGCAAACGGCTCTAATCTCTCTCCTGCCACCACCCCCCTCCCTGGACGCAGAGAATTCCTGGAGAAAAAACACAGGAATACAGGAGACAAAAGTGGTGCTTCAGTGGCTGAGCAGTGGAAGTTCCCGAGTCCCAGAGGGGCAGAGCCAGCAGGGGTCAACACCAGGACCCCAGAAGTACCCTTGCACCCCCAGGGCAAGTGCCAGACACCAGCACTAACAACAAAAACTGAACAGTCCTGGAAAGCAGCCCCAGGGTAAGAGGAGGCTTCAGGCAGCCAGCTCGTCCCCCACACTTCAAGAAACCGAAGGCTATAATACACAAAGCCAGTAACTAGACTCACAATCCCTATAACAAGAAACCTGGGACAGAGAGCCTTGAGCCCCAAAAGCAGAAATTTACTGTAAAGCCAGGAAAAAGCTAACCAACATGAAGAACACAAAAAAGCCAAGGACCATTACAAACATGAAGAACACAAAAAAAACCCAAGGATCATTAATTCTTTTTATGGAGACAGGCACGACCAAAACACCAACTTGGAAGAGGACAGCAATGACACTACCCACATCTGATATCTCAAAAGGGAATGTGAACTGGTCTCAAGCCCAAAAAGCTTTACTAGAAGAGCTAAAGGAGGACTTAAAAAACCAAATTAAGGAGGTAAAAGAAAAATTGGGGGAAAAAACCACTGATGAAATCAAGTCCTTAAAAAATAAGATTGGCAAAATGGCTATGGAGATTCAAAATCTAAATAGAGAAAATGACGCCCAGAGAGGTAAAATCAACCAATTGGAAAAGGACACTCAAAAGCAAAATGAAGACAGCAGCTCCTTAAAATTAGAGTTGAACAAGTGGAAGCTAATGACTATGAGGCATCAAGAAGTAGTGAAACAAAATGTCAATAATGAAAAAATAGAAAAAAATGTGAAATATCTGATTGGGAAAGCAATTGACCTGGAAAATATATCCAGGAGAGACAATTTAAGAATTATTGATCTACCAGAAATCCATGATGGAAAAAAAGAGCCTAGAGGTCCTAGAACCAGAGGGCAAAATAGTCGTTGAAAGAATCCACCGAATGCCCCCCGAAAGATATCCTAAACTGAAAACACCAAGAAACATTATAGCCAAAAAAAAGAAACAATTCAAATATCATGGAACTTCAGTCAGGATCACATGAGATCTTTCAGCTTCTACATTAAATGACAGGAGAAATTGGAATATGATATTCCGAAGGGCACAACCAAGGATCAACTACCCAGCAAAATTAAGCATAATTTTTCTGGCAAGGAGATAGACATTCAATGAAATAAGGGAATTCCAGGCCTATCTGATGAAAAGGCCAGAACTCAATGGAAAATTTAATCTCCAAATACAAAGCTTAACATAGACATAAAAAGGTAAATGGGAGAAAAATCCCTGACAAACCTTATTAATAAGGGCAAATTATTCACATCTTTATATAGGATTATATCATCTTATGTTTTATATATGTATATACATACATACATATATATATATACACACGTCACTTGAGAATAGTACAGCTATTATGACAATTGAAAGGGATACACAGACTGTGGATGTCTATAAAATAACTGATATAAGGATAAAAAACATGATTAAAACATGTAAAGGGAGGGTTCTAGGAGAAGAGATAAGAAGGTAGTAGAAAACGGTAAATTACATCAAAGAGGCACAAAAACACGTTATAGTAGAGGAAAAGAAGGAGGGGAAAATGTCAGTATTTGAGCTTTACTGTCATCATATCTGGTTCAAGAAGGGATAACATACCCTGGCAAGTATAGAAATCTAACTTGTCCTACAGGCAGTAGGAAGGGAAATGGGGAAAAAAGGGAGGGGGGTGGTCAGAAGAAAGGGAAGAAGTAGCAAGTGGAAAACGGTAAGTTAAGGGAGGGGAATCAAGAGGGAGGGTGAACTAATAAAGGCGGCAGTCAAAAGCAAAACTTTGTTGAGAAGTGGAAGAGGAAAGGAAGAAATAAAAGCACAAAGGGAGGAAATAGGATGGAGAAAAAGACACAGATAGAAATCATAACAGTGAACGTGAATGGGATGAACTCTCCCATAAAATGGAAGCAGATAGCAGAATGGATTAAAAACCATAATACTACAATATGCTATTTTACAAGAAACACATTTGAAACAGGGGGATAACACACAGGATAAAGTAAAAGGCTGGAGTAAAACATATTGTGCTTCAGCTAAAGTAAAAAAAAAAAAGCAGGTGTAGCAATCCTAATCTCAGACAAAGCAAAAGTAGAGATAGATTTAATTAAAACAGATAAGCATGGACACTAACATCCTGCTAAAAGGCACCATAAACAATGAAGCAGTATCATTGTTTAACATATATGCATCAAGTGGTACGGCATACAAATTCTTAGAGGAGAGGTTAAAAGGGAGTTACAGGAAGAAATAGACAGCAAAACTAATAATGGGAGACCTCAACCTCCCCCTCTCTAAACTTGATAAATCTAACCTCAAAAATAAGGAGGTGAACAGAATTTTAGAAAAGGCAGATATGGTAGACCTCTGGAGCAAACTGAATGGGGATAAAAAAGGAATATACTTTCTTCTCAGTGGTACATGGCACATACCCAAAAACCTCACAATCCAGTGCAGAAAGGCAGTATTAGTGAAAGCAAACTTTTCAGATCATGATGCAATAAAAATTATTTGTAATAAAGAACCATGAAATAATAAGCTAAAAATTAATTGGAAACTAAATAATCCAATTCTAAAGAATGAGTGGGCTAAACAGCAAGTGATAGAAACAATAACTTCATTCAAGAGAATTAAGAGCCAACATACCAAAACTTAAGGGATGCAGCAAGAGCAGTTCTTAGGGGAAGTTTTATATCTCTAAATGATTACATGAATAAAATGCAACTGAAAAAGCTAGAAAAAGAACAAATTGAAAATCCCCAATTAATTACCAAATTAGAAATACTGAAAATCAAAGGAGACTATTGAATTAATAAATAAAAGTTTTATGAAAAAAACCAATAAAATTGATAAACCTTTGGTCAATTTGATTAAAAGGAAGAAGAAAATCAAATTACCAGTTTCAAAAATGAAAAGGGTGAATTCACTTCTAATGAAGAGGAAATAAAAACAATAATTTGGAATTATTTTGCCCAATTGTATGCCCATAAATTTGACCACCTTAGGGATATGGATAAATATCTATAAATACATAAATTGCGCCAGCCAACAGAAGAGGAAGTAAAATTTCTAAATAACCCAATCTCAGAAAAAGAAATAGAGCAAGCCATCAATGAACTCCCTAGGAAAAAATCTCCAGGGCCAGATGGTTTTACATGTGAATTTTATCAAACATTTAAAGACCAATTAACTGCTATACGTTATAGACTATTCGTGAAAATAGGTGGAGTCCTACCAAATTCTCTTTATGACATAAATATGGTACTAATACCCAAAACAGGGAAAGAAAATTATAAACCAATTTCCCTAATGAATATTGATGCAAAAAATTTAAATAAAATATTGGCGAAAAGATTGCAGCAACTTATCACGAGAATAATACACTATGACCAGGTAGGATTTATTCCAGAAATTCAAGGCTGATTCAGTATTAGAAAAACTGTCCATATAATTGATGACAACAACAAAACTAGCAGAAACCATGTGATCATCTCAATAGATGCAGTAAAAGCCTTTGACAAAATACAACACCCATTCCTATTAAAAACACTAGAAGCATAGGAATAAATGGAGCCTTCCTTAAAAATTATAAATAGCATCTACCTAAAACCATCAACAAGCTTTATTTGTAATAGGGGTAAGCTAGATGCATTTCCAATATGATCAGGGGTGAAACAAGGAAGTCCACTATCATCCCTACTATTCAATTTGGTACTAGGAACGTTAGCTGTAGCAATAAGAGAAGAAAAAGAAATTGAAGGAATTAGAATAAGCAAAGAAGAAACTAAATTATCACTTTTTGCAGATGATATGATGATTTACTTACAGAATCCTGGAGAATCAAGTTGAAAACTACTTGAAATAATAAACAACTTTAGCAAAGTTGCAGGATATAAAATAAACTCACATAAATCCTCAGCATTCCTATACATTACTAACAAAGCCCAACAGCAAGAGATAGAATTTCCATTCAAAGTTACTGTAGACACTATAAAATATTTGGGAGTCTATTTGTCAAGACAAACCCAGGGCCTATATGAACATAATTATGAAACACTTTTCACTCAAATAAATAAATGGAAAAATCAGTCGCTCATGGTTAGGCTGAGCTAATATAATAAAAGTGACAGTTATACCTAAATATATCTATTCAATGCCATACCAATCAAACTACCAAAAAATTATTTTACAGAGCTGGATAAAAATAACAAAATTCATCTGGAAGAAAAAACGGTCCAGAGTATCTACGGTATTAGTGAAAAGAAATGCTAGGGAAGGTGACCTAGCCATACAAGATATTAAACTGTACTATAAAGCAGCAGTCATCAAAACTACCTGGTACTGGCTAAGAAACAGAGTTGTGCATCAGTGGAATAGGGTAGGTACACAAGATGGAGCAGTCAACGGCTATAGCAATCTAACTCTTTGATAAACCCAAAGAATCCAGCTTCTGGGTTAAGAATTCACTCTTTCACAAAAACTATGAGGAAAATTGGAAAATAGTAGGGCAGAAACTGGGCATAGACCAATATTTTATACCATATACCAAAATAAAATCAAAATGGGTTCATGATTTAGGAATAAAGGCTGATACTACAAGCAATTTGGGAGAGCAAGTAGTTTACCTATCAGATTCATGGAAAAGAATTCATGACACAAGAGGGAGAGCATTGAAAAATGCAAAATGGATAATTCTGATTATGTTAAATTGAAATGTTTTTGTATTAAAAAAAATAGGCAATGCAACAAAGATTAGGAGGGAAGCAGAAAATTGGGAGAAAACCTCTACAACCAGAGTCTCTGATAAAGGCCTCATCTCTAAAATATACAGGGAGCTGAGCCAAATGCATAGGAATACAAGTCATGAATACAAGTCATTCCCCAATTGAAAAATGGTCAAAGGATATGAACAGGCAGTTTTCAGAGTAAGAAATTAAAGATATCTATAGGCACATGAAAAAATGCTCTAAATCACCACTGACTAGAGAAATGCAAATCAAAACTCTTAGGTACCACATCTCTCCTGTCAGATTGGCTAAAACGACAAAACAGGAAATGCTGGAGGCAATGTGGGAAAATTAAAACATTGTTATATTGCTGGTGGAGTCGTGAACTGATCCATCCAACCTGGAGAAAAATTTCAAACTATACCCAAAGGGCTATTAAAATGTTCATACCCTTTGACCCAGCAGTACTACTTCTAGGGTTGTATCCCAAATACATCACAGAAGTGGGAAAAGAACCCATACATACAAAAATATTTATAGCGCCTCTATTCGTGGTAGCTAAGAATTGGAAATCAAGGGGATGCCCATCAATTGGAAAATGGCTGAACAAGTTGTGGTATATGAAGGTAATGGAATACGATTATGCTGTAAGAAATGGGGAAGATACGGACTTCATAACCACCTGGAAAAACCTACACGACATAATGCTGAGCAAGCAAACCAGAAGAACATTATACACAACCACAGATAGATGGGATTCTGTGACGACTAACCCTGACAGACTTTACTCTTCTCAGCAACACAAGGTGCGAAGACAACTCCAAAGGACTTACAATGGAGAATGCTATCTACATCCAGAGAAAGAACTATGGAGTTTGAATGCAGATTGATACACACTTTATGCTTGCCTTTTTTTTCCTCCTTAGTTTTTGTTTTTGAGGGGCAGGGGGTAGGGTTGGTTCTGTTTCTTCTTTCTCATGATTCATTCCACTGGCCATAATTCTTCTTCACAACTTGACTAATGTGTAAATAAGTTCAATGCTAAGTTATACATAGAAGATATATTGGATTCCAAGCCATCTTGGGTGGGGTGGGTTGGAGTGGGGGGAGAATTACGTAGAATCTTATGTTGTATTCTAAAAATAGAAAAATCTCAAAAAGTAAAAAATAAAATTAATAAAATCTTTTAAGTTCTCTCAGGAATTCTTTTGGGGCCTGAGACTAATTTGCATTTTACCTTTGAAGTTCTAGATATAGCAGTTTTGACTTTGTTTTCTTCTGAGTTTGTGTTTTGATCTTTCCTATCACCATGGCTACTTTCTATGGTCAGGTTCTTTTTCAGTTTGCTCATTTTCCTAACCTATTACCTGACTTTTAACATGATATTGGAGTTGGTCTCTCTTCCTTGGGTAGAAAAGGCATTGACTCAAGTTTCAGGTTTTTCATGCTGTTGTTCTCAGGGCTATTGAGTATTCAAGTTTTTGAATTTTCCAAAGTGGTATGATACAAGGAAAGTATGTCCTGGCCCATGCTCGGGTCTTTGAGCAATCACAAGTGTTCATTTAGACCTTGCAACTGTGACTAGACTAGGGTCCATGTTTCCCTGAGGCTGTAAGCTCTGGTATGCCTGGGACTGTGACCCAAATCTGCATATAGGCAATGCAACAGAGTCCCACACCGAGCACTAGCAAAGAACCCCTATACTCTCCTTCTGACTAGTTGTCCAACTCTCTTGCTGTCTGAAGCTGAGAGTTCTAGAAGCCACCACTACTCACTCATTCAGTTGCCTCCAAGTCCTTCTACTGCTTTGCTTGGGCTTGGCTTCTGCTCCACTCACAATGCAGTGTGACAGATCTTCTCTACTGACCTAAGTTGTCTTTAGATGGAAAATTGTTATACCCCCCTCCTTTTGTGGTTTCTGCCACTCCTAAATTCATATTGAGTTACCATTTAAAGTTGTTTTGGGGGGAATTTGAGAGAGCTCGGGCAAGTCCCTGCCCTTTCTCTGCCATCTTGACTGCACCCCAAAACCCAAGACTTCGTAACAAATGTAGTAACTGAGACAACACTGGTCCTTTTAATGTCTCGCTTACCATTTCTAATCAAAAGTTCAGACAAACAGTTCTTTCAGCAAGGCTCTTACAGAGTGGCCAAAGTGCTAAAAACCTGATTGAGCCAAATCATGAGCTTTATTTCTAGAAGCTACATTTCTTTCCAGCTCAGAAAGATAGTAAGATGACCTGTGATATGGGCTGGAAGACAAACTTCCCCCTGCAGTGGGAGTTTTAAGGATTTATAATAATTGCTACATAGTTACATATAATTACATAGTTATTTTAAGGTTTGCAAAGTGCTTTACAAATTTCATATCATTTGACTCTCAGAACAACCCTAGGAGGGTGGGTGCTTCTATTATTCCTACTTTATACATGCAAGAAACAGAGCCAGATAGTGGTCAAGTTGACTTTCCCAGAGTCACAGTCAGTGAGAGTCAGAGGCAGAATTTAAACTCGGGTTTTCCTGCCACAAGGTCCTGTGCTCTACCCACTGTGCCCACTCTCTGCCTCAAGAGGGAAGAAAACGAACACAGAGAACTTAGATGGGCTGTTTCCCCTCCTCAAACCCAGGTGTAAATTTGAAGGGGCGTGTAACAAGGACAAGGGAATTGGCTCAGGAGTCTAGAGCACTTTAGAGAAACCCCAAAACGCCAACATGAAGGAACCAGTAGTCTTTACCAACCCCCTGCCTAAACTTTTTTTTAGTCCATTAATGACCACATCTCATTGGTGTAATCTTATTTCTTATGAACTCCTGTGGCTGACCCTGTCCTGTGCATTTACTTATATCCTTTGAAGCATGGTGGCACAGGACATCTAGAGGAGAGAGAATGACCTTTCCATGTGCAAAGCTAGGATCCTAATCCCCCAGCCCATTTTTCGAGAGTTTTCCCTCTCCAATTGGGGGCATGCTCACAAGCCATCCATATGTCTCATAACTACCATTCCAAGGACGGAATGTCTATAAACTTAG
Organism: Phalanger gymnotis; assembly: GCA_028646595.1. Taxonomy (NCBI): domain Eukaryota; kingdom Metazoa; phylum Chordata; class Mammalia; order Diprotodontia; family Phalangeridae; genus Phalanger; species Phalanger gymnotis. The sequence continues at coordinate 716,829,552 of CM053622.1, forward strand.
GTCCTTTTAAATCTGCCTCATCAGACTGCACATCTCATGTAACAATTCCTGTAAGACCAGCCTGCATCTGGTCTAGCCCATAAGAGCAGTTCTTCAGATACTGGAAGAAAACTAGCATGTTCTCTCCAAGTCCTTCTCATAGGTATACAGTCTGCCATAGAGTGGCTGAAAATGAAAACATCAAGCGAGTGAAGGTACTTCAATATGTAAACTACTGAACCAACATCCCTCAATGGATATTAGCCCATTTACTACCATACGCAGAGATTGTCTCAAGAGTGTTAGCAAGGGCAACACAAACAAGAATTTATGAAGTGACTACTATATTCCAGGTACAGTGTTGGTGCTAAAAATACAAAGACAAGGGGGTTGGGGTAGGGCAGCGCTGAGATGGCAGCTGGAAAGGCTCTCCGCCAGGTCCATACAAACACCTCTAAAAATGGCTCTGAACAAATTCTAGAACCGCAGAACCCACAAAATAGCAGAGGGAAGCAGGACTCCAGCCCAGGACAGCCTGGATGGTTGCTGGGTAAGGTCTATCGGACCGAGCTGACAGCGGAGCAGAGCCCCGCATGGGCCGTGCCCGGACCAACCAGACCAGCAGCCAGGTGGAACAGGCCACAGGGCCCTGAAGCAGTGAGCTGTGGCAGTTACTGGACTTCTCAACCCACAGGCACCAAAGACAACAGAGCAGGTTAGTGGGAAAAACTGCTGGATCCGAGTTAAAGCAGTGCACGTCAGCCCCAGCCCCGGGCTGCTTCTAGAGCTCCAGCTACAGTTGCTTCCAGCCCCAGGCCCACCCAGTGGGAGGAATTAAGTGGCGGATCAGAGCAGGCATGCAGAGCCAGCTTGTATCTGGGACGTGGTCCAGGTTGGTGGTATAGAAGTAGCCTTGAAAACAACAGTGCAGCCCCTCAAGCTTGGGACTGCTCTACAAGCAGTCATACCCCAATGAAAGATCAAGGCTCAAGTAGCTGGCTGGAAACATGAACAAGCCAGCGAAAACGGATTCAGGTTCAGACTCAGACTTTGGAATCTTTTTTTGGTGACAAATTAGACCAAAACACATACATCCAGAAGAAGTCAATGAAGTCAAAGAGCCTACATCAAAAGCCTCCAAGAAAAATATGAATTGGTCTAAGGCCATGGGAGAGCTCAAAAAGGATTTGGAAAAGCAAGTAAGAGAAGTAGAGGAAAAATGGGGAAGAGAAATGAGAGTGATGAAAGAAAATCATGAAAAACAAGTCAATGACTTGCTAAAGGACACCCAAAAAAATACTGAAGGGAAATAACACCTTAAAAAACAGGCTAACTCAAATGGCAAAAGAGCTCCAAAAAGCCTAAGAGGAGAGGAATGCCTCGAAAGGCAGAATTAACCAAATGGAAAAGGAGGTCCAAAACACCGCTGAAGAAAATACTACCTTAAAAATTAGATTGGAGCAAGTGGAAGCTAGCGACCTTATGAGAAATCAAGACATTATAAAGCAGAACCAAAGGAATGAAAAAGCGTAAGACAATGTGAAATATCTCATTGGAAAAACCACTGACCTCAAAAATGGATCCAGGAAAGATAATTTTAAATTATTGGTCTACTTGAAAGCCATGATCAAAGAAAGAGCCTAGAGATCATCTTTCAAGAAATTATCAAGGGTAACTGCCCTGATATTCTACAGCCAGAGGGTAAAATAGAAACTGAAAGAATCCACATCAAGGAAGAAATACTGCAAGCAACCAGAAAGAAACAATTTGAATATTGTGGAAACACAATCAGGGTAACACAAGATCTAGCAGCTTCTACATTAAGGGATTGAAGGGCTTGGCATATGATATCCTGGAGGTCAAAGTTGCTAGGACTAAAACCAACAGTCACCTACCCAGCAAAACTGAGTATATAATGCTCTAAGGCAAAAATATGGATTTTCGATAAAAGAGGACTTTCAAGCTTCACAGACAAGAATCAAGAGAAGAATGAAAAGGTAAACAAGAAAAGAGAAATCATAAGGGACTTAAGTGGATATGTTTTGGTTACATTCCTACATGGAAAGATGACGTGTGTAATTCATGAGACCCTCCTCAGCATTAGGGTAGTTGAAGGGAAGAAGGCACAGGGTGAGTTGAATATGAAGAGAGGATATCTAAAAAAAAATAAAATCGAATTAAGGGATGAGAGAGGAATATATTGTAAGAGGAAGAAAGAGAGAAACACAATGGGGTAAATTATCTCACATAAAATGGGAAAAAAAGCAGTTTATTGAAAGGGAAGAGGGGACAGGTCAGAGGGAATCACTGAATCTTGTTCTCATTGAATTTGACTTGGGGAGGGAATGACTTACACACTCAATTGGGTATCTTACCCCACAGCAAAGTAGAGGGAAAGGGATAAAAAAGGGGGACAACAGAAGGGAGGGCAGATAGGGGGAAAAAGTAATCAAAAGCAAACTCTTTTGAAAAGGGACAGGGTGAAGGGAGAAATTTGAATAAAGGGGTACAGAACACCAAAGGAGGGAAATACAGTCTTTCACAACATGACTATTTGTGGCAGTGTTTTGCATGATGATACGTGTGTGGCCTATGTTGAATTGCTTGCCTTCTTAGGGAGAGTGGGTGGGGAGGGAAGAGGGGAGAGAATTTGGAACTCAAAGTTGTAAAAGCAGATGCCCAAAAAAAGTTTTTGCATACAACTTAGAAGATGTAATGGCAAATAAGAAAGTAAGGAGTAAAAAGATGGAGAGTGAGGAGAAATGGGGTGATAGAAGGGCAGGCTGACTTGGAGAATGGGGCACTCAGAATATGTGCCATCTTGGGAGTAGGGGGGCAGGGTAGAAATGGGGCAAAAATTTGTAACTCAAAATCTTTTGGAAATCAATGCTGAAAACTAAAAACGTCAAACATATGGATTTTTAAAAAACCTAAAAGTTAATACATTACTTACTGTTATTATGGAAATAGGATGAACTTTCTATTGAATAAAGCTAATTCATACCTTTTCAATAAAAAAACTAAATGGTTAACAATGGTCACAACCTAAAGATTGCAAAAGCAGCCACTGACAAATGTTATGGACATAATCAAGAGGGTTAAAAAGACATTAATATACCCCTTTACAGATGAGGTTAACAGTCACAAATAACAAGTTTGTGGACAGGTACAATAATTTACCATCTTGGTGGGGGGGACACAGTGGTTTATTTTGTGAGAATAAAATTTAAGATGAAAATATTTCTCTATTTTCTTAAGCTCATGACTACATATAGGAATATCTGTTAATTGTTGATGGAGACTAACTCAGTAATAAAATACTTTTCCTTTACATAAAATTAAAAAAAAATTTGAATGGGACAGGGAATAGAAACAGTCAACACCACTAAGGTGTGACAAACTGCCGTGAGAGTGGTCACAATTGTAGGAAATGACTCTTTTCTGGCCCCTGAAGCCCTAGCTTCTCTCCAGCTGAACTATTTTGGGGAGTAATTCTTTTTTTTTGTTGCAAAATATAAATATTTTTTTAAATTTATTTTTAATATGTTTAGTTTTCAGCATTGATTTTCACATGCGTTTGAATTACAGATTTTCTCCCCATTTCCACCCCCCCCAAGATGGTGTACACTCTGGTTGCCCTGTTCCCCAGTTTGCCCTCCC
>CM053622.1:716833690-716858171 GCA_028646595.1 Phalanger gymnotis
CCTGCTTTCCTCTGCCCCTTTGTGGGTTCTGTAGTTCTAGAATTGGTTCAGAGCCATTTTTTCATAGGTTTTTGGAGGGACTTGGTGGGGAGCTCACGCCAGTTACTGCTTTCCAGTCGCCATCTTGGCTCCGCCCCCTCGGGGAGTAATTCTTGATCAAGAACCTCAGCTACACTGTTCTGTCTTAATCATCACTTTAATAGCATGATGCTATCTACAATTTGCTTTAGCAGCAGCAAGTCCTTTCTCCAGAAGCTTGATGGGAAAACCTGGAAGTAGCAGAAACACTAGCTATTGGGCAATTCACTCTACCTTTCCAAACCTTGGTCTCCTCATCTGTAAAATGGGAATGATACTTGCTTATCAACCTTGAAGGGCTCTGGTGAACAAAGAGCTCATCCTTGCGAGTTCAACTCACAAGACACTGACTAGTTATGTGACCCTGGGCAAGTCACTTAACTGTTTGCCTCAATTTCTTCAACTGTAAAATGAGCTGCAGAATGAAATGGCAAACTGCTCTGGCATCTTTGCCAAGAAAACCTCAAATGGGGTCACGGAGAGTCAGACACAACTGAAAACGACTGAAAAAATTACAGAACTCTAAAGAAAGGCAAAAAGTTATGACTATTACACAAGTGATTTTGGGCAAAGAAAGCAGGGTCTGCCTAAATTTCCTCTATTTAAGGCTGAGGGTAGATATTCTTTTCTTCATGGAGAGAGAACTTTTTGAGTTCTGTGAAGTATGCAATTCTTACAGAGAGAAGTTCCCTCTGCCTGAAAACAAGCTATCATTTGAATTTATGCCACTGGAATAATCTCTTTTTGCGCCTTCCAGCAACACGTGCATTGTAACTTGACTAGGGCAGGAGTTCTTAGCCATTTTTGTGTTACAGACCTTTTTGGCAGTCTAGCAAAGCCTATATAGACTTCACGATAAGGTTTCTTAACATACACAACAAAATATATAGATCACAAATAAAATATGCTTTTAAGTTTTAAAATTCACAGACCCAGGGTGAAAATTGCTGGCCCCTTTATGGTTCTATGTTCCTAAAATTATAAGGCTTGGGAGCTGGAAGAGATAAACGAGGTCCAGAAAGGAGAAGTCGAATTGGACAAATTCAATAATCAAATAAAGACGGTAAAAGCTAGGACTCCAAGCCAGGTCACGTATCTCCCAACTCAAGTCTTTCAGGAGAGAAGGTGAAAGGCAGGATGAAGAGAGGAATAAAGATCATGGCTATGCTTTTCTTGCTCAGGAAGGTGGCCTGGATCTGCTCCTACTTGATGTCAGGAAAACCTGATCAAATCATGCTTGACACAATAAGCTTCTGGAACAGGAGTTAGATAATCATGCCTGTATCACTTACTTCCCAAGGTTGTTGTGAGGCTCCAATGACATGACATGTGTAAAAAACTTTGCAAACTTCAAAGCACTCTGTTAATGAGTTACCATTAAAGATGAAGGAGAGAAAAGGACAAAAGGGAAGCAAGAGATGGAATAAGGGGAAAGAGGAAGAATAGAAAAAGAGTGGAGAAAAAGAAGAGGCAGAAAAAGAAGCAAATAAAGAAGTGAGGAATCGCTGCTCTTGGTGTTTCTCAGGAAAAGACGCTGAGCTGAGGCAAGGTCTTTTCAGTAGTATTGGCAAGGGCAAGGGACAGGTGAGTTAATAAGGACAGGGGTGATTTCCAGCCCTACCCCCATCCTCCTCTCCAGCCTGATTTCCTGATAGTGGTACCCTGTGGCTCAGGGCTCTAGATCGAGGCCCAGTGTCTCAGCCCTTTGCCACTGCACCCTAAAACTTACCAATATCTACAAAGTGGTCCTGATACAGTTCACTATTCAGGAGAATCTAATCTACATCAGGGTGTTAATGAGTGAGAATTTCGTTAGCCCCTCCCAGGTAATAAAGTGTGATTCAGGATGAGAAATAGAGGCTTGGGCCTTTCTCAGTACCCCTGCCCTAACCTTCATCTCGATGGTAGCAGCCTGACAGGCTGTCTTCCCCCAAAATTTGGTGCCAGTGTCCTGGTAGCATTTAACTTGTAAACATATTCTCTATGAAAGGATTTGGGGGGGGAACGGGAAACACATATACACAAGATGGAAACCAAAGGCCACCCTTGCCCATTTCTCAAACCAGACACAGTAGCCATCCTACACCGTATCTGGTTTTACCCTCTCCCAGTCCCATATCCTCCCCCGGCCAACCGCTCACCTGATCAGACTTTCCTTCCAAGTGCCAGCATCTAGAGTAGCTGTTGCTAAGCAACATCAACCTTTCCTCCTACTACCAGTGGTCCTCAATTCTACTCCCCCTTCCCTAGCTCTGGATGACTCTCCAATTGTGATAGACCCTTCCAAGCGACCACTCAGGCCATCCTGGGCTGGAGACCCACTTTCCCATTATTTCTGTAGCTCTATAATTTGTTCAGAGCCCTTTTTACAGGAGTTTGGAGGGATTTGGGGGAGAACTTACGCAAGTCCTTGTTTTCCAGCTGCCATCTTGGCTCCACACACCCCCCAACCCCAACTCTCCAATTGTGATACTGGGTGTGGGAAGGAGCCCCCTTCCTGGGGAGAGGCATTAAGTCTGAGACTCCCTTGAGAAATGGCCTTTCTTCCTCACAAACCTAAGAATGGAGACTTTTGCCTCTAGCAACCAAGCAGAGCAACTCTCTCTCACAGGCCACATTATGATGATGGGGTGTGAAGTCAGGGCCTGCCTGACCCATCCACTGGAGAGTGTAAAGTCCTGCCATTAGAACCAGTATGTCAGTGTAGGTGGGAGAAGTGCTGGTCCTGTCAGTCTCAAGAGCTGAGTTCTAGTCCCAACTCTGACACATATGTTATGGGGCCTCTGGCAAATTCCTAAGCCCATGTGAACCAGTTTTCTCGTCTTTAGAAGAAAGGGTGCTAATATTTGATCTGTCTCTGTCACAGGACTGGTGCCCAATTTTATAAACTAAAGCACTATAGAAAGACAACCTACAACTGACTCCAAGGCCTGTGAAATTATAAAGATGAAGTTCGGTCCTAAGAAGAGGCATGAGAAGGCACTTTCTTCCCTCTTTTGCACAAGTGGAGAACAGTGCCAAAAATATCCAATTGTTCCACGTATTGGCTGTTCTCTGAACCGATTTTTCCCTTTTCTCTCCCCACTGCTTAAGGCCTTCCTTTCAAGATCACCACCCATTAACACTGTTGTGGTATATATGTGTATATGTGTGTGTGTGTATAACAGACGTTATGTGTGTAACACACATATAACATATACATTGCTGTTTGCATATTGTCTCCTCGTTAGATTGTGATCTCCTTGTCCCTGTCTTTTGCCTTTGCATCCCTAGTGCTTAACACAGAGTGCTTTGAAAATTGTAAGCACTTAATGCTTGCTGACTGATTTTTAATTCCGTATGAATAAAGGACAGCTCTCTGTCAGAGAAGGGAGACATCAGAAAATATAAGTGGTATAAAAACATAATTTTTAGTTTTAAAGGCGAAGGGCAAAGGGTAATAAGCATTTCCGTAGCAACTACTACATACCACGTCCCAGCCTAAGCAATTTAGAAATATTCTATCTTTTGATCCTCACAACGACCCCATAAGGTAGGTGCTATTGTTATCCACATTTTGCAGTTGAGAAAACTGAGGCAGACATCTAGTAAGTGTCTGAGACCAGATGTGAACTCAGGTCTTCCTGACTCCAGGTCCAGCATTTTATCCTTTGCTCTACCAGTTGCCTCTAGAAATATTAACTTAAAAGAAATTTCAAAATTATGAAATGTAAGAAACATTAAATTATAAATACAAAATAAAAATAATTATTAAGTTGAAGAGTACAATAGCTCACATTTCTTTTTGCGATTTACAAAATACTTCCTTCATAACAGCCCTGAGGGAAAAACTGGAGATTCAAGAGGCAAAAATTACTTGTCACAAGGTCACAAGTGCGCCAAGCAGGGAGGTGGGAAAGGGAGCGGACTCAGAGCCCAGTGTCCTTTCCAGCAGTTCACCAGTTCTAACTTCAGTTTGCTGTAATTCTCAATAAGTTAAGTCTTTCTAACAATGATGAAACATGATTTCCACCTCCTGGTAGGGAGATGATGGACTCAGGATGCAGACAGACATATTTTTGTACAAGTCCAATACAGTGTGTGCTTTGCTTGAATCTGTTGTGGTTTTTCCCCCAATGGGGGAGAGGGGAAAATGAGCCTTTCCGGATCACCAAGAAAGCTCAAAGTTCTTAAATGTTTAGGTGGGAGGGAAGGTTATATTAAGTATATTAGATGGAATTTTTTCTAAGACACATTATGCCTCTTCCCTGCATTCTTAACCATATCATAATTATCTATTTTCTCCAGCTGGTAACACCATGCTCTGCACCTATGTGGCTCTCTTTTAACAGTGTTGGCACTCAAGTGTTTTTGAATGAACAAGTGAATGATGGAAGCTGTTTGCTTATACTATACAATTTGTATCTGCTTTTTGAAATTTTCTCTCTCATCCCTCCTGCCAAGGTATCAGTTGCCACTAATTGACATCCTTCCCATTCTCCCAAGCCATCATCTCTGGACTCACTTTAGTTATCAATTAAGCCTTAAACTGTCCTAAAACATTTCTAAAACTCAACCAAGTATGACTGCCACCATATGCCTTTTCTAGTCCTGCTCAAATGCTACTGAATGCCCCTGGACAAAGTGATACAAACATGCTGACTAGATCTCTACAAATTTATGTCATCCAAATCACAACTGGATCCAACTATTATAACTACAACCATACTAAGTGAATAAACTACAAATTTATGGTATCCAATCTCAAATGGATCCCAATTGCTGTATACTAATCCATTTACTGTTGCCGATTGGCTTCTCTCACATTGGCTATTCCAAACCTTCTTTCTCAATCCAATACAGCAATAGTGTCATCCATCTCTCTCAAAGTACCTTACCCTCAATATTTAATTGAAAAAAATCAAGATCATCCATTGCAAGCTACCACTTCCCCAGTTCCACCCTTCGAATCACTTTAGTATCATTCCACCCCCCCCCCCAACTTTTCTCTTTTGCTCCAATCTTGGAAGGTACAGCCTTTTCTCCTTGCCAATACCATCTCTTCTTGATCCCATCCCTAAGCAGACAGGCCAATTCTCACCAAAAGCCTTTGGTGTTTTTTCCCTCCTCCCACAAAAGAGACAGAAAAAAAAGGTCGCACTCTGGGCCACTCAATGACTTTTACTGGGCAACAAGTATGATTCTCATATTGGGGTGACCCTTTTTCTTTTCTGTGGTTGAAACAGTAAGGCAATACACACATCAACCGTAATTATCAAAACCTATGTAGTTCTGTATCACAAAGTATACAAGACTCTCCACATAGAGGGTAAAAGTAGTAAATCATTTATTCAGACACCAAAGAACCAGATCCCATAACCAAATGCTCAGCTCCCACAGCCAGTCAGTCCACTTCATCATAACATCAAGGAACCCAAAACATTCAACACAGAGTATCACAGCCTAAAGCCTCACCATCCGGAAACCTCTCTGAGCCCCTGCTGGGGTCTTTCCCGAAACAAACTCACTGTACAGCTATGTTAGCCTGTTCGGTTCTAACAATCACGAGGGCAGCCATTAGCAGCCATGACAACTTTCTCACTCAGGAAAATTGCTGTCAGGAAGCTCCACCAACCATGTAATTTAGGCTTCCTGTGACATAAGCAGGTCACTATTAATGGGTGGAAAAGATCTTCAAATAAAAATTTCTATTAACACTGGTCTGGAGACATTTTTCTCTTTGTTTTCTCTTAAGTGGATTCATTTGCACTATTGCCCAATTATTTATTATGCCTGTACTACAAGAATTTTAATTGTGATTTAATATTAATCTTAAATTTATCATTTTTATATTTTATCAATTTTTTTCTTTTGCAGCCTGAGTTGAAAGATGACAACAAAGGGACTATATAAAATAGTTTCTAAAACCCAGCCCATATACCTATGATAATGATTAAAGGTACCTAGACTGGGAAGCAACATGATTTAAGGGAAAATGTGCTAATCTTCAAATCAGTCTGAAAGATTTGGATTCAGATTCTCCTTGTGATGCTATGTCACCATACCTCTGGGCCTCATTTTCCTCCACTGTCAAATTGGGGCACACCTATGGTCCCTACTTCAGGTCATTGTGAAGATAGCAAGCTGTTGTTAGGACATCAGAAAAGTCCCCAAACTGACACTTCAGCTACATTACCCCCATCAGAAGCAAACTCTGGACTGGAGGGATAACAGTGCCAACGTGTGTGTGCACGCACATGTATATAAAGGGCAGGAGCAGGTTGAGGTGGGAAGGCCTCCATTTTATAAGGTGATATTCTAATAAGTTAAGTACAAGATAACGTGGTCACGTGATAAGTTTGGTGAATAAGTTTGATGGGGCTGATTATTCCATACTTGTCCATCACCAGTCTTCACTACCCATGGGGAACAAAAAAATGAAGGAACAATTGCAACCCTTATGTTAAGAGGCTCCCAAAACATGGAAAGCCCAGGTTTTTATTTGAAATCCTCTTTCCTCTCTTTCATATCTCATGCCCAGAAAATCACTGACACCACCCAGCATGAAGCTCACAAAAAGTAAAGGAGGCTGGTATTTCAAGTCTGAGAAAACAAAATGGGGCATTCATTGGGAACTCTTGGATAACAAACTACCTTCCAAAAAAATAAAGCCTCCTAAAATGCACATAGCATGTATATTCCTATTCGGTAGGGCTCCCACTCTTTAAAGTTCTGGACAACTTCAAGCAAGGGGCATTTGGTATCCCTCTCTATGACTGCAGTTACCAACTGCAAAAACCAACATCAACAGTCTGGTGTTGAATCCAGGCCCCATTGGTCCTTGAACTACCACAGCTGCTCCCAGTCCCAGTCAATTATCACAGTGATAGTCTAGGGACAGCTAGATAGCTCAGTAGATAGAGCACTGGATTTGGAAGACCCAAATTCACATCTCCATGTTCTTTCTCCCTAAGACACCTGGACATGGCATCCTATTCCCATTCCCAAAGTGAACATTTCATCATTCTTAACCTGTTCATCTGACAAAGCACCCCAATTCCTCCCAAAACAATCTCTTTTCTATCCCACAGAATTTGTCCTGAACAAAAGGATAGGATTATTTAAATCACCCTAAGCCAGGGATACTTGACCTTTATGTCATGAATCTCTTTGGCAGTCTGGGTTAAGTCCATGGACGCCTTCTCAGAAGCATGTTTTTAAACGTACAAAATATATGAAAGCTTTTAAAGAAACAATTATATTGAAATATACTTTATTGAAAATAAATTTTAAAGCAAGTTTGCTAATACTGGGTTAAGAACTCATGTCATAGGCTAGTACCAATGACACAGGGTTTGGGGAGGTAGATAGAATTACCATTCCTACTATACTTTTAAATCAGAACAAGTCTATGTTCTCACAACACCAAAAGGCAAATAGTATAAGGGTGGTGGTGCAGTGCATAGAGAGTTGAGCCTTAGGAAAACACTCATGTTCATGACTTCAAATCTAGCCTCAGACACTGATTAGATATGTAACCCTGAGCAAGTCATTTAATCCTGCTTGCCTCAGTTTCCTCACCTCCTCATCTGTAAAATGAGCTGGAGAAGGAAATGGCAAACCATTCCAGCATCTTTGCCAAGAAAACCCCAAATTAGTGTGAGAGTCAGACATGACTGAAGTGACTGAACAAAACAATGAAAACAGTATAAATTTTATAACCTATACACAAAGCTTTCTCTGATCCTTAATCCCTTATCAGTCATTAGTACTCTATCACTCCTCAAATGATCTTACACGGAATAATCTGTGAACATGTAGATGTCATTTTTTTGCTGGCAGATTTATCTTTGCATCTTTGTATCCCCCCACATATCACAGTGCATCTCGTAACACACACCTCATACTGGTTTGTCAAACTTTATTGAATTCTCATTTTCACAAAAGGAAGAAACTAAGAGGCTCTAGGTCACAAAGGTAGTCACAATACCAGAGAGAGTTGTAAAAGCCTACATGCCTGGTCAAGTGCTGTTCCACTTGTGACAACATGTGCACACGACATATGTGCATATAAAAATGAATACCAATAGTGTTACAGTCTCTTGGAAATATTGGCTTTTAAAATACTCTCATACGCATAAAAATTCAGCCAAGGGGTTTGAATTAGCTCAGAGAGCAACATCTGAGAGGCACTCTTCCTAAAATACAGAAGTCAGTCACTGCACATAGAAAAAGGCTATCCATGTGTTCGTTTTTCTTTTTAAAATCACCACTGGCTACTAGAGGGCTCTCAAGATTGTAAATGCTTGGCCCACTTCCCCTACTTAGAGCCCTACTGCTTAAGCTTTCTGCTAAAGATCAGTTTTTAATGTCTCTATTATGCCAAGTCTAGTCAAGGGGATAAAATAGTGATAAAATATGAAAAATCAGAATTTAGGTTCCATTTTAGGCTTAGCTCCCACTCATCCTGCAAAATAATTCAAAATAATTTGGGCTTTTTAGTGTTGATATCCCCAGCTTAATACAGTGCTTTCCACCTCCAATCCTTTCACATTAGACACAAAAAAGGCTGAGTCCACATAAGCACAACGTGGAGGATGCCAAATAAAGAAAAGCCAACAAGGACACAGTGTTCTCACTAGTTCCTCCAGGACAACGTGCTCTTGCCCTGGAGATTTCACTCTTATTCTTAGTAGCCTGCCTCTTCTGCCCATAAAGGGACACAAAAGGTCCGAATCCAGTTAAGTTCTTTTGGAATACTGTTCCACCAATAAAGGGAGTGCACCTGAGGTCCAGGGCAGTAACAATGCCAAGGCAGTGTCTGAGCTGTCTGCTTTTATGAGAACTATGGTTTGTTATCTGCGACATCAGCCTCAGAGAACCAAGAGAAATGTCAACTGGGTTAGACCCTCCCAAACTCCAACCCAACCTATTGACGAGACTTAACCTGGTAAATGAGCATCTCTCATCACTACCACAGGACTAGTCTAGGTAAGGCCAGACCAGGCCTTATCAACATTATTAGAAATAGTGAAGCTTCCTGTACTTATGGGTCTGAAGACGTACACACCCTTCACATATATGCTTGAGGAATACTGCCTTTCCACAAGACATGGCCATGGGGACTGGAGCATACAAGAAATATGGGGATAAGTTAGAACCCTTCCAGAAACAAGTTTTTCCCCTCAGATCCTCCCCCGACAAATGATCGTCTTTCCCTTTGCTACAATCACAGGAATTCCTTGGATTTTCAGTGTTAATATCCTCAAGCTTATTAGCGTTTTCCATGACACACAGGCAAATCCAAAATATTGCCCCACCTTTCATAGAAAAGAAAAAAGGCTAAGAGGCCCCAAAGTACAAACCTGAATCCTAGGAAGCTGTTAATTTCTTCCCAATGAGGAAGAGGAGTATGTGAAGTAGTGAGAGAATAAAGTGTGAAGGCTTCACAGGGCGTGTGTGTGTGTGTATAAAAATGTTTGAGAATCAGTATTTAGAGAAAACTGAAATGGGATAAATTTGAGTCTGTGGGAATCTGATTATTTATCCTTTAGGAATGTCTTTCTCCCCCTCCTTCTTTAGATTTATATAATTGTCACCTCAGCTGTGAATGGAATACAAGATTATGAAAGCTTCCCTATGAATAACTCAGGCAAGGCAATATTCAAACAGAGATAGTACAAATTTAGTTAGGATGTGAACCTCACCAGGCCTAAGTTTCGTTTTCCTGTAAATCATATGATTTCGGGGAAACCAGATGATATTCCCCTCTCCCCCTCCCCAACCTACTTACAGCCATCTTAGCATTAAAGTTTCCCTATAAGGTAATTCTGTAGTTTCTGTGCTTATATTGGGTAAAAACTTATTCCTGGTTAGATTGTGAGGCCACTCGTCTCCGTGAATGGGAACAGGGGTCCAGCCTCTGGGGTGGGATTTCTTAGAATTGTTTGTACAAGCGTATATATTTCCCTGCTTGCCTCCTCCCCACCCTTGCCTCTCTTCACTGCTATCTCTGTCCTGGTAGTGAGAGATGCCCAATTCTCGAGACTTGATCAAATAAACCTTCTGGCTTTTTTATTTTTCTGCCTTGAGAAACCGAGACACCTCTGGTTCTTTTTTAACTTGAGTCAGTGGTCTTTTGACCCACACAGGAGCAGAGGACCATTTCTCCCTGATTCCTCAAAGACAAGGCACCCTTACGTTGAAGATTGCACACTTTCCCTTCTCTAACCCACCTGGCTCAACACTTAAAGGGCACAACCAGCCAGAACCAAGTAATTCCTTTTGGAAAACCAGTATGCATCTCTGTAAGAGGGGTAACATAGGTAACACCAACTAGAGCGCATGTCAGAAAGGAGACACAAGAGCTTTTGGTCTACAGGCCCCTAGCAGGTCCTTGATCTGGGCACCCAGAAAAACAGCATAAGGTGTTAATTTACTATTCTATTCTTCTCAATGGGTTGCTGATAATGAGAACACCAACTCATACAACTTCCCTTAATTACTCTTCTCATATGGGCTGGTGAGGAGTAGGAGCCTAACTCCTACAGGATCCCCCAAAGTCTCAAATGAGGGCCAATCAAAACCAGCAAACACATTCACAAATCCCCCAAGCCTTTACGGGGGCCAATCAAGTTATGCTCAGCATTCCAGCTTGTGGAATTCCATTCCCCCCATAGTTTCCCTCATTACTGACTGGCACTCACTTGATTTATACAGAAGCACACAAAGAAGGCTTTTTGCCAGCAACAACCTCCCAAATTTGCATTAACTTTAGCAGTATCATAGTGATTCAGCATAGGAACTCAAATGTTGACACTATTGTTAAGATTATAATACAATGCACAAGCATGGTGGAAGGTTATGGCCATGAATCCTGGGAACTAGTATCTTAATAAGACTAACAAAATCCACTGTACATACAGCCTCTTATGCTGAGATCAGACCTGTCTGTTTTTAGGGGAAAACTGTCCTATTTGTAGATTCAACCTAAAAACCTGGCTGTCCGACCTAGATTTCATTCAAACAATAGACATGTTTTCATTTGTCGTTTTAGTGAGAGCTCTGTGGTAGTTCAGTTTCATTTACTAAAACAGATAAATTTCTATGCTTGTAGTCAGGGCACATAAATCACATGCAGCCCACGGGCTGCATTTTGAACAGCCCTGGCCTAAAAAGAAAGAAGGGAGATAGATAACTGTGAGAGGTGACTTTCAGTTTTTAAGTTTCCTCATTGCTAACAGACCACACACTGCTAGACCAGTTTAAACTTGATTCCTCCAGGCAGTAACTACAAATGACAAAGGTCCTCTCCTGATTGGGTAAAAGGATATGGAGAATTGAAATACCACTCTTTGATAGGGTAAAACTTCTTTATTAGTCTGCAACTTTCCAATAGGACAAAACCCAGTTGGGATTGAAGTGCTTCATGCTAGAAGGAAGACCGTGAGTGATGGGTTAGGAGAAAGGTAAAAGAAGCCTGCAAGCTTCTGCAATTTGCTCTCCCTTCTATCACTGCTTGAGCCACCGGGGCAGTAGGACTCAAAGACTCTGAGCTGTGGCACACAGATACCAAACAGATACATAGGTTCCCAAAGTTGGCAGATACCACCCCCTGGGGGTCTGGAATGATCCAAGAGGGGTGGTAGTAGCCTTCGGTATTGAGGGGCATTGAATAAAACTAAGGATTAACCTAACCCCAGGCGACACTAATTTTTTTGAAAAGGAGGCAGTAGGTCAAATATGTTTGCAAACCTCCAAAAGATGCAGACCACCCCCTTAACCCTAAGAGCTTCATTTATCTTTAGAGATAAGCATCTCCAATCTCCACCAAAAAAACTACGCTGACAAGGCCAGGCCAAGACTCATCAGCACTACAGGTGAAGCTCCCCTGTTCTCATTTTTGGGAAGATGAGGAGCTCTTTACCAAGATTTAGAGGATTTGGGAGAACTGTTCCCAAAAGACATGGCCATGTGGAACTGGGGCATTCAGGAAGCATGGGATGAGCTCTTGGAACTAGTGAACTTAGAAACCTTCCAGACAACAGCTGGTGACCCAAAAGGATTTTCTCTGATTTTTCTTAAATCTCAAGAATTCTTTGTCTGCAACCACTGCTTACTTTCTTCACCCACTCTGTAAAGTAAGCTTCTTGTAAGTCCAAGCCTCTTGTTTTGTGGCTTTAATGTCTCCAGGTTAATAAGAGTTCTTAACGTATAACAGAGACTGAATATATTTTTGTATCATTAAATCTCATATCCATTTTACAGAAGAGAAAAATAACATCCAGATGCCCATGAGCAGGGCAGATTTCCAAAAAGGATGTGGCTACTAGAGGGAATCAAACTGAAAAGTAAAAACATCAAGAATTCACTGATCACCTGCTGAAACAAACTCCAAGCTGGAAACCCCTAGGAATGTCATAGTTGGAAGCCAGGGCTTCTAAATCTAAGAAAAAAATACTGGAAAAACCCAGAAAAATTTCAAGGATTAAGGAACCACAATCAATACAAGACCAGTGGATCCCCTTGGGAAAGTTTCAAATGGTCAAGATTTTTCTAAAACTATTTTCATAATGATATTAAGATATTATTTGCCAGTTTTTACCAGCGGAGCCTTAGTTCTAAGGCTACACGATCTGTGATGCTGTCATCACTCCTTAAGTTGTTTGAGCAAGCTCATAAGGAACCAATTGGCAGCGCTCAACGAGGGTCCTGCAAACCCATCTGTCTCAGCACAAATCCAGGCAGTGACAGCAATCTACACCTAGTCACTGTATTCTTCACCTCCATGAGCTCATAGTTTAAAAAAAAACACCAGTTTCACTTAATAATGTGCCTGGTGATTTGGCGTGATGACATCTGAATGAGCCACCTTTTTTATAGAATACCATTTTTACTTGACTTTAGAGAGTAGACAAACTGTGGTTATCTGGACTTGGATATGTGGCAGACTTTCTCAAATACAAAGTGAGTCTGTCCACTCCACAGCAAACAACTGAAAATATTTGTTGCCAATGATGAAATTTAAGCTTTCAAGAAAAAATGAGAATTAGAAAGCTTGTATCTGCTACTGAGAATCTGACAGCTTCCCAATACCTAAGACTTTTCTGATGGAGTTGGTCATGGTATTAACTAATGTGATACTACATCAGATACTACATCACAAAATGTGTCCACATTGATAAGATCTGCACAACTGATTGAACAAGTACTTTCCAAATAACCAATGCCTGATATTACAAAATCATTGAAAACATAAATTATTAAGACCAATGGATTTTCATGTAAGAGAATGAAAAATTCTTTGATAGCTCAGAGATTCCACACTGCAATTTAACCTTTAACTAATTACCATTTGACTTTAAACAGTCTCAAAGAACATCCACAGCTATTTGCGAAGGCTATTAAACAGCTTCCCATCTACATCAGACCACATTTTCTGAATATAATTCAATATCACAACAGATGGAATGTAAACATAGATATGAGAATCTATGTTTCTATAAAGCCAAACAAGCAAAAAGGTGAAATAATGCCAATCTTCTCACTAAAATTTTGCTTTGGAAAATTTTATGTTAACATGTAGTAGGTTTATAATTGTTATTTAAATTAAATGAATTGATACATATTTTTAATCCATATAAAGAAAAATTCTTTTGGAAGTCCTCAAAAACTTTTGAGAGCATGAAAGGGACTTGAGGCCAAGAAGTTTGAGAAGCACTGTGCTAGAATATACACTGTATGGTCTCTCTACAGGGCCCTATTGTCAGCCCATAAGCCTCACACTGGAGCAGAAAAGCAGGGCCACCTGCCCCTGGCAGGATCCAGGCCCAATTCCTGTGTTCTAGGGTAGCCTCCAACCAGTGTCTTCTGAGGAATAAGGGGTACATATAACTCCCACCTCCAATGCCTCACCGCCCCACCCCTTCCTTGCCTGCCTCCAAGGTAGAGCATCATAATGCCGAGCCCAGAATTTTCTACAACAAAGCTGCCCACTATTAACCTGCTGTTTTTTCTCACCATCCATATAATTACATCGGTGGCCATTTTAAATGCCCCCTCCTCAGGTTTTTGATCTCCATTTCCCCCAACCCAAACCCACTTGTATCCTATATCCAACCCTGCCTAACCTTTCCCCTGTGTCCTTTGGAATTCCCATTTCATAGCATATAAACTTCCCTTCATCTTGAACCTCTTCCTCTCATTCTTTCCTACTACTAGCCCTCAAAGACACCTCAAATTGACACTGTTCCTCCACATTATCACTGGTAAAAGAGCGAGAGGGAAAATACTCCTTGTTCCCTACAGTCAGTTCCAGACTCTTCCTTTGCCATCTTGTTTCAGTGCACTTTCCTCTTTGGAAATCTACTCAAGCAAGTTTTCACCCTATCAAAATGATGCTAGCTATAGTATACTGATATAGTATATCTTCTTGGGGGGGGGGGCTTTGATGCTCCCTTGAATCCCCTCACCTCCATTTTCTCAACCCCCTCGAGTCCTATGACCCACTCCATCATACCTCAGCCATACATAGGATCTTGCCTTTGCCCACAAATGTTCAATTTTCCCAGTTAGAAACTCTGACATTCCTTCAGACCACACTTCCTATTATCCCACCTCCTTCCTATGCTTCACCCCTATTTCTTCTTTGCCCTCATGAGACCTCCAATCTTACAAAGTTTTAATTGCGTCTTCTTCCTCTCACATCCATCTGTTCCTCTAACCTCACCCCCTCCCAGTACTTTCTCAAGTTCTGATTTCACTTTCTCCCCTCTCCAACCTCAACCCAGTACACAGCCATTTCAACTCTACAATATCCTCTTTTTTCAATCCTTTGGTCCCCAGTTCTAGCTCTGGATTACTCCAGACAGTTTCTGCTAGGACTTTGAAAACATACTAATACACGTCTTCCAAACTTGACTGGGCCCTAATTAAATCCGAGGAAGGAGTTACTTCGAACTTTCTTTTCTCTCCACCCCTAATCTCTTCCTTCCCTCTACATGAGGACCTCAATTCTTAATACTTTACTGAGAAAAAACAGGCCATTCAACATGAGCTCCAACTTCTCTCCCTCTCTTCATCTCAAAACCCTTCACACCCTATTTCCCACTCTCTCCTTTCCCCCAGTCGTTGACAAAGGTAGCCCTTCTGACCAAGAAGGGACCTCTGCATTGAACAGTCAATCCCATCCCCTCCAGCAGTCATCCCCCACTCTCACATCTTAAATTTCTTCCTCTCAACTCATTCCTTCCCTTCTGGCACCTACCCACCCGCTATAGCCACTATCTTTTATTTCTTCTCCTTTTCTCAGCCAAACTCTTTGCGGTCTCCACTATATTTCTATGATGTCTCACACAGTGGTTGTAGGTTTTTTTACTTGCATTTCCCACTTTTTTGTGCTTGTTATCTTATATTAGGTTTTGCCATGTCCAGCCCAGAAATGGCTCAGAAAAGATTTTCGTACAGGTACTGAATTCAAGTTAAAAGTGACCCGGTTAGCAAAAGTGAATGGAAATCGCGCTGCTGAACTAAGTGAGACTGGCTACAGGAAGAGGAAACCCTACTGAAAACGCCAGGGCAGAAGACCATGAGAGGCAAGTCAGCAAAATGGCCTGATTTAGAGAGGGAAGTGAAGATACAGATTGAAGAGCAAAGGGCAATTGGAATTCGATGGATCGGCATGAGGCAAGAAGAAAAATAATTTACTTATTTCAAAGAAGGACACAATTGGTGCTTCAGATTCATGAAACAGAACGTAAGCATGCTTACACGCACCAGATTTGCCCAAAGGATACCTGAAAGCTATGAGCAGAAGGTCCTTGAATTTCTTTGTCATTCAATGTCGTAAGTTGGGACAGATTTCAAACATGGATGAAGTTCCCCTTCAATCTGATGTGCCACTGTTGATGAGAAGGGGGTGAAAACTTAATTGTGAAGACAAGTGGGCATGAGAAGGGCCATTTTGTTGTGCCAATGGAACCAAGCTGCCTCTTTTGCTGCTTTTCAAACGTTAAACAATGCCAAATCAGACGTTCCTCAAAAAGTGATTGTCCACGTTCATGACAAGGGTTGGATGGATCAGGATAGGATGAAAATCTGGTTTGAAAAAGTTTAGAGCAGGGCACCAGGTGGGCTCTTCTGAAACCTGCCCTATTGGTGCTTGATCAGTTCAGGGCACACCCGTGTAACAACACACACGACATTGCTGCAGAGCAAACAACTTGCCGTCATACCTAAAGGCTTGACATCCCAACTCCAACCACTTGAGGTCAGCATTAACAAACCCTTCAGTGCTGCCATGGGAGATGAATGGAACCAATGGCTGAAGCCTTTTGGGAATAATCTGACGCCAGCTGAAAGAGTGAAGAAACCAACTATTGGAGAAGTTTGTACCTGGGTGAAAAGATCCTGGGATATTACCAAGATTGAGATCGTTGTCAATTAAGAAGTAGGGCATTTCAAATGCCGTAGATGGAACTAAGGACAAGGTAACATATGAAGACAGTGATTCATCATCAAACACAGATGAGAACAAGCTAATGGACGGGAGTTTTGACAGTGATGAGGAGTAAACTCTTCAAGTTCAATAACTTATTTTTTCAAATTTCAGGCCCCAAAATTAAGGTGCATCTTATACCTGGGGAAATGAGACATCACATTTAACAAAACAGCGCCTCTCGCTCAGGGAGCAAAGAATGTCTCCCATCCAAAGGATCCCAGACTAATAATGGCAAGGACACGCCCTCTTGTCACCATTAGCAACAGCTGATACTTCCTTCATTTGGTTTAAAAATGGGCACCCGTTTATACATATGCCATAGAAATAAATTTTCCCCAAAAGACAATTTAAATGAGTTCTTGATAAGTCAACATAGAATAACAATGTTTAACCCTCACTCCAACATGATTTTCTCCCCCTGCCCCCAACCCTGACCCCAGAAATTCTTTGGTTTTTTCAACATTCATATCCCCAAGATAAACACGTTGACAGGCAGTTAATAAAATTTGTGGAAGCCAATCCAGTGTCCCACCAAAAACAGAAACCTACAGGCACGTTCTCTATGAAGAAGAGCCAACGGGGACAGCTCTACCCACTGGCTTCCCAAGACAATGTGCTCTTCCCTAGGATTTTTCACCCTCTTGCCCTTTCTGGCCTACCTCTTCTTCGTGTAGAAGACATAAGTAGCCAGAACTAGGTCAGTCTTTTTGGAAAATTGTTACAACAATGATGTGTCTCATTGTTCAGGAAAGAGAGGATACGGAGCCCTGAGATGGTCTTTTCCACTTTAGTAATAACTATTTCTTCTTGCTCACAGATATAGCCTTAAAAAGGCTGAGATGTAAATGCAGATATAAAATATCACCCAACCTCCTGCCCCAGAAGGCACTTGTCTTGGGGGATAAACGTCACCTTGACTAGGGGATTAGCCTACCAAGTCACTCAGGCCTCATCCCCACCCCATAAGCACACACCTCTCTGAAGATGTTTGTTCACCTATTCATACAGATGTCAAAAGAAAATCCTATTCCAAAAAAGCCTGGTCACTAGACATAGCATTCACGAAGCTCACAAACGAGCTGCTAACAGTGAACTTAGACATTTTGCACAGACAAGTTTTTTTAATCCTCCCCTAACAGTTTTCTTTCCCTTTCCCAAAATCCTGAGAATTCCTTGCCGAAAGTACCAGTCCATTTTTTTTTTGCCATGCCAAAAGTTACTCGTTAATCCTGACTAGAAACTAGCTACGTGGAGTTTGGGGTGAAGAGTTATGAGAACATATATGGGATACATTTCTGGTTACGAATTCGTCAGTCTTTCACTATATAGTGCTCACATGACCTTGACCACACCAGTATGTGAGTACAATGCACATGTGAATCAGCCAGCAAAGACTGCTACTAAACAACACGTATTGCCCTAACTCTGACCCCAACCGATGACCCAACCTTAGCAAAATGGGTCCACCAGACAGCCGGCCATTTAGGGGTCCAGGCCACCCTTTGATGGGCTCAGGATCAAGGTATTAACATCTCTCATGCATCGTTAAGTAACAGAGGAATGCTGTATATGCCAACTGGAAAAAGAATGAACTGTTCCCAGTATAGTCACTTGAGAAATACTAATGGAAAAAGTACCAGCCCAGATTTGGCAGATAGATTACACCCTAAGATAAGGGATGTAAATATATGTTCATGTTTACACCTGTAAAACCCTAGGTATTTTAAATTTATACTATGGAATCCTGATGTAGATTCAAAGAGACAATGGGTCACATTTCAATGGCAATGAAATGAAAAGATATTGCGTATTGAATAATATAGAGTGGATATATCATATTCCATATCACCCACAAGCATCTGGGCTTATTTTTTAAAGAATATTTAAGAAAATTAAACTCTAATAATTCGTATCGACACTGGAAGGATAATTTGTGTATCGGCTTACGTAATTTGAATAATAGGCCCTTAGGAGAGAATACACCTCTAGCCAGAAAAATGACCCCAAATCTGCAGATTGAATGTTGAATTTTGGACTGTGAGAAAAGATATCCCACAGTGTGATTTACTTTCTAAAGAATTTTAGGTTGAACAGGAAGAGAAAAGGAAAACCTCTACTGGGGTATGTATGAGAATTCCCAGGAATCATTTTGGACAGATATTACCTAAACCAGGATTAGCAGCTCAAGGAGTACATGTATTGGCTGGAATGATAGATCCTAACTATCAAAGAGAAATTGTTTGACACTCCAGAATTTGGGTGAGAAACCTGTACAATGCTGTAGAAGTGATAGTATAGTCCAAGTAATACTGTTATCCCCCGTGAAAAAATACCCTTTGTGAAAACTGACCTTCTTCCTTCCACAGTAACTCTGAGAAAAGGAAGGCTTTGATTCTACTGACGGAATAAAATTAGGGGCTAAAGTATGGGTAAAATGGAAGCTGGATGATGTTCCAAAGGCTGCATAAGTCATAGACCATGGGAAGGACAATACTTCAACAGTTGTCTATTCAGGAGGAGATCATTACCGAATAGGACCCCTGAACCATGTGTTTTACCATGAATAGGGCTATAATAATAGATTCCTGGACTCCAGAAGTATGGCTGATGCTGATACATGCCACAAGCCACTGGGAGGGAAGGTCACTTGCATGGTTAACAGATTGAAGCTTGTATACCAGAGTTAGGCTAGGAGATTGAATTTTTGCATACTGGAGTCTCAATGAAAGCAGAGATGATTTTATTTGAAGGATAACAACCCATACTTACCTACCCTTTTTGTTCTTTGTTTAGGTTAACTTTGTTGCTAGTTCTGTCTCCATTAGGCTTAGGTATCCTAAGTACCCTACACTTTCAGATGACTGACTGCCTAGGCACTTAGTTTTCCTGGAACTCCTGCCAGCTCACTAAAGAACTGACCTCTCAAATGGGACTCTTGGGGCAGGGACAGCTCTACGTCCAATTTCAGCAACAAGAAGCTATGGAAAATAAGACCTTTGCCCCTTACCCCGAGATTTTGAGCCCCATTCATTTGAGGGGGTAGAATGATAATATTGTTCAGTGTACTTGTTTTGTATTATGGTATTATTGACACCTGTTTCCCATCAACCTATGTAATGGATACAAGTATCTAGAGGCCAAGCAAGCCATATGGCCACTCTGAGGATGAGATATCATGTTATGGCCACTCTGATGATGAGATGTCATGTTAAATATTTTGCAAAAGTGATGTGTTCATTTCATGGGGGACTCTATTGTACAAATAAAGGGGGAAGAAAAAGAGTTCATATCTATTTAGGCACAAATTGCATATCAAATGAAAAGGCAATCAATCAAGATCTTTCCCACCCATTTGAATAGGCTTGGGGGGGGGCTCTCAGCGTCCTAGGGGGGGTGGCTAAGACCAGAGCCAATAGTAGGTGCCTAAGTTCTGGTCACTCAGATGACATTGTAGTTGACAGGATGATGGCTGGCGACTATATAAAAAGGAGAGAACACAGCTTGGAGATTGAGAAGTAGTGGTGGGAGGAGAAGCGGTGGCGGCAGTGGCAGAAGTAGCAGGCACCACTAAAAGCAGGACTGACCCTCCTGCAGACCAGAGAGTGCTAAAGCAAGGGCTTCAGGCCAGTGGGTAATCTTCATATGACTTGGTTTACTGCCATAGTATTTTTCTGTAACCTCCTGGTCACTATTGTGAGATGGGCATATTGGTTTTGGAAGGTTCTTGCCAGTATCAAATTGGGACCACTGGTCTGTGGGATTGGCTCCAACTCCTCTGCCTTCTACTTAAAAGAATTCCTTATATCCTGCAATTCTGGACCATTCAGGCATGTTCATGATTTTTTTTTGAAATCATGAATTCTGCCTTAATGATACAGGCGGCTAGGTAGTGCAGTGAGTAGAGCATGGGCCCTGGAGTCAGGAAAAGCTAAGTTCAAACTTGACCTCAGACCCTTGAACTTACTAGCTGTGTGACCTTGGGCAAGTCACTTAACCCCTCAAAAAAAACTAGCCAAGTAATCGCAAGGCCTGGCTTCATTACCACTAGCAGAAGCACTGAAGCATCCTTCACTAGCCTTATTGAAGATGCACTGCCATTACAAACATACCGGAAGAAAATCCTCTTCCCAAAACACAAGACCCTATGCAGCTGAAGCATCCAAGCAGCACAGGAATTAGTTCTTGGCCCAAGTTAGCATAGAAACCTTCCTCAGAAATAGTTTTAGATCCCATTTTCTTTTTCCAAATCTCAAGAAGTTCTTGCCAACTCGTACCTCTCCATCTCTTTTTTCCACTAGCAGAAAGGTTAAGTTTCTTGGGGGCCAAGACTTTTAAAAAAGATAACCCAGTGCCATCTCGTAACTGCCAGGCATCTCTAACTTTCCACTATTTCCTCCAGTAACAAGCATACAATTCATATGAACCATAGCAGTCTTTTGTGAAACTGCTCAACCCATTAATTGAATGTTTCAGCCTCCAAGATCTTCTCTGGGTAGACCACTTGGATCCAATAAATAGTAACCGTTAATAGATACCATGTGGTCTCATCCGTGGGTATAGCCTGAGAAGAGTAAGAGATATGGACTGACGTTAGAAGGGAAGGCATTGCTCAAGGAGATCCTCTCCCATCCAGCTACACTCATTTGGACCTCTCCACCATGATCTCCATGCTACCTACCTCTCCCTTCCCTCAGCTTTTAAGCTTCCTTTTTTGTGTGTTGTCTTTGCCCATCAGACCGTAAGCTCCTTCAGGGCAGCAGTTGGGATACCAAATGCTTAGCACAGTGCCAGGTACATAGTAGGCTGTAACAGGGTGAGTTAGAGCCGACCCCTGCCCTCGCTGGACCTCTGCACCCAGGGCCTAAGGCAAACTCAGGGCTCTGAGGTATGGGTGGGACAAGATGGAGTCAGGAAGAAGGGTCTCATCCTTGTGGGCAACATGGTGCCTGGTTCTTTTCTGGATTTACCTGTGCACAGGTGAAGTATAGGGAGAGTGTGGGAAGGAAAGGGGAGGAGAGTAGGCAGGACCAAGGCAGCCCTATTACTACGTAATCAAAGCTATAAAGTTTGCTACTAACCTGAGTAAAACAGAGCTACTCACTATCTTTTGCCTCCTGCCTCATTCATTGCCCGCAAGATCAGACCTTTGCTGGACAAAAGCCTGGGAGTGTGGGGTAAGAGGGACCCCAACAAGTGGCGCCCAAATGTGGGACACCACACAGAGCCACAAGCACACCCCCCACGATCCCCAAGGTGCCTCCTTCGGGAGAGGAAGGAGCACAGCCTTGGGACAAATTCATGAGAGGAAGGAGAAGAGCAGAAGGGAAGATTGTGCATACACAGCCTTGGGACGAATTCAAATTCTCAGCAGGAAGCACCATCCCGTCTCCGTGGGCAACCCAGCTTACGCTGGTGAGGTCAGGAATTTTCCTTATCACGGGGCAAGCGGAGTCCTTAGGGGCTGCACAGATCAGGCCGCATTTGTAAGAATTACATATAAAGACAGCCAAGGACCAGGGATGTACGATCACCCCCTGGATTACCAAGGGTTTTCTTAAAGTAGTGGAAAAAATATCCCCTTGGACCACACAGCGAACCCCCACTACTGCGGGGTCTTGGAAAAGTCATAGGAGCGTAGTTAACTAGCTATGAGTCAGAAAATCCAGAGGGCTTGGAACCCAGCACATTTTTTCTATACAGTCTTATCAAAGCAGCTCTTAAAGCCACAGAAGGCTGCTGTGAGAAACATCCCAGGGAGTTTACAGCCCATTCAGACCACACCCTCTACCTAGCCAGTTCTACTCTGGAACAATCGCGACCCTCCTCTCCAGATTCCAGAGTTCCGCCTTACTCAGACTCGCTATACCCTGATTTAGATCAGTTTCAGAAACAAGTAGGAGAGAGGGAGGAGAGACAGAGGCTGCAACAAGAAATACAAGAGCTGAGGAGAAAATTAGAACAATTGTCAGCTCACTCAGCTCCACAGAAAATGGTCTGTTTCAAAGAGGAAGTTAGCCAAAAGCCACGCGGGACTAAGACAAAGGCAGAGGTTCCCATAAAAAAGAGCTAAAGAGAGCAATCAAGGGTAAAAGACTTGGGTTCCTACATACTTACACTCCCAACTCCTCAATCTAAATCCAATCTCTATGCACTTGGGAACATAAAATACATTATATGAAAGTTCTGTAGAAGCTAGTAAGAGAAAGATGTCTCTTAAACAACTGGAAGAGACCAACCGGGGATCTGCCCCAGATCATCTTAAAAGCAGGGTCTCCACGACCCCAATAAAGCATGGCAACTAGCCTCTTACATCAAAGGGCCAAGCACTTTGTGTATAGGATTCACAAAATCCTGTGGTTTTTGTCTCATGTCTGTGTTCTGTATCTGCGTTGCTGTGTGAGTATGTAATCTGACACCCTGTAATGTCCACCATCTCTTTCTCTCCCTCCCTGACTCCAGTCTTTTCAGAGGAGCAGGAGGGTGGGGGAGAAATACAGAGAGAAAAATGTTTTCTTGTTTAGGTTATATGTTGGAAAAGAAAAGTGTCAGGTCAGAATTAGAAATAAGGTATGTGCAGTTTTAAAGGGGCTTTAATCAAAGTCCACCAGAAAGGAAAAGCAAGAAAGTTTAAACATGTAGGAAGGAGGCATGTGAAGGAAGGTATAATCTATTTGCATAAACAGTGTGAATAGAGGTTTTGAGAGTAAAAAGTCTGGTATTGGAAAAAATGCTCTTTCTCCTTCCATTCCAGATCTGGCCAATTAGGAATGTGAAGAGAGAATTAAGACAGGAACTTTTCCCTTAAATTTATCGGATGTGTTCTAATTTGACTTCTGATAAGTCAGAATTTATTATGCTATTTGGCACTAAGGCAAATTGGGAAATTGCACAGATCTGAGAGACACTTTGAGCTCCCCAGTATGAGAAGGGACATGGTACCACTGGATCTCTTCCAGAGTCCCACTCACCTTTGACTGGCAAATTCAAAGTTCTCACTTTCACAAAAGTTTAAGGAGAGAACACAAAAGTGAAGTTTACTTGAGTGAAAATTAGAGCAGCTAAAACAAACTTCTCTCATCTCAGATCAGATAAGGGAAGAGAATAACAGTATGAAATTTGAGTTACCCTCCCCCACCTGGAAAAGAAAAAGCGGGGAGGCATAGCGGCTATATTGGGGACCTCTGGGCACCCTGAAGCCCACACTTCTAGGCAAGAGGTAAACAGAGGAACCTCTCCTCCCAATCCCCAAAGTCCTTGCTCCCACACCACCGAAACCTGGAATTTTTGCTCCTAGTCTTCCAAACCCAGCAACCCCTATTAGAAAGTAAAGGTCCATCAGGGACCCTCCTCGATGACTCCTTAGACCTTTAATTCAGGTGCTGGATTCTGAAGCTTCCCAGCACCCTCCAGTCCACAGCCTGGATCTGCAACTATGAGGAGAAGAAAAGCCTCTATGCTTGGTAAGCCTAATGTATGTAATGATTTAGGAATGCAATTAATGTCATCTGAAATTTGTTTGTACTATTGTTGTACTTCTAAATTGTAGTAAAATTCTCCTACATCATAAAATTTGAGCAAATGTCGTGAGCTAAAAATAGTGTTAGACCAAGAAATTTTTAATTTGAATTTTGTTGAAACTAAAAAATGAAAACAATTGTGTAAAACTGGTTAAGTTACTTTCTCAGCCTTGCTAACCCTGTCTAGTGAAAAAATAGCGGCCCTCAAGGTGACAGTTCAAGAACAATTAGAGGCTGGTCACATAGAACCTTCCACCAGCCCATGGAACTCTCCTGTATTTTGCATCAAGAAAAAATCAGGTAAATGGAGGATGCTTACTGACCTTCGTCAGGTCAATGCCTCTATGCAGACAATGGGGGCCCTTCAGCTAGGGCTCCCTTCACCAAACATAGTCCCGAGAGGATCTAA
>CM053622.1:716858271-716874704 GCA_028646595.1 Phalanger gymnotis
GGGTTATTGATACAAAAGACTGCTTTTATAGCATTCCACTGCATCCCAATGATACTAGGCGATTTGCTTTTTCCATTCCTTCAGTGAATTTACAGGAACCTTATTGTCAGGTACCAATGGAAAGTGCTTCCCCATGGCATGAAAAATAGTCCCACCTTATGCTAATGGTATGTTCAACAAGTTATCTGCCCTGTCCACAAGCACTATCCAACTGTTCTTTTAATACATTATATGGATGACCTCTTGGCAGCTCATCCCGACTTGACCTCTTGGAAGAGGTCCTGCAGACCACTGTTACACAGTTAGAAGCCTATGGGCTTACTATAACTCCAGAAAAAATCCAGAAGGCATTGCCCATAGATTATTTGGGAGTAAAGTTACATGAACAAGAGGCGCAGATGAGACAACACCATTTAGAGCCTTGTAAGGTCTGCACCTTGAACGATTTTCAAAAGCTTATTGGAGATATTCAACGGCTCTGCCCCGATTGGGGTTAACCACTCAACAGCTTGTCCCTTTATATGAAATGCTCTGGGGACCCTCTGACCTTAAATCCCCCCGGCATTGGACCCCTGAGGCCCTTCAGTGCCTTCAGGAAGTACAAGCTGCCATCCACGCAGGATCCACTGTGAGGCTCCTTGCAACTGATCCCTTAGAGCTTACCGTCCTTCACACTCCATCACTCCCCACAGGAGTTCTTCATCAGGCAGCCGCGATTATTTAATGGACACACTTAACTCAGATCAAGAAGAGAAAGTGCTCTCCCTATACCAATCTTGTTGCCCAAGTTGCCTGGAAGGGCATAGTTAGAGCACGAGCACTCAGTGGCAGAGACCCTCAGGTCATCTATACTATGTATACTAATCAACAGTTACAAAAATGTTTCCAAGAGGACCCAGATTGGCAGCTTATAATTGGGCACACTTTTCACCATGGTACACCTCTGGCCCACCAATTCACAAGTTGGCCTTGGACATGGGGGAACAAATTTTCTTCCACACCCGTTAGTGGAATCAATGTATTTACTGATGCCACAAAACTGCATCGAGCCTCCCTATACATACCTTCTAGGAACAGTATCCAAGTCTTCAAGACTCCATTTACTTCTACTCAACAAAATGAATTGTTTGCAGGTCATGCTTTTAGAAACTCCCATTAACATTATTACTGATAGTCATTGTGTTGCAAGCCTCATACCGCATTTAGAAACAGCTCATGTCCCTCCTCGCAATGATTCTATTACCCAGCTCACGTTGGAGATACAGCTCTTGGTGCGTGAGCACTCTTCTTCCTTTCGTGTCATGCATGTCCGTTCCCTTTCTGGATTGCCTGGCCCCCTTGCACACAGCAATGCTACAGCTGATGCTGCGCTTCAGGGAATGGCCCTGACATCCCCTGCCCAATTGGCTCATTCCAAATTTCACCTTTCTGCACACTTTCTCTGGCACCCATATGGTCTCAGCAAAGCTGAGGCACGGAGAACTATAAAATCTTGCACCAGCTGTGCTCCTTTTCTTCCTCCTGCTATCGCTGTCCAGAACCCTATATGGGATGGGTCCAATGACATTCAGCAGATGGATGTCACCCATTATTCCCCTTTTGGACGTTCTCAATATATTCATGTATGTGTGGACACATTTTCCAGCTTCACCATGGCTACTGCTAGAACAGGTGAGGTGGTGAAGGACGTGACTGCACACCTTCTTGTTTTGCCAATCATGGCATCCCCAAAGTTCTCAAAACTGATAATGGTCCCGCTTATACTACACAAAGGTCTTTCGGGTTTTTTGCCTGGAATGGTCTATTACTCACATCACTGGGATCCCTCACAATCCCACAAGACAGGCTATCGTAGAACGGACTCACCGCTCCCTGAAAGCTTTCCTACAAAAACAAAAAGGGGGAGCCAAGTCTGGTCCATAGACTAGCTTGAATCTGGCTCTATACACATTGAATTACTTAAAATTTGATGATCACAACATGTCCCCAGCAACCAAATATGTTCTAGGCCCATCACAGAAGCCATGGTCCATGCCGCAGTTCAGGGCCCAACCCGCACTTAGACGTGTTGGAGCATCTGCCACGTGGAAGGATGCGGATAGACAGCGGATGGGGCCAGGAACCATAATTGTCTAGGGTCAAGGCTATGTTTGTGTTTCCACACGTGAAGGTGACAAGGTGCAGGTTCCCATCCATAGGATCTGTGTGCTCGAGACAACAGCAGGCCACGACGGGGTGAAAGTTGCAGGGACGGTGGAAAAGACAAGCATGGAAGCGGCAGAGGCTACTTCAGGGGCTGATTAGTGTTCACCTGCGGTAACATGTTCCTTCTGATCTCTCTAATGGGTCTCTGCGAGGGAACCCAGTCACCAGCCCGTCGACACCATTGGGCTTTCATCAACAACCCCCTTGGCTGAAGGTGATAGGTTGGGGTGAATCCATCCCACACCCCATATTACAAGGGAACCTTTCCCACATGTTTAGAAAACCCTTTATATATAAGGGGAATCAGACTAAGGAAGCCCCTCAGATGCTTGGTATCACCTTGCTGGTGGAACTCACCATTGGTTTCACGGCCTTAGCAATGGCAATATCAAACACACAAAATGAGGTTTGGGAAGCCACCGAGCTTCATGACCTCATGCGTAATGTTTCCCTTGGGTTCAGGCATCAGGCTCAGATAGATGAGGACTTTTACCAAGCTATTAGAACTTTACAAAATGTAGTGCGGGTATTAGGCACAGAGGTGGAATACCTGGAATTACAGACCAAACTACAATGTGACTACCGTTTTAACACTTTCTGCCTTACTTCAAAACAGTAACGCCACCAAACATAACCGGGAAACAATCCGCGTGCAGTTGCAGAGTGCTGTTTTGGACAATATCATGCTTTAACTCCAACAACTAATAAGCTTGGCAGAGGATATTAACATTGCATCACATGATGATTTGCTCCCTGGTAAGACTGCACAGCACATTTTGAACTTTTTCCAACAAGCTGACCCATAGCATTGGCTGAAGCAATGGCTCATCCCCCTCAGCATTGGGTTTCTGTTCCTGGTTCTCTGTCTCCTCCCTTATCTTTGTTGCTGCCTCCTTTCCCTTATGCACCATTTCCTGTTTGGCATGAAGTGTGACATTATGGTTCTCCATGACCTGTCTACTTCATGGCAAAACAAAGAGTCATAACGGGGCGAGTTAGAGCCAACCCCTGCCCTGCCCAGGGCCTCCTGAGGTAAACTCAGGGCTCTGAGGTATGGGCGTAACAAGATGGAGTCAGGAGGAAGGGTCTCGCCCTTGTTGGCAACGTGGTGCCTGGTTTTTTTCTGGATTTACCTGTGCACAGGTGAATTACGGGGAGAGCACAGGAAGGAAAGGAGAGGAGAGGAGTTGAGTAGGCGGGACCAAGGCAGCCCTATTGCTATGTAATCAAAGCTATTAAAGTTTGCTACTAACCTGAATAAAATGGAGCTATTCACCATCTTTTGCCTCCCGCCTCATTGCCCCCGAGATCAGGCCTTTGCTGGACAAAAGCCTGGGCGTGCGGGATAAGAGGGACCCCAACAGTAGGCATTTAATGTTTACTGACATGACTTAACCTTAGGAGAAAAACTGTCTTACATCCACCAGGTGAACAATTAAGGGCTAGGCCAGGCCCTGTTGTTGTTAGATGGCTCCCTCGTTCGTGCACTAGTACTGAGGAAAATCATCTTCCCCTCATCTCCAAGGACCTGAATCATCTTGGAGGACCCTGGATGGCTCCCGACACCAGTGAGCTTGGAAACATTCTACAGAAACCTCTGGTTAAGATGGCAACAAGAAAAGTTGTAACGGAGCCCCCAACTCTCCTACACACAAGAATGCAGGTAACTGAACATGATGAAGAAACAATATGACTGAGAGAAACTGGAGAGGTAATGCGCAACCAAAAGTGAAACTCCACAATGAGCATAAGCAGAGCCATGGAGTAAAAAAAAATGGCTTGGCCATGAGACCTACACTTACAAGCACTGAAGGAAGAAATGAAGCAAGGGATAAAAAAAAAAAACAAAATAAAATCCAGATTCAAGTCCTGTGGGCCCCAAGTGCTTTGAAGACGTAGGAAGTTCATGGCCATGGAACCTTGCATCTATTTTCAGATTTTTTCCACCAAAAAATGATTCATCAAGTAGGATGGCTTCATGATAGGGCCAATTTAGGTTTCTAAAACAGTACCTCTTTCTTTCAACCTTGACCAGTGGTTCTATCAAGTTGACTCTCCACTGTGCAACATTCCTATTATTCTGCTTAGGTCACTTAAAAACCTTTCATTTAAGCTTTGTACCCTTATTTAATCTTTCTGTAGCATTCTGTCTTGTCTAATAAATGCTGTAAATTGTTAGTAGAAATGGTTTGTGTCAGATTTGCTATTAAAAAGCAGGAGAAACTCTGCCTGTTAGATTCCTCACTGGAGGGGGCTCTGGGAAGACAGGTGCACCAAGACTAATAAATCTGAAAAAACTGAAAGCATATTCTAATTTGGAATTGTATGAAAAGAGTCACTAAAGCATGCATATCCTTTGACCCAGTGGGCAAATACCCCAAAGCAATCAAAGGTCAGAAGGAAAAGATCCACAGACACAAAACTATTCCTAGCAACTTTATGTAATAGCAAATAATTGGAAACCAAGTAGTACCCAATAATTGGAAGAATGGCTAGGCACAGTATTGCATATAAAAATTAAAGAATATTACTGCTGTGCTATAAAGAAATGCTGAAAAAGGAGAGATTCAGAAACATTTTCAATTGCTTTTATAAGTTCATACAACAAAGTGAGCAGAATCAAGAGAATAATTTCTAAATCTACAACACTACAAAGGAAAAATACTGCAGAAGACTAAGGAATTATGGTTAATGCAACAACTGATGATCATGCTCCACCCACCTTTTTTGATGGTTACTTTTTTACCCCACTTAATAGCATTTTATTTTTTCCAAGCTAAGTTTGCAACGTTCTTTTTAAGATTTTGAGTTAGATTTTTTTCTCCCTCCCCACTCCCCAAGGCAGCAAACAATCTATAGGCCATACATGTGCAATCGTATTAAACTATTTCCTCCACCTCTGGGTAGAGAGGCTAGACTAGGGGTGCAGAATGACAATTACATTTTTAGATACAGCCAATGTTTCAAGTTGTTTTACCTTATAAAATTTAATGTTGAAAACTAAGAATATATCAATATAAAAACGAATAAGTTGCATATTTTTGCTGCATCTAACAGATCATTAGCTAAATCATCCCACTCCCCTGACCACAAGGTTACTTCTCTTAACTAGGATGAGGAGACAAGCACGTCCCACACATACCCAAGGATCAGACTAGTAATAAGTGTATGCCGCACTGTCACCATTAGAAATTAAGAAGCTTCCTCTATTCTTCTGCCTGAAGTTATGTACCTCTTTACACACAGGCCTCAGGAAAATCCTCTTCCCAAAAGACATGGCTGTGGATACACGGCATCCAGGAGGCATAAGGAGTTCCTGGCACCACTGAAGTCAGAAAACTTCCAGAGACAGCAGTTCTTCATCTCCAAAATTATTTTCTCTGACTTTTCCCCAATCCCGAGATTTCATTGCCTGGAAATGAAGGCTATTTCCAACATCCTTATCCTGGTACCATGTTATTCTTGCCCATTAGATACAGGGTAACATGGTCCTCATTCAAAACAAGCACATTCCAGTTTGCTTTATTTTATCTCAAATCCATTTTTCAGATGAGGAAAATGTTTAGAGTCCCACAAGGCAGAGCATATTTCCAGTATCTAGTTACTTTCCACTAGATTTCCTCTCCAATTAAAGCAAGTACCACTGCCTTAAGGCCAGGGATAATTTCAATTCTGTCTTCTCCACTTCAGTAATAACCATACCTTCTTATCATTTGAAGAAACCAGATTAAGAGTTATAAAAGTGGAAGATGCCAAGCATCCCTCCAACCTCCTGACCAGGAAGGTACTTGTCATTAAACTTGGTATATGTAAGTGTTTCTCCCTTCTAGGCAAGTAACAGCAAGAGGCTTCATCATCAGTGGTAAAAACAGCAAAGTTGCTTTACTCATCTTTCTGAAGGCATTCACCTGTTTCTACATAGGTTAAAGGAAAATCCTCTTCCAGACATACTACTGGGGTTGGGGCATGCAGGAAGCGCGAGTTCTTGCTAACAATTCACTTAGAAACCTTCCACAGACAAGAGGCATTCTTTGCCCGGAACCACCAGCCCGTGTCTTCCCCCAGTCAGGTCATCCACTGGCCCTAGCATACATCACTCAACTTGAACGCCAGGCCTGTTTCGTTCTTGTTTTTCAGGGTTTACTTTTAACTTAACATTGCGCCTTGCAAATAACAGGCAGTTCACATATGTTTGTGTAAGGGGGGAAAAGGCTCAGACTACAACGCTGACTCCCAGAAGAACGTTACTTTTTTTGCCCAACGAGGAAGAGGAACAGAGGGACGTTGTCTAATTGATCCCCCAGGACAAAGCAGTCTTTTCTTGGAGACTTCCCTATTCCCCCGCTATCTCCTCCATGCTCAAAGAAGACAAATACCCCAAACCAAACAAGTTCTTTGGGTAAGCTGTTAGACCAAGGAAGTGAGCGGTGCTTCTGAGGCCAGAGTAGAGAATGCCAAAGCCAGCCTGCTCCTCTCTTCTGGTGTCTGACCTATTTTTGAGAATAACTATGGTTTGTCATGTATGGATTCAACTTTGGACAACTAAGATGTCAACCAGGTTGGAACTCCTGACAACTTCAACCCAACCTCCTGACCAGAGTGGCACCTCTCACTTGGCTTGGGACATGAGCATCTCTCATCTCCGCCAGAGGACTTGACTAGTAATGGCAAGGCAAGGCTTCGTCACTGTTACTGGAAATACTGAAGCTTCCTGCACTCATCTCTCTGAAGATGTACACACGTTCAGGAAAAAGCTTTTCTTCCCCAAAGACCTGGCTGTGAGGTATTGGGGCATCCAGGATGTGTGGCAATGAGCTCTAGATAAATAAACTTTAAAACCTTGTGACAGAAAAGAGTTTAATCCTACAAAATTATTTTTTCTCCCTTTCCCCCAATCCCAGAAATTCCTTGCCTAGAACTTCTAGTCTGTAACTTCATTCCCATGCCAGGCTCCCAACGGCTCTAATAAAAGCAAAGAGAAGATTGTTTCATTTTTTTCAGTGTTTATATCCCCTGGCTTAACACAGCGTCTTTCACGTTAACAGACAATAAACGTAAGTTTGTGGAAATGAATCCAGTACCTACCCATCTCTAAACAGAAGCCAAAAAAAAGGCCCATAAGCCCACAGGCATGATGCTGACTGCCAAAGGCTCTTACTTTCTCCCCAAAAGGGCAGTCCTCCCAGAGACAACAGGAACAATCCTCCCCCACTGATTCCTCCAGGACAAAGTGCTCTTGCCCTGGAAATGTCCCCCCTCTTAATAGCCTGCTTCTTCTACCCACAAAGGGCACAAGCCAGAATCCATCAAGAACTTTTGGAATACTACTCCATCAACAAAGGAATACACCAATACCAAACTAGTTTTCTCTTTTGCTAGTGTCCAACCTGTCTGTTTTTTAGATAGAACCATGGCTTGTTACCTGTGGATTCAGCCTAAAGAGAATCAAATAGGTTAGATCCTCTATAATTCCAACCCTACCTCTTGACCAGAAAGGAACTTCTCACTTAGCTTGGAAAAGGACATCTAATCACCCAACAGAAAAATAAGACTAGTAATGGGCAAGTTCTTATCACCACTACTAAACGTATCAGGGTGTCCTGCATACTTCTTTATACATTTGGCAGGAAAATCCTCTTCCAGACATATAGGCCATGGGGGACTAGGACATCCATGAAGCATAGGTGAGCTCCTGGAACCAGTGAACTTAGAAACCACTCATAAACAGCATTTCTTAATTACCAAAGTGACTATCTCTGACTTCCTTCCATTTTTTTTTTTTTTTTTTTTTTTTTACAATCACCACTCTACATTTCCATGCCCATTGTCATGTTACCCATTAGCCCTAAGAGAAGATAAGCACCTTGAGAGCTAGGACTCTGTTTTTAATGTCATTAGGTTGAGTACCTTGTATGTAACAGATAATTTTTTTTATTGAAATCTCATATACCCAGTTTTCAGACAAGGAAAATGACTTTCAAGAGTCCCACAGGCCCAGAGCAGACTTCCAGGATGTTTCTACTTTCCCCAGAAGGAGGAAGAGCCAACAAGGAAATTTTTTTCTTCACGTTTTTCCCCAAGACAAAGGCATTCTTTACCTTTCTGTGGTCTAGCCTGTCTCCTTTCCACTGTATTTCCACCCCCTTTAGAGTACCCAACTCATATGAACTATGCCATTTTATCTAACATTTCAAAATAAGAAAAGAAAAAAGCCTGTTTTTTGGCTGAGGAAGATTTAAGTTTTCCTGAACCAGGAGTACCTTCAACCACTAACACTGAACACTTAATGGCTCTGAAAAAATTAGCTTTTGCTTCAGCCTTGATAAGATTGTTAATAAAATTCATCTTCAACACTTGTGCAACCCAGGTTTGTCTGGGCACTCCCAAATTCCCTAACAGAGAAAAAAGGGGAAAGAGGATGGCCTCCTCTGATTGGGTGCATAATTAGAACTGGCCACATCTTTTAAACTTTCTGCTGTGCTTGGTAGGTTACACTCTTCCCTACGCTTATCCAGGCAGCACTAGGATGCTTCACTCCCAGCATGGAGGCCATGAACTTAACTGCTGAGAAAGGAAAGAGTTCTTTCTACCGCTCTCTCTTCTACCCCAGTTGGGGATGTTTATTTCTGTTCTGTTTCATTGGGCCTTCTTAGTTTTAGGTGCCAGCATGATCCCCAGCAGATCCAGTAGTTTGAGCCATGGTGACCTTGGAGCCAGGATTCCAGGTGGGAAGGTATCCTGGGAAAGCAGGGTAACTGAATCTAACGTGAGAGACTTTGTATTTGGAATAAGGGTTGTGCTCTATAGGAACTGAGCTAAGTAAGCTATGAACTAAACACCTAATCCCCATGCCCTCCCCAGAGAGTGAGGTAGAATAAAGCAGAGCAGGGGAGATCATGACTCCTACGTTTTAGAAGAGTAAGTTTACCTCTTTATAATTACCAAGTAAATATTTCTTTGTAAAAGGTAATTCAACTGTTAATGTTTAAATGAAATGGGGTTTTGGGGACCCCCCCACACTTAAAGGTATAGCCAACAGTGGGGGCTGATGCCCTTTACAGAGCCTAGAAATCTCTGACCCCCTCAAAGGCCCTGGAGAATCCTAGAGGAGGGATGAGATATAACATACTTGGCCTAAAGACAATGGGGGCCAGGGTAGTTCGGGTTACCCCTATACTGCAGTACAGTCAATCGGATGACAAGTAATGTCATTTGAATCGCAAATAATGTCAAGCTGTTTTATGTAATTCCTATGCTGTCAAAAGTTAGTGAGTTGGGGCAGCCAAGTGGCAAAGTGAATAGAGCACTGGCCCCTGGAGTCAGGAGGACCTGAGTTCAAATGTGCCCTCAGACACTTGACACATGTACTAGCTGTGTGACCTTGGGCAAGTCAATGAACCCCAATTGCCCTGCCTTCCCCCCTCCAAAAAATAAGTTAAAACAAGCGACATCTCCACACAAATTTTCAGTGGACATTTTCTGAGCTCAAACTACAGTTCAATGCTGCAAATGCTGCTTCAAACTACAATGCAAATGCTGGAGAAACATCCATATTTCAAAATTCACATAATTGTGAAAGGAGTTTCCATTTAACTTTTAATTGGAAGTGATTAATCTGCAATTTAATAACATGCCAAAAGACAAATAATAGAATTCTATAAATGCCTTCCAAGCAATGAACATTGTCATTTTTTGTCATGTCTGACTCTTCATGACCAAATTTGGGGTTTTCTTTGCAGATATGCTTAAGTGTTTCCTCATTTTTCAGATGAGGAAACTGACAGCATTACATGACTTGCCCAGAGTCACATAGCTGGCGTCTGAGGCCGGATCTGAATTCACAAAGATGAGCCTTCCTGACTTAAGGCCCAGAACTATCCACTGCAGCACCTACCTGCCCCAAGCAATGAAAACCCTAAGCATGTGGATTGTCAGTTTTTGGCAGTACCTATTCTGTATGAGGTGACACCTTCAAAGACTAAATGCATGAAATCTCATTATAGATCAGCATTAACAGGATGAAGATTATCGATATTTTGTTGAGAGTGAACACTAACTTTGAACCCCAATTAAGCAAAATATTATCCTCCAAAAATTATTCTATTCTTATTAGCCAATAGGAAGTTAATAAATGTTTGTGGGAATGAATCTAGTAGCCTCTTTCATAAATAAAAAGGAAAAAACCACAATGCTGACTCTCCCAGGCAGCCTCATCTTTCTGCCCAATAAGAGAGACAGAAGAGAGCCATTATCACACTGATTACCAGGCCCCGGGCCCCCACGGCACTCATGCCCTGGGGACTCAACTCCCTGGTCTTTTCCACACCCTCCTCTACCCTTAAAAGAAAAAGGGCCAGAACCAACTACATCCTTTCGAAAAAGTGTTGCACCAATAAAGTGAGTGCATTTCTGAGTCTATGGTCTACGCTGTCTGTTTTAGCGAGAACTATAGCTTATCTGAGCACGTGGCCTGAAAAAAAAAGAACTGCAAGACGTCAAAGACGTTAGAAAATGGGAAGCCCCAACCAGAAAAGCCATTCACGCTTAACTTGAAAATAAGCGTAT
The DNA here is from genome assembly GCA_028646595.1 of Phalanger gymnotis. Lineage (NCBI taxonomy): Eukaryota > Metazoa > Chordata > Mammalia > Diprotodontia > Phalangeridae > Phalanger > Phalanger gymnotis. The sequence continues at coordinate 716,869,042 of CM053622.1, forward strand.
CTCATCTCCACCAGAGAGAGGTCTAGCTAGATAATGGTAAACACAAGCCTCCGTACCAGTGCTCAAACATTGAAGCCTACCCTCATCTTCCTGAGGATGGGTATCTCTACACGTGGCAGAGAAAATCCATTCCCAAAAGAGGTAGCCACCAGGGACTACAGCATCCAAGAGAAACCGGGATGAATGAGGTCTTGGAACTAGTGAACTTAGAAACCTTCCACAGACAAGTTTTTGATATACGAAATGCCAGACCCCAGAGCTTTCTTTCCCAGATTTTCCATCTTCATTCACCCCCGTGCCAAGTTACCCACTGGCCAAACTCTTTCAGGCCCAGGACTGTTTAGTTTTGGGTCTTCAATGCTTACACTCCTAGGATGAACACAGTGCTTTGCACATTATGAGGCAGTTAACAGATGTTTACTGAATTAGACTGAATGCTAATTTTGGAGATGTAAGACTCAAAGGCCCACAGGCTTTTAGCCAACTCCCTGAAGGCTGCCACTTTCTCCCCAAGTAGGGAGAATCAACTGGGCTAGTCCTGAAGATTCCTGTAAGTCACTTTCCCCTTTATTGCCTATTTCATTCCCACCTCATCTAGTCTTCACTTTAAAATAACAGAAATTTTGGAAAAATTCTTCACTAACAGGGTGGTTCTTATTCCAGGATTCAGGCAATGCCAAGTCTGTATTCTCCTCCCCATGACCTGTCTTCTTCACATTAGTAATAACTATAGGAGATTCCTGTCTGTAAACACAAACCTAAGAAAACAAACAGATGTGGAAGAAGCTTCAGAAAACCACCCTCCTGACCAGGAGATAGGCACTTGCCGCTCAGCTTGTCTATCAGTCAACTATGACTCACACCCACCACCTGAGAACTAGGCTATTAAGTGCCAGATTAGACCCAGCTGGCCCTATCATAAGCAGGACATTTCTGAACCTCTCTGAAGTTGTCCTTCCCACGCTCATCTATTGGAAAACCTAAAGCATATAAGCCAACAAGATCTGCCTGATTCAGATAAGCTCCTGGCCACTATTAAACCCTCCACTGACAACTGACTCCCTAGGTTATTTCCTATCCCATTTCTCCAGCTTAAATTCCCTACTAGTCCCCAGTTCATTGCCATTTCAACACTTCTGCTTGGGAAAATATCAGCAACCTTTATGTTGAATATTTTTCTTTTTTTGTGTGTGTGTCCTTGTACTCTTTGGGCCTTGCATGTACATGATAGTTAACAATGTATATGACAGCCATTTTCCAGAGAAGATAAAACTAATAACCCAAATTCCCTTTGGCACAGAACACACTCCTAGAAGGCTGCCGCATACCCAGGGAGAAAAAGCCAACAGAGCAGCTTCTCCACTTCCAAAAAGAGGATTTCTATTTCCCATTAACATTTTCTCTCCCCTTCTCCCTGCCATCTCACTTATAGGTCAACACTTTCTGAAACCTGCTCCCCAAGTGAGTGAAACTCTCTTCTGTGGCCCATCCTACCTACTCAAATACCACCTACAGATTATTTTCATATGGCCCAAGGGAACTGTGACATCAAAGTTTAGAAGCCCTGTTAAACTACCAACCTCCTGTAACTTCACTAAGCTTGAAATACTTGGTTTTAGTTGCTTTTTTTTAATCTTCAGAGCCTGTCATGTAACTTTCTGTTTGAAGTGAACTTAATCTTTGAGCACTACTAACAATACAGAATAGAAGTTCTTCCCTTTTAAGAAAAATGAACTTTTTCCTAGTTTGGCAGACTCAGGCATCTCTCTAGCTCTCATTCCCATTTTCTCCCTTCCGCCCCCCTCCCCCTCTTTCTTCCACCCTAGAGCAGGGAACCCAAATTTAGAGCATGCCCACAGCATTCGAACGACTAAAAGGTAAAAAAACAAGTAACTAGTTGCTAATAGCGAGGAAGAGAAAGCAAAGAGAAGACACCTCAGGTACAAAATTTCTACACTTAGCCTTGGGACTTCTATATTGCAATTTAGCCTAGCCTATGGAGAGCAGACCCCTGCAGTGAGGTGGATCCCTATGGATTAAAAAGTTAAGGGTTGCTTCTTCAAGTACTTTGTGAGGCCCCTCGTGAGCCTGAGGGCATCCTAGAGTCTCTCCATTTATCTTGAATTACCAGTAACTTCCCCCTCATGCTGGACCATGGAATTCCTTGTCTCCTGTCCCACCCTGGGTCATAAAACGTCTCCCTTGTCTTGTGTCAACTGTAGTCCTCTACCGGATATCCTATTCCTAAATCTCCAACCCCCATAAGAAACTTTATCTAAAGTCACCCTACATGCCGTGTAACTTTTTGTCTGTGTAAGTCTGGTTCCTTCCCTCCATCAGTGCCTTTGTTTAGCTCCTGGCTAAATCCCAGGCCCGCTGTTTTTGCATCTATAAAGCTCCCAATGGCTACAGAAAAGGTCTAAAGAAATTCTTTCACATTTGATGAACCAGCTCTCCTAACTCTGACCTCACCAGAATTCCCCCCCCCCCCCCCGACCTTCCTATGCTGTATGTTGCAAACAGGAGAGGCTGCCCTAGCGGTAACGTGGGGCAGTTTTCTGCAGCATTTTCAAGGGCATCTGTTTCGGGCAGGTGGCAAGGTTGGCCCGACAGCTTCCGAGTTATAATGCGTAGAACGGACCAGCTCTCTGCGGCATACTGGCGGCTTAGTTAGAGCCTGCAGCAAGTGGCCTAGCGGCCAACCCTCCCTCCCTAACGCAACCATGGCTGCAATATAGCTGGCAGTCACGGGGCTCCCAGTGGTCGGGAAACCCCGCCGCCCCTTGACCGGCTTCCCCCTTTCTTCTTGGGGGGAGTAGGAAGAACGAGGCCGGCCCTGCTGTGGAGGAGCACCGCAGGCAGGAAGGCACGCACCACGCAGCCTGGGGCTCAGGGAGGAGAGAAGGCGCAGCCACAGCGCCAAAAGCGGCTCCCGGCCCGGACTAGGGCACGGAGAGACCGGCGGGCCCGGCTTGCGGCCTCTCCATCCCCCCTCTCGTCTCCCAGCCCCAACCCCACCTCCCCCCGGCTCTCTGGAGGACGGCTCCAGAAAGGCTCCCCCTGCGCCCAGGTCCCTGGAACTTATGGAACAGACTGAGCAGGAGCCGGGCGGAGACCGATTGAGACCCGCCCGAAGCTAGCCTGATTTCTCTAAAGCTCTAACTTAACTTCCATCTTCTAGAGGAAGCCTCGAGGCAGCAGGAGGCCCTGGCGGCGCCACAGACAGGCAACACACACAATTAGCGTGACAACCGCAAGCAGCCGCGGCACGCTCTGCCGGCGTGTGCCGCCGCCCTGACTTTAAAGGCTGAGGGCGGGGGCGGGGCAGCCTCGTTCTCTGGCCTGAGCGCAGCCTCGTTCCCATCACGGGGCAGACCATCCACCAATGAACAGCGTCCTTGGCAGATCGTCGCCCTGCCTCCTTCCCAGGGCAGCCTCCTTCTAAGAAGTAGTTCCTAGGCGAGACAGGAAGGGGGGGGGCGGTCTAAAGGGCTCCCCTCTCTCAAGTTGCAGTTAACTCTGCTTTATATTTATTCACACGAATTAAATTTCATCAGCCACTCAACAAGCATTTCTTAAAGGTTTACCATATACCAAACATTGTGCTAGGTTGTAAGGATTGGCTCAAAAGCATAATGGAACTCTTAAACGGATTTAAGTTTTGTAGATTAGGGGCTCCTAACCAGGGGTCCATAAACTTTTTATCCCGATATTTTAATAACTTTTTAAAAATTTTTAAAACTTATTTACATATTTTGAAAATTGTGCTTTCCAATAATCAAAATCATTTGAACAACAACAAAAGCAAGCATTCTAATTGCATTTTACAGCTTCCCTGCACCTTGGTACAGCAATGCCTTTTACACTTGTTAGCTAAATTTGCTGTAGTCGCATCCAGGTTCTCAACTCAGGTCATTTTCTCTGGCTGTCCGCCTCCCCTGAAAAGCTCTCTCTTCATCTTTGCCTCCTGGCTTCCTGAAAGTCCCAACTAAAATCTCTTGTTCTACAGGAATCCTTTCCTAAACCCTCTTAATTCTAATGCCTCTCCTCTTCTTTCCTGTTTTTCCAATAAATTGCTTGTTTGCACGTGTCTGTTTGCTTGTTGTCTCTCCCATTAGATTGTGAGCTCCTCGAGGGGAGGGACTGTCTTTTGTCCCTTTCTGTAACCCCAGCACTTGACAGTGCCTGGAATATAGCAAGTCCTTAATAAATGTTTAATGACTGACTGACCAACATGCAAGCTCTTTTTATGCCACCAAGACCAAAACTAACTAGACAGGCAGCACTGCAAAGTCATCATTCAGTCTCAGTAGTTTTTTCTTTTTTTGAGGTTAAAAGAGTCAGCAGTCACAGGTTAGCTTTATCCAACCTATTTGCATCTGATTACCAAGTTAGTTAAATGAAGTAACAAAAAAGGCAATGCTTCTGTAGCATTTAGTGTATATTGGCAGGACAAATTTTATTATAATTTACTCAAAACCTACTTGCTTCTGTTCAATTCATTCTTTTGAAGGCAGTGGATTTCTCCTCTTGTGTTTCTGTCTTCAATTTAGAATTATCAGATTTCTGATGCCCAGCCATATCTGGCTTGTCATATTTGCAAAGTAAGCAGAAATAGGGGAGAGACACCAATGAGTCGTATCTCCAAGGTGGCAGCTCTTGACTGTATCAATAACCATATTTCAATATGTAATCCTTTGTATTTTACTTTACGTATTTTATTTTAATTGCATTTCATGCATTTTAAAAACATTGTTCTGAGAAGGGCCATAAACTCTGCCATACTGCCAATGGAGTCCACAACATAAGAAAGGTTAAGAAGTGTAGGGTCCACATAAACATTCATGTAACATATATTAAAGGTAATTTGGGGGGAGGCCCTAGCAGCGAGGAGGATCAGGACCAGCCTTCTGTTGGAGGTAGACTTTGAGATGGGCTTTGAAGGATTCTAATAGGCAAAAGAGAAAAGGGAGTGCATTCCATGCCCGTGTGATCAATCAGGACCAGCATTCTGGCCTGTGGAGGCCTATTTTTGGATCCATTGAAGCTGTGAACTAACCCCCTCAGCTTTGTGTCATCTACAGGTTTGTTCAAGCATAGTTGGAATGGAATTTAGAGGCCACTCAGTCCAAACCCCTCATTTTACAAATAAGGAAACATGAGGGGGGGGGGGCGGAGCCAAGATGGCAGCTGGAAAGCAGGGACTAGCGTGAGCTCCCTGCCAAGTCTCTTCAAAAACCTATAAAAAATGGCTCTGAACTAATTCTAGAACTGCAGAACCCACAAAATAGCAGAGGGAAGCAGGGCTCTAGCCCAGGACAGCCTGGATGGTTGCTGGGTGAGGTCTTTCACACACAGAGCTGAGAGCAGAGCAGAGCCCAGCGTGGGCCCTGTGGACTAACCAGACCAGGAGCTGAGCAGAGCGTGCCCTAGCACCCTGAATCAGTGAGCTGCAGCAGTTACCAGACTTCTCAAGCCACAAACACCAAAGACAACAGAGAAGTGCATCCCCCCAAGCTTGGAACATAGTACTCTTTACTCTACAAGCAGTCATAACCCACTGAAAAACTCAAGGGTCAAGTAAGTTGGCTGGGAACATGGCCAGGCAGCAAAAACGCACCCAGATTCAGTCTCAGACTTTGGAATCCTTCTTTGGTGACAAA
>CM053622.1:716875204-716911789 GCA_028646595.1 Phalanger gymnotis
AAGGGAGGGCTGACTGGGGAACAGGGCAACCAGAATATACGCCATCTTGGAGTGGGGGGAGGGTAGAAATGGGGAGAAAATTTGTAATTCAAGCTCTTGTGAAAATCAATGCTGAAAACTAAATATGTTAAATAAATTAAATTTTTAAAAAAATGAAACATGAGACCCTGAAGGTTACATTACTTGCCCAAGGTCAAACGAGTAGTAAGAATTAGAGGCAAGAATCCAGTGCCCAATAAAGTGTCAAACACATAATGCTTGTTGAAAAGTCTATCTACTTTCCTTGCCTTCCCTGCCTTGGTTCCCATTTAATTTTCTATCCCTTGTGACCCTGCTTTGGACCCCACTAGCTGGATGAATGAATCAATGAATGAAGGAATCCATCGTAGAGGGATTAGGAGAGGGATTTAAGGGGAAGGGGGAGTTAGTACCCCTCTTCCCTTCATCAAATGTCAGCCATCTTACCACTGATGAGGTCTTCCCAGAACTTCCATTTTGGAGAAAGGGCCCAGACCAGGATCTCTGCTTCTCCAGACTTAGCTATTAGGCCCCTCCCACGAAGATATCTCCTACCGACTCCCATCCCTCAGTTTTGCAAAGCTTTCTTTTTAATTCTTTCCTCCATTAGAATGTAAGCTCTCCTGGGCAGGAACTCTCTTTCTCTTTGCTTGTATTCATATCCCCAGCCCTTAGTACAGTTCCTGCCACATTTGGTAAGTAAGCTTTTAATAAATGCTTGTTTGACTTGACACCACCATCCCACCTTCCTCCCCCTTCACTCTCAGTGAAAGACCTGGTTTCATACTTTCCTGAGAAAAGTAGATCTCGCCCATTGTGGGCTCCCTCTTCCCCTAAAATACCCCTCAAAACCTCTCATCGTTCCCTTCCCCTTTTCTTTTTTGCAATCTCCGATGAGGAAGTGCCTGGACTTGTTAAGGCCAAAACCTTAGTGTGTGCCCTTGGTGCTATCCTCTTCCATCTCCACCAAGAGCCTGTCAGTTCAGTCATTCCTTCTCTCTCATCTTCGGTCTCTGCTTGTCTACTGGCTCCTGTCTCGACACCCACAAACTTTCAAAGGGATCCTTAAAAGACCCCCTTTTGAGCTCAAAATCTTATGAAAGTGGATGTTGAAAACTAAAAACAAGTAATTTTTTTAAAAATAAAAAGACCCTCTCTTGATCCTGTCAGCCTATCAAGCTATTGTCTTTTACAGTCAAAATCCTAAAAAAAAAAACCCATCCACTTTCATTGCCCGCCTCCCAACTCAGTTCCCTCTTAATTCTCTATGCCTTGCCATCCTGCTTTGGACCCCACTAGTTGGCCAACACAGCTCTCTTTGAGGTGACCAGAGGTTTCTTAATTGCTAAATCCAGCTGCCTTTCCTCTATCCTCACCCCCTTTGACCTCTTTATAGCCGTTAACCACCCCATCCCTGGTGCATACTCTTTCCTCTCTGCTTTCTTAATAATGCCGCTCTCTCCTAGGTCTTTCATCTGATGGTCTCTTTCTTCCCTTCTTTGGCTGGATAATGAGAGAGAGAGAGACAGGTACAGTGTAAAGAATGATGGTGAGGATCTAGAGTGCATTAACTTTGTCTCTTTGGGCCTCCTTTGTCTTGTATGTAAAATGGAACAGTTAGACTGGATTATTTCTGAGGCCCCTTCTAGGTATTACACTGTGATTTTATGGCCTGCCTTTCATGTCTATGTATTTGAGGCTACCCTAGGCTCTCTTTATTCAGTGATCTCCTCTGCCCTCATGAGTTCAGTTTTCATCCTGCCTCCAGGAAGACCTGAGTTCAAATCCGACCTCAGACACTTGACACAATAGCTGAGTGACTTTGGGCAAGTCACTTAACCCCGATTGCCTCCCCTCCCCCCTCCAAAAAGAAAAAGGAAAAGAACTCCCAACTCTACGTATTATCCAGCTTAAGTCTCTATAACACAAGCTGCCTGTTAGACATTTCCACCTGGATATCCTATGGGCGTAGAAAACTCAATTTGTTCAAAATAGAACTCATTATCTTTCCCTGTAAATGTATCCCTCCTAATAAGTTCTATAGGGCAGCTAGGCGTCACTTTGGATACAGCTCTGAGTCTGAAGTTAGGAAGACCTGTGTTCAAATTTGACTTCAGATATTTACTGGGTGACTCTAGGCAAGTCATTTAACCTTGTTTGCCTCAATTTCCCCATCTGTAAAATGAGCTGGAGGAGGAAATGGCCAATCACTCCACTATCTTTGCCTAGAAAACCCCAAATGGGGTCACAGAGACTCAGACACAGCTGAAATGACTGAACAACAACAAATAAGTTCTAATTCAATTCCACTCTAGTTATCCAGGTTCGCAACTTCATGGTCATATTTGAGCGTTCACTCTTCCTCATCTCGCTTTCATAAATCAGTCCCAAATCTTAATGATTTTACCGACTCGACGTAGCTCACATCAATTCCTTCCCTCCACTCAAGTTAGCCACTACCCTGGTTCAGGATCTCAGTTTCTCTTGCCTGAATTATTGTAATAGCCTCTTAATTAGTTTCCATGATTCTCTCATTCTCTAATCCATTTTCTGCATAGCTACAAAAATAGTGTTCCTAAAGCACAGCTGACTTCCCTGCTCAAGAATCTCCAGTGGCCTCCTATCACCTCTAGGATTAAACGCAGACCCCATGGTTTGGCATTTAAAGATCTTCCTTTTCTGGCCCAAGCCAACCTGCTCAGACTTACTTCACTGTGCTCTCCATCACACACTCAGTTCCAGCTGAATGGGACCTGTTTACCAGGCTCATGATTCCATGTCCTAGCTCCATGATGCGGCACAGGCTTTTCTGCATGTCTAGAATGCAGTGTCCTCTTACTCGTAGACCCTCTAGGGTCCTTTGAGGCTCAATTCAGAGACTACCTCTTGCAGGAAGCTGCCTCCTTCCTCAAGTCATATTTCATTATCTATGTATATTTCTAGACTCCAGTAAGACTAGGCTCACTGAAGACATAAGCTAGGATGGGTTTTTTTTTTTCATTATGAATTCTGAAATTAACACCAAGTAAGATGCAAATTTCCAGATACAGAGTAGACCAGAAGACTAAACGAAGCCATAAATGTCTATGATTTTGAGCTTCCTTTTGTTCTCAGTATATAATAAATTCATCATGAAACTTTCTAAGCTGGCTTTCTTTTTGTTTCCTTGTGTTTGTTTTTTAAAAACTGCTTCAGTGACCCTCATGACCCTCTTTTCTCCAGCGCCCCCTGCAGTACCTTCCATATAGAAAAAAAGGCCTTAAAATGTTTATTAAATGGAAAGTGTGAGAGCCAAGACTGGAATTATCTAAAAAGCCGCACACAACCAGCAGGGGGCATCTTGACTCCATTAATGATACCATTCCCATGGACCACATGGAATAGTGGAAAGAACCTTGGCCTGGGAATCAGGAAACCTGTGTGGATTCAAGATCAGTTCTTGGACTTGGCCCTGTGACCTTATGCATCCTCCTGGAGCTACCCCCACCCCCATGCCCCATCTCTCTTCATGTCAGTTTTTCTCCTCTACAAATGGAGATAATACCTGCCCTGCCTGCCTAGAGGGAGCTAGGTAGTTCCGCGGGTAGAGCACCGGGCCTGGAATCAGGAGGATCTGAGTTCAAATCCAGCCTCAGACACTTACTAGCTGTGTTACTCTGGGAAAGTCACTTAGCCTGTTTCCCCATCTGTAAAATGGGGATAATAATAACACCTACCCACCCAGGGTTGTTGTAGGGATCAGGTGAGATGATTGCAAAGCACTTAGCACAGTGCCTGGTACATAATTTATCATGTTAGCTATTTATATTATTATAAAGCAATTAGCACAGTGCCTGGGACATAGTAAGCACTATAGAAATGTTAGCTATTATATGTAATTATGTTTTTAATATATTATACATGTAATAATATATGCATATATTATTATATTATAAAGCTAGGAGATAAGAGAACCAGAACTCAAACCCAAGCTTTCAAATTCTTTAATCCATTTTCTTTCCACTACATCACAAATCTGTTAGATGAGCTCAAGAGCTGGCAAACTATGGCCTGTGAGGCCCAATCAGCCTGAGGTAATAATGCATTTCAAATTTTATGAAGTTGATTTCTGAACCCAAGTGTAAGATCTTATCGTTCACCCTATTAAAGTTTTCTTTCAGTCTAATGTTCTAGCAGAGACTTCTTTTTGTCCAAATCCTTTCTAATCTCAGTCAGAGCATGTGGGCCACCCCTTCCAGCTTTGTGTCATCTCCACGTTTGGTAAATATACCATCGATGTCATTTTCCAAATCCCTGATGAAAATATCAAGCCAGCACGAGGCACAGGAGGTCCTCATGGCTCCCAATGGAGGCATCTTCCCAAGGCTATGACTGCTCTGAGGCCCACATTTGTCTAGCCCACATCATTCCCACTTATCCACAAGAATATCATGAGAATTTATTAAATACTTTTCTTAAATCTAGGTCACCTCTTATATACACCATCCCCTGATCTACCAGTCCATTAATCCTGCCAAAAAGAAATTAGGGTTCAGTCTGGCATGACTATTCTTGATTAAAAACCATGTAAGCTCTTTTCTTTTCTGGATGCTCATTAACCATCCTTTTAATGATACATCCTAGAATTCTTCCAGAGAATCAAAGTCCAGTTCACTGGCCTGTCATTTAGAGAATCCATTCTCTTCCCTGTTTTGAAAATTGAAACATTTCCCACCTAATCCTGAATTACCTCTACCTGTGTCCATGATCAAATCCTGCCTTAGAGGATCATAACAACACTTTCCTCAGAATTGTTGTGAGGATCAAATGAGGTAACATATGTAAAGTACTTTGCAAACCTTAACATGCTACATAAATGTGAGCTATTATAATTATATCCATATTGTCATAGCTAACATTTTTAGATGCACTTTGTATATATTATCTCATTAGATCCCCACAATGACCTTAGGATGGGGGTGTTATCATTATCCCCATTTTACAGATGGGGAAACTCATAAGTTTAGTGACTTGTCCACAGTCACACAGCTAGTAGTGTCTGAGGCTGGATTTGAACTCAGGTCTCCTGACTTTATATACAATGCTCTATCCATTGTCTAACTTAGCCACTTCCTGTCGTTTGTCTGGTTCTTAATGAGCCCGTGTTGGCTGGCTCTTGGTGATTCTTCTCCTCCTGCTTGTTGGCTAGACTAAATGCACCATCACTTTAAAAATCAGCTAATGAATTTTACCAGGAATCTACATCTGGCTCACCAGCCTGCACCATTTGAAAATATTCCCATTCTAAGGGATTCATATGTACAAAAAATATTTACAGCAGCTCTTTTTGTGGTAGCAAAGAACTGGAAATCAAGGGGGTACCCAACAATTGGGGAATGGCTGAACAAGCTGTGGTATATGAATGAGATGGAATACTATTGTGCTATAAGAAATGGGGAAGATACAGACTTTATAATAACCTGGAAAGGCCCACATCATATGATGCTGAGTGAGCGGAGCAGAAACAGAAGAATATTGTATATAGCCACAGACATATTGATTCTGTGATGACTAACTTTGATAGACTTGGCTCTCCTCAGCAATACAAGGCTCAAAGACAGCTCCAAAGGACTCATGATGGAAAAAGCTAGCCACATTCAGAGAAAGAACTGTGGAGTCTAAATGCAGATTGAGGCAAACTATTTGCTCCCTTTTTTTGGGCTTTGTTTGTTCTTTCTCATGATTCATTCCATTAGTCATAATTCTTCTTTACAACTTCACTATTGTGTAAGTAAATTTAATGTGAAGGTATATGTAGAAGATATATCGGATTCCATGCCGTAATGGGGGGAGGGAGGAGGGGAAGGGGAGAACAATCTGGAACTCAAAAACATGCAGAACTGAGTGTTGTAAACTAAAAATAAAAAATCTTAATTAAAAAAAAATTCCCATTTTTCCCCTTCCTGAAAATTGGGACATTCCCCAGCTCCAGGCCACTGGTACCTCTCTTGCTTGCTGCCGTTCTTCAAAAATCGCTCAGCAATGGCATTTAAAAATCCTTTTAGTACCCAGTGACGAGTTTGATCTACGGCCGGAAACAGATTCATTAAGCAGCTACTAGGTGCTTGCTTAACTCTCTTCTTAGTTTGGGTTTCAATTTCCTGTTAACCATTTTTGTTCCATCCTTCCCTGTCATGGGAGGCCTCCAATGACCAGGGACACTGTAGAAGGGCAGTCTTCTCAGATTAAGGGTCCAGCTAGATGTCTTTTGAGATTCCCCCATGACTCATTCTGTAATTTTAGGCTTCAGTGAATGTTTCTTGAAAAAGTTGCTATTCTGGCTCCCCTACTTGACTATAAACTCTCGGGGGGGGGGTGGTAAGGGACCAAGTCTCTATTTAAAGGAGCTGCTATTTTTTTTTTTTGGTTTTTTGGTAGGGCAGTTGGGGTTAAGTGACTTGCCCAAGGTCACATAGCTAGTAGGCTGGATTTGAACTCAGGTTCTCCTGACTCCAGGGCCGGTGCTCTACTCACTGCACCACCTAGCTGCTTTTTGCCAGGCTGCTACCTGTTCTGAAAGGTCAGAAGGTCCACAGTAGGATTCCCACTGCCAGGAGAATCCTGGCAAACACAACAATGCCTAAATGGCCAATAAAGAAATAATCAGTGAGTTTGATGCAAAATTATTCTTTATCCGTAATAATAGAAACAAGTGATACCCTTACATAAATCTTTACCATTTATAACAGGTCTTCCTCACGATTATCTTAGGGTAGGGAGTCCAAAGTATCATTATCCTTAACTCATATGTAAGGAAACTGGGACTTAGTAAATTGACTTCTGTAGGTCACATAGCTCATAAATGGCAGAACCCGCCCTTAAATTTGGCTCTTCCAATCATAGACCCAGGGTTCTTTCTTTCTACTCTATCATAGGATTACAGATTTAGAGCTTGGAGTGACCTTTTTATTTTTTTGGAGAGGTGATGGCAGGCCAATTGGGGTCAAGTGACTTGCCAGAGGTCACATAGCTAGTAAGTGTGTCAAGTGTCTGAGGCCAAATTTGAACTCAAGTCCTCCTGACTGTAGGGCCAGTGTTCTACTCACTGTGCCACCTAGCTGCCCCATACTTGGAGTGACTTTTAAAGGATATCTAGTTCAACAACCTGATTTTATAGATGTGGAAACTGAGGCCCAGAGAGGTTAGGGCCACATAGGTAATAAATAGCAGAGCCAGGATACAAATCCAGGTCCTCTGTTGTTGTTGTCTAGTTGTGTCTGACTCTTCCTGACCCCATCCAAGGGGTTTTATTGGCAAAGATAATGGAATGCTTTGCTATTTCTTTCTCCAGTGGATAAAGTTAAAAAGAGGTTAAGTGACTTACTCAAGGTCAAACAACAAGTAAAAGTCTGAGGCCAGATTTGAACTGAGGTCTTCCTGACTCCAGGCCCAGCACTTTATCCACTGAGCCATTCAGCTGCTCCCAGATTCTCCATATTATAGTAATATTTTCAGTGCATCATGCTTGTGCATCTATGTGTGTGTATGTCCACATGCACTTGTGTGCGTGCGTGTGTGTGTGCACATACACATGCACGGAGACTCTTTATACTCACCAATGTTAAAAACAGCGGGTGGAGAATGAAGATGAAGTGTACAGTCCACTCAGAATTCATAGATTTAGAGTTAAAAGGACCCAAGCAGCTCACCTATTCCAATCCTTTCTTTTTAACAATAGGACCTGAAGCTTAGAGACTTGGTCAAGGTCCCACAGACAGACAGTGTCAGAGGCAAGATTCAAACCCTGGTCCTCTGACTCCAAACCCCTAGGATACTTTACTTACTCAAAGGATACCCACAACTTGCCATCTACTAGAATTGAGTTCTCCCAGGTGGGACATGCTACCTCTTTCTTGACCCCAGAAGATTTTATATAAAGAAAGATGACACCCATATAGTATTTTCATCTCCTTTTATTGAAGGAAATAAAAACTTGTGCTACGGAGTCTGGGACACCTTCAGAGTAGGACTCAGTGGCCAACAGGCCTGACGGGAGGCCACGGATAACAATGCCAGCCCAGGCCCTGTCAAGGTGGGAGAACAGACTACAGAAGGGGTAGATGTGAGCCAACCATTCCAACTGCACATGGAAAACCAACAGCCAGGCCACGCATCTCCTGAAACAGCATCTCCTTCATGGCTGCCAAAAACATCATCTCACGCTATTCCTCTTGCGTGGTAAAAGCCAAGCTTATCCAATCCTCCCTGTAACCAAGCGTGCCTCGGATCCAGCAATGCTTGAATTCTCCCCCTTGGCTCATCTGCCTTGAAGAGCCAACCTCATCGTCCGGCTAAAAATTCTAGGCTGAAACCAAGTTGAATTCTCTCTAAAAATAATCCATAATAAGTTGGTAGAGGCATAACCACCCTAAAAGAAGGAAAAAATGGCTCGACAAATTTCCCCGCCCTCAGCTTTCTCTCATGTTACCCCCCTCGCCCGACATGCGTCCTTGGAAACTTCTCAGTGGCACGAAACATGTAGAAAATAATGCTGAGAGGGAGCGAGCTTCAGGGGAGAAGGGGGCTGGTACAGGAGCAAAACTGAAACCTGTTACATTAGGCAAGGCTGGTTCACGAAAAAAGCACAGGGACCTTTATTGGGCCAAGTCCTCCCAATAGTCACAAGCAGCGCACAAACACTGAAAAGTCCAGGTCTCACCCGCCAATGGGCCAGAGAGGCCCAAGTCAGGCTCCAGGAAGCAAAGCCATACCCTATTCTCTGTTGGCTAAAGCTGCTCACCATTCTTCCAGTATGTTCCAGTCTTTGAGTTAAAATGAGGTTGGCGGATGTGGCAAGGAAATATGGAAGCCTTCGCTACTGGGAGAGATAGGCTATCACAGAATCAGGCCCCCCAACAGTTCTATTTTCTTTGTAGGATGACAATAAAAGTTATAGGATGAGAAGGAAATATTTTGCTATGTGGAAATCAGGAGATGCCAGACCATCCATATGCAATCTTTGCCTCCTGGCCCATGGCAGAGAGGGCAGACTCTTGGCTTAGGAGCAGCAACAGACGGATTGGTGTCTCCATCCCAGATCTCTCACTGATGTTGGACCAAAGCTATTTTTGCCGACCTTTACCCAAGGTTCCCAGGCTCAAGAGCTCTAGGCGAGCAGGGAGAGGAGGACAACGACGAGGAGGCGGGGACCAGGAGCGCGCCAGGGATTGAAGGTCTCTGCGGGAGCGTTTCACAGCAGGCTTGGCAGGTGGATGCTAGGGAGGGCTGGGGGTTCTAATGGTTGTTTTTGGTGGCCTCCTTTGCAGCGGCAATCAGGGGTGTGAGGCTGGAGAGAGGTTTGGCAAGTTTCAAGAACTGATGCTAGAAGAATCAAAGAAAAGAAAAAGAAAGTGTCATTGTGGGAAATTCCGCCCCCCCTCCTTATTCAGAGCACACAAGAAACAAAGGCTCATTGACTTGACACTAAGGATCTGTCCATACAGGATGTGAAGACTGAGACAATCTCCAAATAGTAGCTAGTAATTGTATAGTTCTTTTATGACTTGGCAAGTCCCAAACATTATCCCACTTGGGTCTTATAACAACCCGCTGCAGCAGGTGCCACAGTTAGCATTATTTCCTATTTACAGATGAAGCGACTTGCTCACGGTCATATAAGACAGTGAGCATCAGAGATGAGCTGGAAGCCCAACTTGGTATTCCTGATACACCAAGCATTACAGATAAGAAAACAGTGTGTTGGAATGGAAAGAAAACGGAATGGGAGTCCAGGGACCTTAGTTCAAATCCTGATTCTGCCTGAGTACTCTCTAAAGAAGTCACTGAACCTCTCTGGGACTCAGTTTCCTCATCTATAAAATGAGGGAGTGGGGTTCAAAGAATTCTAAGGTTGTTTTCAGCTCTAAAAATAGGATCCTATGACTCCAGCCTCCAGCCCCTATCTACTAACTACATCTTGCCTCTAGAATTCTAAAGATGCCTTTCAGGAGTCCAAACTGTCTCCTCAAACATTATTTCCATCAGGCCCACCTAAGTTCTAATATACTAACTGGGGGCATTTAAGCATCCCTATTAAATTATAAGGGGATGGCAATGAGCAAGGCTGCCTGGACAGACCCCTATCACTATTATACCTTATGTAACATTGCATCTCCCCTAGTACCCAGCATTGAGCTCTGCATAAAGTAGGTACTCACTAACTGCACTTTGAGAGAAGTATTAATGAGCATAGGGCAGCTGATGGCTCAGTAGAATTAGGAGTTCAAATCCAGCTTCAGACACTTAGCTAGCTATGTTATTCCGGGCAAGTTACTTAATCTTGTTTGCCTCAGGTTCTCATCTGTAAAATGAGCTGAAGAAGGAAAAGGCAAACCACTCCAATATCTCTGCCAAGAAAACCCCAACTGGGATCAGAGAGTTGGACACAACTGAAAACCACTCAACAACAACAAATACTGACAAGCTTGAGTGCATCCAGAGAAAGGTGCCCAGGGCAGTAAGAGAACTCTAAACTAGAGGTGTCAAACACACTACATGAAGCCCACAACACCCCCAGGTGTAGCCAGAACCAGATTAAAATGTGATTGAGAAATATTTGACAAAATAAATGAAAAGACTCTAAAACACAGATACCTTTACATTTTAAAACTAAGTCACTATGTGGCCCTCAGGGATCTTTCTGTATGGATTAGAGTTTGACACACTGCCATAACTATATCATAAGAAGGATGGGATAGATTAAATAGGAATCGGTTTAGACTAGAAAAAGGAAGGTTTAAAGACTGCTGTCTTTAAACACATGGAGGACTGTAATAAGGAATAGTTTCACTCTACTGGGGAATGTGAGAGGGGAAGCTTAGAACTAGGGGCAATAGGAGGAAGTTACAGGAGGAGCTTTTAGCTCAAATGCAAGAAGAAATCTCTAATAATAAGAAATACTCAACAAAAGAAAGAGGAAAAAATAAAGCTTCCTGTCACCAGAGATGCTAAAGCTGAGGAAAGATGCCAGCACTTCTCAGGGGGACCTCAAGTAAGGGCTAGTCTAGCCAACTTCTGTGGTCTCCTCCAGCTCTGAGGTGCTAGGACTCCAAGTAGCCACAATGATGGTAGAAATAATAATAACAACAATGATGATAATAACAGATAGCAGTCGGCAACAACAGCTAGCATGTCAACAACACTACCAACAGCTAGCATGTCAACAGCACCACCAACAGCCAGCATGTCAACGGTACCACCAACAGCCAGCATGTCAACGGTACCACCAACAGCTAGCATGTCAACAGCACCAACAACACCTAGCATGTCAATGGTACCACCAACAGCTAGCATGTCAACAGCACCAACAGCCAGCATGTCCACAGCACCAACAACAGCTAGCATGTTAACAGCACCAACAGCTAGCATGTCAACAACACCACCAACAGCCAGCATGCTAACAGCACTAACAACAGCTAGCATGAAAACAGCACCACCAACAGCCATCATGTCAACGCCACCAACAGCTAGCATGTCAATGGCACCACCAACAGCTGGCATGTCAACAGCACCAATAGCTAGCATGTCAAGGGCACCACCAACAGCTAGCATGTCAATAACACCACCAACAGCCAACATGTCAACAGCACCACCAAGAGCTAGCATGTTCACAGCACCACCAACAGCCAGCATGTCAACGGCACCACCAACAGCTAGCATGTCAACAATTACTAGCATTTCAGCATGTTGACAATTGCTGGCATGTCAATAACAAAAGTAATTGCTAGCATGTCAACAATAGCTAGCACGCCAACAATAATTGCTAACATATCTGTAACAATAGCCAGAATGTCAGCAATAACACTTGCTACCATGTCAACAATAACAATAACTGCTAGCCTTTTAACAAAAACTGGCATGCCAACCACAACAGCCAGTGTGTGTATAGCCCTTCAAGGTTTACAAAGTGCTTTCTGTTATCTCATTTGACACAACCTCTTCCTTCCACAGGTGTTGTTTGAACCACCACAGCCAATAACAGCAATATTCTTGCAAAAGTTCCCCTGCTTTCCCTCACCAGCTCCTTTCACAACTAAATATGGTGCTTCTCCTGAGGTGCCTGAGCTGGACTATTTCTAGGTGTGGTTTCTCTTTCTGGGGAGAGTTCAGAAGAAGTGATGACGTTTTTTCAGCATACAGCAGAATCCAATTATAATCTTAACACCTTTGGATGTGGAGTCTTCTAAATTTAAGCTGTCATGGCAAAGAGAGAACAAGGCCTCAAAAAGTAGAACTAAGAACAATATATGATAAAAATAATAATAGCTGACTTTATATAATGCTTTAAAGTTTGCAAGGCATTTTAATAGAATAACATAATTGCTAGCATTTGTATAGTACTTTAAGGTTTGCAAAGCACTATACATATGCTATCTCATTTGATCCTTTACAGCCCTGTGAGGTAGATGCTGTTATTACCTCCATTATACAGATGAGAAGACTGAGGTTGTGAAACATTAAGAGACTTAGAGGCACATAGCTAAGCAAATGTGTGAGGCAGGATTTGAACTTAGGTCTTCCTAACTCTAAATTCATTGTTCTACCCACTGTGCCACCTAGCCTCAGAATAATCCTGTGAGATAGGTACTATAATATCCATTTTAAAGCTGTAGGAACTGAGGCAGACAGAAATTAAGTGACTTGTCCAGGGTCACACGGTGAGTATTGGAGGCAGGATTTGAACCCAGGTCTTCCTGACTTGTCAAGTATAAGGAGAATTCTTTTCGTGTATGGTGACCAAAGTTCTTTCCAACTCTAAAATTCTGTAATTCTGAGTCCAGCAACTGACTACACCATGCTGCTTTTCAGGAGGCAGATTTCAGTTCAATATGAGAAAACTTCCTAATAACCATATCTACAATGCAATGGGCTGCCTTATAAAGTAATGAGCTCCCCGTCACTGGACTGATGCAATGTGAAGCCCCTTCTGAATCAGAAGTTCTATCATTACATGGCGCAGACACATAAGCGTGCCATAAAACCTTTGGAGGACTGCTGGACTCTTAACATCACCACAGTATGTGTACAGATGCATGATCGCCTTCAAGTTTTCTCATACTTGTAAATTCTTTAACTATACTTTAACTATACTTCCATCTAGATGCTTTGGAATCAGTCACACTCCGCAGGAATCAGCCTGCCTCTGACACTTACCAGTCATGAGACCACAGCCAAGTCATTCATCATCTCTGTGCCTCAGACATCAGGGAAGGAAGTTTCCACACTGGAAATTCCCCACGCTGATGAAATCACAAGGCTGGACATTGTCACCTGCATGTCCCTCCCATAAGCATCTCACACTCCAAATGTCCAAAACAGAACTCAGTCAACTTTCCCCCTAAACCCATCCCTCTTTTGGGAGTGACTTTTCCTAGGTCACAAGGGAAAAAGTGGAAGAGTTAGGATTTGAATCCAAGTCTGCTGACTCCAAATCCAGCGTTCTTCCCAATGTGCTTTGCTCTGCGTACCCAGGAGTCATTTCATAATATTTTCCTACTGCTGGGGGCATGGAGGCACACATTGACAGAAATGCCCACAGTGACTGATGAATCCATTAGGCATGACCACCAAGCACCAATTCATTCACTCACTTATTGACTTATACATCCATCCATTTATTTATCTGCTCAGTTATGTTCATTTTTCTCATTTGTTTAAACCAACCCAGGTGTCCACTTTTATCTGCCTTACTTCTAATTGGTATAATCATGGGTGCTTGGACTTTTCTTACCGTTGGTAGTCCCTGCCAGAGTAGCTTCTTTCTCATCCTCAGCTATAAAGGAGTGTACCCTCAGAAGGGGCAGGGAGCCACTTGGGATTAGTCTCTAGTCCTGGCAAAGGCATGTAGCCCCTGGTTACCTCCCACTCACGTCACAGAATGTCACGTAATCAGAACAGATGGGACCTACTGTGGCCCTGTCACGGGCTGGCACGTGCATCCTCACTGTACCCTGCGGTACAATGCCAACAAATCCTAGTTAGGTGAGTTCCCGGTGGGGGGTGTGAGTCATGTACCTTTTGAATCCATGTGAACTGTTATGATATTTCCCCCTTAGTGCCTCTCAGATGAGGGGAGCTAGAGTT
This sequence comes from Phalanger gymnotis, assembly GCA_028646595.1. Taxonomy (NCBI): domain Eukaryota; kingdom Metazoa; phylum Chordata; class Mammalia; order Diprotodontia; family Phalangeridae; genus Phalanger; species Phalanger gymnotis. The sequence continues at coordinate 716,889,344 of CM053622.1, forward strand.
GGGACCTTAAAAAAGACATCTAGTCCAGTTCCCCCATTTTACAGATAAGGAAACTGAGACCCAGACAGATTAAGTGACTTGTCACAAAGGTAATAAATGGCAGAGCCAGGATCTGAACCCTAGCTGCTGACTTCAAACCCAGTGTTCTTCCCATTCTGCCATGATCCGTGTACCCAGGAGTCACTTAATAATTGTTGGCTGAATGAATGGTTCTCCCTGCTACTGGTGTCTCCCCTCTCTCATAATAGCATTTATATGTAGCCTCTTAAGGTTTGATCCTCACAATGACCCTGTGAATTGCTATTATTACATCCATTTTACAGATGAGAAAACTGCGGCTGGGAGAGGTTAGGAGACTTGTCCAGAGTCACACAGCTTGCTAAGTGTCTGAAGCAGGATTTGAACCCAGGTCTTTCTATCGTGTACACCACCTAGCTACTTTAATGCATTGTGCAGAGGCTATCAAAAATAGCTTCTTCATTCCCATTTATAGGACATCACCCAGCCCCCTGCTCCTAAAGCTTCAGTGGCTCCACATGCATGCAGGTTAACACCTATAGGCCTTAGACTAAATTCTAAGGCCTTTCACAATGGATATTCCTAATCTTATTTCAAGCTACCTTCCAGGCAAATGGGTACACTAAAGAATTCTCAAGATTTTCGCCTCTTCTTGCTTTTGGTCTCATTCTTCTCTCTGCCTGGAATACCCTTGCCCTGCCAGCTCTGGCTATATGATTCCGACCCATCCTTCAAGGCCCAGTTGTAAGTCCACCTCCACCATGAAGCCTTCCCTTTTCCTCCAAGGTGGAAGTGATCTTTCCCACCTCAGAAGATGCATTGCATCTTATAGGATTCCCCCCGCCCCCCCCCCCCCCCCCATTTTCATACTGTCCTGGATAGCTGTCACTCCCTGAGTTTTCTCTCTCCTCCCAGACTGTGAATTCCATCAAGGTAGGGACAGGCTATACCTCACTCATCACTGGATAGTCTCCATTGTTTAGTACATGACATGGCCCAGAGCAGTTTAGAAAATGTTTGCAGTTAGTACCCACCCTTTAAAGCCCAGCTCAAAAGCTACAGAACTATTCAATTTAAAATGGAAAAGGAACCTAAGAGAACAAAGGGCCACAGGTTTACAAGTGAAAGGAACCTCGGAGGTCATCTTTTCTTTTTTTTTTTTTGAGGTCGTCTTTTCAAATCCTCTCATTTTACAGAAAAAGAAACCAGTATCACACATTAAGTGACAGGGGCAAAGTTTTCCTGCTCCAAAACTAGGGTTCTTTAAAGTTACCAGACCACTAATATCAAATTCAAATAGAAACAGGTCCCCATGGGCCACACAGTGACTTAGAAAACCACAAATTAACATTATCTGTGTTGTGTTGTATTTTTATTTATTTTGTTAAACATTTCCTAATTACATTTTAATCTGGTTTGCTGCACTCAGGAGTGATGTTGCCCATAAGTTTGACACATCTGTCCTGGACTAGACTACACCTCTTCCTTGATGTCCACCACTGCAGCCCCTCAAACCTGGTTGCTAACAATTTCCCTCCCCATGGAATGCTTTTTCTCCCTCTCTCTGAAGGACATGCTTGTTCTATGTGTAATAATCATCTGTGTGTGTGTGTCTTATCTTCCTGCTAGATTATAAGCTTCAAGAGGGCGAGAACCATCTTTTTTTAAAAAAATTCCTCTCTCTCCCATCACCTTACACAGTGCGCTGCATGTTGTAAGCGCTTAAGTGTTTGCTGAATGACTAAATGAATGAATGAGTGCCCCCTCTGTGCTTTATGGACAGAATGAGCTGTGATAAGGACACAGGAGCCAGGAACCCAGAGCCCCACCCATCTGGGTGGTACCTGTAACAGCTCTTTGGCTGACCCTCTCTTCTCCACATCCATTTCCAGACAGCGGTTCAGGAAATCCCGGAAGATGGCAGACAGCTTCTCTGGATTCTGAAGCTCAGGAGTACCGTTAGTAGCAATGAGGTATAGGGCCTGTCAGAACAAAGAGAGAGAATACTCTGGAGGCCATCATTTGATATACTCTGCACGTACCGAAACACAGTCGGTGTATCTCCATCCCTCCACTAGACAAGGTCCTGACTGGATTTCCCCTTCAGCCTACCAGGACCCAGATGCTGGTACAAAAATATGAGTGTATATTTCTGTAGTGTGTTCAGGTTACATGTGTGTACACACATACCCGTTTGTATATACCCATACTGTTAATATACATACATGCATTTGCACGTGCGCACACACACACACACACACCCCCCCCAGGTGTCCCACAGTGCAATTTCAAGCTTTAACAGGTTACAACTACAAAAAGATTCTTGGGACACCCTATATATAATAACTCAGATTTCTATAGCCTTTTAAGGCTTACGTTCTCCTCCATATCACCTTGTGAGGGAAGTAATGCAAACATGACTCTCCCCATTTTCAAGATGAAAAGACCAAAAATAACTTGATAGTAAATGTCTTAAAGTGAGGACTTGAGTGAGGACTTGAACTCTGGTCTTCCTGCTCTTGGTTTCCTCCCAGCTCAGGACACTAAGAACGATCACTGTACCCATCTCCACAGCACATGAGGCTCATACAGCATTTCCCCCAATGACCCCCGGGGGCCAGGAGAGCCAGGAAGACTGGCCTTGCTTTCCACGTGCCCCTGTAAGCTCAATCTGGGGAGATGAGTCAGCCTCCTGGGGCCTCTCTGCACCATCTCCCCAGTGTCCCATTGAGGCAGTGGGAGAATGTCAACTCTTAGAAGGCAAAAACACCTTCACTTCTGTCTTTGTAACTCCTTCATTTAGTACAGTACCTGGCACATGCTGGGTGTCATGCTTATTTGTTGATTGCTTGACAGATTGTTGGGATAGCCATGTGGCGCAGCGGATACAGCACTGGGCCTGGAGTCAGGAAGACCTGAGTCCAAATCCAACCTTAGACGCTTACTAGCTGTGTGACCCTGGGCAAGTCACTTAACCCTCTTTGCCTCAGTTTCCTCATCTATGGAAAGTGCTAGAGAAAGAAATGGCAAACCATTCCAGTAGCTGTGCCAAGGAAACCTCAAATGGGATCGTGAAGACTCGCACACAACTAAATGACAACAATGGCAGACTGTTGGAGGCCACCTTAGGTTCTGCCCAACTGGAAAGGCTTTGAATGCGGTCCTGCCCACAGACTAGGCCTGTTCTGTGAGAACTGGCCTAGCTAGGTATGGAAGGACCACCTGGCGACTGATTCTTTAGCAAAGGCAAGCCATGAAACAAATGACATATATACATTGTATATATACCTATATGTAGGTATGTATGCACAAATATACACACATAGGTATATGTACATACATATATTTGTGTGTTTATATATGTGCACATGTATCTCTAGATACATATATGTACATATGCACCATCCAGGTACCGTTAAGCCCAGAGTCCCAACCATGATGCTTTTCTTGGTCTGTTCTGGTAAAAACACACATATATTTGTGTGTGTGTGTGTGTGTGAGAAATATTTTATATATATATATATATATATATATGTATGTATATGTGTGTGTGAAATATTATATACATGTATGTATATGTATATGTGTGTGTGTGTGTATTCTCTTTCTCTCTGTCTCAACCCTAGAGCACTCCAGATGGACAAGTACTGATAATATTGCCATCCACAACCTGTATGTACAAAAATATTTATAGCAGCTCTTTTTGTGGTGGCAAAGAATGGGGAATGGCTAAACAGGATGTGGTATATGAATGTAATGGAATACTATTATTGTGCTATAAGAGTTGAGGAGCAGATGGACTTCATAAGAACCTGGAGAGTCTTGTATGATCTGATGATGAGTGAAGGGAGCAGAACCAGAACACTGTACACAGCCACACTCATATTGCTTCTGTGATGACTAACTTTGACAGACTCGGCTCTTCTCAACAATGCAAGGTTCTAAGACAGCTCCAAAAGACTCCTGATGGAAAAGGCTATCCACATCCAGAGAAAGAATTACAGAGTCTGAATGCAGATTGAAGCATACTATTTGCTCTCTCTTTTTTTAATTTAATTTTAATTTAATTTTATTTTATTTTTGGTTTTGTTTCATCTTTCTCATGGTTCATTTCATTGGGAAAATAAGTTTAATGTGAAAGTATATATAGAACCTTTATCAGATTACATGCCATCTTGGGGAGGGGGGAGAGGGGAGGAGAAGGAGGGGGAGAAAATTTGGAACTCAAAAACTTGTGGAACTGAATGTTGTAAACTAAAAAAAATAATAATAATTAATTTTTAAAAATAGATTGCCATCCACGGCACTGGAAATGGAAGAGATTCAAGTATGCGGTGTAATCACTAGCCTAACCCCTCACACAACCACAATCTGGCTAACAGAAGAAGCCCAGAGACACTCACCCTCAGAGGGTTTTCATTGAGGTAGGGGGGCTCCCCCTCAATCATCTCTATGGCCATGATGCCCAAAGACCAGATGTCTACCTTCGGCCCATAGGCTTTTCGAGTTACAACCTCCGGTGCCATCCAGTATGGGGTCCCAACCATGGTGCTTCGCTTGCTCTGTTCTGGGGTGATCTGAGCACAGAAACCAAAGTCGGCTACAGAGAGAAAGGAGAACGGAAAGTGAGTTTTATTTGAACATTCATTTATTCACTTAACATTTAGGGCTTTCATTCCACGAGCCTTTAGAGATTTTATAGTAGGCTGTGAGGTCAATGTTAACCAATAGTGTGACGTGGCAGCCAAAAGAGCTAACGTAACATCAGGCTACATTAGTAGAAGCGCAGAGTACGGCATAATAATAACAGCGACTAGCATGTAACATTTTTTTCAGTCGTGTCCAACTCTTGGTGACCCCATTTGGAGTTTTCTTGGCATAGATCCTGGAGTGGTTTGCTATTTCCTTCTCTGACTCATTTTACAGATGAGGAAACTGAGGCAAATGAGGTTAAGTGACTTGCCCAGGGTCAGAGGCCAGATTTGAACTCAGAAAGGTTCCTGACTCTCAGCCCAGCACTCTATCCACCGCACCGCCCAGCTGTCCAAATAACGTTTTAAAGTTTATTGTCTCATTTGAGGTTCACAATAACCTCACAAGGCAGGCACTATCATTATTCCCATTTCCCAGATGAGGAAACTGTGAGTCTGAGAGAGGTGAAATCATCTGCCCAGGATCACGCAGCTAGGAGGTGCCACACAAAGGATTTGAACTCCGATCTACCAGACTCAAATGTCTAGGACTCATTCCCCGCGTCACCTAGCTGCCCACAATAAAGGAGGCAACGGTCCCTCTATATTGCCCTGGTCAGACATCCAGAGTAGTGCGCTCAGTTCTGAGAACACATTATTCAGAATTCCAAGGACAACTGGAGTGTATGCAAAGAGGAGAGATGAAGATGGCAAGGAGGCTGGAGGGTATATCATATTTAGACAGGTTGAAGAAACCGGGAATGTTTAATTTGGAAGAGCGCAGACTTGGGATGGGCATCATCGCTGACTTCAGGTACCTAAGGGGCTGTCATGTGAAGGAGGAACTGGATTTGTCTCGCTGAGCTCAAAGAGTAGGACTAGGAATAACACGCAAAAATTCTACCAGTTCCTAATAATCGGAGCTGTTCAAAAGGCAAATGGGCTGCTTTGGAAGGTAGTAAGTTTCCCATCACTGCAAGAGGAAATTAGATGATTATTTGTCAGAGATATTATAGGGAGGTAACATGATGTATCATGGAGTAGGGAGTTAAGGAGACATGTATTTGCAGCCTACCTGTGACATTAACTATCTGGACAGATTGCTTAGTCTCTCAGTCTCTATTGCCTCATCTGTAAAATGGGCAGCTAGGAAGTGCAGTAGATAGAACTGCTAGGACTGGAGTCAGGAAGACTCATCTTCCTGAGTTCAAATCCGGCCTCAGACACTTCCTAACTGTGTGACCCTGGGCAAGTCACTTCACCCTGTTTGCCTCAGTTTCCTCGTCTGTAAGATGAGCTAGAGAAGGAAATGGCAAACCACTCCAGTATCCTTGCCAAGAAAACTCCAGATGGGGTCATGAAGAGTCAGACATGACTGAAATGACTGAACTAAAACAACAGATGGTGTTTCTAATGCCTCTAGTATTTATCTCAGTGTTGCTAAAGAATAAAGAAAGACAATGTATGTAAAGTCCATAGGATCAGAGATGTACAGCTGGAAAGGTTCTTGGGGCCATTTAGTCCAAACCCTTCATTTTACAGATAAGGAAACTGCGGTGCAAAGTGACTCGACAAGGTCACAGAATTTGAGCTCAGAGCCAGTGATCTTTCTGCTGTATCACAGGCTATACACAAGCGTCGCTTATTGTCATTATAAGGAGGGGATCGCTATTCAGGTAGAAGGTGTACTACACCTGTGGTATCAAATTCAAATAGTAAACAGGTCCCTGTGGGCTGGATACTGACTTAGAAGACCATAAATTAACATTAGCTATGTTGTACTGTATTTTTGCTGATTTTGTTAAACATTTCCCAGTTACATTTTAATCTGTCTCTGTACTAGACAATCCCTTCCAACTCTGAGGATCCATGATTCCACCGAGTATACACCAAGCCCTCCGCTCAACACTGTGGGGCTGGGGGTGGGAGGGCCAGCATGGCACAGAAAATGCAGTCACAGTCACAGATGAGGCCAAATGATGTAGAAAGGGGCCTTCACAGTTCATCTGGTCCAAACTTCTCATTTCACAGAGGACATACAGAGAGACCAAAGGGTCTTTAGTGAGTCATCTCACTAACGAGGGACAATGAGTTACCCAGTGTCACACAGTCAGGTCCCAAGTCCAAGCCTAACAAGTAACTAGCTGTAAGAAGGGCCATCCTATAGAGAGCCAAACTGTGAAATAGGCTATGTTTATCTCTGGTGCCTGCCACCCCACATGCCCTCATAATTCCTTCCACCACCACATCAAACTCACTCTCCAAAAAGAATGGTTAATAAGGCTGACCATATCGCTGTCTTGTTGTCCAAGGGCCTGTCCCTGATATAACTTAGTCCTCTGCAACACAGACCTCACCTACAGCCAGGACCCAGGGCTCCACAATTAAAAAGGGGTGATCATTACTCGGACCACAGACATACTTAGCTTGACAGAACCATCCATCCCAAGCAGGATATTGTCGCTCTTAATGTCCCTGTGAATGACCTGGCTGGAATGCAGAAACTCCAAGGCCTGAAGACACTAGAGGGAGAGAAGAAGAGAAACCTGTTAACATACCACATTCTGTGATTCTGAGGTTCTATGGCGCTAATCCTAAAATCCTATGCGAATCTAAAGTTCTATCGTTGCGACATGCTAAGACTGCCAGGGTAGATCTCCTCTCGCTTCTGCTGGTGCCCAGCCTACTTAGTTCTAGGCCTGATGTCCCTCAAGGTGAAGGGACTCAAGCTGGTAAAATAGGTTTCTTAAGCCAATCTTACCTCCCGGCACACAGCTGCTATCTGTCCTTCATCCATGCAGGTTTCTGTCACAACGTCTGTTAAGGAGCCACCAGCCAAGTATTCCATGACAACCCACAGCTCATCTCCCACTAGGTAACTGCAAAGGCAGGAAGCCGGAGAGAGAAACAATGAAAAAATGAAAAAAATCGTTGAGCCACGATGCTTCCTGAAACTGAAAGGTAAGGAGTACACCTTCAAGGCACAGGTCTCCAGAGGAAGCAAAACCAAGCCAGCGGGGTTTCCTTTCATGGCCCAAAGCCTGATATTTAGACCTGTTTTCATGGAGAATCTATGGGGCTGGCCCAGGTTAAAAGTCTTAGCTTCCCACTACCCTGCTACATGACCACCCAGAGGTCCCTCCACTTCTCCTGTGTCGGTTTCTTCCGGCATAAGAGTGACTGGGCCCTGAGCTAATGGAGACCTGGGGCTGGCCCACATTTATTATTAAGGCCTCACAAACACCCACAGAATATGGTAGACAAAGGGGCTCTATGTTCTTCCTGCACCTCTGATCAACCTTAGCTAGCTGTGAAATAAACTACTACCTTCCCCCGCCTCTTCCATTATTTGTTGTTGCTGTTTAGTCGTTTTCAGTCATGATCCCATTTGGGTTTTTCTTTTGTTTTTGGCAAAATGGTTTGCCACTTCCTTCTCCATTCATTTAACAGATAAGGAAACTGAGGCAAACAGGGTGAAGTGACTCGCCCAGGGTCACACAGCTAGTCAGTGTCTGAGGCCGGATTTGAACTCTGGAAGATGAGTCTTCCTGACTCCAGACCCAGCGCTCTATCCAGTATATCACCTACCTGCCCCGTCTCCCATTATAAGAAAGAGCAAATCAAAGAATTGAGAGGCCCTTTAAGGACCCTCCCAATTTTAAGAATCTGTGATGCTATGTTCCTAAGACACCAAGATTCTATGATTTCAACATTTTAAGATGCCAATGATCTATGACCTCCCGTGGAACCCTTCATGGGTAGTACTCTCTATGTTCATCTGGATGATTTAAGTCCTGATAAAAAGACCCATTCAAAAAAGACAAAAGATTAGCAACCAAGACCTGCCCTCCTAGCGCGGGGATAGAATATTGGAGCTGAGCCACCAAACAAAGAAACACGACAGATGACCCAACAGGAGGAATGATTCACCAACATACCACCTGGGCCAGCTTTTCAGCAACTTCCTGACTAGGGAGTGAGTGAGTGAGTGTGTGTGTGTGTGTGTGTGTGGTGGATGGAGGAAAATGGCAGAATGCTACTGCTATAAATAAATAAATACATGCATACATAAAGAATACTTTATTCTTTTCGAAGTACTTTTATATCCATTACCTGGCCTGTTGGAGAACAGGGAGAAGAGTGGATTTCAGAGTCAGAGGGTCCTTGCCACTTATTAACTATGTAGCTATGGGCAACTCACTTAATCTCACTGAGTTTCAGTCCCATGGTCAACAAAATGGGTTTGCTTACGCTTGGGCTAGCTACCTTTAGAGGGGTAGGAGGAAACAGCATAGTAAATTTTAAAGTGTTTGAGAAACCGGGGTCCATGATAACATCGGTCCATCAGGCAGCATTATATTGAGTGCTCGTTATATGCCAGGAACTATGCTAAGGTTTGAGGATACAGAGAAAGGCAAAAATGTGGCCCATGCCCTCAGGGAGCCCACAGGCAAATGGGGGAGAAAATATGTAATTCAGTGTGAACATACATGGACTATGTGGAAGGTGATTCAGTGGTCTTGTGATCTCTTCATGCCCATCTAGAACAGACAGGCCACCTCAAACATGCTACCCCCCTCACCCTGTTAGGCTGCCCAATATCCGCCAAGCTCTAAGCACAGTCCTTTTAGGGAAAAAACCTCAAAGAAAGCTCAGTGGTGCCCATTCTTCAGATAAAGAGAATGTTATCATTTTCATCCACGCCTATTACACAGCATTCTATCCACTCTGTACGTTTGTGAATGAAAAAGTCATAAGGTCATGTTTTTAGAGTTGGAAAAGACTTTAGAATTCTGGCTCCAATATTTCCAGTCACCTTTTTGCCACATCCGCCACCACTCTGTCTCCCTGCTAATGCCCCTAAACAGCCCTCTGGAGCTGCCATCAACTACTCCCCCCTCCTCCTCCCCTGAGAACCTTCCCACACCAAAAGTAGCCTCTGCCTCTCTACAAACCCTTGGCATCACCAAGTGCGAGAGCTTGGCCAGGCTGAGCTAGGGAGGCTACTAGGTGGCTCAAATGAGGACCCTCCTCAGCCTGGCACTTCAGGCTTGGCAGAGCCTTATTACCAACAGGAAGCCATGGCATGTGCCTATTTCTCTACCTGAGTATTGACACCAATTCCCAGCCAGGGGCACTGTGCAGGGAGAGATGGCACTTTCCAAAGAGGGTAGAGTGGGTAGAAGGGACACGGGGAACCAAGGTGACTCTGTCCAGGCTCAGACTACAAGTAGAACCACCCAAGGTTTCAAGGACTCATAGAAACCCCAAACCTAGAACTCATTGAAGTCAAACCTGATGCAGGAAGCCCCTCTTCAGAGTTCAGTGTGCGGGATGCACCAGAGGTGTTAGTGCAAATCAAGGCAGAAAACACAAACAACTGAGGAAACTAGGGAAGGCTTCACCTGAACCAAGACTTAAGGGAAGTTAAAGACTCTTGAGAGACAGAAATGAGGAAGGAGGGCATGGCAGATGTGGAGGACACCTGGGGTCAAGCATGGAGGTGAGAGATGAAATGCTAAATTAAGGGAACAATAAGGAGTCCACTGGGGCTGGAACAGAGAGTACATAAAGTAGGGGGTCATCATACTGTAGTCTGTCTCCATTAAAACTCAAGTCATGGGAAATAAGTATCTCTTTTGCTCAAACACCTATAGTGATAGGCAACTCACTATCTCTTCTGAAACTTCCTGTTCCACTATGGCTCAAATGGTTTGAAAGTGCCTCTTTGTACCGAGCTGAAATCTGTACCCACCCCCCTCAAAAAATTTCTTCCCACTGGTTGTGGTTTTACCTCCAGATAGCACCAGGAACAAATCCACTCCCTTGCCCTTTTGACAAACTTTCAGATGTTAGAAAAGAGCAATCACATCCCCACCAAGACTTAACTGAATACTTCTAAGACTTTTCTCCTAAGCCAAGGGGATAGAATACCAGATTTTGAGTCAGAAAGCTCCAAGATCAAATCCTGTCTCAGACAGTCACACAGCTCATGAGTACCTGAGGCAGAATTTGAACTCAGGTTCTCCAGATTCCAAGTCTATCACTCATTATTATACTATCATCAAGCCACCTGTTGCTCTACCTATAAGAAATCCACTAGGACCTCTTAAAGCAATCCAGTCCATTTTTGGACAATTGCAGGATTTGCAAATTTTTCCCCATATTGAAATAAAAATGCCTCTCTGAAGTTTCTACCCCGCTGCTCTTGGTTCTGTCTCGTGGGACCGAGGGAAAATGTCTAATCCTTTTTTCACATGACAACCTTCACCAATCTGATAAGAGCTATCATGTTCCTCACAGGTCTTCTCCAAGCTAAATATTTCCCAGTTCTTAAAAATAATCTTTATGTAGCACAGCTGTTCACAAGCCCCTCACCATCCCGGCCACTCTCCTCTGGGAAAAGTCCCACATGCCTTATTTACAATAGCCTTCCACAAATGGGGCACCCGGAATGAGACAAAGTAATTCAGAAATAGGCTGACCAGGGCAGAGAGGTGATCTCTTCCATCACTCTGTACATCAGACGCCCACTCGATGCAGATAATAATTACAACAGCCATGATATTCGGCCTCAATGAAGGTCCCCACTGACCTAAAATCCTCTGATCATTTTTGAATAAGTTTGTGTACAGCCATGCCCATTCCGTACTTGTGTGACTGATGCTTCGATCCAAGTGCCGGACATGATATGTATCGCTATTAAAGAAGCAAGATCTATTAAATTACTTTTTATTCAATGTGGCCCATTACTTTAACTTGTCTAGGTTTTTCTGAATTCTCACTCCATCATGCATAAGCAGACTAGGTGCATTCATCCAAGTCACTGATAAAACTCTGAATAGCACAGGGACAAAGAAACGGGGCACCCCACAGAAACCTTTCTTCTGGGGTATATTAATTCTTAAATCACTACTTTGGGATTCTGTCACATATGCTGCCAATGGACTGGTGTGGGCTTTTTATTGGCTGCCATTAGTCATACCACTAATGTTCTCATCCCTCAGATTTATTTTTCACAGAAACTACTGTGTATCCCAACTTCACCCAACCTATACTCAGTAAGGTATTTAAAAAAAAAACTAAGTAGAGAACATGTAATTTAATTCTTTAATTTCATCTTTTTTTTCATTTGACCCATCTTGCTAGGCTGTAAGATCTTTTTGCAAACTGACTTTGTGATATATCCTTGCAAACTTTGTGTCACCTGCACATCTGGCAGGCCTTCTTCCTGCAGCCTCATCTAAATCATGGGTAAAAATATTGAACTGTAAGGGGCACGTGGAAGACTCCACTAGAGGTCTCTCTCCAAGTGAACAACCAGCCATTAGTGGTTGTATCCTGTGGGTCCAGCTATCCAACCAACTCTGAATTGACCTAAACATCCTATCAACTAGCCTATATCTCTCCATCCTATCTATAAGAATAGCATAAAAGATTTTCAGAAATAAACCATCTATAGCATTCCTCTGATTTTTCCCTTCTAAGAGCCTCATACAAAAATGAAATAAGATTCTTCTGGCATAATATGTTCTCTGAGATAGCTGCTTCTTCTTCTAGATGGCTACTAACCATCCCTTTAATACATTTTTTTATCATATCTGTGATTTTATTGGTACAGAATTCCTGGAAATGAATTTCTTCTACCAACATGGACTGGCACCTTCTCCACAACTTAGACCCTTTGTGATTTGCCCAGAAGACTAAGGGGTCAAGTCACCCTAGGGTCACAGAAACCAAACGTGCCAGCGACAGCAATTAAACACAGGCCTTCCTGGCTCTGAAGTGAGCCTCCCTACCCACTGTTCCACACTGCCCTTTAATAATACCTTCTAGAATTTTGGCAGAGAATCAAATATAACTCTCTGTCCTAAAATTTGCAATGCAAAACCCATTTTTTTTGAAAATTGGGACAAGTTTTCTTTTCCCCAGTCATACAAGTCGCACCTGCCCTGTTCTCCACCATCTTGCAAAGATCACTGGTAATAGCTGAGACATCATTTTGGCCAGTTCTTTCAAGCCCTGAGGATGCAACCCCCAGATTGGTGACTTGAACTCATCGATGGAAACTAAGTGCTCTCTCTTTGCTTAGCTGTTTTTCAGCCATGTTCAACTCCTCACGACCCCATTAGAGGTTTTCTTGGTAGAGATGCTGGAATGGTTTAGTATTTCCTTCTCCAGCTCAATTTACAGATGAAGAAACTGAGGCAAACAGAGTTATGGGACTTGCCCAGGGTGACACAGCTAGTAAGTGTCTGAGGCAGCATTTGAACTCAGGAGGATGAGTCTTTGTGACTCCAGGCCTGGCAATTCTATCCACTGAGCTACCTCACTGCCCAAGAGCTCTCTTACTTTTATGTTACTTGAATTTCAACTTTCTCTATCAGCTCCTTTTTTTCCACCAAAGATAAACAAAAAAGCAGAGATGAAATGAGAGTTGAGTATAAGAGTGAACCCAGGGGAGCTGGGTTGGTTTCTTGATTCTTCTGCTGACTTCATCTGTGACCTTGGGCAAGGCCTTTCCCTGAGTCTTCATGAGTTTCCTTGTGAGGAATGGGCCTGACATTCCTCATAAGTGGACCCCTTTAAATGCTAGCTGTAATGATGATTGGAAAGTGACAAGATTGGAACAGATGGTCCCAAATTCCCTTCTACCTACAGAGCTATGATTCTACACTGATGAGCTAGGAAAGAAGCCTCTCCCTGTCATGCTTTCTGGTCCTCCCATCCTCCCTGAGAAGCAGCAATTTCCTTTTAATTTGTTCCTCATCCCTCAGTGTCACTGAAAAACACTGCCAAAATGTTTGTTGTCCACGACTGACATGGAAATGTGTTTTGCATGACCACATATGTACAACCTATATCAAATTGTTGGCCTTCTCGATGTGGGGGGAGGAAGAAAGGTAGGGAGAGAATTTGGAACTCAAAAATAAAAAAAAAATTTAAAGATAATTAAAAATTGTTTTTACATGTAATTGGGGGAAAAATAAAACATTAAATTAATTTTTAAAAAATGTTCATTGTCCTCAGTGTTCATCAGACAAACCTCAGCTCATTCTGTGCTTCGGTACTGCTGACACTTAATGCCTTCTATTCATCCTCAGTTATCCAGCCTGCTTTCCATCTTCTCTGTAGCTTTTAAAAAAATCTGAGTCCATCAGTAAATACCCTGTGCATTCGTATGAACCTCTTTAGGAAACTCCTCTACTTTCTGTTTTATGAGAAATATGTCTGCTTGAATCTTCACAATTTCATGGGATCTATAGATTTAGAACTACATAAGGTCATGGAACCCAACTCTTTTCTACAGATGAGGAAACTAAACCTTAGAGAGGATGAATGACTTGCCCAAAGGCTCACACGGCTAGAAATCTGAGTCAGGATTAGAACTCAGGTCTTTCTGACTCTTGACCCAGTGCTCTATCCATTACACTACTCAGCTGCCTCAATTCTAGAGATTTTCCCATCCTTCTTGGGCCTGCTTCCCCTGTAAAACATTAGAACAACAGATCTTACTTGTCTTTTTGCTGAACATTTTAAAATCTGCTTTTCCAAAACATAACGTGCGTCTCAGGCTATGCCTGTTGTTTGCCAAAGTTCTCATCATCTCCACATCAGCAGGCATTTCTTTTTTGTTGGTCAGCTCTCTTAATCAAATACTCTACTTTCTGTAGGAAGAAACTGTCTTGGTTTTGGAAGAGAGAGAGAGAGACCCAGCAGCTATCTAGAGCACTGGAGTTCCCTTATCATAATGATATTATATCTCCAAGCCAGGTTTATGATCTAATTCTTCCTTCTGCCCAGGTGGTCTGTAGTATACTATCAGATGTAGTATACTATCAGACAATATCACTTCTGTTTTCCCCTCTGTTCTCATATGGTTATTGTAGGCAGGATAACAGATAAAGGACTAGACCTGGAGTCAAGACCAAATTTCAAATCCTACACAAGATACTAACTGGGCCAAGTCACTTAACCTCTCTAAGACTCAATTTCCTCATCTGTAAAATAGGGATAATAACAGCACCTACCTCATGGGACTGTTTTGAAGATCAAATGAGGTGGAAACATGTAACATAGGTAAACAGTAGCTAGGTGGTGCAGTGGATAGAGCACCAGGCCTAGAGTCAGGGACACAGGAGTTCAAAGTTTACTAGCTATGTGACCCTGGGCAAGTCACTTAACCCCATCAGCCTAAGTTTCCTCATATGTAAAATGGAGAAGGAAATGGCAAACTCCTCCAGCACTTTTACCAAGAAAACCCCAAATGGGGTCATGAAGAACCAGACACAACTGAAAAATGACTGAACGATAAGAACAAAACAGGTAAAAAGTTTTATAAACTGTAAAGTGCAATATAATTACCAGCTATTATTGCTGTTAGGAAAACAATCTACAAACCTTAAAACACTATAAAAATGGGAACCATTACAGAGATGACCACAAGTAGAAGATGCTAGAAGGCAGATTCTTCTTCGGTTACAGGTCAGGCAATAACCTCCTCTCCCCGGGTACCTTCCAACTCTGTGATTCCGTAGAACACCTCCCCCTCAGCCTACAACTGACCTCACCTAAAACGGCGTACCTGTCCAGGTAGTTCACGATGTTGGGGTTCTTGTTTTCCCTCATGACCAGGATCTCATTAATGATCAGCTCCTTCTTGGGCTGCTGTTGTAAGTTCATCTGCTTGATGGCCACCTGAAGTCAGAGCACAGAGAAAGGCCAAGGTCACTTTTCCGAGCCAGCAACAGGGACCTAGCAGGAAGCCCACCTCACTCACAGCCAGTCGGACATCATGACCCAACCCAACGGACAGGAAAATGGCGTTTATTAGGTTGCTGTAGCATTGCTGCCCCCTCCCCAAATCCAGGACCCGAATTCCGCTCAGACTGGGCCCTTTCCCCAGGGTCACCCATGTACTAAGCGCTGGAAATGAGGGCACTCACAGTCTGACAGAAGAAAAAATGACCTTGAGCCCAGAAGATTTGGGTCCTAGTGCTGACATATGCAAGCTGTGTGACCCAGGGCAAGTCCTTGATACCTTTGGGCGGACTTAGTTCCTTCACCTTTAAGTTGGCAATGGAAGTACTTGCATGACCTCTCTCAAAGGGCCATCTGAGATGTCATCTTGTCCCATGCCCTCATTTGACAAAGAGGGGAACCGAGGCCTGGAAAGAGAAGTGACTGCCCAAGCTCACACACGTAAGGTATAGAGCCTGAATGGCAACCCTTTTTGTGTCTCCAAATCCAGTGTCCCTCCTACCATACCATGCTGCATCCTCTGCATTATGAGAAAGATAGTGCTTTATAAGCCTCATCATGCCACAGAACCGAGGGCTTTAAATACTGGTACTCCTCCTGGGACAGATCGAGGCAGCTAGGTGGTGCAGCGGATACAGCACTGGGCCTGAAGGTGAGAAGACCCAAGTTCAAATCTAGCCTCGGAGATTTATTAAGCCCTGGGACCTAGGGCCAGTCACTTAAGCTGCCTTGGTCTCAGTTTCTTCATGTGTCAGATGACGATAATGATAGCCCCTTCCTCCCAGTGTTATTGGGAGGATAAAGTGAAATAGTACTTGCAAAGTACTTGGCTATCATTATTACTGTCGATCTCATTAGGTGTGAATATAAAGTCTTTCATAAACACAAAGTATTTATATATTGTGTATATATATATATGCACACACACATATGTGTGCATGTGTATGTGTTTGTATATACATGTGCACATAATATACATGTATGTATAATATATAATGTATACATGTAACATACATGTTATATGTATGCCACTTTTTTTGTTGGAAATGGAAGGACCAAATCGGAAGCTTAGTTTGTAAGCTCCTCAAGGGCAAAAATAATGTCTTATGTAGTTCTCTATTTCCCATTTTAAACCCTGGGCCCTCTATATTATGGGTGCTTGATAAGGATATGTTGAGAAACAATAAAACTGAATGCTGGAAAAGTTCAATGACCAAGCTTGGCCCCAAAGAAGAAAAATGAGATGGTACCACCTGGCATTCTTGGAAGAGGACTGGGAGCTGTGGGGATGGAGCTCTGTCTAGGAGAACAGGCTTTTTAAAAAATGTGTTTAGTTTTGCCTTTCTTTTCTTTTTTCCTATTCTTAGAATTTCTTGTTCTAAGGAACGGCTCTCTGGAGGAGAAGGGAGAAGGATATATTTGGGGAATAAGTAATGTAAAAGGGTCTAGGGCAAAAAAAAAAAAAAGAATGAACAGGAGCAGAAAAAGGTCTTAAAGATCATCTAGTCACCCCTCCTCCTCCCTGTCCACCCCCCTCTCTCTCTCTCTCTCTCTCTCTCTCTCTCTCTCTCTCTCTCTTTATCACACTCTTCTTCTCTCCCTCTCTCCTTTTTCTCCCTCCCTTTCTCTCCTCCCTCTCTCCCACTCTTCTTCTCTTTCCCCCTCTCCTCTCCTTTCTATCTCTCCTCCTTCTCTCCCGCTCTTCTTCTCTCTCCCTTTCTCTTCTTTCTCTCCCTCTCTCTCTCCCTCTCTCTTCTATCTTTTCTCTCCTTCTCTCTCTCCCTTTCTCTCTTCCTCTCCCCTCTCTCCCTTTACTTCTACTTCCCTCGGAGGAAACAGACAACAAAAGAGAGTGACTTGCCCAGATCACAAAGCTAATAAGTGGTAAAGATGGGGGACCTTGAATCAAGGCTTCAATAGAGGCACCTGGTGGCAGAAATAATGCTGGGCCCAGAATCGGGAAGCTGAAATCTGGCCTCAGGCACTTACTAGCCGGGTAACCCTGAGCTACTCACTTACCTTCTGTCTGACTCAGTTTCCTCACCTATAAAATGGAGATTTTACACTTACTTTCCAGGGCTGTTGAGAGGAGCAAATGAAATAATGTTTGTAAAACGATTAGCACAGTGTCTGGCACACAACAGACACGTAATCCTTCCTTCCACTCTAAGGTCAATGACCAAAGCATTGCTGCATATTCAACTCTGAGATGCAATGATGTGTCCGTGTCTTAGCACCCCTGCTAGACTGAAGGGCCACTGAGGACACACATCACACCTTATTCATCATTGTAAGCCTAGCACCTAGCTCAGGGCCCTGCGCTTATTAAAGGCTTGTGGAACTGAACAGAACTGGAAACTGCCAAACCTCCATCTGGTCAGAATCCATTCTGGAAACCTTTGATAAATGTCCACTATGTACAAGATACTTCATAACGAGAGACATGGGCTCCTGGTTTAGGCAGGCAGATGGAGTGGTAGATAGAGCGCTAGACAACTAGCCAAATGCAGCCTCAGACACTTCGGAGCTGTGTAACCCTGAGCAAGTCACGTAGTCTCTCTCATCTGCCTCGGTGTCCTCATCTGCAAAAAGGGTTTAACAACAGGACCTCCATCCCAGGGCTGTTATGAGGACTAAAAGAGAGGACATCGGTAAAGCTCTTTGTAAACATCAGAGTGCTGCATAAATAAATGCTAGCTATCATTACTGTTGCTGTTACTATTACTATTATTAATAATGAAGGAGAAAGACGAGCCTATTCCAAGTTCAAATGATGCCTCTCTCTGTTCCTGTGTGACAGCAGACACACACTTTCATCACCACTAAAATGAAGAGGCAATTAGACCGGAGGATATCCAAGGCTCCTCACGGCTTTCCATCCACAGTCTTTTGCTACTAAGAAAAGAAACCCCGCCGTGCCTGTGGTTTCCTTCCTCCTAATGACATCCAGTAGCTCCTACCTCCCAGACCAACCCTGGGGCATTATGCTTCCATCTATTATTCAGAACAGCAAATGCCCATGTGCTGACAGCTCGATCAAAGATCCATAAGCCCGGATGACAGAGAGCGGCCCTTCCTCAGGCGCTGCATTAGCCGCTCTAATGGGACGACTTCCATTCACAGGTTACGACCACAGACAGCACAGGCCAACGTGACCTCAAACTTCTCTTCTGGCCTCTCAAAGAATAGGGCCTCTAGGGCCTTCCAGAAACCCCGGTTTGAGAGCTGTTCTTCCACGAAGACCCAGGGAACCAAACAGTCATGACCAAACAGTTTATTTTAAAATGTGTCAGGCCTTGAGAATGAGGATGGTTGCATTCCTTGTGGCATCCCCAGCACCTAACATAGTGTCTAGCACACTGTAGGCATTTAATAAATGCTTGTTGGTTGTCATATTTGTCCCCATTTTACAGATGAAGAAATCGAGACTCTAGTCAATTCTACTAGTTAATAGTAGAGCCAGGTCTTCTGAAGCCTGGTCTAGCACACCTGAATAAAATATTTTTTTCTAAAAAGAAATTAGAGGATATTAAAATTAACTAATTAATCTTATCGCTATATATTTTGAATCCTCTCTTTTAAGTTTTGCTGTGCACATGACATGCGGTTTTTTTCTTTTCTTATTTTGTATTTAAGTTTCAATATTTAAGTTTATAATATATTCCTTTTTCTTTTCTTATTGTATATTTAAGTTTCGGTAATAAAAAAACAATAATTAATCTTAGGGAATTGATCCTGACCTTCCTCATTTACAGGATTAAATATGAGCTATTATCCTCATCTTTTGAGCTTAGACTTTCTGTGCTATGCTGCCCCTTGGGCAGCTACGTGGCACCGTGGATAGAATGCCAGGCCTGGAGTCAGGAAGAATCATCTTCATGAATTCAAATACGGCCTCGCTTACTAGCTGTGTGACTCTGGGCAAGTCACTTAGTCCTGTTTGCCTCAGTTTCCTCATCTGTAAAATGAGCTGGAGAAGGAAATGGCAAACCACTCCAGTATTTTTGCCAAGAAAACCCCAAAGAGGGTCGCAAAGAGTCAGACATGACTGAAAAAGACTGAACAATAAAAGTTGTCCCTCAGCCACATTCAGCTCAGTTCCTCACAGGTTAGGGTATATCCTTCTGAGACATTCAACATTCCAGCCAAACTCATCTATTTACTATTCTCTGAATTCGGCATTCCTACTACCACCCCCATATCCAGAATGGACTCCTACTCATACCTCCATTTAGAGAAGGGAGTTCTTAGCCCGAGTTCATGAATTTGGTGGTGTTTTTTTGTTTACTGTTTGATAACTGAATTTCAATAAAATTAGTTTCTCTGGAAATGCTACATATTTTATTTTATGCACTTGAAAAACATTACTCTGAAAAGGAGCCCACTGGCTTCATCAGACTACCAAGGGGGTTCAGTAACAAAAAACCAAATAACAAGCGTCCCTGAAAGCTTAGTCCATGCTTGTTATTATCATTTAGTCGTGTCCAACTCTTCACGACCCCGTGGACCACAGCACACTAATATTGGCCCTGGGGTTTTCCTGGCAAAGGTACTGGGGTGGTTTGCCATTTCCTTCCCCAGTAGATTAAGGCAAATAGAGGTTAAGTGACTTGGCTCTGGGTCATTCAGCTAGTAAGTGTCTGAGACTGGATTTGAACTCAGGTCTTCCTGACTCCAGGCCCAATGCTCTAGAAACCACTGTGTTACCTAGGTTAGTTCATGCACCAGCACTAAAGGCATAGTATCCAAATTCCCTTAGGCATTGCTCTCTGTCTCTCTCCTCAAATAATCATGTATTTACTTATCCATTTCCTTGTTGCATCCACCCTAATAGAATGAAGGCCCCTTGAGCACAAGGACCATTTTTTCTTATTTTGTCTTGTATCCTTGGTGTCCAGCAAGGTTCCTTGAATATAGTAGGTGCCTAACACATGTATGTTTGCTCAGACTGAATGGGAAGAGACTATATGACACAGAATATTTGGGCTAGAATGGACCTCCAAATTACATATCCAAAGGATGTCGGGATAGAGAATGACAGAATCCAAAACAGTGTTACGTGTTCACCATTGTGCTCCTGCTGCCTTCTCGCCCGGGCAGATCCCTCCACCCCTGCAGGCTTCTCAGGCTGTGGCCCCTTCTTCTGATCTGTTGCTCCCTCCCAGAGCCTCCACTGTGCAGAAGGGCCCCAGGGCCAGCCATGTTCACACTTTCATTCCTCCTGGATCCTGCTCCTGTCTCTCCAGACTTTTTCCACCATGACCCACCACAAGTGGCTTTTTCCATCCATATTCCCTTCTTCTCCCCACCCAATTCAGCTTCCTTTTATATGTCGTCTTTCCCCATTAGAATGTAAGCTCCTTGTGGGCAGGGACTGTCTTTCTTTTTGTTTCTACTTGTATCCCTAGCAAGTAACACAGCATCTAGCACCTAGTAAGTGCTTAATGAATGTTTGTTGACAACTATAGCTGGAAAGGACCTTACAAACCGTATAATCCAACTTCCTCATTTTACAATTAATGAGACCAATGGAAAGTGACTTGCCCAAGATCCCATGGTGAATTCGCTTCCTTTACCTATTTCTTATTCTTTACCTATTGCTTAGGGTGTAGACGTGAACAGATGCTTTCACTCCTTTCCACAGAACTGGTCTTCACTATGATACAAATTTTGCTATAGGGAAAAAGTGTTTTGAGTAAATAGTAAGGCAATTCTATGAACCAGAGTTATGGTCCCAAAGATGGAATTAAAAAAAAAGACAAAAACCAGTACCATCTCAAAAGCTGTTATAAATGACTGACACTCACCTCCTGTCCAGTGGCCACATCCATTGCTGTGTACACTGTGCCTGAAGCTCTGCAAGTGAATCAGAAAGAGAGAGTGAAGGAGGAAGAGAGAGAGGAAGAGAGAGAGCGGGAGGGAGGGAGAGAGAGCGAGAGGGGGAGAAGGGGAGAGAGAAAGGGAGGGAGGGAGAGGGAGGGAGGGAGAGGGAGGGAGGGAGAGAGAGCGAGAGGGGGAGAAGGGGAGAGAGAGAGGGAGGGAGGGAGAGAGGGAGAGAGAGAGAGAGAGAGAGAGAGAGAGAGAGAGGTGTTTAATACAGACAAGATCACTTATTGACTTTAACTCCAAACTCATGCTTCTTCAAAACATTATTAGGTGAGATATTACAAGATTTTCCAGATTTAAAGAGATCTTGAAATATAAAACTTAGTGCATCAGAGCTGGGAGGGACCTTAGAATGAAAGTTAGAGACAAGAAACCTGCCCTGTCTTGTCCCAAGTCCTTATTTTACATGAAAATTGAGACCCAGAAAGGAACTTGACCAAAGTCACGCAGAGAATTAATTAGACTTTCAAAAAAATCAAGAGCAAATTAAAAAAAACACAAGGATGATCCATAGGTCAGGAATTGGGGAGACCTGCAATGTCAGGTTCAGATATGCTTGAGATCAGGAGTTCTTACCCTTTTCTGTCAAGGACTCCTCCTCAGATTAATGTTTGAAAATATAAAGAATTACAAAGGAAATAAATTATATTGGAATAGTTATCAAATTTTTAAAAAAGCAAGTTTACTGGCTCCAAGTTATGAACCTCTCTGTTTCACATAGACATTGATAGATGTCTGGTCACACCCATGATTTCACTGCTGTAAGAAACTCCCCTGATAAGAGTGAAAGCTAGCATTCAGATAGCACTTTAAGGTTTTTGTTGTTGTTCAGTTGTTTCAGTCATGCTTTGTGACCCCTTTTGGGTGTTTTCTTGAGAGATACTGGAGTGGTTTGCCATTTTCTTCTCCAGCTCATTTGACAGAAGAGGAAACTGAGCTGGCACATCCCCCCCAAGCTTGGAACATAGAACTCTTTACAAGCAGTCATAACCCGCTGAAAAACTCAAGGGTCAAGTAAGTTGGCTGGGAACATGGCCAGGCAGCGAAAACGCACCCAGATTCAGTCTTAGACTTTGGAATCTTTCTTTGG
>CM053622.1:716912289-717043137 GCA_028646595.1 Phalanger gymnotis
CTAATAGTAACTACTTCCAATACAACTACTGTTACTATGACTGTTACTACTACTACTAATCACTACTACTACTATTATGGCTACTACTACTACAACTATTACTACTATAACTATTATAATTATTATTACTATTATATATTGTATTACTATAACTATCACTACCACTATAACTATGATTATTTACTAGTACTACTACTACCACTATGACCACAATTACTACTAGTAGTAACTACTTCCAATACAACTACTATTATTATGACTGTTATACTACTACTAATCACTACTACTACTACTAGTATGGCTATGACTACTACTACTACCCCAATTACCACTTGATGGTGATGATGAGTACCAGTACTACTACTACTATTACAACTATGACTATAACTACGACTACTACTATTAGTACTACTCTCAGTAGTACTTAAAATAAGAACTAACTTTTCCATAGTGCTTCAAAGTTTAGAAAATACTTTTACACACATTACCTTATTTGATCCTCACAATAGCCCTGAGAGGTAGATGCTACTATTATTTCCATTTTACAGATGAGGAAACTGAGGCTAAGAGAGGTTGACTTGCCTAGAGTCACACAATTAGTAAGTACCTGAGGAGGAATCTGAACTTAGGTGCATCTAGTTTCATGCTCTTCACTCTATCCGCTACACCATCTATCTCCCTCTGCTATGCATGTCAAATGTGGGATTTGAACCTAGGGGTCTATGGTCTGTGCTTTTTCCATTTGTATCACTTTGTAGTCCCAGAAGGAAGAACTAAGACCAACTAGGGTGCAAATTACAAGGAGACAAATTTTAGCTAAAAAAAAAAAGAGCTTCTTAAAATGATCCTTCCCACAATAGAACAGGCTGCCTGGGAGGACAGATAGCACCCTCTCTGAGCAGAAGCCTTCTGAGCACTGGTCTTGGGTACTGCAGTGAGTCCTACAAGGAGTGGGAGGTTGGACTCTTATGTTCCCACTTTAAGATTTTTATGACTCTAATACAGCTCATATTGCTATAATAGCTTACATTTCTAGAAGCCTTTTCCTTCCAATAACCCTATGTGGTAGGTACAGCTAGGTCCATATTAGTGTGAATAAATGAATCCCTAAAGTGGCTGTGTGGACGTTAATTTGCCCTATTCAGAGTGATAATCGTATAAAATAGGGTTCCACCCCAGTGGAAATATCCCAAGTAAATTCAAATCATGTGACTACTTCGGGAGATTTTTCATGAGCACCAAATGGGAACTGGCTGTAATGTGGGTAGCTGCACTTAACGTTTTCATAGAATTTCAAGGTTGGAAGGGGCCATACTCCTCCCAAAAAGAACCTCATCTATAACATCCTGGATACATGGTCATCTGGCCTCTGCTAGAAGATCCACAGCATGGCAGAACCCACCACCCTGTGAGGCAGCTCAATTCCACTTCTGACTCTAAGTATTAAGAAGTGTTTTTCTGACTAGCAGCCTCAATTTGCTTCTTTGAAATTTGTACCCATTCCTCCTGGTTCTTCCCACTGGGGATGAACAATCTGATCAGTCTTCTTCCTAATAGTGCATCAAACAGGTGAAGATAGCGTCATCATGTCCTCACCTCCACCCCTAAAGATGGCTCTTCTTCAA
This sequence comes from Phalanger gymnotis, assembly GCA_028646595.1. Classification (NCBI taxonomy): domain Eukaryota; kingdom Metazoa; phylum Chordata; class Mammalia; order Diprotodontia; family Phalangeridae; genus Phalanger; species Phalanger gymnotis. Next base: position 716,913,915 of record CM053622.1, read on the forward strand.
GCTTCATTTTTAGAGATGAAGAAACCAAGGCTCAGTGAGTAGATGACATGGCCCAAGGAGACACAGCTAGTAATATACATTTCAGGACCAGGGCTCTGTCCCAGGTGCTCTGAATTAAGCCCAGCCTCCTTCTGGTTAGCCCAGCTCCCAGCCTAATGCCAGCAGTAGGACTGTTTCCTTCCATGGCTGAGGAATGCATGACGACTTCTTAAGATCTAAACTGCTCTGATATTCTAGGATTCTACTGCTCTCCTCTTCGATGGGCTCCAGCTGGAGGCCTCCCACCCCCACACAGTGTCTGCATTCAGATGGGACAGTTGACAATGGGAGAAAGCTACAATTTGGGTGGCTGGTTTGGCACTCACAGACCAAATGATTCTTGCTTCCTGTGGGAGTATATTTAGCAAGTATGGTCATCTAATGGCAAGCCCTCACATTAAGCATAATTACTTCCAGGGGTGGAAGAAGGGGTTGGAGGGGAGAAGATCAGAGCAGAGGGAAGTAGATTTGTTCAGCCAGAGAGACACATGCATCCAAACAAGCCACACTGCAAACCATTTCTCCTGGGAAAGGGATGTTGGACAGGGGTTCCAAACATCAGGCAGAATTGGCTCTTCTAACACCTAAAGCCCCTTCCAGCTCTGAGATGCTATGATTTGGCTGCCCTCTCCTTAGAAGGGGCCTGGTTCTGGGCCTCCCATTCACACAGGGTAGGCACCACTGGTGATGTCAGCATTCAGACCAGACACAGCTACTCCAGAGAGGCGGCCTTTTAGAAGTCTGTTTGGGGTTTAGAAATAAGCAAACCACCTTTTAAATCAATCCTCTGGGACGGGGGTCGGGGAAGAGAAGAGAAGGCTCCTACTAACCCTTGTCCAATCTTCTCAAACCAAGTGTACTTCTTCTTGGGGTCACCCACACTCACAATGCTCCCTGTGACAGAGACAGAAATGATGAGACATTGTTCCCTCCTATCCCATCAAATACAAAATGCATGACATTTCCCCACCCCACCCCAGGTTGGAGTAAAGAGCCAGCTACTTCCCATTCAGAAATCACCAGAGGCAATGATAGTAGGGAACAGCAGAGACTCCCAAGTGAAGTCCAAACCAGATCACAATGTAACTGGGTAATATTTAATAAAATAAATAAAAATACAGTAGAACATAAACAATGTTAACATATGGTTTTCTAAGTCAACACCTATGGTTTAGTGGCCTGCATTTCTATCAGAGTTTGGCATCATTAGTCTAGAGAATCCGCAATCTTGAAGCCCTGGCTTACGTCCCCACCCTTCCATGAAGCCTGTCCTGATTGATCACTCATCTTCTCCCCTTTCTGGATGTGCAGAGAGAGAGTGAAGTAATGGTTACATGCCATTCTGTCTCCTATTTCCTTGCTTTTGTATGGGCTGCCCCCCATACCTGGAATGCTCTCTCCCCTGACCATGGTTTCTGAACTTTCCCTGGCTCCCTTCTAAATTCAGCTCAAATCCTTCGTCCTGTACAAGGCTTTTCCCACACCCCCCCCCCAAGCTGCTAATGCCTTCCCATTGCATATTCTTTAATCTAGTATGTATACATCTTGTATAAATCTAGTTATTGACATGTTGTCTTCCTCATTAAAATGTATGCTCCTTAAAGGCAGAGTCTGTTTGTTTTTTTTTTAATTTTATGTCTTTGTATCCCCAAGGCCTAGTATATAATAAATGAAAGCTTGTTGATTGGCTGACTCATCTCCACCCCAATCAGGTCCCACATACAGCACCAAGTTTATTCTAAACTTTAAGGAGACCCCTACTGCCATCTTATCTCTCTTCCCATCCTCCCTCACCCCGATTTACTGATAAACGCCTTAAAAGCCATCAGGAATCCATCTTCTATCAGCCTTATGTATGTATTGACCCCTAAGACCCAAATGCAGCTAACTCCTTTAATTTGCAAGACCCCTCATGGAGGAAGAAGTCCACAGACATTACCCTGGATAGGGACTCTCAGTCTCAGGTCTGAGCTGACTGTTCCCATTAATGTAGGAACAGATTGTTATATTTAGAGAATGTCTAGGAGGAAAGAGGAGGAAATTCACAGCTCTGCTGCCTCCAAATAAAGAAAGCGAATGTGGCCCACAGCAGTGACATTTGTCTAGTTTCTCACTTGACTCTCCCTCCAGTCTTCTATATCCCCACCAAACTCTATCGCTCTAGAATACAACCAAACTTTGTAGCCCACCTTTCTCATCCTTCCCTCGCACATCTCTGTCCAGCTTCTCCCTGACCCCCACTCTTCTTTAAAGGCCCCTTCCTCCCTTCCTTTGAGATCCAGCTTCCACACTGCCTCCTCCCTAAAGCCTTCACCCCATCACTCATGGAAAAGATGTCTCCCAGCACCTGCCTGGATGTCTCTTCTATACGTCTCTGTTTACTCGTGTGTGTGTGTGTGTGTGTGTGTGTGTGTGTGTGTGTGTGTGTGTGTGTTCTTCCCAACTTAGACTGGAAACTCCCCGAGGGTAGGGACTGCGTCATATAAAAGTTTAAATCCCCCATGGATGAACATGTGAGAGCCTAACATGTAATTATTATTATTTTTGAATCCAAACTGAGTTAGATTCTTTCTACATTTCTCCAGATGGTGCTGAGCCAGGGGCAAAAAGGGTTTGGCCTCGGGTCAGACCCTATCTTATTCTTTCCAAGAATCTTGACAGGCCCTGATTTCCCCAGTGGTTAGTGTTCTCTTACATATTATTTCCTCCAATAGAATAGAAGCTCCTAGAAGGCAGTTATGGTTTATCTAAAAATGATGAATCCCCAGCACCCAACGACAGTACCTTGTACACAGGAGGCTCTGAAAGAATGTTAACTGAAGACAATGAAGAGCTGGTTGCTTCCAAATTAATAGCCAAGAAAAACACAGCTTGTTCCCCAAATATACGTTCAAACCACTGATAATGCCAGTCATTTCTTCCAATGGTGTGGTGACATGGTAAATTAAGAATCTTGGACTGGGAACTGAGATCCCAGTTTATTAACTGTATGTTGGCAAGAAGGTACAACTAGTAGCCATGTGGCTGTGGCTAAGTCATTTTTGCCTTATGAGGTTCAGTTTCTTCATCTGAAAAATGGGGAGAAAGACTTGTACTACCAGTCCACAAGGCCGTTGTGAGGAAAGCATTTTGTAAGGCTTAACGTGCAACAGAAATACAAGTTATTAGATCATCATTTCAGTTCCCCCTCCTAGGATCTAGGAAAATATGTCTGGGTTTGGGGGAACCACATAGGGCACAGAATAAACCCGAAGGGTCCATCCACCTGGGGCCCAAAATTTGACCTAGCAGGAACTGTGAATGCTGGAAATGTCCTAGAAGCAGCAGCTGTTTTTAGCTTTTCTTGAATCTCCAGGGATTATCTGACATACAGCAGGTGCTTAATAAATGCTTGTTCACTAACCAGCTTCATCTGAAGGAGGGAAATATATATATGTGGACATATGTGTATTATATGTGGGCATGTGTGTCATAGTAATAGCTAGAATTTATATAGTGTATTAGAGCTTATACTTTTACAAAGCAATCTACACATGTTACTTCATCACAACAACCTTGTGGGGTAGGTGGTATTACTATTCTCATTTTCCAGATGAGGGCACCGAGGCTGAGAGTGGTTAAGAGGACTCGCTCAGGCTAGGAAACCAACCAGTGGCGGAGGCCGGACTTGAGCTTGCATTTTCCCATTTTCATGATCAGCACTTACTTAATTTCTCCAAGATTTCTTCATCTGACATTTTGGGCTTCTTCTTCTGCTTCTCGGCATTGCGGGTCAGGGTATCTGGAGGGGTAGTGTTGTTATTCTCGGTGGGAGAGATCGGAGATGTGGCCACATCTCGAGTCGGAGTGACAGGAATGGGGTCGATCACCGACCGTGTGTATACCTGGATGGATGGCAGGGAAACCAGAACAGAGTCAGCTTTCCTAAGCAAAGAGAGAGCCAGGGAGACGGTTCTCAGACCCAAAATCTTGGCTAGGGATCGGGGGCATGGTGGAGCTAACCCCAATAAACTCACCTCACAACATCCTATTAGGTCCAACACGTTCTCTCTTTTTTTTAAAGAAAGAAATGAATGAATCAGGTTCTCTTTGGGTTTTTTAAGAGTTTTATTGATTTGTGTGTATCTGTACATTATAATCCTTTCCCACCCCCTCTCATTTAGCAACTTCCCTTGCCAATACATGCACTCTCTACACAATGGGCAGAGTGGAGACACAAAGTGACATTAACCCCATTAGACCAAGCAGAAAGTTTGTCTGGAAGAGACTGAGAGAAGGAAGGAATTCCTCCCCTCTAGAAACCAGGACAAGGTGATGCCATCATATTGCCACCAGTCCCTGAACATGAGATCAACTGTCCCTCCTACAGCCCTCCCTCTGATCTTGTATCCACCATCTTGGGACAGGTAAGGAATCTGGTGTAACCACCATAATGTGAGCACTGCTCTTTCCAGCCTCTGAAGGGCTCAGCACAAGTGAAGCTTGAAGAGATGGAAAGTGTCCAAAGGCCCTGTGCCCCATATCTCTTAAATATGAGCAGCCCACCGAGGTGGAAATCAGGAGACCTGCATTCTAGGTCCAGCTCTAGCACTGACTAGCCCCCCAAGGAAGGCAAATTACCTCAACAAGCTTCAGTTTTCTCCCCTGTAAAATGAGAGGGTTGAACCCAGATGATCTCCGTGGTATCTTCAAACTCATAACATTCTGGGTTCTAAGTTCCCTCTAATTCTAACATCACATGTTTTAAGGTTCCTTCTGGCTCATGCATTCTATGCATTATGTGTTAAGCCCCATCCAAGCAGAGCATTTTACAGAATGAGGTCAAAATGAGAGAGTGCTGGATAACAGCAATCCCACCAAGCCTCCTCCAAAGCCTAGCTCTCTTCTCGATCTCATTCCTCCGCCATGATGTTCTAGCCTCCTTTCATAGCCCGACCTTCCTGGTTGCAGGTACAAGAACCCCTAACTCTAGGATACTAGAGGCCAGCAGGCATCTCAAATGTTTACCTCAAACATTAGCATCTGGCTTTCAGACATATCTCAAGCTCCCAACTCTTTTTGTGCGTGAAGCCTCCCCGAATGTCTCTAGACCACATTCAAGGTGCTGTGGCATGATGGAAAAGTCTGTGGATTTGGAATCAGAAGGCCTGGGTTCCATTTGTCTTTATCATCTGATAAGTGAGATCTAACAGACTAGATATTAATAACACAATAATGGGCAACATTTATATAGCACTTGCTATATGCCAAACACTATGCTAAATGTTTTATAAATATTATCTCATTTGATCCTCATAACAACCCTTGGAGGTAAGAACTATTATTATCCCTATTTTAGAGATGAGGGGGAAAAAAACAAGCAAATAGAGGTTAAGTGACTTGCCCAGGGTCACACAGCTAGTAAGTGCCTGAGGCTGGATTTGAACTCAGGTCTTCCTGACTCCAGGTCTAGCTCTCTACCCAGCACACCATCCAGCAGCTGTAGATGAATTCTAAGGTCCCCTTTGGGTCCAATGTTCTATTATTATGTGTCTAATCTTCCTGGGAGGCTAAGGGACACAGTGCTGGATCCAGAATCAGAAAGACCAAGGAATGAGATCACAGTGGAGACTGGATAAGAACATAAAGTGTTGATGTCTTCGATTCTTTGTTCTCAAGGTGTCCCGCAATTGTACTCTCCTGGCTACTCTGAAGAGAAAAATTTCTTGGCAAAGAAATCAGATGCTAGGTGAGGCTCCTCTAGAAAGGCACACTGGCTTGGGAGGAAGAAGGGCCGGGTTTAGGGGCGTTAGTTCTGTCTATCACTATGTGGCATTAAGCAAGTCACTTACAACAATGCCCACTTCTATAAGGCCTACATGGTCTGTGAGGCCTGCTGCCTCATAGTAACACGTGGACTAAGCAGTGCAAAGGATACTATCACTCTCTGACTAAGGCCCTTTGGGGATGGACTTTCCTCTCTATCCAATGTGTCACCTCGCTGCCGGGTGAAGCCCTTGGTACCTGGAAAGTGCTGTGGACATGTACGCCATTGTCCTAGGATGAGGATGAAGGGTTAGTCACTTGCTAACTGATGGGAACCTTCAACCAGGACAATTTGCTCTGTGGCATCATCAATCCTACTCTGTTGCCATGTCTGTCGAGGCACTAAGTTCCTGTGCCACCTTTGCAATTTTAGGGCTACCTTCCTGCATCCAGCTTCCTTCAGAGCAAAGCTTGGGTGCCACTTCCTACCAGAGACCTTCTCTAATTCTCTGCCTCTCCACCCATTACATACACTCTTGCCCTCTTCAAATTACTTCATATTACTTGAAGTTGATTAGTGTTCATGTCGTATCTCCACCTCCACTCCACACCAAGGGAATCTAAGCTCCGCCAGGGGAGGGACCATTTCATTTTCTGCCTCTGTATGTCCACAGTGTCTTGCATACAGTAGGTGCTCAATAAATGGTTTGAATGTAAGCAAACACTTGGCTCACAGACACCATTCCTTCTTTTATGTCTCTTTTCTCAGGCTTGAGAATCTTCAGGTGATGGCGCAGTCTGAGCCACGGAATGCCAGAGCCGCAAAGACCTGAGAGATCATCTAATTCAACCCCCTCACTTTACAGAGGAAGCTTTTAATTAACACAAGATAACATGGAATTAGCTTTTTTTTTTTTGGCAGCCAATACTGTGATGTCAGAGCCAAACAATCTCGTGTGAGCTGAGGCCCAGCACACCCCACAGCCAAGGATGTGACAGTCCCACTCCTCTGCCCTGGTCAGAGTCTATCCTAGTGATCTGAGTCCAGTTCTGGGGCCACATTTTGGGGGAAATGCTGACCAACAAGAAGAAAAGGAAGACTGGGTAACAGGAATGGGGACTGTGTTATATAAGGAATGGCAAAAAGTCTAATAGGATGCTTAGTTTGGAAAAGAGAATTTTTAGAAGGGATGTAATCACTGTTATCAAATATCCGAGGAGCTGTTACATGGCCTCGTTTTCTGTGTCCCCCAAATGGCAAAACTAGGAACCATGAGGGAAAGATATAAGATTTCAGCTCTTCTCCTAACATGCAGAGTGGGGAATGGGTGATTTCAACTGGTAGTGAGTTCCCCATCACTGAAAGAGTCTACAGTAGATTGCTAGGGATGTTGTAGAAGGAATCCCTAGTATATGTAGGTTTTCTTGAAGTGGAAATTTATTGCTATCTATTTTGAATCCTCTCTTACATTCTGCAGTGCACATGACACGCTCCTTTTTCTTTTCTTATTTTGTATTTATGTTTCTCTTTCTTTATTATATATGTCTTATTATTTAAATCTAATAAAAATTTTAAAAAAATTAAAGGAAAGAAAGAAAAAAGAAGGTATCCCCAGATCAGGCAAGGAGTTGCATTAGTTCCCTTCACTAAGGTCTCTTCCGGCTCTAAGTTTCATAAGGTGGGGAAGTGATTTAACTCAATGTCACTTACAATAGTTATAAGGTTACTTACAATAAGTCAACGGCATTACCAAGCCTGCCCCCTCCCCCGTCTCCTGATTCCTCATCCACAAATACCTTCTCCAAACTTTGCCACTGCAAGATTTATGAATGGGATGTGTTTGCCTGTTTGTTCTCTCCCCTCTTCTCAGTGATTCTACTGTTCCTAGATGGCTGCTTCGTAAGTTTCCACATTGTTTAATACGTACATCCAGGAAGGAACAAGGCATCTCATTTTCCCATTTCTCGTTCTCTCAGAAGTACACATCACATCTTAACATCAAATTTAAGGTATTATCTATGTGTAATACACAGACCCTGAATTTCTGAGATTCTGCACTGAGACCAAGAGAAAGGAGGTCACTTATCCAAGGTCATGCCATGAGTTAATGGCGGAGCCAAGTCTAGACTTCAGGTCTCCTGGCTCCCTGGCCAATGGAACCAGAGCTACCACATCTCAAAGCCCTAAGGGTCTAAAAAGGAAGGCCTACAGAGGTGCTTCCAATATCCAGCATGTGAAGAGTTTCATGGCAGAGAACAGCTACTGTGGTTACAAATTCCCAACGGTGCCATCCATCATGCTCCTTAGTTTCACATGCTGAATGCTGCTAATTTCAAGAAAATCTTGCAAAACTGTGATTACCAACTTCCCAGGAGAAGGCAAGAATGACTCATTTCAGCCTAGAACTAAATAATGTTGACTGTACTTAAGGTAACATTGGTGGAAGGGAGGCTGGGGAGCCATGGGAGAGGGCAGGGAAGGTATAAATGTGAGAAGAAGCCCTTTCTGCCTTATCTCCTACCACTCCCCTACAAATACTCTCCCCACAGCAGCCAAGCTCAAGTCCATGACCATCTGATGTGGAAGAGGCCTGAGAGATCCTCTAGGCCAATTTTCTGATATTTACAGATGAAGAGAGAGAAGGTCAATGGATGAGATGGGACTTACCCCAGACCACACAGGTAATAAGAGGCGTAGATAAGGATTTGAATGTTCATCCTCAGACTACAATAATGATATGATGATGATAACAACGATATGGTGATATAATGATGATAACAATACTAGCAAAAATGTCATTTATTATAGTTTGTTAAGGTTTGCAAAGCACTTTATGTTATCTCATTTGATTCTCACAACAACCCTGAGAGGTAGGTGCTATTATTAACCTCATTTTATAGATTAGGGTGCTGAAGCTTACGAGAGAATAAGAAACTTGCCAGGGTCACTCAGCTACTAAGTATGTGAGGCAGGATTCTAATTCAGGTCCTCCCACTCCAAGTCCAGTACCCTACCACCTAGCTAGGCAGGAAGAGCTGTGTTTAAAAACAAAAACTCTTAGCTTCAGTCTCCTCATTTGTAAAATGGCGGTGAAACTAATTATCACCTACTTCTTAGGATTGTTTTGCAGATCAAATGAGATAATAAAGTGTTTGGAGACCTTAAATTGTTATATTAATGCTACCTATTATTATTATAAAACCAACTCTTTTTGTTGCGTCATGAAATCTGCCATTCTTTCATCCCCTCCTGACCTCTCCTGCTTCCTTGCCCCTCCTGATTAGAATGGATTCCCTCCTTCCCCATACCTCCCGCACCTACCTGCCTATCTCTGCTTTGGGAAATTCTTCCTTTCTTTGAAGGCCTAACTCAAATCCAACCTACTCCGTGAAGCCCTCCTTGATTCCATCTCTCCTCCAAGCTAAAAATGATCTTTACTCGAGCTTTTTCATGACCCTCTGCACCTCTCCCCCTCATCACATTCTAATTTATATTGTAGTTGATTATGTTATCACTGTGTATCTTATTTCTAAAGCACAACAGGGGCCTTGGGAATGAGGAACATGAAGTAATTTCTCTTTCTGCCTCTCCCAGGGCTAAATACATCTTATACTCAGCAGGTATTCAATAAATGCTTCTTGAAAATTGACTTAAATTGTTGGTGACTCTCTACAGGCAGCTAGGCAGCAACAGGAGACAGAGCATGGACCCAGAGTCAGGAGGACCTGAATTTAAACCCAGCCTCCAATTTTTACTAGGTGTGTGAACTCGTTTAATCCTTGTCTGCCTCAGTTTCCTCAAATGTGAAATGGAGATAACAACAGTGCTTACCTCCCAAAGTTGTTGTGAGGATCAGATGAGATAATAAAAATGCTTAGCACAGTGCCTGACGCATAGTAAGTGCTATAGAAATGTTAGCTATCATTATTATTCCTTCTTTGTTTCTCCATAAGGATAACAACAGCGATGATGACGTTAATGGATTATGTCAGAGATGGGTTGAAATAACACATGATATTTCTCCAGTGCTTTTCTACAAAGTGCAAAAACCCTCCCCACCAAAGTAACTTTGAGAAAGATGATATAAGCATTATTATCTCCACTTTACAGATAAAGAAACTGAGGCTCATAGTCACTAGACCAAGATCAAGGAGAGTCAAAGCACTGATTAATTCTGCATTCCTCACTCACTTTTAAAGAATTTTAGCTATAGGAATAGAAATAAGGATAGGGATAGGATAAGACTTGAGATTTCATTGGTATAAGGAACTCAGATCCCTACACTAATGTAGGTCAGTACTGTCTCTACAACTTAAGAGTCCTAAAAGTGGTCTAGAACAGACAAGGTAAGTGACTTCGGGTCCCATGGCCCAGTATGTATCAGAGGCAGGACTTGACCCCACACATTCCTCATTTTGAGGCCACTGTGCCAAAGTGGAAGTGTGCATCAGCTGCAAAAAAAAAAAAGCCCAACGATGTTTCACTTGCATACCCCTGGCCTTTGGAAGCCTCAGGGCACCAATCTCCTTCCTCCAAGATTCTACCTCCACCCATTCACTGACTGCAAAAGGGTTGCGTTCAAATCCCCAAAGACTCACAGATTTTGTGTGCTCTGGCCGAGGCGCTATCACTGGAGGGGGAGCAGCATCATCTTCATCGTCTTCATCCTCTGAAACTGGAGGGACCGCAGGCGTCTCAGACACACTCTTCACATTCTAAGTGAGAAGCAAATACAAGATTGGTTCTACTCTGTTGGGATAAGACCTACCATGGAGATGCAGACCTCACCACTCACATGCATATTCAGAAATGTACCAATCCCTAAAGCCTGAGACCAGTCCTTCTCCCCTCTTTCCAAAGGATTATCTGCCCCATGCCAATGTTCCCACATTTGACGATAAATTTGGTCCTCACTGATAACTTGCCTCATTGTTTCAAAAGGCAAGATGGTCACAAGGTTAAGAATCACAAGCTCTCACAGCTGAAAGAAGACCCAAGGGCTATTAGCCTTTCCCACACTGTCTTCCATAATGTCACCAACAAGCTGCCCACTGAAGACTTCCAGTGAGCAGCATCTCCCTACCTGCCAAGGCTGCCCCTTCTACTTTCAGACAGCTTTCTCACTGGGAAATTTTCCTCCCATTGAGCCAAAATTTGTCTCTCTGAACCTTCCTGCCACTGCTTCTAGTTCTAGGCCACACAGAACAAAGGTCATCCTTCTTCCACATGGCAGACTGAAATACGCTTTATTTCCTTCAAGCAATCCTGCACCTGTGGCCTGACTGTGGGCTGAGGATATTGGGACTGACATCTTGCTGGTTCACAACATCTTAACACAGACTATGATAACTTTGGTTTTTTGGCTGCTCCCCATCTTTCCAGGATTCTCATACCTTTCATCTCAACATATATGCTACAGTCCAGTGACACTGGCCTCCTGGGTGTTCCTCAGACAAGACCCTCCATTTGGCTCTGGGCATTTCCCCTGGGATACCCCTCATGTTCTCTCTCCTCAGCTCTGTCTCCAGGCTTCCTTCAAATCCAAGCTAAAATTTCCCAGTCCCCCTTCCTGCTGTTGATTATTGCCTATTTATCCTGTATTTAGCTTGTTTGTACATGGTTGTTTGCACGTTGCCTCACCCATTAGACAGTGGACTCCTTGAGAGAAGAAACTATCTTTCACCTTTCTTTATATCTGCAGTGTTTAGCGCAGTGCCTGGCACATAGTAGGTGCTTAATAGTGTTTGCTGATTGAGATTCACTGTGTCCTACTGCTGACTCACTTAGTAAGCTTCCACTCCACTAAAACCCTGTAGATCTTTTTAGCACGAAGATCTGGCTGTGCAGGAGAACAAACACTGATGGTCTGTATCTTCAGATACAAGCAAGGCACCCTCACATTGTAGCAGAGGAATGGCCAGAATCTACTTCCAAGCAATTCTGCTTCCCATCCACAGAGCTACAAATGGGGTGAGGTAAGCTAAGGAACACTTTTGAAGGCACTGAAGGGGTCATCCTAGAGCTGAGAAACAGCCAAGGGGAAGCCAGGCCCATCCTGTAGGCACACCTGAACCTTACCACCTGAAACACTAAAGGTTCATGAACACCGAGGGACTGGACAAAACAATACTCAGATTACATTCACAAATGATTCTGGGAGGGGAGAGGGGGGGACGAGAGGTGGGGGAGAGGGGCTGCATCTTAAGAGACCAATTTGGCTGCACAGGTCGATCATAGATGAGTTCAGCTTTTAAAATAAAAGGGATCCTTCCACTCTGCTCAAGTCCTCCTTCACTGCCTCATCAATGAGGGTGGGCTCGTGGGAGGCAGAAGGGAGGAGACATGTATGGTCTTAGTGGAGGCAGCCCTGGAGGTGGAATCACAAAAAACTGAGCGTGAATCCTGTCTCTCCCACTTACTGAATGTGGTCACTCTCTTTCTTAAAAACTATTTTCTAGGCTATAAAACAGGAGAGCTAGAGTACAGGACCTTCTAAGGTCCTCTAGCTCTAAATCCCATGTTCCCAATCAACTACTTTACTTCTGGATTTGCTACCAAGTCAATAAACATTTATTAAGCATTTACTGTGTACCAGGCACTGTACTAAGCTTTGAGAATACAAACACAAGCAGAAAGGAAGGACAGAATAAAAAGGATTAATTGAGAAGCATGTAACAATACAGAAAGAGCACTTGATTTGGAATGAGAGAATCTGGATTCAAATTGTTCCCCTTTGACTTACTGTCAAGTGTGACCTAGGGCAAGTCACTGAGACTGTCTGGACCTCAGTTTCCTCATCTGCAAAAAGGATGGGGATGGGCCCATCTTTAAGACCCCTCTCCAGTTCTAAATCAATGAGCCAATGAACTGAAGCTCAAGATAAGAGAGGGAGGCAAAGAACAGCAAGCTGTCAGTCACCAGACCTGGACTGACCCTATCCCAAGCTTCGCATCAGCTACCCTGGAGCTTGAAGGCCCATCCTCATGCTACACCTTGGCAGGAACCAGAGATCAGCTAGTGACTCCTTACATAGGCCGGGTAAGACCTCCAAATGCAGGGCACTGGGCCACTGCAATCACTGAGTGATCTGCTCCTTGGACTCCATAGAGAACAAGACATTGCCACCCTTCTCAGACATTGCATCATATTGTGAGGACGAGGAATGGTAGCAACCAGTAGAAGCAAGAGTGACCGGGATGGAAGGGGACCAGAAACTATGCTAGACAGGGAGCAGGTCAAGGACCTGGGGGTATTTAGCAACAAAAAGGAAAGAGAGGACACATATTGAGGGAAGGTGATTTAATATCCCCCATCCTCTCTCTCCACCCCCCTCCCCCCATCAAAAAGCAGTTCTTTGAGTCCTCCAAAAGGAGGGGCTCTTCAGGGTCTAATTTCCAAGTGGAATTGGCTTGTTCATTGTGATCCACAGGAGGAGAGTTAAGGGTAAAAGGAGGCAATAACAGAATCAAGTCTTTCATTTTTCTGCCCAGTGCTTGAATGCAGTAAGCATTTAATAAATGCTTTTTTAGTCATTCATAAATATGTTAACATTTTCATAGTGCTTTAAGGTTTGCAAAGCACTACCTATATACCTATATGTTTATATATCTATGTACATATAACCACACATATATGCATATGTATGCATATATACATGTGTACGTGTGAATAGGTATATGTGTGTCTATGTGCCTACATATCTGTGATACATGTGTATATACACACAAATACACACACAACTGTGACTTTCTAAGACTTCAGTTGTAGAGACGGTGCTAACCTAATTTGGTAAAAAGAGTTTTTTGATCCACGAGTCTCCTTATCAAAGAAATCACAGGGCCACTCACTTTCCCATGGAGCTACAAGGTAATGTTATGAAAAGAGTTCTGGATTTAGAGTGACAACCTAGGTCTGAATTCTGGCTCTGCTACACTGTTGCATGACCTGGCCTTCTCCAGCTTCAGTTTCCTAGTCCATAAAATAAGGGCATTAGACTCAAGGATCAGAGTCGCTCAGGTTGTAGGTGAGTCAGTCCTCATTCAGTCCTTCCTGATCCGGCTGGTCCCAGACCCCCAGGACTCAGCCACGGCAGGCATCCCGCCTGAGGTAGCTCATGCCCCAGCCTCCCCTTGCCACCTCTGACTCAGAGGAGAATAGTCAGATTGTCACAAAGATCCTGGCATACCCCCAGGGGACCGTCTAGGGCAAAGTCCCTTCCCCCAGGCGCCACTCCCTTTACAAAAAGTTTTATTGATATTTTTGTTGATATTTTGATAAGCGTTCCTAGAACATAAACTCCTTGAGAGCAAGGCCTGTCTCGCTTTTGTATTTTTATCCTCAGTACCTGGCATACAGTAGGAGCTCAATAAATGCCTATTGGTTGATTGCTTGATTAATCCCTTCTAGCACTGACAGACTGTGTTTAAGGAAAACTCAGTGATCCTATAAACCTCTCAGGAGGGGCTAAGGGATGCTCCACATCAGACAAGCAAAAGAATATGGCCCTAGATGCATTCAAGCAAGTGTTAGATGATTCCTTGTCAGGAAAGCCATACTACAGAGGGGATCCCTGCGTGCAGAGGTTATGTGGACTAGTTACCCTCTGAGGTCCCTAACTTGGAGATTCCAGGATTTCTGTACATGCCCTACTGAAAGGTGTAACCTGCTTTATTCTCCTGGCCAAATTAGACTTTGGTCAAGAACAGCAGGTAGGCCCCAAGTAGACTTTTGGACCCTTAATCCCTTGAGACAAAAATAACATACTAAACAGAAGAATGCACCTCCCATCTTACAGGAGGCACCATGGCGTGGTGGAAGGAGTCATGTGGCCTGAGTTACATCCCAAGTCTACCATTTCCTAGATGTAAGACCTTAGACACAGGACAAGATCATGAGATTCAGAGTGGAAGGGGCTCTTGGCGGTCATTTAGTACAACCTCCAAAGTTTTTCAGATGAGGAAAGTGAGACTTGCCCAACATCAAATGTTTAACTGGGCCTGAATTTGAACCCAGGTCCACTGACTCCAAATCTAGTGTTCTTTTCACTGGAATATGCTGCATTCAATTGCATTCAATTCCCGCATCTATAAAGGAGAGATTAAAATTCCTGCCATGGATCTCATGTAGATCTGCTGGACATGTATACTAGGTGCTTAATAATTGCTGGTTGAGTGAATCAAAGAATGAAATAACAGATATGTAAGGTCTTTTAAAGATATAAAGTTCTGTACAAACATAGTGGGGATAATACATATAGAGTGCTTTGGAATCTTTAAAGTGCCATATAAATGCTACTCATTATTAAGAGTATTTTTTCCTCCTTAGGCAGCTAGGTGGCCTGTTGGATGAGCTCTGGGCCCAGAGTCAGTAAGATGTTGTTGTTGTTCAAATCATTTCACTCGTGTCTAACTCTTTTGGGTTTTGTTTGTTTTTGGGGGGAGGCAGTTAGGGTTAAGTGACTTGCCCAGGGTCACACAGCTACTAAGTGTCTGAGGATGGATCTAAACTCAGGTCCTCCTAATTCCACGGCCAGTGCTTTATCTGCTGCACCACCTAGTTGCTCCCATTTGAGGTTTCCTTGGCAAAGATACTGGAGCGATGTGACATTTTCCTACTCCAGCTCATTTTACAAATGAGGAAACTGAGGCAAACCAGGGGAAGTGACTTTCCCAGGGTCACACAGCTAGTAAATGTCTGAGGCCAGATCTGAACTCAGGAAGATGAATCTTCCTCACTCCAGGCCTGGCGCTCTAGCCATTGCACCATCTAGCTGTTCGAGTCAGTAAGACGAGTTCAAATCCTCCCTCCCTGCGTGACCCTGGCTGGGCAAGTCACTCAACCTCTCTCTGCCTTAGTTTCCCCACCTGTAAAGTAGGGATCATAAAAACACCTACCTCCCAGGATTATTGTGAGGATCAAATGAGGGAACATTTGTCAAGTGCTTGGCTAGTGCCTGGAACATAGTAATTTAATAAATTTAAACATTTAATTAAACATTTAACAAATGTTTATTTATTCTCATTCCCATCCATCCTCCTTTCTTTCAAAAAAGGATATAGATATAGACAGATCTATCTATGCAGGTATCTATAACTACAGGTATCTACATCTCTATCTATACGTGGATAGTATATGTATGTGTGTGGAGACAGAGAGAAACAGAGAGAGATTGAGAATCAGGGGCATGACGCCAAAGGGTCAAAAGAGTGGCGTTGGCACAGTATGACGTACAGCCTACCTATTTTATCCATTATTAAAGTGCCCTCAGTGCAGGATTTTGCTGAGTTGGTACCATCCTATCTGCCATATGGCCCTAACCTCAGGCCACTTTTTCCTAAACACATGGCACAGCTACCTATTTTCAAAGTCACAGAAAGTCAGAGATAGAAAAAGACTTTGAATAAAGAATGTCAGTGCGGGATAAAGCCTCAAAAATGAATAATGTCAAGAGCGCTAAAGGACCTTAGAACACAATGTTAAAGTTGACACAGACCTCAGGATGTAGAATGAGGGCTGGGAGGAACTTCCAAACTGGAAGGGACCACAGAAATCATCTAATTCAATCCTCTGACTTTACAGACATGGAAACAACCGTCCAGGACACAGAACAAGAGGAGAACTATCATATCAAGTAAACAGCAGCCAAGACTAGAACCCAGTCCTCCAGACGTCTATTCAGAGCTTTACATCCACCTCTACCCACCATCTTCAGTGCTCTCATTTCCCTTGCTCCTACTCTTACTGCTCCATAGACATTCACCAGTTTGAAAAGGCTAAAGCCTTCACCCACTAATGAAACCCACCATGCCCTACAAGGATGGGGAAGGTGCAGCCTTGAGGCCACATGTGGCTTCAGTCAAAGGGCTGAACTTGAGGACCTAGACATGTGGCCTCACGGCTGCAGGTTCCCCACCCCTGCTTACATCTACTAGTCTCAAAGTGGAAAACAAAGGCTTACCAAAGTGTTGGATGAGTTGTAATCTTCTGTCGATTTATCTGAAAGAGAAGAAAGCCAATAAAAGACTTAGACATCATTAGACAACCAGTAGGGCTCATACTTCACTAAAATCCTGAGGGGCCGAATGGGCCAACTATAATAAGGATAACAATAATAATAACTTATGTTTGTACAGTGCTTTAAAGTTTACAAAGTATTTTCTTTGCAAAACCCATGTAAGTTTAAGTGTGAAGTCAAAAATCACCCGACTGATTTAGCCTTGATGCACTTATCAGGTGAGAAGGTGCCTCACTGGTCACTGGGTGTGAACAAGTTCTGGACTCCTAGGTGATCCAGGAAGTCTGTCTGGATTGGCTGATGGCCTTAATTACACTCCCTGGGGCTTATATAAAACCATCAAGCTAGCTGGAATCAGAGATTCAAGCAAGCAGTGTGCCAGGAGAGAGTATTCCTGAGGAAAGTTTGAAAACGGATAGCTTGAGAGAGGAAGGAACCTTGGTGTTCTCCCCAAGGAGAGTCAAGAAGATTTTGGATTTCCCATTTTCTCATCAGAGTCCTAGCAGCATAGTCAAAACAAGTGATGGTAGTGTCTCTATCTGAAGCCAAGAACAAACCGGCATGCAGACTGAGGGTGCTACAAAGAGCCCCAAAGGACAAAACCTACACCATGCCTAAGGGGAGCTTCTTCATCGCCCATCAACGGTGTTGAGGGAAGAAGCCCTTGAGAATGGAAGAAAAGGATCTCTGAATTAACCCTTTACCACAGATGTTCTCTAAGCTTGAACCCACTTTCCGGAGCCTTGAATGTGCTGATGGGAGAATGTTTCACAGACTTCTAGGGGGATGTTTTGTCTTAATTGTTCTTACTCTCCCACACCAGGTAAATACTCCTTTTTACATATAAAGTCCGTCTGACTAATTTATATCAACTGATAACCTTAGAAGGGGGAACAGACCACTGGGAACTCAACTCATGAGTTCTATTGTTCAATTGTTTATCAGTCATTCCTGCCTCTTCATTACCCAATTTGGAGTTTTATTGGCAGAGAAACCGGAGCGGTCTGCCATTTCCTTCTCCAGCTCATTTTACAGATGAGGAAACTGAGGCAAACAGGGTTAAGTGACTTGCCCACAGTCGCACAGCAAGCGTCTGAGGCTGGATTTGAACTCAAGAAGATGAGTCCTCCTGATTCCAGGTCCACCACTCCTCTATCCACTCTATCTAGAACATTTCACTACCATTTCACTACCATCTAACTACCCAGAGCTTTACCTAGTATTCAACAAACAGCTCCCCAACCCTTCTGGGATACCACCTGGAGCTTATGGTGGCCAGGTCTGGGAACCCAACCTTCCAATGTGTGCAGAGGGTGGGAGAGTAAATCCTGAGCCAGTTTCTATTAGGCAGGTGGTAGAAGTATTATAGTCCCCTTTTTGTAAAAGAGAAAACAGCTTCAGAGAAGCAAGTTGAATTTAGCCAAGGTCTTTAAGCTAGCATAATGTCCGCCCCAGGATTCTACTTCGATTCTCTGGATTATAACATTCTTTCCCCTGCCAAAGACCTTGTGGTCCCAGACGACTGCTTCCATCACGCTCTAGCATATCTTGAAATGATTCATCTGAATCCTGGGAATATTAGACCTCAATGTCCCAGGAAGTTTTTTTTAGGGTCAAAAGAAAAATAACCGCAGAAGGAAAGAGACAGAACAAGGACATGAGCTCCTGGCTCCCTCCCCAAGCCTTCCGAAATGAGTCGTGACCCAGTCTGCTTGTCCGCTCTCAGAATCAATCTCTCTATGTCCATGTCTTCTCTCCCCCAGGGACAGAAGAGTTGAAGCTTACAAGCTTCATTATTCTAAGATTGGAACAGGGCCATTCATCACGTCCCATCCAATTACAGACAAAGAAGAGTATCACTCCTCTCCCCAATGCTCGGAACTAGGCAGCCCAGTATAAACCACTTCATATTTTAATCAGTGTTTCAGTACTACCCCTGGAACTTACTAGCTCAGTTATCTGGGTAATTTTCCTTCTCTGAGCCTCAGTTTCCACACTTGTGAAATACGGGTAACACTTGGATGTAGTAAAAAAGAATGCTAGATTTGGTGTCCAAGGAGGTGGCTTTGAATCCTAGTTTTTGTTACCTGGTTGCCCTTGGAATGGTCGGTTTCCCTGGTCATTTCTCTGAGCCTCGGTTGTTTCAACTATAAAAGAACAGGGTTGGACCAATGTCCTTTCCAATCCCAATTCCTACGATCCTATGAAATTGCACTGCCACCCTTCCTGCTGAGAAGAAAGCACTTTGTAAGCTTAAAAGCACTATGGAAACATAAGGTATTATCACCCTGAGACCCTCGCCAGGAAGGACTCATTATGTAGATTTATACCAAGATGATTAAATTTAGGAGCAGGGCAGTGTAAGACAAAGAACCTTAGACTAGTAGCCAGGAGCAGCACGATGGAGCACGGTTACAGGGCTGCCCTCAGGGTCAGGGAGAACTGTATTCCAACCCCACCTCTGACACTTACTAATTGTGTGACCAGAGGTTTCCTCATCTGTAAAATGAAGGTGAATAATAGTTGTTTATTGTGGCAATCAAATAAGCTAATTTATGCAAAGTGCTTTAGCAAGCTGGGAAATGCTCTAGTAATGCTTATTATCACTATCATTGCTATTATGATGATGATGATGATGATGATTATGGGCCTTGCTCTGCTAACCAGCCAAGTGACTTTGGGCAAATCAGCTCCCTGAATCTGTTTCCTAATCGGTAAAATGAGAACAAAAATCTTGCCTGACAAACTCATAGGGTGGTTCTGAGGATACAATCAATCACTCAATCAAATGAGGAGAACAGATGGGAAAGCGATGAACATACGTCAGGGATTCTTATTCCTTCCGGGGCTGGGGTGGGTTGCAAGAACACGATGCAGCCAAAAAAAGCCCTGGACTTTTAGGAATCAGAAGACTCGGGTTTAAGTCCTTATCCTGCAAAACCACTCCCTTTCCGTAGTCTAGAATCCCAGACCCTAAGAATAGTTGTGAGTTATTTACAGGACGAACAGCAGTGAGAAGAGGCAGAAAGTCAGGATACCTGAGGCCTAATCCCAGCTGTACCATTTGCTCAGATTTTGACTGTCACACCCCTCTGGGCCTCAGTTTCCCCTTCTGTAAGATGAGGAGGGGGTTAGACAAAAAAAAAATCTCCAAAGTGCCTTCCTGTTCTAACCCTCTTAGGATGAATTGATTAATATAAATCACAGGCATGGAGGATTAGGGAAGGGAGTCTTTTCACTCATGTAATTAGAAATCAGGAAGTCTAGATTAAACATTTGACCAACTCTAGCATCTTTCTCATTCAAAAGCTAAACCCACAAAGACCCCAGAGCCCCAATTCTTTTCATAAGAAAAATCCAGTTTCCAACCTCCTTCTTCCCACAATGAAGCGAGAATCCACAAAGCAGTAGAGTGCATCAATACAAAAGATGTCGGTCCATTATTTTTTCAAATCATATCCTTCTGTGGTCAACTGTAGCTCATGGAACATACTTCTGCATTTGCATTCGATACACAGAAAACACAGCTCAACCGCTCCAGGACGATGGGCCGGCCTACAAACCAGCCTGGAGCCGTCCTCTCCCTTCTTGGATCAGCAGCCTCAGGGCAGAGAAGTTGGTGCCCTCCTGGGAACTCTTAGCAGTAGCTGCTGCCCTCCTGCTCCCCATATCAACTGCTCATCTCCCAGATTATGGAGACACTAGGACTGGCCAAGCATGTCCTTGGTCACGGCTGAGGGTCCTTCTTAAGGAAGCATGGCCTCTCTGGGGGCGCCTTCCAGGGAACAGGAGCTGGTGGTGGTTCCACCATCCCAGCTCTCACCCTGATCAAAACCAAGTCTCTTCCTCTCTTTCTCTGAGCCTCAGTTTCATTATCGACAAAACGGGGAGAATAACACTGGCATGAGTAGTTTCCCAGGGTTGCTGTGAGTAAAGTGCTTTGTGAAACCTTCAAAGTCTGTAGAAATATGAGCTGTCATTATCTTACCATCTGTGGATTTCTCTTTGACCTGGAGGAGACTGAACCAGCCCAGCTCACCACAGGGGAACGTCATTAGTCATGGACTTCCCAATCATATTTATCAAAACACAGCCAGTTTGCCATAATATTTGTCCCCACATTGTCCCCAGCCCATTAGGCCTGTTTTTTTCCAGAAATGCTGGCATCTCAAAGGCACCTTACAGGGAATAGAACAAATTCTACTCAGGAAAGAGGAATCCCAAAGAGAAATTTAATGATCTCTGAAGTCTCTTCCAACTCCAATCCACCATGGTTCCCTGATACAGGTCTTAGCATGGTGTTGAAGAAGAAATGTTAGAAGTGAGGACCAAGTTTAAGGTCTAATTTCTCCTTATGATCTGTGTGATGTTGGGCAAGTTACTTAACCCCTTTGTGCCTCAGTTTCCCTGTCTGTCATATGGGCGAGTATATGATGAAAATTGACTGGTGTAGCTCATTTAGAGTATCAAATAATAACAATTCCTCACTTGTATAAGGTGCTTTATATAAGCTCCTTATATCAGTCCATTATATCCTCTCATCTCAATTGCCCTGGAAAGTAGGATACTATTATTCCCAGTTGACAAATGAGGAAACCGAGACTCAGAGAGCCTGGGTCAGACAGCCAAACAGACAGTGAGTAGCAGAGCTGGGACTCAAATCCACATCTTCCAAATGCTAATTCAGGGTTCTTTCTGCTACAACACACTGTCCCCTCTATTCCCCCTCCCCCAAAGGACAAAGTATTTGAAGGCATTTTGAAACACACACAGAAGCTTCTACAACTGCAAGGTATCAGCATGGCCCATCTGCTTACTCTTGTTAGCATATCTCCTCCTGTGCCTCAGAGCACACACAAGAAACTTTGCTCATCAGTCAGTTTTATTTAAAAGCAAATTATTCCAGCTCTAAAATTTTAAGATCAGATCCTACTAATACTAACTGGTTGGGTGACCTAGGCCAAGTCACCCCAGTCACTGATTCCTCAACTGTAAAATGAAGGAGTCAGACAACAAGATGTCTACAGTCTCTTTAACTCTATAACGTCTCTGGTCACTGATGCCTCACTGAGTCGTGGAGGTGTGACCCTCGGTTCTCAAAAGCTAAGACAGCAAACCCAAGCTCTGCAAACCTTGCTTACCAAGCTGAGAAGTCTTCAACAATGGTCCTAGCAATAAAATGTGTGTCCATCGTCTCAGAGCAAGCTTAACTCAGAGAGGCCTGTCACCAGAGCGCTGACCCCCAGGGGATGCCCTTGGTCACAGCAGTGCTCAAAAACCATCTACCAGTGTCTGAGGTTCTTAACATGGGCTCCTTGGACTTCTGTTCCTATTTCTTGACAACTGTATTTCAATATAATTGATTTCCTTTGCAATCCTATATGCTTTCTTTTACACATTTGAAAGCATCATTCTGAGAAGGGATCCATAGATTTAAATCTGCCAAAGGGTTCTGTGCAAAAAGGATAAGAACCCCTGGACTAAAAGTATGGATGGGCTACAATCTGGATAAGAAGCCCTATGGATACCTCCAAACAATGAATAAGCATTTATTAAGCACCCAAGAGGTACCAGATACTATGTTAGAGGGAGATATAAATATAGATAGACCTGGATATATAACTATAGACATAAATGCGAGTGTGTGTATGTATGTTTGTGTGTGTGTGTGACAAACAGGAGTTGGATGTGATGCCCAGAGGAAATAAGCTACAAGAGTTTACTGAGAAGGAAAGTGGTATTTCTAAAGCCCAACACTTTAGGAACATCATTCAGCAGCTGAGTGGAGAAGGGACTGGAGAAGGAGAAGGAAGAGGGGAAAGATGTGAGGCAGGGGAAAACAGACTACTGCAATGGTCCAAGTAAAGTAAAGAAGACTGAACTAAAGTGGTGGTTCTATGAGTGGAAAGAAGGGGAAGAATGGGAGATGTTTCAGAGGGAGAATAGACAAGATCTGGCAAATGACAGCCTCGCCACCCTAGTCTTCCAGGGGTTACTGCACCTCCAACCTTTGGTCTTTATGCATCCCATCCTTTTTCCCTTCTGCCTCAGAGGATGAGGTGGTCCCTCCCTCTTCTCTGTTAAAAGCTTAACCCTCCAACTGTCCCCTGGTCTCACCTCTTCCTATGAAGGGGCCTTGACACAGCAATCAAGCCCACTTCCTCCTACCTACTGTATCTCTCATGGTTCCTTGCCTTCTGTGTTTGTACATGTTAGTTTGCATGTCCTCTCCCCAATTCAACTGTAAGCCCCTCGAGGGCAGGGACTGTTTTTGGCCTTTGTGTTCCTAGTGCTTGGTAGAGTGTTTGGCATAGTAGGCACTTAATAAAGGCTTGCTACCTCATCGAGTCTCTCCAATCCTTTTTGGAAAAATCTTCCCCCTGACTCTGCTTGCCACCTATCTGAAGCTATTATTCTGTCTCTCTTCTCCCTTCGACTTCTATAAAATCTGTATTTGTTGTATAGTCTTCCTTGCCAGCTACTGACTCCTCAGACCTTTATCATTTAGGCTTCCATGTGCCACTACTCAGCTGAAACGTCCCCCTCCAAAATCACCAATAACTTCGGGATCACCAAATCTCATGGCTTCCCTCAGTTCTAATTCTCCTCGACTTCTCTTCAGTCTAGGAGACTGAACCTGTTCCTTCTACATGCCTGAAATCCTGTCCCTCCTACTTATGGGCCTCCTGATTTCCCTGGCTTCCTTCAAATCCCAGCTAAATTTCACCTGCAAGAAGCCTTTCCCATCCCTGCTTTCCCTCAGGTGGTTATCTCTCTGCATTGTTCTTGTATGTACATAGCTGTTTGCGTGTGGTCTTCCCCTTAGATTGGAAGCTCCCTGAGGGCAGGGATTGTCTTTTGCCACTTTCTGTATCCCCAGCACTTAGCACAGTGCCTGGTACACAATAGGTGCTTAATAAATGTTTATTGTCTGACAGCTTTTGCTTTTATTTATATCTCCATTGCATAGCACAGTGCCTAGCACATAATAAGCTCTTAATAAACGCTTGTTGATTTAACTTGACTTCATCTCCTCTCCTCTCTTTGCCTTCTATGACACTGTTCTCTCCCAGTTTCTCCTCTGGGTCTGGCCCCTCCTTCTTGACCTACCTTCAATAATTTACATTGCTCTTCTGGACTCCTAAATGTAGGTATCCCCCGAGGCTCTGTTCTCAGCCTTCTCCTTCTTTCTCTACTCTTTCTTCCTAGACAATCTACTACATTCCCATGCCCTCCAGCTATTGTTCTATATCTGTCCTCCTTTTCACATTCAGTTATCATCTCTTAGTTACCTCCAGGACATCCGTCACCAGGATGTCCTGCCAGCACCTCAAACCCAACATGGTGCAGGCAGAATTCATCCTCTCCTCCGTAGCTGTCCCTCTTCTCACCTTCCCTGTCTCTGTCAATGGCACCACTATCTTCCCCATCCTCAGGTTTGAAAAGCCTGGAGTTAAACCTGATAGTTCCCCTTCCTCACCCTCTACTTGGTCCAATCAAGTCCTGCCAATTCAACCTTAATTACGTTTCTTGTATCTGTCTGCTCCATTCCATTCCAATGGCTACCATGCCACTGGGGGCATCCTTCTCCCATTGCCTTCTACTCCCATTGGCTCCCTCCCTCCACGCCTGGACTAGTCCAGAACCCATCTGGGATCCCAACCCCCACAACACCAGCAGAGGTATCCTCCCCTACAGACCTTCCTCCCGCTCCCTCTTCTCTGCCAGTACTGCCCAGAGCCCATATGTGCTGCTTGATAGCTCACATGGCATGGATGGTACAGGAGTAACCAACTCTATTCCCTTTGATGAGACAGATGACCTGGACTAGTCCTTACCGGGCCTTACAGTCTATCCTATCTTTGTACCCTGCAGATTCCTGGCATCTAACTATCTAATGTAATCTAAAGACCCCTGGACTTTGCCAGCTACCCCACTGCTGCATTTTTAGGATTTCTGAGCCATCCCACCCTCCCTGAAACTGAACTCTTTTTTTTTAATGTGCTGTCTCCTTCAATTAAAACATAAGCTCCCTGAAGGCAGGAATTACTACTTTACTTTTTCTATTTGTATCCCCAGCATACAGCATAGGGCTTGGCCTATAGTAAACACGTTAAATAAATGTTTTTTCCCCTTAATCAGCATGGTTCAGACCCTCATCACCTCTAATCCTGATCTAATATGATTGAAATGGTCCCTCCTTGACTCTAGTCTCTACCTTCTCCAAATCACCCTCAAATGACTGCCAAAAAATCTTCAAAATGATTATATTACACCTATACAAAGCAAAAAAGTTTTAAAAGTTCAGGGGCTCCCTGTTAATCTTAGAGCAGAGCTGTCAGACTCCAAGGTCTGCAAAACTGAGTGAAGCAGAACCAAATTAAGATGTAAATGCTTGCAAAATAAATAAAACTATAATACAATATAGATGATGTTATATATGACACTATAAACATTATATATAATACATACATTATGTGTGTGGGGGTATATGTATGCATATGTATATATAGGTATATAGAGATAGGATAGAATATAAACATTTTTTCTATTATTTAAAATTCTCCACCACGTAGAAGGTCCAGCCTACTTTTCCAGAATTATCACACTCTATGCTCCTTTCCAACTGGACGGCTCACTGTCACTGTCTCCTGCCCTCACTCATCTCTATGTATTTTGATCTAACTGATCCCTTTGCCTGGAGTGTCTTCTCTGGACATCTCGACAACTTATCGCAGCCCAGCTCTGGTGCCAACTCACTCAGGAACTCTTCTCTAAGGGAAGGTATGCGAAGCACTTTCTCTCATCTTTTTACATTGACTTCCTTTAAGCCTACCACATTGTATCTTGGATGTATCCATTTAAGTTTCATTCCCTCCATTAGACTGTAAGATCCCTGAGGACAGGGACTGTCATTTTTCATCTTTATTATCTCTACCACTTATACATAATAGACACTTAAATAAATCACTGCTGAAATGAATTTAATTGAGAAGACACCTTATATTGGTAAGATCTGTGTTTTCATCACCTGTGGGTGCCCTAGGCAACTCTCAAAGACTAGAAATTCCAGAGAAAGTGCCAACCTGCATTGCTGGAGAGAGTTTCGTCGTCTGGGAATCACCTATAGCAATGAAAATCACAGGTCCACTCCCTACTCCTGTCCTGTATGCACCTAATTTAGCACTTAGTATAAACGGGCACACATGAAGTATACAGTAAATACTGGCAGAATGATGAGTTAACACACACACGAGTAAATGCACATGCATGCACACCTACCTGTAAAACTCATATACTTCTGGCTGTTGGAGGTTTTCTTGGAATTATAGAATTCCAACACGTCGAGCACAGCCTGGGGGTTTTTCTTCTGCTCAGATTTGGTGATGTTGGATGTCTGCAACAAGCGAGCCCACTGTTCTGGCATCCCCTACAAGAGAGGTTGGCAGGATTGGCTGATTTATTTTAACTGTACCTTTCTGTTACAAAGGAAGGAGAAGGAATTTGGGAAGGAGAAGGAATTCTTTGGTAAGTAACAAAAGCGTATTTTTTTTTAAAAAAGAACAGCAATAAAACTTTTTTTTTTTAAAGAGAGTTAGTAAAAGACTATCAGAGTTATCACAGCCACCAGTGTATTTCAAGACTTAGGTATTGACCACCTTCTTCCTGCCCTTGAGGACAGGTGACCAGATGGGAGGGGTCTGAAGACAATGCTGAATACTTAGCCTGGAAAAAATAAAATATAAGATCGGTACCTTCAAGTATTTGATAGGCTGACACCTGGAAGCTGGATTTGACTGATCTGGTTGAAGAGGAAAGAACTAGGAACAATTGGGTGAACGTTACCAGGAGCAAAGATGTATGCTTCATAAAAGGAAAATCTTTCTAACGATCAGTGCTGTCCCACAATGGGATAATTTGCACCAGATTTCCTTCCAAAACCACCTATTTGCCTGGTATACTGATAGTTATTTGCATATTGTTTCCCCAATTAGAATGTATGATCCTTGAAGGCAGGGACTGCCCTTTACTTTTCTTTGAATCTCCAGTGCTTAGCACACAGTAAGAACTTAATAAATGCTTGTTTATTTACTGGACTTGAGTTAGAAAAACATGGCTCAAGTCTTGGGTCTGACACTTACTAGCTATGGATAAGTCACTTCACTTTGCCAGGTCTCAGCTGCCTCATCTGAATACAATACAATAATAACAGTAGTAGTTTTTATATGTTAGCTGCCTTATTTGTATACAGGAAGAATAGCTAACATTTACATGGCACCTACTATGTGCCATACATTGTGCTAAGCACTTTACAATTATTACCTCATTTGGTCCCCACAACAACCCTGGGAAGCAGACGCTATTATCATTCTCATTTTACAGATGAGGAAACTGAGGAAGACAGAGGTTGAGCGACTTGCCCAAGGTCACACAGCTATTAAGTGTCTGAGGCCAGATTTGAGCTGTCTTTCTGACTCCAGGCCAATGCTCTGTGCACTGAGGCAGCACCTAGCCAAGCACTGCCCATTCTACTTAACTAATCGAAATCATAATACCTGTCAAGAGTAAGATTAGGATCTTTGCAAATCTTAAGAGACTTGAGAAAAATGCATACGATATAGTGGAAAGAGCACTGGATTTCAGAGAACCTCACCACTTCATGTTACCCTGAACAAGTCATAGGATCTTTCTGGGTCTTCAGTTTCCTAATTAGTAAAATTAAGGAGCTGGACAAGACAATCTCTAGAGTTCCTTCCAAGCTGTGACCTGATGACCCTATGATCCCTCCTCATCTAGGCACTGAGTTAATTCCGTGACTAGAAGTGTTAGAATAATGACCATTTCTGGGGGATGTAAAAGAGCTGTTTTTCAGGTTCGTGTTATGAAGGATAACTCTTATGAGGTCCCTTCCAACTCTGACATTCTAGGATTCCAAGCTCCCACCCTTCTAGTTTACGGCTCTGGGTCCTGCTGGGTCTAGCTCAGACATTTTCTTCATTTGAGAGCCAATGATCCTTAAAACACAAGGTTCAGTGTTGTTGTTCTGTCATTTTAATCACGTCTAACTCCTTGTGACTCCATTTTGGGGTTTTCTTGGCAAAGATACTGGAGTGATTTTTCCAAGTCATTTTCCATATGAGAAACTGAGGCAAATGGGGTTAAGTGACTTGCCCAGGGTCACACAGCTAGTAAGTGTCTGAGGCCAGACTTGAATTCATGAATATGCATCTTCCTGATTCCAACCCTTCTACCCGCTGTGCCACGTAGCCACCCTAAGGGACCCAGAAGAAGTAACAATTACTTCTCCAGCCTGATTTTTAAGGTCCTCCAAGATCTGGCCACAACCAGAGTTATCCAAGGTCATCGCACATTCCTCCCAACATGCATTCTACCTTGATCATCAAAACTGATCACCCTCTCCTGTACACACATGAATATACACACACGCACACAACCCTGGTCCTTAGTTCACAAAATTGCCCTTTCTCCATCCCTAGAACATCTGACCATTCAGGTTGTCCCCATCCCTTGAAGCCAACTCAGTGAAATCGTTCTTTCTGAACCAAGCTCTGTCTCTGACCATTACAACCCACATCCTTCTTTCCACAGTCTGAGCTCCTACTGCATTTAGAAGCTGGACCTCACTTAATTACTGCCTCGAATCTACAATATGAAAGGCAACTCTGGCGAAAAGCAAAGACCACTGGGGCATGGAATAAAAAGGACTGAGTTTCATATCTCCACTGATCATTGATAAGAAAGTGCTCTGTAAATTATTAAAATGTGTTCTAACTTTCTGTTGTGGTTTTGGTGAATTTAATTCCCTGGTTACAGCAGGGTGAGCCAAAAACCTCTCTCTGTTTCAATTCTGGTCAATGAAAATCTTTCTACTTCATTCATGGAGGGACCATCCTGAGTACACACACACACACACACACACACACACACACCCCTTTTTTTGCTGTTGAGTTGTTTCAGTCGTGTCCAACTCTTTATGACCCCTTTTGTGTAGGGGTTTTCTTGGTAAAGATACTGGAGTGGCTCGCCATTTCCTTCTCCAGCTCACTTTACAGATGAAGAAACTGAGGCAAACAGGATTAAGTGACTTGCCCAGGGTCACATAGCTAGGAAGTGTCTGAGGCCAGACTTGAATTCATGAAGAAGGGTCTTCCTGATTCCAGGCCCAGTGCCCTAACCCACTGCACCATGTAGCTATCCAAAGCCCTCTCTACCTAAAGTAATAATACCTCCTCTCTAAAATCCTTGGGCAAAATGTTATAAAGGAAGAAACTGAGGACTACCCCAAATCCCACAAGACAATAGATAAAGTGTATCCTGGAATCTCTGCAATCCCTGAGCAATTATCTCTTCTATTAAACCCCTACTAAGCACAGTGCCTCGTACAGAGTAGGCATTTAATAAATGCTCGCTACATCTATCTCGCTCTCCTGTTTCTATTTAAAGACCTCCAGTAAAAGGAAGCCTGCTCTACTTTTATAAAGAAGTTTTTTTTTTTCTGGGCTCAAGGCCAAAATTGGCCAGAAGGAACCTTGCACCCATTGCTCCTATTTCTGTCCTCTGGGGCCAGGCAGAGCATGTCTGATCAGTCTTCCACATGACAATCCTAAAAATACTTGAGATGGCAATTGTGTCTCTACCTTTCCCTCGGAATTTTTCTTTGTTCACTGAGAACCTCAGCTCGCTTTGATGGAAAAGAATATTGAACCAGAAGTCATGAAAGCTAGCTCGCAGTCCTGGTTCTGATCATTAACTTGCTGAGCTACCTTGAGTAAATCACTTGCACTCTCTGATCCTCAAGTTTCCGTATTTATAAAATGAAGGCATTGTAATAATTTCTTTTTCTTTCTTTTTTTTTTTGAGTCAATTGAGTCAAGTGACTTGCCCAGGGTCACACAGCTAATAAGTATCTGAGGCTAGGTTTGAACTCCGATCCTTCTGACTACAGGGCCAGTGCTCTATCCACTGTGCCATCCAGCTGCCACATAATAAATTATTTCTAAAGCCTCCTGCACATTCATTCAGTGCTCAAATGCTGCTCTAACTTTCTGCTTTTCACAGCATTTCCAAGACCTCTAGAGCCAAACTCTGCTACTTACACCATCATCTCTACTTCCTCCCTCCTGGAAAACTGGACTCTGCCCCTGACAGGCCAGCGTCCATCTCCCCTTGTTTTGTTCCAGGCATCCCAGCCAAGCCATCATGCATGCCCACTCAGACCCCTTTCTATCTCCCCTTTCTGTGCTGTCTTCTACCATTAGAATATGTTCCTAGAGCATAGATATTGCCTAGAATGTTTTTATTTGTTCCCCCAGTACATGGTATAGTGCCTGCCATATAGTAAGAGCTTAATAAATGCTTTCTCTATCTCTGTTCTCAGATCTCTTTCAGCTCTGGTATTTTAAATCCTAACGAATCTCTCAGGCAGCTAGGTGGCTCAGTGGATACAGCGTTGGGCCTTGGAGTCAGGAAGACCTGAGTTCAAATCCAGCCTCAGATATTTCTTAGCTGTGTGACCCTGGGCAAGTCACTTACCCTGTTTGTCTTAAACCACTGGAGAAGGAAATGACAAACCATTTCAGTATCTTTGTCAAGAAAACCTCATGGATATACGGTATAGGTATGCTATGTCCATAGGGTCGCGAAGGGTCAGACACGACTAAACAAGAGTCCTCTAAACTCTGACGTTCTATCTTCTCATTTCTAAGGCCGTGGAACCATAAGTTTAGAGCTGGGAAGGGCTCTGAGGATCCCCTGGTCTGACCCTGAGGCCTAGAAAGATTAAGTCACTCGCGCAAAGTCACATCAGCGGCCGAGCTCGCTAGGGTTCAAAGCCAGATCCCTTTACTCAAAATTCTGGGCCCCTTCTGCTACACTGCCCCAGCCCAGTTCCAGCTCCGATTTTATGAGTCTACAGTCACTCTTGACTTACAATGCCCATTCTGAACAGGAGCTGTGATTCCTGGGGTTCCAGGTACAGATGTCGGAGGGAGAGCTGAAGATGTCATAATCCCTCCTTCTCCATTGTTCGTCCTTTAGAAATGGCTTTGCGGACCAAATCCTGTATACGAGGTTGAAGAAATTTGGCTCTTTCCGCCAAAAGCAATGTTTAAAAAAATAATTAACTGAGGATCTCAGTAAAAGAAAGCCCCATTAACCTAAGTTTGGCTGAATCCTCGTTCCCGGTCAGGAAATGTTGGTGATGGTGCTTTGATAGAAGACAGATAGCCCTCCTGAACACACACACACACACACACCCCAGACCCAGTGCCTTGGCTCATATAACTGTCCTTTCCCCATCTCTGGAATGTCTGACTGTCCAGGGCATCCTCACCCTTTGAAGACATTCTTCCTCCACTAAGCTCTCTCTGACCATTGCAGCAAAGGCATAGCAGTCACTGATCGTCCACTGAAGGTAGTGGCCGGCCGGCTTTCAGGAAATCCCTGGAGCCCAAGAAAGGGCCATTTTTTACTTACTTTGGTCCCAACAGTTCAGGAGAAAGAACCCTCTATTGAGAATCAGAAAACCTTGTTTCTGATCCTGGCTCTTATTACTGATTGCCTGCGTGACCTTCGCTATCTCCCCTGTGAGCCTCGGTCTCATCCCCTATAATGTGAAGGGGTTGGACTGAATGGCCTCTGAGGTCCTTTTCCAGCTCGAAACCCTAAGAGCCTAAGAACCTAGTTCTCCTACCACATAGGCCTAACATGAGGATTCTGGCATTCATTGTATCAAAGAGAACATTCATAATGGTACTAGCTGGCATCATTATTGTGGTGGTTGTTACTATGATAAGTATTAGCTACCTAATACTATTGTAGCTATTCCAGACCTGCAATTTCACCAACATAGGGGAACCCCCATTATGAAGACACTAATGCATATTGGCAACTCTTCTACCCTGTATATGACTTTTTACATAAGTGTGTGTATGCACACATACAACCACACGCATTCACGTACACATATTTGTCTGCCTGTAGTCTCCTCCTTTAGACTGTAGGCTCCTTGAGGGCAGAGACTGTCTTTGCCTCTCTTTGTATCCCTAGCACTTGGTACAGTGCTTGGCACACAGAGAACATTTAATAAATGTTTAATGATTGGTTGATTCTATACTGTTTAGTTTTAAAAAGTTACTGAGGGCCAGCTACGTGGCACAGTGAGTAGAGCAACAGCCCTAGAGTCAGGAGGACTTGAGTTCAAATCCAGGCTCAGACACTTGACACTTACTAGCTGCATAACCTTGGGCAAGTCACTTAACCCTAATTGCCCTGCCTTTCCCCCCAAATGAGAAAAAAAAAGAAAGAAATGAGCTAATACATATCAGAGGCAGGACTTGAACCCTGGTCTTTGTAATGCCAAACCCATGCACTGAACCAAGTTGTTTCTTATGTATATGGTACTTTATGTTTACAAAATAATAAGAATACTACATATTATTATTACACTGATATAGCTCCTACTATGTGCCAGGCACTGTGCTAAGTGTTCTACAGATATTATCTTATTTGACTCTCACGACAACCCTGGAAGGTAGGTGCTATTGTTAGCCTCATTTTACAGATAAGGCAAACAGTTTAAAATATATCTTTACACCCCCTCATTTCATAGACATCTCAAAACGGCCCAAAGGGGGAAGTATGGCAAGAATTATCATCACCATTTTATATAAAAAAAAAACCTGAAGCACAAACAAGTGACTTGTCTAAAGCAGTGGCAGAACTGGGATTCCAATCCAGGTCTTCCGACACCAAGTCCAGAGCTCTTCCCACCATACCAAAGATCCATGTTTCTTTTCAGTTCCACATCTCTCTCCTCCTGCTTGTTTCTTTTTTGGAGGTAGGAGGGAAGCGAGGGAGGGAAGAGTGGCAGCTAGTAACAGAATCACAGAGTCTCTGACTTGGAAGACACCTCTTAGTCGGAGGCTGTCTAGCGCTGCCTTTGAACCTCAGTGTCACAAATCAGCAGTCATTAAGCCTATTTGAAAACCTCCAAGGACAGGGGGACTCATGTCCCCAAGGCAGCCCATTTTATTTCTGTGCCACCTAAGTGTTAATGAGCTTCCCTGCTTTGATCAAACCTAAATCTGCCTCTCTAACTTTTCTACCAGTTATTCCTGGTTCTGCCTCCTGAGGCTAAGCAGAACAAACTGAAGCCTTCTTCCACATAAGCAATTGGGATACGAGGTAAAGACACTGGTTAGGGGCCAGTACCCAACATGCACACAGAAGAAGGGGATTTAAATGAGTCCAAAGCA
The DNA here is from genome assembly GCA_028646595.1 of Phalanger gymnotis. NCBI lineage: Eukaryota > Metazoa > Chordata > Mammalia > Diprotodontia > Phalangeridae > Phalanger > Phalanger gymnotis. The sequence goes on from CM053622.1 coordinate 716,946,991, forward strand.
GAAAGGGGGACATAGTCTCTGGGACTCACCGTGAACTCTCCAGTAACAGCATCAAACCCAACGTGAATAGTATGTTCAAAATCAGAAGGAAGCGAAATCTCAGGCCGTTCCTTCTCCTTCTTTTTATTGGCTGAAAGAGAAAAAAGAGAAAGGAAATGAATGATATTAACATTATCAAGTGAGGCAATAGTTATAATGCACACCACAAAGATGAATCAGATGAAATCCCTGCCCTCGGGCAGCTACTAGTCTAGTAGAGGGGTGGGACATAGAGGGATATAATGGATATAATACATGTGGAATGAGAAAGCTCAGGCTGACAGGCTCTGCTGCTAACTACCTGTATTGTCTTGGACACGTCACTTCACCATTCTAGGCCTCAGTTTCCTCATCTGACAGACAAGGCATATGGGAGAGATGACCTTCCACATCTAATTTTGAATTACACTACAAGGTGAAATGTGAGAAGCTTCATAAGAGAGGGAGAATATAGTACTATGGGCACAGAGAAAAGAGACACCACTTCCAACCCAGGTGAAAGAAATCAGGGAAGACTTCCTGAAGGAGATGGCAAGATCTTATGAGCTGGTAAGATTTTAATGGATGTAGATGGGGGAAGGGAGACATTCTGGGCACAGAGAATAACATAAGAGCAAAGACAGGGATCGAGAAGCATTAAACAACCTGTCAAGGGAATCAGAGTGAGTAAAGACATGGGGGCCAGAAAAGAGGGGCTGCACTCGGGGGAAGGCAAGGAGATCTATTTGCTTGGAGAGGCAACAAGAAAAGACAAGAGAAAAACGTAGGAGCCAGATCTGGGGGGCTTTGAATACTAAGACCATAGATTTATAGCTGCAAAGGACCATTTAGAGGCTATATGCTCTAACTCCTTCAATTCACAGATGAGGAAACTGAGGCCCAGAGTGTTGAGTGACCAACCCATGGTCACGCAGTTATTAAGAGGCAGACCCCAAGCTAAAACCAAGGTTCTCTGACTCCAGAGCCATTGTCTGTACTACACTGAGCAGAAGTTTTGACTTCCTGCTGTAGGTGGTGGGAGCCCCTGAAAACCTGAGTGGAAAATTCATGAGATCAAAGAAAAGTTTTAGGGAAGGAAGAAAAAAAAAAAAGAAACACACCTACTATGTGCAAGGCACAGGGCAAAGTACTTTACAATTATTATCTGATTTGATCCTACTTCACATCACCCTGTTTTTCAGATGTAGAAACTGAGGCAGACGAAGGTTAAGTGACAGCTTAACCATAGCTTAACCAACTCACATCCTTTGACTTCAAATCCAGTGTTCTTTCTACAACACCATACTGCTTTTGGGTCTGGTCCTCTCGGGAGGGAAATCATAAAACAGCTGAATAGTTATAGTTGGGGATGGTGGCATATGGTTCTCTTCTCTGCAGGTTTGTTTTTTATTGGCTAAAGACCCAGATTGGAAATTTTGAGGTAGACCCTTCTTGCTAGCATTGGTCAGCATAGGGGGACCAGGCAGGGGAGGGTCTTCATCTGGGGTCCATTAGCTCTTATTTTTTTGAAACTTTGATAACTGTATTTTAATATCATTAGTTCCTTTGTCATCTTAAGTATCTTAATTTATGCATTTGAAAACCTTATTTCGGGAACTGGGCATCTGGTAGCCTAGAGATAGAGCACAGGCCTGGAATCAGAAGACCCGAGTTCAAATCTGCCTTCACTTACTAGTTCTGTGACTCTGGGCAAATTGGCTTAACCGCTGTCTGCCTCAGTTTCCTCAACTGAAAAATGGGTATAACAATAGCCCCAACTTCCTGGAGTTGTTTTGAGGCTCAAATGATATACTTGTACAGTGCTTAACACTGTGCCCAGGCAAAGCAGGTATTAGATAAATGCTAGCAATCATTATTATAATCACTCCCCTCCTACCCCCAGGCCTCAGATCCTTCCTTTATAAAATAGAGGCTTTGGACTAGAATGGCCTCTAACGTCTCTCCTAACTCCAAATCCTCTGACTTGATGCTGTGGGGAAGGCTAGAGCTTCTTCCTATTCTGTTTCCTGGGCGCAGCCCCAAACCCCTTCTCACCTCCGGCCTGTGGGAGGGACGGAGGGCCAGGGACACTCAAATGATTTCATTTATCCCAGTCACATAGCAGGATCCTGGCAGCCACTCATCCCTCTGAGTTCTCTTTTCTTCAAGTAGCAAGAGAGATTTTCAAAGCGGAAAGAGAAAAATGAAAGGAACATAATCCCAACCAAAAAGGAACAACCTGCCTTTCTAAAGGCAACAGTCATTAATTAATTAATGGGATTAATGTGTAAATACTCTTCATCTTCGCGCTGGAAAGTTGGGCTTCAAAGACAGACACCAAGAGGGGCAGCATGCCACCCAATAATACCCACAGTATCTGCCAAGGAGAAATAATTAGTTTTGATCCATTTGGTTGATTTTTTTTTAAAGAGCAGGGTGGAGAAGTAGTGGATACATAACAAACCCTGGATGCAGGAAGACCTGAGTACAAGTCCCACCCCTGACACATACTGGCTGGGAGACCCAGGCAGGGAGAATCATTTAACTGCTCTCTGCCTCACTTTCCTCTTCTGTGAAATGAGGGAGTTGGACTTGATAGCCTCTAAATTCCTTTATGTTTCTAATGAAAAAAAATCTAAGCCCTGCCTATGACACACACTGGCTGCTGGGTGACCCTGAGCAAACAAACTCTAAGGCTGAAAAATTGCAGAAAGTGTCCATCAACATTGGCAGAAGGCCTTCCCTTATCAGGAACTCCCTAGACCAATGATGGCCCATGTCCACTCGAAAACAAAAGCAAAAAGACCCCTGGTGGGATTTGTAAACTGTAGGTTTCATCAACAACCAGCTGATTTTCCTTGGTTCTTTCCCCCTGCTTCCATTTACATGGCGCCTTTTAGCTTTGCAAAACACTTTACATCCATCCGCCATCTCATTAGGTTCTCTCAACGACCGTGTGTGTTGTTGAGTCATTTCAGTCATATTCAACTCTCCATGACCCTGTTTGGGGATTTTGGGCAAAGATACTGAAGTGGTTTGCCATTTCCTTCCTTCTCTCTCTCTCAATATACATATTTATTAAAAAATCACAAATATATACATATGCACTCATATACTTGCATGTATACTATTATATGTGTGTATAGATATGTAATGTGTGTATATATATGTGTGTGTGTGTATGCACATACACACACACACATAATATTATTGCCCCATTTTACACATGGGGAAACTATGACCCAAAGAGCAGATGAGCATGACCACAGGGCTATGTGGCAGGGCCAGTGGCTTCCACCATCTTGGTTGACCTCCCCCGAACACCATAGAAAAGAGATGTCAAATATCACAACACTGCCCAGGGCCATCCTAACTGGATTAAAATGTAATTGGGAAATATTTAACAAAATAAATAAAAATAATATTCCATTTAAAAAACCAAGTCCATGTAACGGCCCACAAGTATCCCTATGTACAGATCAGTGGCTCCTATTTCTATTTGAGTTTGATATCACTGTTCTAAAGTTTATTTATGTTGCCTCATCTGTAAAATGGGATAATAACACCTACCTCACAGGATTATTGTGAGGATCAAAGGAGATCAATACAGAAAGTACTATGCAGACCTAAAAGGACCTGGACAAATGCTTGCCATTATTAATGTCTATCCTAAAATGATCAAAATGGAACCCAATATTTAGATGTTATCTGAGTAAAGAAGAACCATCACCTACTCATTTCTGGACACTAGGATTCTTTTAGTGCCACCTTCATGACAGATGGCTGTCATCTCACAATGTTCACTCAGCCTGAGTTTATAATACACTAAGACCCCCCCCCCAGATCTTTTTCAAAATAACTACTGTTGGCTTTACATCACATTACAATTATCTTCTGAAGGAGATTTTTTTAACACAAATGTAAGATTATACATTTGTCTCTATTAAATGTCTTAGGCTCAGGCTGTTGTTGTAACCTGTCAAGATACTTTTTTGGACCCTACGTGATACCCAGCATTCGCTATCCCTCTCAGCTTGGTGGTATCTGTAACCTTCCAGAAGGAAGATTTTTCCCAATCCCCCTTAATTGTGGTACCTTCCCTTTGAGATTATCTCCAGTTTATCCTGGATATATATTGTTTGAACATGGTTGTCTATAGGTTGTCTCCCCTATATTAGACTGGGAGCTCCTTGAGAGCAGAGACTGACTTTTATCTCTCTTTGTATCCCAAGTGCTCGGCTTACACAGTAGGAACTTAATAAATGTTTAGCGACTGGGTGAGACATGACAAACATAGCATCTATGCATTTGTCCAAATCACTGGTAGAAAAGTCAATAGCACAGAGCCAGAGCTACACCCTCTCGGGGTGTTCCCCTGAAGACCTCCCTCCAAACTTTATAGAACTTTTGTCATTCAGTCATTTTCAATCATGTCCGACTCTTTGTGACCCCATTTGGGGTTTTCTTGGCAAAGATACCGGAAGGGTTTGCCATTTCACTCTCCAGCTTATTTTACAGATGAGGAAACTGAGGCAAACAGGGTTAAGAAACTTGCCCAGGGTAACACAGCTACTAAGTGTCTGAGGCCGGGTTTGAACTCAGGAGGATGAGCCTTCCTGACTCTAGGCCTGCACTCTATCCACTACACCATGTAGCTGCCCTTTGCACTGAACAGTTAATAACAATTCCTTGGGTCTTACCATTTAATTAGTTCCAAATCCACCTGACTATATCATCACCGAGCACACATCTCCCATCTTCTGCACAAAAATACCATGAGAGTCACCGTCCGATGCTTTGCTGAAATCTAAATAAACTCTAACTACAGCATACCCCCGATCTACCAGCCAGGGAGAAGACAGACAGAAGCTTCGCAAGGCTTGTTTTTAATCAAGTTTCTGTACCTTTCAAGCCTTATCTCAGGTTATGTTGCTCCATGTATTCTATACAGAAGGTAATACAGGGTCACCCTACCCTAACATGACCTAAATTCTCAGGCTCTTTATTACCTATGGCTGGAATGCCTTCCTACCTGCTCTCTGGTTGGTGAATAGCGATCAACCTAAAAAACCCAACTGAAATACTACCTGTTCCAGGAAATTTTCCTGATTTCTCTCCTTCTTCGGCTCCCACCACCACCACCACCACCACCACCACCACCACCTTCTTCCTCAGACTTATATACTTTGCTTATTAGTTACATTACTACTCATACTGTGGTATGGTGGATAGAGAGCCAACCCAAGGCTAGAAAACCTGGATTCAAATCCTACTTTTGATGCCTACTGGCTTATATGGCCCTAGGCAAGTCAATGCTTCAGGCAGAGAAGGTGTTAGCTGTTCTATATGGTAGAAGGAGTTTCTTTACCTGAGAGTTACCAATACCAATGAGATCACAGGTCCGGTTAGTCAATAAACATTCATTGAGCATCTTGTATGTGCTAAGCTACATGGTGTGGTGGATAGGGTGATGGGCCTGGAGTCATGAAGAGCTGTGTTCAAATCCAGCTTCAGACCCTTGCTAGCTGGGTGACCTTGGGCAAATCACTTAACGAACCTCTGTTTGCCCCAGTTTTCTCATCTGCAAAATGTGGATGATAGTAGCACTGACCTCTGGGGTTGTTGTGATGATAAATTAAGATAATTGTAAAATACTGAGAATACAAGGGAAGAGACATGAGGAGAGGGGGAAATCATCTTGATCAGATCTCAGACTACAGAACAAGAGAAGGTTGCCACCACAGGAAAAATCCAAAGGTAGATTCTGGATTACCTTCTCAGATCCAGGAGGCCCCAATCTCACAGTTCCTGACATATGATCCCACACTCTTCTTCAGCCCAGAGCCTTAGCTCGGGCAGAGATCTCCTTCACCTAGTGTCTTCTCCAAGCAAACATTCCATGGCAGTCCAGCTTACCACACTGGCTCACACGCTGACTCCTCCAGGCCTCATTTGATTTTCCTACAGCCTATACCATGTAACTTTAGCACCTAATCTCTCAACAACACCTAATCCATGGTAACTAAGCCATCTCTTAATCTTAGTTATCTAGTTATCTACCTAAACAGCAAGTAAAAATCTAAATAGGTTTTACAGAATTGTGCCGCATCAAAGTTGGGAGAGACTTTGGCAACCAATCTAACACACCCCTTTTACAGAAGGGGAAGCTGAGTCTAACTTTGCACTTAGAATCATAACAATTATTTTCTTAGAACCTTATATTTTCAAAGCTTTGAGCTCGGAGCACAAAAGGATCATTTAATCAGAGGAGATTAAGTTGGGGAGGGGGAGGAGGGAGGAAGAGAACAGATTTTTGTTCATCGGAAAAAAATGAAATAAAATTTTAAAACAGAAGAATTATCTAGTCCCAAGCCTATCATTTTACAGAGTAGGAAACTTAAGGACTGGACAGGGAAAGGAACTTGGCCAAGGTCACATATTAAATGAATATCAGACACAGGACCAGAATCCATGTCTGATGTCTTCAAAGTGGCCAGGCTCATCCACTACACCCCTCTGTCTGTCATCAACTTTGCTCAAAGGGAGCCACAGAGGACCTCACCCAGAGATAATATACTCATACTTTAAACACAATTCTAATCATCTGGATTGATGATTCTAAAACCCATAACAGAATAGAACCAGTCAATTAGAAGGAAGGTAAATAGCCACTAATGACATAACTATTGGTAATAAGAGAAGAGAAAAAAGGAAGGGAGGGAGAGAGGGAGGGAGGAAGGGAGGAAGGAAGAAAGAAAGAGAGAGGAAGGAAGGAAAAAAGAAAGAAGGAAGAAAAGGGAAGGGAGAAGGAAGGAAGGAAGGAAGGAAAAAAGAGAGGAAGGAAAAAGGAAAGGAAGGAATAAAGAGGAAGGAAGAAAAAGGCAGGAAGGGAGGAAAAAAGCAAAGAAAGAGGGAAAGAAAGAAAAAAGAGACTTCAGAAATCAAAACAATCAGTGACAATTTAGAATAGAAATAAACAGCTTTATAGATGGGGGGCGGGGAATGTCACGTCAAAGAGGCCTTAGAGCTTTAAAACAACAGGTATCAGAGCTGGCGGGAAAGTGAGCCTTTTCAATCTCCAGATAAGGAAACTGAGGCCCAGGGAGGAAACAGGCATGGCTATGATTGGCACACAAGAAGCAAAGGCCCTCACAGGACTTAAAATGATGATAACAGGTGGACTGCACTGTGTGGAAGGGGAGGGCAGTTTGGGTAATTATAGGAGGCATCCACAGCACCAGGCTGAGAGCCAACGGCGCAGGAGATTCTGGCTCCAGCTTGCTCACTCCCTTAATGCACGACCTTGGGCAAGTTGCCACTTCTCTGGAAATCAGTTTCTGCAACGTCAAAATGGGGAGTGGGTAGAACTCTCCCTGCTTACTTTAGAGTTGTTTTACAGACGTCATTAGAACCCACCCGAGTAACCTTGGGCTTCCCCCTTCCAAGCTTTAAACATCTTCCTCTGTAAAATGAATGGGTTGAACCAAATGACTTCCAATTAAAGATCCCTTCAAACTTAGAGGAAATGGAATATTCTAAGACAGTAGAAGTTGTGAATCTTTATAAATACAAAGAGAGACCCAAAGGGGGACAGGGCAAATGTACCATCTTTTTTGTTGTTGCTGCTAAAACTTGTTATTATAATAAGCTAACATTTATATGGTACCTACTATGTGTCAGGCACTCTTCTAAGAGCTTTGAAAATATTGTAAACCTCACAATAACCCTGAGAGATAGGTGCTATTATGATCCCCATTTTACAGATGGTTATTATATTGCCACTTAAAAACTTAGAATATAAAGGGTTTAAATTTTAGGATTTCATATGGAAATCTACTCCATATTTGGTTTGCTCCTTTTTTATTAGTATCTGTTGACAGTGTTGTTTGTAACAAAAGACAGAACAGAGAGAAAGGAAGAGAAAGACAGATTGAGAGAGAGGAAGAGAGGATATAGAGCAAGAGGGAGGGAGAGAGAGGAAAGGAGGGAATGAGAGAGGGAGAGAGATAGAAAGAGACAGAGCAAGAGAGAGAGAAAGGGAGGAAGAAAGAGACAGAGAGAAAGAGACAGAAAACAAAAGGAAGGGAAAGGAGGAGAGAGAAGGAGGAGAAAGGAGAAGACAGGGCAGGACAGGAGAGGAAAGAGATGAGACAGAGAGAAGAGAGACAGAGAGGGAGGGAGAGGGGGAGAAGGAAAAGAAACAGAGAGACAGAGACAAAGAGATAGGGAGCTAGAGAGTTAATAAGAATAGGTGCTGAAAGAAGAATGCAAGAGACTAGGATCAAGATCCACAGCTTGGTTAGGGATCCCCACTGTTAAAAGAAATAAAAAGGGGTGAGTTCCCCATCACAAGGGGTATTCAAGCAGAGGCGAGAACTCACCATCTCTGCTTAGAACTCACCTGCCAAAGCACACCAGCTGGGGCTGGCTGACAGCCCAGGGAGGCAGAAGATGGAAGGAAGAGTCATTCTTCTAGCTGAGCCCCAAATACTCTTATGGGGATGGCACAGAGGGTGAGAGGGTCTACCTTAAAGGGAAGAGTAGGCACGCCCCACTGGACCAACTACATGATCACCTTCGCAGCGACTTACTGTACGCAGGCAGGAAACACAATGGATGCAGAAGCTCTGCCAAAAACTCACTAAATGACCTTCCCTCTGAACCTCACTCGAGCAGCTCTAGCTCCAAGTGTACAGGATGGAGGGGGTGGAGAGAGGCGGCAAAGTCCAACTGAAACACTTACTTGTAAAGACCACAGCACCGATTCATTTAACTAATCTCTTTGAGCTCCCATTTCTTCATCTGTAAAAAGGGGATAACCTCACAGGGTTGTCATAATAATCAAATAAATAACTTATATAAATCACTTTGCACACCTTAAAATGCATATTTAAAAATCAGCTGTTATATCATTTTTTTAAATTACATCTTGCATTTATATAGTGCTTTAAAGCCCTTTACACCTAAGAGCTAATAGTTATGAAGCCATTACTATGTGCCAAGCGCTTTGTAATTATTATCTCATCTGGTCTTCACAACAACCCTGAGAGGTAGATGCTAATATTTTTCCTATTTTACAGATGAGGGAACTGAGTCTGATTCAGGGTCACACACTGCTAGTAAGGGTCTCCACTATGCTGGTGAAGTCAAGTCTTAGGAGAGCCTCAGTGGTATGGGTAGTATTCTTGACAGTAATAGAGACAATAACAGAGTGACTTATCCTGTAAGGTAAGGACAGTTATTATCCCAATTTTATAGACTTGTTCAGTGAGTATCTGAGGGAGGATATGAACTCAGGTCCCCCAACTCCAAACCCAGAATTCTACCCACTGTGCCACCTTAGCTTGCCTGCCTTTTTCAGTGGTTATTAATATTATTCTACATCTCATTCTTCTCATTTTTCTAAAAAGAAATGGTCCTAAGACAAGTCTCTATCCTACTACTATTCATCTACATTTAATGTTCTGTGGTCTATTGCTTGTTTTGGTTGAAGAAATGCCCTGGGGTATAAAGCTCATCTTCCGTAGGCATCATCAATCCTGAGGAAGACAAGATAGCAAGGAAGATATGGAACCTCCCTCTGTTCCTGTGGCTTTGATTTCTTCTCCTAGGTTTCTATCATTCAAAAGCTTCTCATTCCATGAAGCATGGAGATGAGTCTTTGGTGTGACGACATCTGTGATCATTGAGACATCTCATGGGGCTATCATAAGGTTCTCAGATAATGGAGAAAAGGAAGAAGTCATCCTCCCTCAGCTTGGCTGCAGAGGGCGAAATTCATCTGGGGATGGAGGAAAACTGTCCAACACTTTAGGGCCAGAGATTTTCTAATCAGTGCAAGACTTTAAGTGGAGCCTGGAAGAGCCCCAGTCCAGAATGCACTAGAGGGTATTATTACTCAGACATGAGGTGCCCAAGATAACCACTCCCCAGGACAGTGTAATACTTTACATTTGTTATATGAATTACAAAAAACAGGCTCTAGATCTCTGATTTCACTGATGAAGGGAACTCACAAGAGAGGAAATTCCGCCTACTAATAAAGCAGGATCACAAACCCTGTGTCTAAGGCAGAACTTGAACTCAGGTCTTTCTAGTTCTGAGCCATTGTGCTATCCTGATTCTCATGAATTACAAAAACCTTTTCAGATACATATTTAAGGTGTGTATACTATGGGTGGCTCTCACCATTACTGGGAGGTAGGCCAAGGACCATTTGAAGGCCATAAGCTTCCAGAGAGCAGAGCCAGTATTACTCAATCTTTTTCTCTTCATGACAAAGCGGGGTGCCTTGTATACTGTACAGTATACGGTGTAGGCCTTTAATATATTTCAACTGAAAATCTGTTGAATCAACTGTTACTTTCTGGAAGGGACAGGTTTTTTTTTTTTAGTGACTTTTAAACTCATTCCAGCAACACCATAAGAAATGGTAATAGGAGCAATTTCAAAGAATCCTGAGAAGATTTATGTGAACTGATGCAAAATGAAGTGAGCAGAACCAGAAGAAAAATTTACATAACAACATTGCAAAGGCAAACAATTTTTAACAACTTTAGAATTCTGATTGATGCAATGATCCCAGGGAATGACAATTACAAACTACTGCCTAAAAGAGAGAGAAGAGACCCAAGATATCAAATGAGACATATTTCTGGACATGGCCAGCATGGGAATTGTTTTACCTGATTATGTATGTGTGTTACAAGACTTCTGCTTTCTTTGAGGGAGGAGAGTGTCAGTCAATAAACATTTATTAAGTGCTTACTGTGTACCAGGCTGAGCACTAGACAATGAACTATGCCACCTCCCAGAGAAAGGCAGAGATAAGGGACAAGAAAACTTGAAAACAAAATCAATTCAAAACATAGGATTAAATAAGACAAGTTTCACATCCTCCAAGAGCTTATGATTCATGAAAATAATATATTTATCAGAAACTTCACAGTTTACCAGTTAATTTACCATTTACAAATAATTTTTACAAAGAGCTTTACATTTTGCAGCTCAGTTTATAGTTAAAATGCAAAGTAGAAATATCACTGGACATAGACCAGGAGATATGGGTTCAAGCTCCGGCCCTGATTCTTTCTCTTTGTGCAACCTTATTTAATCATTTTATGTCTCTAGACATTAGTTTTGCACTGTATAAAATGAGAGGACCGGATTAAAGAACCTACAAAGTCTCTTCCAGCTCCAATGACTTAGGGTATGACTCACTTGACTACTCATTCTCCAGCCATCAATTTGCTTATCCTCAGGATAAGTTGTATTTGGCAGCTAGCCGACACCATAGTGCACAGAGCACTGGACCTAGAGTCAGGGAGACCTGAGTTCAAATCCAGCCTTGGACATTTACTACTTGTGTGATCCTGGGCAAGTCACTTAACCTGTCTGCCTCAGTTTCCTCAAATGTAAAATGGAGATATTAATAGCAGGATCTCCCAGGACTGTTGTGAGGAAAAAGATGAAGAGAGAACCATGGAGGAAGGAGAAGAAATCCTGCCCCCATAGGATGTAAAAGGTGGGGGTGGGGGTCATAGCCTACAAATTATGAAATGAGGGTCAGACATAGAATTCAGAACTAGAAGGGAAGATGGAGAAGGGGAGAAAATTTAAAACTTATGGAAGCGAATGTTGAAAGCTAAAAATAAATAAAAAATAAAATTTAAAAAAAACTAGAAGGGACCTTGGAGATCCTTTAGTCCAATCCCTTCATTTTCCTGAGAACCCCAAGCAGGGAAATGACTTGCCCATGGTCATACTGATAGTTAAGTAGCAGTACCAGCAGCTACAACATTGTGAGTTTCTAAATGTCTCTCCTTCAGTCCCTATCTTCCACCAAACATCTTCCCCACTTATTTCCCACAGCAGCTGCCTCTCCCACCTGCCCTGAAATCCCTACAATAACAAATACCCCACTGCTTTGGGTCCCTGAAGGTGGAGGCTGGTCTCTCATTCTGTTACAAAGCACAAGTTTTACCTGGGAAGGAACAGCTCAGGTCAGAGAGGAGAGGATCCTCACGTTTCCTCCAGGCCAAAGGAACAAGCTTGAATGGCAGAATGTTTCCTTCTAAATCTGCCCAGACTGAACCTCTGAATTCCCTCTTATTGCCTTCCTGGCAATTACCCAGCTCCTCAGGCTGAATCCAGCAAATAACTAACTCATCAGCAGCTCCTGGGCCAATTTTAGCAATGTCATTTTTAGGCGAAGAAAAGTTTGCTTTGGTGACTGGGAGCGCTATTCTGGGTCTGGCATTCACAGCCCGATTCATGCAAGAAAACCCTGGTGAGGGGGGTGGGGTGGGGATGAGGGCCAGAGGCAGAGGAGGAAGGGATCGAGAAGAGGGGTGGATGGCAGGTTGAGGTTTAGAGAAGTCACTATGGGGTAAATAAAGCTTTTGCAAAGTAATATATTATTCAACTCCTGAGAGGAAGAATTTAACCTTTCTGCCTGAGAAAGGCAGCTGAAAAAGAAGGACTGAGGACAGAGGATCTGGAAGTCCTGGTTGGATCCTAGTTTTGCCACTAATTTACTGCATGACCTGAGAGAAGTCACCTCCCCTATTAATGCCTCAGTTTTCCCACCTGTGAAATGACAAGACTAGGCTCAGTGACATTCAGACATCCTTCCAAACTCTGATCATGATGCATATTTACAGCCATCTTGTTCTGGGGGATGTGAACTGACCAGAAACAATGATGAGTCCTGTAGAAACAAGTTCTTCTGTGATGAGAACAGGAGGCAGTGTACTATATGGGGCAAACCATGGATGTGGAGTCAGGGGCCCTGGGTTTGTCCTAGCAATTTTCTAGTATTTACTACATAGCAAATGCTATTCATCACCTACTAACGTGTTGTTCAGTTGTGTTCGACTCTTTGTGACCCCATTTGGGGCTTTCTTGGTAAAGATACTGGACTGGTTTGCCATTTTCTTCTCCAGCTCATTTTACAGATGAGGAAACTGAGGCAAACAGTGCTAAGTGACTTCCCCAGGGTCACACAGCTAGTGTCTGAAGTTTGATTTGAACTCAGGAACATGAGTCTTCCTGACTTCAGGCACAATACGCTCTCCACTATGCCACCTAGCTGCCCTAATACTACTGTCAAAGTATTATCTATGAGTATTATCTACACTTTATGCCTCTAGATTTCAAGTTCTTTATCAAATGAGTGGGACTGAACCAGATCACCTCTTTGCTCCCTTCCAGCTTTAAATCTATAAACATCTTCCCACTTTAAAATGCATTCCTCTCTTCAACAAGGAATGAGAAAACATATGTCCTTAAGAAATCTTTGAACATGAGGAGAATGAGAGAATTTGACTTAACTATCCAAACAGGGAAAACCAAGTGGATGAAGAATGCCTGTGGTCCAGACTATTTTATGTAGTTAGATGGTCCATGAAACTGGTTCATCAATACAAAAGTCTTAGACAAACACTGAAGATGGATCCAGAAGTGAATAAAAGGAAGAGGGCAGGTTTGATAACACTTGGGAAATTCTGCAGTGCTCCCAGTGACATTACAAGTTTCTTTCCTTTTTTTATAATTTATAGTTTAATGTTATACCAATCAAATTATTTTTGAGAGGCAGAGCTCTTGCTTAGGGAGGAATAACTTCTGCCTGAATAGATTAAATGGATTCAATTCAATTCAATAAATGTTTATCAAGCACCTAAGATATACAATAAGCTATTCAATATACTGGAGATACAAAGACAAAAATGAAGCAGCCTCTGCCCTCAAGGAGTTTACATTCTACTAGGGAGTTATGATAGATACCCAAGAAACACAACAACAAGGGCAAGAGAGATCAGAGTAAGTGCTCTAGAAATATTTCAGGACAGAGAAAGCACTAATGGTTGAGGAACCCAGGAAGGTTTCCAAGAGGAAGCTGAGCCTTGAAGAAAAAGGGAGGCTCCAAAAAGGCAAAGATGAAGAAAGAGCACATTCCAGGCACTGGGGAGAGAAAGCTTGTGTAAATGCCCAAGACTGGCACGGGAAAGGAGGGAGAGAAGGATGGTGTGCCAAATTTGGGAAACAGATTAATACGCTAGTTTGGCCAGAACATGGAGTGCATGGAGAGAAATAACACAGAATCAAGTTAGAAAAGTAGGTCAGAACCAGAGTATGGAAGGCCTGAGTTTTAAGCTAAAGAATCTGTCTTCTACCTTAGAGACAAGAAGGAGCCACTGACGATCTTTGATCAGGAATGACACGGCCAGACGTGTGCTTGAAGAAGACTGCTTTGGCAGCTTTGGGAACCTGGACAGGAGAGGGGAGAAAGTGGTATCTGATACGGGTGGTGTATTTGCTCCTAAATGACAAAAAGGACGGCTTTGGACAAACCTGGGGGGAAGGTGTGTATGAGCTGACGCAAAGTGAAATGGGTAGATCCAAGAGAAGAGTTTGTACAATAACAACAATTTTGTAAAGGCCGCTCTGAAAGTCTTAAGAATTCTGATCAATGCAAGAACCAACCAGCCATGACTACAGAGGACAGATAATGAAGATACGACCCATCCCCTAAGAGAAGAGATGGGTTCAAGATACCAAATGAGATGTGCATTGTGGGGTGTGGCCAATACAGCGACTCTACCCAGAGGCCTGCTTAGTGACTGCTGGGTCCCTGCTGGCTCCACTCAGAGGCCTGCTCAATGACAGGTTTGACCCTGCCTAGGATCACCATACCTTGAAGAGTAACAGAAACTCTATTCTGTTTACTACATTCTGCCAGCTGACTTTCCATGGTGCCCCACCTCCCCCCTAGCAACCTTGTCCAACCAAGGATAATACTCTCCTGAGGCCTACATCTACCCTTCCCTCCCCATACCGTTTCTAGCTCCCCTTCATGTTCTGTCTTCCCCTATTAGAATGTAAGCTCCATAAGAGTTGAGACTATCTTGCTTTCATATCCCCAGTGCTTAGCAGTAGGTGACACAAAAAAAACCACATAATAAATGCTTTATCTATATCTATTTGGAAATTTGTTCTGCTTGTCTATGCAAAATATAAGAGCTTTGTTTTTCTTTTTCAAGGGGGGAAGAGTCAGAGTGAGAAAATGAATGCTTGTCAATTAAAAAATGATTTTTTAAAATTTAAAACAAAATCATAGTATCTACTCCAGAAATACCCACTGTCGCATCCCACCTTCTATTCTCTATCCTACTAATGGGGGGAGGGGGGAGAGGGGACCAGCTAGATTTGATGTCAAAAGAGCTAGCACAAAAGATCTGACCTCTTTGCTATTTACTGCCTGAGTGACCTTTAGCAAGTCATTTCTACTCAAAGAGTCTCAGTACAACCATAAAATATAAGGGTTAGACTAGATGATCTCTAAAGTTTCTACCAGCTCCAAATCCTATGATCTTTCTTTTGCTTTGTGGAGAACTCTCAAGACCAGGTCCCGGCAGGAACTGGGATCATTTAACAGTCTCCATCTGTAACTTGTCAAACACGTTTTCTGAGAACAGAGGGATTCAACAGGCTGAGAGACACTTATCGCTGAGTAAGACGTTAGCATAAAGATCCAGCTGGCTGGAAACCAGGGGAAACAGAGCAGGCTGGAGAAACCTCCAGAGAACACAGCCAGGGCTGGCAAGTCTGACCCCTTTCTCTCATCCAACCCAGAATAACCAGCAAGAATGGGTGCTGAAAATGAGTGTTCACCACAATCCAGCAAACATTTACCAAGCGTCTACTATGTGAGGTATATCGGGCTCAGCAGCAGCTCAGGTGTGTGTGAGACCTCAGAGCAGAGCTCCCATTACAGTGAGGGATGAGAAATGAACACAACCAGAGGTGAGACAAAGCGTACGGGAGACCAGAGAAATCAGGACGTATATCCTGGAGGAGAGGGCATGGCAGTTGGGCTTTAAAAAGGAAAGGACAGAGAGGAATTCCAAATGCAGAAAGTGAAGCAATGAATATTTTTTCTACCTGCCTGGAATCTTTTCTCTTTCCTCTTCTTTGCTTAATGAAATCCTATCCAACCTTAGAGTGTCAGTGTGATATAAGGGAAGTATGGAACTCAGAGCAAGGAGATCTAAATTTTAATCCAGTCTCTCTCTGTGGCAGCTAGTTTCATCACCTGTAGAACAGAGCTAATAATACTTGCATTCTTTACCTTGAAAAGGTTTTGTGAGGCTATGCTTTCTAAATCTAAATGAGTTTAAAAAAATGTGAGTTATTCTACTAGTAGCCTTGAACACTGGTTCTTATAAGGCTTGATCCCTCTAGTCAGAAATAGTCATGAGCAGGATGCTTTCACAAAAACCTAGGAAGACTTGTTTGAACTGATGCAAATCAAAGTGAGCAGAACCAGGAGAACATTGTACAAAGGAACAGCAAGACTGTACAACAATCAACTGTGAAAGACAGCTACTCTGATCAAGTCAATGATCCAAGACCATTCCAAAGGACTCATGATGTAATATGCCATCCCACCTCCTGAAAGAGAAGTGATAAATTCTGAGTGCAGTTTGAAGCATACTTGAAAAAAAAAAACTTTCCTTATGTACATTTTCTTTTGCACCATAGTTAATATGGAAATATTTTTGTAACTTCACGTGTCTAATCAATATCATACTGTTTGCCTTCTCAAGAGGTAGAGGAAGGAGAAGGATGAAGGGAGGGAATTTAGAACTCAGAATTTTAAAAAATGAATAGTAAAAATTTTTTTTACATGTAACTAGAAAATACTTCATGAAGTAAAAAAAATTTAAGGACAAAAAAATAGAAATAGTTATTCCTTCCTTGCTCCTCCAAAAAACACCTCTAACATACCTTCGGCACTTGGTGCTCTGATACTGACTAACTGTATGACCATGGGGGAATCATCTAACTCCTCTGAGCCCTCATTTGCAAAATGCATTTAGGTTGGAGTAGATGGCTTCTGAGATCCCTCAAGCTCTAAATCTACGATCTCAGAAACTCTATCAACAAGTAGAACATTCTATGTTATTATCATTATGAAACCATGTGCTCCATGAGTTTGGTGACCATGGCATATTCATCTCTGTTGCACTTGGTATAGCACCTGACATGCAGGGGGCACTTAATAAATGCTTGTTGATAGGTTCTATCAGTGCCTCATAGCGTAAACACATTTATTATATACCTTGTGTGTACAGAGCTTTATGATGACTGTGGAGAAGATAAAGCAATTATTAGGTACTTACTATGTTCCAGGCACTATGAAAAGTGCTCTAGACATAGAGTTAAGTAAGACACAGCCCCCTCTTTCATAGAATTAACCATCTACAAGGTAGATAAAACTTGCAGATATAATTACAATACCCAATATTACACGTAATTATATTACATGTAGTAATATTACATATAATTCTTCATTTTCCTTCAGCTGCTCTGCTGTTTCCATTCTACAAATATCATGCCTCCCCTAGGACATGCTCATCATCTGAAATTTCATCCTCACATGGAGACTGATCCAGCTTTCATATGCAGCACCTTCTCAGCACCCTCAGCTACCTCTCCCCTCTGGAGGGCCACAGAGTAAAGCAAAAGAGCGATAAACTCTTCCCTAAGCTTTCCTTTAGAGAGGGCTTAGAACTTCTCCAGGTAAATGCTTCATTTTCCATCAGTTGCTTGGTGGGTTCCACCCTACCTTCGCCCTTCACCTTCTTTTTATGTACTGTCTTCCAGACTCTAAGGCCAGTATTCTGTCCACAAGGCCTTACTGACTTTCTGAGTACCAGATAGGAAAATCTAAACTTTATCCCCAAGGCAAGAGTCACTGAAGATGTTTGAACAGTTAGTTTAAGAAAGGTTATTGTATATGAAAGACAGGGAGGGCTGAGAATGGATGCAATAAGACCTGTTAAAAAGTTATCTAAACGGTCCAGGACGGTGTTGAAGTCCTATTACTATTGTCTTTAATAAATGATTATTGGATTCCTGAATCTGCATCCTCTGACCCAGTATCTGTGGTGTCCATGATGCTGAGGAGCCAGGTCAACAGGAAATAGACCCTTCCCCCACAGGTGGCCAGTTACGTATTTATGAAGTGAATGATTCTGCACTTCATCTGTTCCCCCACAGTCCCAGCAAATCAACCTGAGTAGTCATGATCAGGTTTCCAGTGTGTGGGTGGGATGGCCATCACAGAGACACAGAGTCTAAAAGGCAGGATATGTAGCGTCTCATTGAGGCAGAGAATTTAAGGCAGTAAACCTACCTCTGGGGACTAAAAAAAACACAACCAGAAACATTAATCAAGGGGGTCAGGCTTAGTAAGAGAAGAATAGAGGACTAACAGGTGGCAGAAATGACCACTGACATCCGATGGTACCCGCAGCATCTCTACATTGGAAAGGACCTAACTGGTCCTAGAAAAAGAGATGTAAGGTGTCCCAGAAAGCAATTAAGCCAGCCTTAACCCCGCATAGCAATCCCACTCTTCAACATCCCTGGTAAGAGTTAAGAATGGGTAAACTCACTACTTTTTAAGGTGGCCAATTCCAATTTTAGAAAACTCATTATTATAGAGTTTTACTTTCTAATAAGTTGAAATCTGTGTCTCCAAAGACTCAATCTAGACAAATTTCCTACTCAATCTGGAAAGACCCCTGAAAGACGTTATCTGGCATCTGCTTGAATGCATCTAATGATGAGAAGCCAGGTAACAAAGTGGATAAAGTACTGGGCTTGGAGTCAGAAAGCTCTGAGTTCAAATCTGGTCTCAGACACTGACTAGCTGTGTGACGCTAGACAAGTCACTTAAATCTTATTTGCCTCAGTTCCTCATCTGCAAAAAGGGGATACACAGGAGAGGGAAATGGCAAACAACTCCAGTATCTTTGACAAGAAAACCTCACAGATTTGTCCATGGGGTCATGCAGAGTTGGACACAACTGAACAACAATGATGAGAAACTCAGTCACATGAGGTACCGAGGTCCACTGCTGGAACTCCCAGTAACTTCTGCCCTTCTTCCTAATTCTGCCCTTGGGGCCAGGCTAAGATAGTTGCCCAGACATAAGAAAACTTCAGTTTTGCACAACCATGGTCTTCTCCAGTCTAAATGTTCTACACCTCTGTAAAATCTGAGGGGCTAGATGGAGTGGATGGTAGAGTGGACACTGGTCCAGGTTTGGAAGAGCTGGTTCAAGTCCCACCTTTTGACGCACATTGGCCATGTAAACCTGGGCAGAATCCGTATCTTCTCAGCAAGGGCCCCAGACAATTAATTGTCTAAGGCCAAGTTACCGAAAAGGTGCCAATCTGCACAGGTAAGAAGAAGTTGCCTCACCAAGAGCCTCCTATACCGACTAAATCACAAGCTAGGCCAAAAGAAAAAAAAAGAAGAATTAAATAGGTCTTTAAGACCCCTTCTAGCTCTGATTCTACATTAACTGTAGTCCCCTATCACAGAGACTGCAGGACAGACATAGTAGGTGTGGTGTGATCTCAGATTCCATTGGTCTTGAAGTCAGGAGACACGGATTCAAATCCTAGTTCTGGCACTAACTCACAAGTGACTTTGGCAAGTCAATTAGTTAAGAAAGCATCTAGGTGATATGCTGAATCAGGAAGACCTGAGTTCTAATCCGACCTCAGATACTAGATGTGTGACCCTGGGCACACAGGTGCCCATTAATTAATTAATCAATTAATCCCTGTTTGCCTCAGTCTCCTCATCTGTACAATGGGGACAAGGGCCATCACCAGTCATCTTAACTTTTGTCTTGCCACTGGACTCTAAGACTCCAGAGGAGAGAGTGAGGCTGATGATTTTGCACAGCTCTGCTTCACTTTAATTAAGGCGCAAGTCAAGACCTCACCCTCATGACGTCGTTGGTCTTCTTCAAGAAGGAAGGATGAACAGCAATGCAGATAATGACAGTACTTGGGATCGCAGGATCAAATGAGACAATAGCTGTCAGCTTTAAAGTGCTGCATAAAAGCTAGCTATTATTATTGTGGTTAAGTCATTTTACTTTTCTGTGACTGTCTACACTTCCCTGAAAGAGGGGCAGAGGGGGAGGCTGAAGAAAGAAGGCTATACACATCCTTCCTACCTCTATTCCAGCTTCTCTCTCATAGAAGGAAGATTCGAAGAAGCTATGGAATCACAGACTATTAGATCCTGGAAGGGACCTTAAAACGCAGACTGTCAGAGCGGAGTGGCATCTTAAGAGATTATCTAATCCGCCTGCCTCATTTTTCAGAAGACACAGAAAAGCATAGAGGGTCAGTGACTTGCCCAAGGTCAGAGAGCAAGTGGGGAGAAGAGCCAAGTGTGGAAGCCAGGACTTGTGACTCCCAGGCCACTTACTTAGAGAGAACGGCTGAATCAATTGAAGGGCACTGTTGTTTGCCGTGACCACACACACCTAAAAATGACGATTTTATTGCTCTGACGAAGAACAAAACACCATTTCTTCCTGGGCTTTGCTCTGCTGATTCTAAGTCAAGGAACAGCTCCAAATCGGAGAAGGTAAACAGGGCTTCAGGGAACAGCCTTAAAATTAACTTTGCTAAACTATTCCCTTATTGAAACAGTTTCCCCATTCAGGCAGAAAAATACAGACTATGTTTTGCACGACTTCATACGCATAATGGGTATCATATTTCTTGCCTTCTCAAAAGGGGAGGGGAGAAAGAGAATTTGAAAATGAAAATAAAAATATTCTTAAAAAAAGAAATATGTACCAAAAGAAAAAAATAAACTCAGAAATATTTTTTTTAAAAAAAGGAAAATATAGTCAGAGGAAAAATTCCAGACCCAATCTTTCAGTGTCACTTTGAGACAAACCAGATTATGCAGAGCCTGACCAGAACAACCCAGATGCCAATATTTCACTGTGGGGCTTTATAACAACATAGTCTGGGACTAGAGCTATTTCTTTCATCCATCCATCCATCCACCTATCCAGTGAACATATAATGAGGGCCTACTGAAGATCTAGGACTGGACTAGATCAATGGGGGAATCAGCTCCAAACCACCCTTCAAAGGGCCAGTTCAAGTCCCAGCCTCTCCCCATCTTCCCTGATTGCTCCAGCTTATATTGATTTCTGCTGGCACTTAAAAATACCCTTGCTCTAAGTGATATACTGCCCTTTAATTGACGTCTAAAAGTCTCTTCTCTCCACTTAGACTGTAAGCCTCTTGGAGACAGAGAATGTGTATTCTTATTATTACCATCATTATCCTAACACTGTAAAACATCACTGATTTCCCTGATCTGGGCATTCTTTCCTCTGATACAATTCACCACGTGTCCTAGGCAATTCTCATCCAGGTTTTCTAAAAAAAAATAATCCTCTGTAGAAGGTCTCTCCAGTGGACTGGCAACTTCCTCTGACCCTTGGGATCCATCACTATTCTTGGGAATGTGTATACATACACACACACACACACACCAGCGTGGTCCAATGAAGAGAACACTTAGAGCCAAAATACCCGAGTTCAAATACTAGCTCTGCCATTTACTAATATGTCAAGTCACTGAATTTCTTAGTTTCAATTTCCACATCTGTAGAATGGGGATAACAGTACTTGGATGAAATGTCACACACACTGAGAAGCACTGTGTTCAAGTGAGCAGAGAGCTGGCCTCCAACTCAAATTAGAGTGCCTCTACTACGTGACTCCTCAACACCCCCGGCAACTCTTTAAGACAATGGGCAGCTGGGTGATGCAGTGGGTAGACTGCCGGGCCTGGAGTCAAGAAAACCCGAGTTCAAATCCAGCCTTAGACAATGACTTGCTGTGTGACCCTGGACAACTCAACACGGTTTGTTTTCTCATCTGTAATATGAGGTAGAGAAGGAAATGGCAAACTGCTCCAGTATCTCTGCCAAGAAAACCCCAAATGGGGTCACAAAGAGTCAGACACAACTGAAACAACTGAATGAGAAAACCGCACCTCCGAGGGTGGTCATGAGGATAAAATGAGATAACATTTGTAAGGTGCTTAACACATTGCCTGGGACACAGTAGACACTATAAAAATGCTTATTTTCTCCCTCCTCTTCAAATAGGTTGCAGAGAAAATGGCAGTCTACATTGGTAGAGAATGTTTCTCACCAGAAACTTCTTATACTAATGAAAATACAGTCCTAGTCAAAAAGAAAGATGGAAAAAAAACCCACACAGGATTGTGAGTAAATGTTCTAAAATCTTAAAGCATTATACATATAATTATCATAGAATTAATTCTTAAAATAATTATAGCTCTTTTGTATTCCCCACAGTGCCTAGCACATAGTACTGATTCCACAAATACCAAGTGATTGGCTCATTAACAATAATAATAGCTGCCTTCTATGACATTTATGATTAGCTATTAATATACAAGCAGGCTGCCAATAGGAAACCTTTCCCATAAAAAGAAAAAAGTCTAAGAATTATTTTATTTCCAAAGATTTTAAGATTCTAGGTTTTAGAACTAGAAGGAACCTTTGAGATCATCTAGGCTAGGAATTTTTAACCTTTTGGGGGGTCATGAACCCCATTCTGCAGACTGGTGAAGCCTATGGACACCTTCTCAGAAACATGTTTTTAAATGCACAAAATAAAACACATAGGATTACAAAGAAAATTATATTGAAATACAGTTAGTGGAATTAAAAGAAAAACAAGTTCATAGGAAATGACAATGGAGAAGTTTCAGAAAAACATGTAAGACCTATATGAATGCATGCAAAGTGAAGCGAGAAGAACTGAGAGACCACTGTGCACAGTAATAGCAATATTGTCATAAAGATCAACAGTGAAAGACTTGGCTACTGTGACCAATACAATGATCCAAGACAATTCCAAAGGACTCATGATGAAAAATGCTATCCACCTCCAAAGAAAGAACTGATGAAAGCCAAGTACAAATGGGAGTATAATTTTCTCACTTTTTTTTTTACTTTTCTGGATTTAAAAAAAATATGGCTAATATGGAAATATATTTTGTATGATTTCACATGTATAACTGATATCGTGTTGCTTATCCTTCTCAGTGAATGGGGGAAGGGTGAGGGGAAAGAACTGGGAATTCAAAATTTAAAAATAAATTATGAAATGCCAAAATGAAAAAAAAAAGTTCACAGACTCTGCTAAAAAATCTCAGAATTAGGCCAACTCTTTCAATTTATAGAGGCAAAAACACTGAGGCCCAGAGATATGCATTTTGCGATGAGTACAGCAAGGATTTGAACCCATGACCTCTGATTCCAGAACCAGTGTTCTTTCTACTACATTTAAAGTCTGGTGAAGAAATTTGTTCATGATGTCTAATAGAAAAATCTTTACTATCTAGTGGAGATGAGGAGGCTACTAATCAATTCATCTACCACTCTGCAAAAACTCCTGGCAATTTCCTCTTTCCAGCCATGTACTTTAAGCCTTTAGAAATGGGGCTCTTATCTAAGGATTGGGGATGATGCTCTGGATACAGCTAGGTTCAGATAACTCAGCTGCAAATGAATAAAAGATCCAGACGCAATCTGGGCAAAGGATCATAAGATCACAGAAGGAATCTTGGGAATTCATCGAGTCCAGCTGCTTCATTTTACAGAGGAGGACACTGAGGCACATAGAAGTTCGATGGCTTGACAAGGGATACAAGTAGCAGGTGAGGGAGGCGAGATTTTAACCCAAGGACTTTGGTTCCATTGAGAGTTAAGTCAATTACCCACAGAGCCAGCAAGGTCAAGAGTAGAACTTGAGCCTAAGCGTCCCTGGAGGCAAGACTAGGTTTATATCCATTATATCGCAGTGCCTCTTATCAATTCAATAAACATTTAATTGATTCTCAAGTCAGTGGAACATAATGGATGGAGCCCTGGGCACAGAGCAAAGAAGACCTGGAAGAGAATCCAGCCTCTAATACTTAATAATTATGTGACACAAGCTCAGAATCCTCATGTGTATATCAGAATAAAAGCTGTAGCACCTACCTCACAGAACTGGTGTTAGACTCCAATGAGATAATAGACGGCAAGCACTTCACAAAAGTCAGAGGTACTGTCCCCAAATCAGCCATCATTGGTCTGCCATCTGTGCCCCTCCTCACTGCTGCTGAACAGAGCTGGAGGAAGTCCCATGACCCAGATGACCCAATCCACTGACCATCTGTGTTCCCTAACTTCAACTGGGTCGTTACTGTAGCAAAGCAGTCCTTTGATTCCTCCCTAATGAGAGCAAGGCTGACAACTTCTGCCTCACTTAAATCACAAACAAGTCATCACCCTCATGATGTCATTGTTCCTCTCTGAGAATGAGGGACGCACGACAATTGATTCTCTAAGCCATTCCCTAAAGAAGCTGTTCCAAACCTCTTCTGTCCTCAGGCCCCCTTTATATCGCCTTTCCCCCTCACCCTCTCAGCTGTGGACCTTGCTTAATACAATGCTTGACATATTTTGTTTTTGCTCAGTCATTTTAGTCATATCTGATTCTTCATGACCCCATTTGGGATTTTCTTGGCAAAGATACTAGAGTAGCTTGCTGTTTTCTTCTCCAGTTCATTTTACAGATGAGGAAACTGAGGCAAACAGCATTAAGTAATTTGCCCAGGGTCACACAACTAGTAAGGTCTGAGGCCAGATTTGAACTCAGGAAGATGAGCCACTAAGCTGCCCTACTTGGCTCAAGATATATGCATAATAAATGCTAGAAGCTGACTAACTGTTCTTATGGAGAAAAATTAGGCCAGTTGCCAGGAGCTCCCTTTTCTCCTTTTTTCTATATCAGACATCTCTCACTTGTTTCTCCTTCCCTGACAAAGTGGCCATCCTCCACAAAACCAACCCCTCTAAATGTGCCTCTGATCCCATCTTGTCCTGTCTTTTCCAACAAATGACCTCTTCTTCAGTCATCCCTCCTCTCTCTTTCTAGCCTCCAGTCCTTTCCCTCATCTACTGGTTCCTTCTCTGCTACCTACAAATATATCCAAGTGTCCTACATCCTAAAAAGAAGCCTTCACAAGATGCAACCATCTCCTCCAGAGTGAGCTGCACCTCTCCTCCCTTTCTCAGTAAATAAAATCCTAGAGGGTTCCCTACTTACTCTCCTCACTCTCCTCTCATTTCTAAGCACTCTGCAGTTTGCTGTCCAACCTCATTACTCAAACAAAACTGCTCTCCCAAGTTACCAATGATTTCACTTGCCAAATCTAATGGCCTCTTCTCAGTCCTCATTCTTCCTGACTTCCTCCACAAGTATAAAACTCTTGATCACCCTCTCTTCTTATTATTTTTTTTGAGGCAATCAGGGTTAAGTGACTTGCCCAGGGACACACAGCTAGTAAGAGTCTAAGGCCAAATTTGAACTGAGGTCCTCCTGACTTCAGGGTTGGTGCTCTATCCACTGTGCCACCTAGCTTCCCCTGATCGCCCTCTCTTCTTGAATCTTGGGTTTTGGTAACATTCTTCTCTCCTGGTTTTCCTCTGATGTGGCTTATCAATCCTCAGTCTTCTCTGCCCACTTCTCTTCCATGTCATGTTCCTTCCTCTGGAGCCCTTCCTGGGTCTTCTTCTCTCTAGATACTTTCCCACTTGGTGATATCATCAGCTCCCATGGATTTCATCATCATCTGTACGTTAATTATTGCAAAATCTATTTATCAAGTTTCATCTTTTTCCTGAGCTTCAATTCCACATCACCAACAGCCAACTGGACGTTTCAAACTGATGTCCTATTGACGTCTCAACCTCAACATATCCAAGACAGAACCTATTATCTTTCCAAAAAAAAACTCACACTACTTCTGAATTTCTCCATTTCTACTTTTTTTTGGAGGGTGGAAGGCAGGGCAATTGGGGATAAGTGACTTGCCCAAGGTCACACAGCTAGTGAGTGTATCAAGTGTCTCTCTATTTCTACTGAAGGCAACAACATCCTTCTAGTCTCTTAGGACCCCAACTTCAAAATTACCCTCAAGTCTTCATTCTCCTTTACCGCATATATCCAATTACTTACCAAATCTTGCCATTTCTACCACTGCATCTCCTGAATGCATCCCATTCTCACCATCCATACTTAGAGTCAGACTCTCATCACCTCTCGCCCTACTACAATGGCCTCCTAATCGATGCCCTTGTCTCCTGTCTCTCCCCACTCAAATCCATTCTCCATACAGCTGCCAAACTTATTCTCCTTGAGCATAAGTTTAAGTAGGTCACTCATCTACTCAATAGACTTCTGTGGCTCCCTATTGTTTCTCAGATCAGATAGAAGCTGTTCCAAAAGTCTTAGTGCAGTGATAAGCTTGAGTAGCCTATGAAACAGCTTACACATGCTATTAAAGTTCATCACCGAGTTGGGAAACGGGTTGTATAAAATCCTCTACTTGGCATTTAGAGTTCTGCATAATTTAGCCCCAATCTATCTTTCTAAAGTCATTATACAGCACGTCCCAAAAGTCTAAGCTTTAATAGCTTAAAACGCCACTAAGACTTCTGGGACATGCTGTCTTCATATTCCCCTTCCAAAACATTACAGCCTAGTCAAAGGGATTTTCTTCCTGTTCCTTGCATGTGACATGGTGTTCCCTCTCCTATATCTGTTGTCAAAGATGCCCTTTGTCCTGGCCACCTTCTATCCGCACCTGCCCCTTAGAATCCCTTAATCTTTCAAGATTCAGCACAGGTTAACACCTTCCACAGGAAGCCTTTCCTGCTTCCCCCTCCCTCAGCTGCTAGAGCCCTCCCTCTACAAGCTACTTTGCATTTCTACTGAACATATTCCACATATACAAGTCTCCCCCAACAAAACATAAGGCCCTTGAGGGAGGGGATTTTCACCTTTGTCTTTATAATGCCATAGCCTAGAACAATGCTGGGCACATAGTATGCACTTAATGAATGCTTGTGACCTAATTGATTTTATTGCAATTGAAACATTGAGTTAGTGGTTGCCAGGGAGCCCTGGATCTGGGCTCTAAATGAAATTGGTCTCTAAAAACCAAACAACTTAGAAAGGCAGAGAAAGGAACAAAATGGTGCACGTACTCTTATCCCCTGGTAAGATGTTGCGATAAAATCGGTCTTTTTTCTTCTTTTCCTCGGGGTTTGGAGGCAAAGGTTTGGAGCCGTGGTTCAGGGTCCCAGTGTCTTTCCCGCCAGCTCCAATCATAGTGCTGGTGTTTCTCATCGGAGGGGCCGGAGGCTTGTCCTGGATGTCCACACTGTTATTGGACATCTTCACAAGGAACCGCTACTACAATGGGGGGCAGGGGAGAAGAGGAAGAGAGAAAGAGAGAGGAAGAGAAAATTCAACCTCAATATTTTGAAGCAATAAAGAATCAAAACATGAGTTAAAGACCCAAGTGGTGCAGTGGATAGAGCACCAGACCTGGAGTCAGGAAGACCTGAGTTCAAATCCAGCCTCAGACAATGACTACCTGTGTGACTCTGGGAAAGTCATTTAGCCTGTTTGTCTCCATTTCCTCATCTATAAAATGAGGTAGAGAAGAAAATGGCAAATTATTCCAGTATCTTTGCCAAGAAAACCCCCAAAAAGGGGTCATGAAGAGTCAGACATGATTGAAACACTTATGTTTGCACCCATTTTTCCAGACGGTATGGCAATGTAAATTAATACAGTCAATGAATCAATCAGTCAAAAAACATTTATTAAGCCCCTAGTATGCATCAGGCACTGGGCCAAGCACTGGAATAGACTTGAGAATCAGGAAGACCTAGGTTTGAATCCCACTCCTAATGCCTTCCAGTTGTGTGAACGTGAATAATCCCTCACTTTACTTCCTTGAGAATCAGTTTCCTCATCTACAAAATGGGAAAAAATTACCTCTTGTACCTGTATGTACTTCACAGAGTTGTCCTGGGGTTCAAACGGAAGGTTTTATAAACCTCCTAGCACTATAGAAACACAACTGATAACTCATATTCCAGACCCAACTTCAGCCCCACAACAACAGAAAATCCCCACCTTAATGCTGTATTTTTTTTCTTACACAGTACTTCCCCCAACTAGTCTCATATTCCCAACAGCCCTAGAAGGGTAGCAGGGCAGAAGTGATTTTGATTTTGACTGTCTGAGTCTCAGAGCTGGAATGACGCGCTCGTGGTCAAAGTCAGTAGCTGAGTCAGACTGCAAAAAATCCAGATCTTTTCACTCCAAACACAGGGCTCTTTTCACACACTAGCCTTGTCTCATCTTTCTAAATAACTTTTAGCTGACCCCAGCTGGGAACTCAAAAGCACTGGGAGACCAGGTCAGAGAGTCAGGAGATGTAGGTTCCAGTCCCAACTCTGCCCCTGACCAACTCACTCTGTGTGTGTGTGTATGTGTGTATGTGACCTTGAGAGCAAGGTGCTTTCTTCCTCTCATCTATAGATAGGGGATAATAATCCCTGCCCAGGCTCCCAAACAGGGATGTAGAGAAGACTCAAAGAGAGCTAAAGGATCAGATTGTTTTATAAACCAGCAATCACCATCCAAAAGTCTGCCATTGTGATTACTTACTGTCTAAGAAATAGAAGTGAGCTCAGGTCACAGAAAGGAGCCCTACAAGCCATGGGCTGCCCTGCCTCAGGAGGGGGTGAGTTCCCTGAAATAGAGACAGCCAGGTGGTGCAGTGGAAAGAGTCCTGAGCCTGGGGTCAGGAAGGTGAGTTCAAATCCAGCCTCACACAGACACATCCTCACTGTGTGATCCTGGGCAAGTCACATAACCAATTTGTCTCAATTTCCTCCACTGTAAAATGGAGATCATAATAGCACCTACCTCCCAGCATTGTACTGAGGATCAAATGAGATGAGAATTGTAAAGCACTTTGCAAACCTTAATGTACTATATAAATGCCAGTGATTAATAGCTGCCTTCAAGCAAAGAGTAAAAAGGACTGATCACTTATTTAAGGTGCTGTGTGCGTCAAAATGTTTTTGTTTTGGTTGTCTTTTGTATTTAAGTTCAAAATGAATAGAAAAAATTTTTAAAAGGCAAAAAAAAAAAGATACCATAGAAGAGATTCTTGGCATGGTGCAAATTTACAC
This sequence comes from Phalanger gymnotis, assembly GCA_028646595.1. Taxonomy (NCBI): domain Eukaryota; kingdom Metazoa; phylum Chordata; class Mammalia; order Diprotodontia; family Phalangeridae; genus Phalanger; species Phalanger gymnotis. The sequence continues at coordinate 716,975,988 of CM053622.1, forward strand.
TTATGGCAGGACCCCAGGACAGTCATCTCCCTTACTCTAGACACTGAGCCCAAACTCATATGACACAGTGATGACTCATAATGGGCTTCCACTGCAATCTCCTGTCTTTTCTCCAAACTCTTATCTAGTTATGGGTGTTTCATTCCGTACTTTTGCAGCTCCTTTTGGATCTCCCTTCCATTTAATCTCAACAGATTGGAGCCATCATTTTAATCTGTGCCTTTGGGGATCTCTTTGGACTGGAACCCAGATCTCGAGCTTCCAAGTCTAGTGCTCTTTGCACCGTACCATACTGGGAGCAGAAAACACCCAAAACCTAGACAAGACAAGGAAAGCTCTTTGCAAAGAGACAGAAGCAAGATGTTTTGGTGAAACTTTCTGCCCTTTAATCTCCCTTGCTATGTCTACGTGCCAAGGATTAAGGAGGATGAGTTACTGATGTAAAAGGGCCATGATGGGCAACCCTAGGCCTTAAGCCAAAATTCTGGAGACGTTATTCTGTCCTAGTGAAATGCATGTTCCTGCTTAACGAGATTTCAAAACTAATTATAACTGGATTGCGATGAGGTGGGGGATTGCCCACACTTTCCCAATGCCTCCAGAGTTCCGGGGAGCTCTAATAATTTATGAACAACTAATTATACCTAAGTATTGATTATGCATTGACTAAATGGATCTACAGTAATAACGGTGAGATTCTACAGAAATGAGGGCTAGTGTTATTTTTCTCCAGGAAATCTTAAAATCCAAGTAATCTCTGTGCATGCTCTCAGGTCCCAGAAGGAACAGGGAAGCGGTCAGTTATGCTCATTTGACAGATGGATAACATGAGACCCCAGGAGGTTGACTTCCCCCAAGCAACTCAGGGGTGTTACATCAATAAATGTCTCCATGCCGATAAAAGAATAGAGTCTGAGAGAGGAGTTAAGGCCCATCTGACCGGACTAATGTTTAACAGGAAGAACTTAATCAGAGTCTGAGCCAGAGTGGGTATGACTGAAATGGGGGAACAAGGGTTTTTGCTATCCACATTCAAAGGAGAGATAAAGCTGACGTAATATACAAGTCGGGAAAATTACTGGACAACAGAGCTAGAAGGCCTAGGGTTGGTTCTAAGCTAGAGCTTAGAACAAAGCCCAAAGAGTGAAAAAGCTGGAAGGAACATCAGAAAACTAAATGTCTAAGAATTGGTAGAAACCCTAGACCAGAAGGAATCTCAAAAAACTGGATGTTAAGAATTGATAGATACCTGGACAGACTTTCAGGAACTGATGCAAAGTGAAGTGAGCAGAACCAGGAAAATGTTGTACACAGTAACAGCAATACTGCATGATAAAGAACTGTGAAAGACTTAGATATTCTCAGCAATGCAATGATCCAAGCCTATGCCAAAAGACTAATGATAAAGTGTACTACCCACCTCCAGAGAAAGAATGGATATTGATTGATTGAATACAGACTGAAGCATGCTATTTTTCACTTTCATTCTTCCTTTTTCAAGTCTTCTTATACAAAATGGCTAATATGGAAATATTTTACATGACTGCACATGTATAAATTATATCAGATTGTTTATAGTCTCAGGGAGGGGGGCAGGATAGAATTTGGAACTCAAAACTTTTTTAAAAAATGTTTAAAAATCATTTTCACATGTAATTGGGGAAAAAATAAAATATACACAATATATACATGCACATATACATGTGTGTATGTATTATACATATATATATACACACACATATATGAATATATATATAAAAGAACTGGCAGGAATCCTAGAATGAAGAATGACAAAACTGGAAGGGGCCTTAGATGACAAAATGCAAGTGATACTAACAAAGAAAAAGAAAGGCAAATAAGTCATGGCCATCATGGGGGTTTTTAATAAAATAAACCCATACACAAATAACTATAACATATTATAGTATAAATGTATAAAAGAAGTGTAGGCAAAAGGCTGGCTACAAGGGCTCTAGAGACCAGCAGAATCATTACCGACTTAGGTGAAAACAAAAGTTTCCTGCTGGGCCTTGAAGGAGGGGTAGGATTTCAACAGACAAGGGAAGAGACAGGAATTCTACACATAATGAGCAGAAAGAACAAAGGCACGATAGCAGGGTAGCAAGAGACACATTGGTGGAACATTCGGGGTTAAGTTTGGCTGAATCATAAGATACATGACGAGGAATGATGGAAGATAAGGCTAGAAAGATGGGTTTGTAAGGGAAAGGTGGAACTTGGATGCCAGAGTAAGGAGTGTAGAATTGAACCTCTAAGGCATTGGGGAAATACTAAATTTTGTAGGAAGGAGGGAGAGGGGGGAGGGGGTGTGACACAGTCAGACCTGTGTTTTGGAAAGGTTATTCTGGCAAACAATGCAGGATGGAGTGAAGGAAGAGAGACTGCAGGCTGCTTAGAAGGTTATTTAACAGCTCATTCTGGAGGTGATGAGGTCCTGAACTAAGGCGATGGCGATGGGAATGGAAAGGAAAGGAAAGGAGCAGACAGAAGGAAGAGTGGGGAAGGAGGAAGAAACAACTCCAGTCAAATGATGGACACTTAAGTGCTGGGGGCAGGAGCTCTTCATTTACATATGAGAAATGTCTTATTAAGCAAAGACAAAGGAAGCTAAAAGAATGTTGGACTCAAAAGTCGGAAAACCCATGGGCTAATCCTAGTTCAGCCATGAAACTCACTGTGACCTCAAGTGAGTTACTTCCTTTCTATGGGCCTCAGTTTCCTCTTCTGCTAAAAGGAGGAAGGTGGACAAAACGATCAGTGACTTTTCCTCCAGCTCTGATATCCTCCAATGTTGTGATTCCTTGATTATGTGATTTCACTGAACATCCCAAACTGAACCCTTGTAGCTCTGTGCCCTGATGGACAAGCCTTTGGGGCCAAATACAACAGCCTCCCCCTCTATGGAGTAGTAGTACTATGTGTAAAACAAACACTCATAAAAACCTAGGCAAAATTGCATCTGAGAAACAAGAAGGCATAGGCGTAACTTAATAAGTGTCTTCCAGTTATTACACGAAGGAGGATAACCAGCTGTTTTCCATTGAGAACAGAGTAAGGGGTCAAGGGCCTAAAACCATGGGAATAGACAAGGAGTCACAAAATTAAAGTATGTCAGAGCTGAGAGAGAGCTCAGAACACAAACTATTAGAGACAGAAAGGGCTTTAGAATGTCGAATATTAAAACAAATAAAGCCAGACCTGGAAGAAGCTTAGAAAATATATTAAGAGATGAGAGGAACCTTGGAACATAGACTATAAGAACAAAGACTATAATAACTTCTGGAAGAGACCATCAACATAGAATGCTGCCGTATACAAGATTTGAATAGCAATAGACCTTAAAATATAAAATGTCAGACCTAAGTCTGGAGTCGCTTAATCCAAGCTCCTAATTTTACAACTGAAGAAACTGAGTCCAGAAGGAGAAGTAACCCAAGATCACACAGTGAGTCAGTGGTTGAGCAGGGACTCAAAACGAGAAAACTCAGGTCTCCTGCCTCCCAGTTCAGGGCTTTCAACATCACACTGGTCCCTATTTAGAATGAAGAATTTTTTGACTTTCAGAAGTTATTAAGATAATGAAATGGATTCTGCAGAACCAAGGTACAGTATTCCTGAATCTTAAGTTTCAAAAATGGTGTTGTATGGTTGAAAATAAAACTGCAAATGGATTCTGAACACACAAATTCAAACCTTGGACAAAGCACTTAACTCTCTCTGGGTCTTAGTTTCCTCATCAATAAAGGGAGGAAGAAAGAAAAGGACACTTGAATTAGGTCAGGAGTTTACTCATGGCCCGAGAGCTAAATGTAGCCTGCACAGTTCCTGAGTATGGGCCTACCAGATTAAAATATAATTAGGAAATGTTTCACAAAATAAATAAAAATACAGTACAACACAGATAATGTTAACGTGTGGTTTTCTAAGACACTATGCAGCCCACAGGGATATGTTTCTATTTGAGTTTGATACTACTGGTAGATGATCTGTGAGGCCTCTTTCAGCTTTAAATCTATGATCTTACACTTTCCACAGAAGCCATTCCAAGGCTCTTCACTCCTAAAGGACTCCCCAACTTCCTCCTCATACCCACCCAATATCTCCCCACCTCCCAAGCTGAGAGCTTTGCCTCTTACTTTACTGGAAAAAAAAATGGTCACCTGTTGAGAACTCCTTCTTAACCCATTCTCTTCATCTCAAAATCCCACTGTTTCCTCCTTTCCCCCCATCTCTAAAGTAGAGGTGGCCCTTTTCATAACCAAGGCCAGTTCTTCTACATGTGAACTTGATCCCATCCCCTCCAATCTTCCCCAGCAGATTTCAACTTCAATTATCCTGTCTCTCAAGTCTTCAACCTCTATCAGCTGGTTCCTTCCCTGGTGCCTAAAACTGGCCTTCTTTATTCCTCATATATAACACTCTACTGCTAGTCCTCATGCCTTTGCACCAGCCATTCCCCAAGGTTGGCAAGCAGTTCCTCCTTATCTCTGCCTTATAGAGTCCCTCTCTTCCTTTAAGGTATAGTTAAGCACCATCTTCTACATGGAACCTTTCATGATGACCTCAAATGTTAGTACCTTCCCTCTCAAACTACTCTGTATTTAACCTCTTTGTATATATTACCTTTATGTTTATGCTGTAATACTTTTATAAGCTATAAAGTTATAATAGTGGTAGGCCTCAATGGATCCCCTTCAGAACTAGATAATCTAACAAGAAAGAAGTTAAGGACTTGAAAAGATTATCACAAAAATCAGGGATGATAAACCTCTTGCAATTACTGAATGGTAACAGAAAGGAGTTTACATATTGCTCAGCTGTACTTCACTTCCCTAGGCCTTATCTATAAAATGAGGAGAGTTTACTAGATGACCTCAGAGGTCCTTTCCAGCTCCAGAGCTATAAATCTATGACTGTAGAGATGAGCAGCCGTGTAGTGTTAGAATCTCAGCTCTGATACTTACAAGCTATCTGACTTTAGAAAAAAAAAGAAAACTCTGCCATCTCTCTGAAATTCATCTATAAAAATGGAGATAATTCCCGATTACCTACCTCATAGGATTATTGCAAAGGAAAGCACTTGGAAAACCTTAAAGTGCCATAAGGAAATGAGCATTTGCTTCTACAGCTGCTATTATTGTTTTTATTCATTTTAAGGCAGGGTCTGGAGGTTTAGAGTGGCTCATTGGCCCAATGGAATGTTGCAGCTTGGTATTTGCTGGGGCCACTGATTTTTTTTTTCCCCTGGTATCTGTTTGGCCCACAGCCTGCTACAAAAGCCTTTGGTCCTTGCCCCTGACTATTACTGGAACACCACAAAGCTGAAGATGTTTCTTAGAGGCTGGAAGGAATGAAGAGGGGAAGAAAGGGGAACTTCATACCTTTTCATCGACTCATAGGACCCGAGTCAAACAGGACCAGAGGTCAAGTCCAACCCCTACCAGAAGCATGAATCATGTCCACAGGGAAAGCTCACTGTTAAATTTTTCTAGGCTAATACATAAAAAATACTAGCTTAACAGGGAGGAGACCTGAGTTCTCATGCTGGATTTTCCCTTAACTCAATGGATGACCTTGGGGAACTTGGTTCAGTAAATAGAACACCGACCTGGGAGTTAGGACCTGGGTTCTACTTCTGAATCTAGCATTTCCAGTTGTGCGGCCCTTGGCAGATCACTTCTCCTTGTTTGTTTCTTCCGTGGTAAAATGAAAGTCAAATAGATGATCTCTAAGGTCCCTCCCAACCCTAATGTATGTTTCTTGGTCACTTCCTTAATTTAGCCTCAGTTTCCTCATCTGTAAAGTAGAAATAGCTTCTCAGCTCACATGATTATTCTCAAGATAATATAAAGCATTGGATATGAAAGCACTTTGAAGAATCTAAAGAAACTTCCCCAAAACAGAGTGGGCTGCCTAAAGAGGTGTGTAGTTTCACCCAATGGAAGTCTTCAAGCCAAGGCTAAATCAACATCTCTTGGAAATGTTTAGAAGGGATTGTTGATCAGTGAGTACGGACTGCACCCAGATGGCCTCTGAGGTCCTTTTAACCCTGAGATTCTGTGACTACAAAAAGGGCATCAGCCTTATAGAAAACATGTGGTATTGGTGTCTCTGGGAAGAGTCTTGGGAAATGAGGATGTTAGACTGAAGTCCAAATCTTTAGGTAAGTGTTGGAAGACTTGGGCTTGAATCTCAGCAGCGCCAGGATGTAAACACAGGCCTTTTGACTCCAAATTAGTGGGAGAAGGAAGAAAAAAAAACCAGAGAGGAGAAAGAATCACAAGAGGTAGCAGAGGAAGAAATGGCAGAGAAAAGAAAAGGTAGGAGTAAAAGAACAGAGGGAGAGAGGAGGAGCAGGAAGACAGAAAGGAAAACAGAAGGACCTGAAAGAAGAGAACAAAAAAGATCAGGAATAAAAGGAGGAGAAGGAACAGGAAGAGGAACAGAAGAAATGGTGGGAACAGCAGGAAGGTGGAAGAAAAACCAGAGAAGAGGCCCAGGCAGCTGTTCCTGGCTCCAAGCTGCTTCAGTTTTACAAGTGACTTGGGCAAAAGCATGGATGACAAAAGTATCAGGATACAAAGCAGGGAGGAATATTTAACATCATCCTTCCTCATCCTCATAGCTACTCCATTAAGTGCCTACTATGTGCCAGGCACTGTGTATGCACTTAGAGCTTTACAAATATCCTCTCATTTGATCCTTACAACAACCCTGGGAGATAAATGCTATTATCATTCCCATTTACAGATGAGGAAACTGAGGCAGACAGGTAAATGACTTGCCCAGAGTCACACAGCTGGGAAATGAGGCCACATTTGAACTCAAGTCTTCCTGATTCCAGGCTCAGGGTTCTACTTAACTGCATATTTTCAATGCCCAATGTGTAGATAACAGAGTTGGGACCCCAAAAGATCTCATTAGAACAATGGGCACAAGCTAATAACATGAAATGTAATAGAAAGGTTTTAGATACACACGTAGGTTCAAAAATTCAACTCCACAAGTACTAGATGGCGGGGGAGGCATGAGTAGAATTTTTTTGCATTAAAAATATCTGGGGGGGTTGAGTGGCCTACATGTTCAAAATGAGTCAACAGTATGGGGTGGCAGCTGAAAAAGCTAGTATCATCTGAGGGTGTTTTAAGAAAAGCCCAGCACCCAAGCAAGGGAGAGGATAGTCCTGTTACATTCTGCCCTTGTCGGGCCACACCCGTAGGCTCCTGTTTGTAAAAGGCAGTTGGAAAAGGAACATCCAAAGAAGGGAATGGCCTCAGGACCACACTATGCAAAGATGGAATGAAGGAACTGGCGATGTTAAGCCTGGAGAAAAGAAGCTTGAGGAAGGACATGGTTGCTGTTTTCAAAGACTGCATGGCTTTCATGAGGAAGAAGGGTAAGATTTCAGTTCTGTTGGTCCCAGACAGCAGAACAGAAAGCAATGGCTGGAGAAGTTTTAAATTCAATGTAAGTAAAACCTTCCTAATGATGGTAATTTGCAAAAGCAGAATCTTCTCTAGGGAATTTCATAACAGAGAAAATCCTATTTGAACACTTTCAGTGACAGTGAACTCACCACCTAAAGAGGAAACACGTTCTACTGTGGAACAGGAAGAAAGGAATCTCTACTTCATACTTTAATTTGTCCTAATTCTGCCCTTTGGGATCAAAGAGACCACTTAAATTCTTTTCCCACATAACAGCCAATGAAATTTTTGAAAGCAACTACCCTGTCTCCCCTAACTCCAAACCCCCTCAGTTAGTTCAACAGATCTTCGTATGGCCCCACTTCAGCTCTCCTTCAGGTGATCCTTACGTGGGCATCCTTCAGTTCAACAATATCCTTCCAAAACCATGTCGCCCAGAACCGAACACCACGCCTCTCCTAAACCAGCCTAAGCTGAAGTTATCTTCAGGTTTTTAGGTTTAGGGATGAAAAGCTTCTCCCAACCACAGCCCAAGTTTGAACTTAATTCAACAAAGATCTTGCTGAGTTATTATGTGCAAGCAGCACTCGCAATGCAGCACTGAGGAAGAAAGATGAATAGGAGGCAGCTTCTGCACTGAGAAAATTTATAAGTCAGAAAGGGAGAAAGAGAAAGCTCAGTGGCCCAGTTTTCCATTCAGTCATTCAACAAACATCAGGACCCAACTGTGCACAAAGCCCTTTGTCGGACACTGCAAATATGAGTTAATAACATGATATGATATAGCTCTCAGACAGCTGCATGTAGTGGCAGAAAACCCATGTTGAATCCCAGCTCTATTAGTCACCAATTGGGTGATCTCAGCCAAGTCCCTTCCCTTCTCTGGAGCTCTTCTGTAAAATATTGGGGTTAGCACAGTGGACAGAGTGCCAGGCCTGGAGGCAAGAGTTCAAATCTGGCCTCAGACACTCAGCTACGTGACCTTGGGCATGTCACTTAATTCTGTTTGCCTCAGTTTCCTCACTTGTAAAAATGAGCCAGAGAAGGAGATGGCAAACCTTCCCATTATCTTTGCCAAGAAAACCCCAAATGAGGTCACAAAGAGTTGGACACAATTGAAAACAAACGAACAACAATAGCTCCAAAACCTACGATCCCAGGTTAGGGAAGGGCTGAGAGATTGATAGAATGAGGCCAGGGAAAGTTTCACTGAGAAGGCAGTGCCTGGGCTGGGCCTCAAAGGAAGGGAGGGACATCAGTAATCAGAGATTGGAGGAAAATCAGAAATTGGGGGAAAGAAGAATCATATTTTTTTTAAAATGCACAGAATTTCTGCAGTGAACAGGACCTCAGAGTTCATACTGTACAGATCAAGGCAGCGTGCTATAGTACATAGAATACTGAACTTGGGAATCAGAGAAAACTGTATTTAAATATAACCTCTGACACTTGTGATCACAGTAAGGTCACCTAACCCCTCTAGGCCTCAGTTCCTCACCTATAAAATGAAGAAGCTGGATTATAATGCCTCTAAGGTCTCCTCCAGCTCTAAGCCTATAGCCCAATGGTCTACACTCTATAAGCAAGAATGCTCCCTCTACAAGAGGGTTTCTTAATCTTTTAGGGGTCCTAGATCCCTTTGATAGCAGTCTGGTGCAGCCTAGACCCTTTCTCAGAATCATGCTTTTAAATGAACATGTGTTGTTATTATCATTCATTCAGTTATTTCAATTGTGTCCAACTCTTTATGACCCCAGACCCCATTTGGGATTTTCTTGGCAGGAATACTGGAGTAGTTTGCCATTTCTTGCTCCAGATCATTTTACAGAAAAGGAAACTGAGGCAAATAGGGTTAAGTGACTGTCCAGGATCACATAGCTAGTCATTGTCTGAGGCCAGATTTGAACTCAGGAAGATGAGTATTCCTGACTTCAGACCTAGTGCTCTATCAACTGTGCCATTTAGCTGCCCAAAATGAATTATATAGAATTACATATAAATATTATATATACATATATGTATGTATATGTATGGTTTTCAAAATTAAAAAAAGAAAAACAGCTTCATGACCCCCTGAATCTATCCACAGAGGATGAGAATGGGTGCTAAAGAGTAATCCAGTTTGGTTGAACTTTGAATATACTAAAGGGAGTGAGCAGTTTGAGGCCACACAGATTCACAGAATCTGGGAGTTGGAAGGGACTCTGAGTAGGTATCTAGTCCAACCTTCACATTCAATAAATGGACATCTAACCATTTGGGAAAATCTACCACTTCCTAAGGAGGTCTATTCCACCCTTAAGCTTGCCTCCTCCTTCTGGGCCTCAGTTTCCAGGTCTACAAACCAAGAGGGCTGGAGAGATGAGCCCTAAAAAAAAAATCCCCTCTGTCTGAAACCTGTTCTCAAATTGCAAATGGCCCAGCCAGGCGCCCAGTCTTCAGGCTGCTCTAAGAACACAAGGAAGAAACCTACTTCACTGCCCTCACAGACACTAGAGTCTAGTTGGGTCAGTGGAATTGACACATTGAATGATAAAGATAGATGGAAGGAATATCATTCAAGGCCTGAACTTTATTCAAGCGGCAATAGGGAACTCTAAAGGTATTTTAGCACAGGAAATATGATCAGAATGGTGTGTAAGGAAGACCATAGGATCAGAGTCTCTTAAAGCTGAAAAAGACCTCTTAGGTCAACAATACAACCCCCTCATTTTACAGATGAAGAAACTGAGGTGGGGGGGGATGGTGGTGACATGGCTTGCTGGATATCACCAAAGTGGTAAGTGTCAGAGGTGTAATTTGGACCCAGGAACTCTGACAGCAAAGAGTAACTCTTTCCAAATGACTCAGGCAATGGTGTTGAGGGTTGGGTTAATTACAAAAGTGGCCTTCACCCAATAATGACAACAATAGAAACAGAACTCTTCACCATTCCTGAAACGCCCATGGTGCATCTGCTTTGACTCACACTGATCTTTCCACCTGAAACGTACACCACTCTCTCTACTTGTAGAAATCCTATCTGTCCTTCAAGGCCAATGGCACCTTCTCCAGGAAGCCTTTCTTGATTTCCCATGTGGGTGAGCTCTCTTGCCTCTAAGTTAAGGAAACACTCCTGGGGTTATTATTCTAGCCTGCCTTGTACTAGAATGGTGTCTACTTGTCATCCTTCCTACTAGACTGTGAGCTCTCCAAGGACAAAGGTCAGGGTCTTCTTCAAGTCTGATACCTCTCAGTCTATAATACAGGTTCTTACACACAGTAGGTGTGCAAGTCTGGCCACAGCAAGAAACCAATATGGCGCCACACTCTTTCCCCAACCATATCTCATTCTACATTTGCTTTCACAAGCTCTACTTTGTCTCACCAAACCCTTGTCTCCTATTCTCACTCAGCCCTCTTTCTGCTATCCCTAGGCTGGAAATGTAGTTGGTCTCCATCTTTATCTGCTATCATCCCGCCTTTCCTTCAAGGCCAAAGTCAAGTGTCACCTCTTTCCTGAAGCCTTCCCTGATTCACCCTGCTGAAAGTGAACTCTTCCACTTCCAATTTCCCATGGCATTTTAAAATATTTATTTAAATAAACACTTCTTAAGAATTAGAAGTATCCAAAACTAGACTGGGCTGCTCTGGAAGGTGGTGAGCTCCCCAGTACTAGAGGTCTTCAAGTGGAAACTAGATAACTACTTATTAAGGATGCTTGAAAGGGAATTCTTGTTCAGGACCAGGCTGGACTAGATGACCTCTGTGGTTTCTTCCAGAGTTGAGTTCTGAAAAACAGCAAGTGAGCCTGGGGCACTCTCTGGGACTATGAACAATAGTCGCTGCCATAATCCAGAGGATAATTTCTCCCTCTGATAGAGAAACCCATCCATAGGGCCACCCACCCATGGCATCTCATCCTGTGCCTGTCTTCTCTCTTGCCATAAATCCTTAAAACAGCTGCTAAAACTATCTAGAGGCCACCTGACTTCTTAGCTACTTTGTGGAGAGAAAAGACAGCTGTGTGACCAGCAAATCTTCTTTTTCAGTCATATTGTTCAGTTATTTCAGTCGTGTCTGACTCCGTGACCCCATTTGGGGTTTTCTCAGCAAAGATACCGGAGTGGTTTGCCAGGTCCTTCTCCAGCTCACTTCACAAATGAAGAAACTGAGGCAAACAGGGTTAAGTAACTTGTCCAGGGTCACATTGCTAAGAAGCTCTGAGGTTGGATTTGAACTCAGGTCTTCCCAACTTCAGGTCCAGTACTCTTATCTATTGGGCCAATGACTCGCCCCCATTTTCAGTCCTGAACATCCTCTACCTTGGCTTTTATGCTACTTCTTAGATCCAAGCTGTGGGTAGTAATGCCTGAGCTAGGTCAATAAACATTTATTAAGTATGTACTATGTACCAGGCGTAGTAGGCAAAAGACATACCTTGTTCTCTAGAAGCTCATGGTCTAGTGGGGGAGAAAACATACAAACAAGCTACAGACAGGAAAAATTAGAGTTGATCCCAGAGGAAACTATGATTTTAAAAAGACCAGGAAATGCTTCTTCTTCAAGAAAGGGAGATTCTAACTGAGACATTGAGTCTGCCTTTCTTCATATTCTCATTGCCAGGCACTGGAAAGCACTTCACTGTTGACTCCTTGACTTGGCTGCCCTTTGCCTTCTAGTCCAACTATCACCATTCTAGCACAGACCTTCATTTCTACTAGCCTGGTCATTGCAAAGGCCTCCATGTGTTCTGTCTTCTATACACACTGACAGGTTAATCCTCCCGAAGTACAGGCCTATGTTCTTCTACCACTCAAAAACTTCCTGACGTTCCCCATTGGCTGACCCTGGCCTTCACAGGACCCAGGGGTGATCTGGTATCACCCTGCCCTCCCCAATGCCTTCTCACACCATTCACAGAATTGAAGACTTCAAAGGGACCCCAGAGATCATCTAGCCCAAATTCCTGTATGTATAGGTGAGAAAACAGAATGCGAGAGAAGGGACATAACTTGTGGAAGGTCAGACAGCTAATAAATGTCGGAGCTTCGACTTGAACCCAGGTCTATTAAGTCCAAATTCGATATTTTTTTTCTACTGCACCCAAACTGCTTTGCATGTAAGGCACAGAAGATGATTCTTATTTTACAGATGAGGAAATTTGTGGCCTCAAGTGGCAAAACGACTTCCCCAAGGCGACGAAAGAGAACTTGGGATGACAAGCCAGCTGCTGAATGAGAAGCTTGAAGACTCCCCAGGTCATCTGGCTTTGAAGTCAGAGGCCCCGAGTTTGAATCTCCACTCTGTGACTTATTATGTGACCCTGAACTGACACTTCTCTGGGCCTCTGTTTCCTCATCTGCAAAACAAGGAGGTTAGATAAGGCCAACAATCCTTAACTTTTTTGAATGTCATAGATCCCTTTGGAAGTTTGATGATGCCTCTGGACCCTCTTTCTCAGAAAAAAAAAAAGTTCTGAAATAATTAAAGGAAACGCTAAAATTTCAGTTAAAGGTCATAAAAATCAAAATGAATTTTTTCCTCTCCAAGTTCTTGAAGCCCCTAAAATCTATGGACCTATGGACCCCAGAGAAAGAACTACTAGATTAGACGAGCATACAGCCCCTTTCAGACCTAAATTCTGTGATTCTGGTGCTGTTCCCATCCTCTTCGTTCCCCAATCAGCCACCTGAGCTGCTTCGGATTTTCCTGCCTCCCTAGCTCACTCTTGCAGCCTGATATGTACTCTGGACCCGACTTCATGATCCTGCCAGCCTGAAGTTGACTTTAAGAAAGAGAAGTGGAGGAGTAAGGGGTAGAGAAGAAAAATCTGCCTATGTCACACAGTTCTGCGATGTGGTGAGTCACAGAAGGAGCTCAGCTCAGCACGGAGCCATCCAAATGGCCCCGAGCCAGGAGGAAAAGTTAACATGCTGCAACCCTGCTTCTCTTCCAAGCTAAGGATTGTGTGTCTGGCCAGGGCACCAAGGCCGACCAACTGGCTTTTCCCCATCTCATCAATGCAAATTGTGGGTAAGCGATCAGAATTTTAGGCTATGAAGAGCTGGAAGGGGCCTTAAAATATAGAGCTGGAAGAGGCCTTAGACCACAGAATGTCAGAGCTGAGAGGAGCCTTAGATCAGAGAATGTCAGAGCTAGGAAGGATCTTAGATTGAAGAACCTCAGATCTAAAAGGGGCCTTAGAACACAGAATGCCGGGGACTGGGAGAAACCTTAGAACATAGACTATCAGGGCTGGGAGGGGCCTTAGATTACAGAATGTTGGAGCTGGGAGGAGCCTTTGATTGAACAATGTCAAATCTAGAAGTGGACTTAGAACATGGACTGTCAGTGCTAGAAGGTACCCTTAGAACACAGAATGTCAGATCAGAGCTAGAAGGTACCTTAGAACACAGAATGTCAGAGCTGGGAGGGTCCTTAGAACACAGAATGTCAGTGCTGGGATGGGGCTTTAGAACACAGAATGTCAGATCTAGAAGATGTCTTAGAGCACAGATTGTCAAAACTAGAAGGTACCTCAGAACACAGGCTGTCAGAACTGGGAGGGACCTTACAAGCTAGAATGCAGAATGTCAGAGGCACAAGGAATGTTGCAACAGAAAACATCAGGGTTGTAAAAGACCTTAATGCAGAATGTTAGAGGTGGAAAGGGACCATAGAACTGGGGAACTATATTGGATGCTAAAGCTGAAAGATCTTAAAGTACATACAATACAAACTCCTTTTTTGGCAGATTAGGAAAATGAATTTGTAAAGGGGGGGAGGGGGGAAGAGACCTGCCCAGGGTCACTGAAGTTAGTAAGCAGAAAATACAACTCCCAGCACAGCTCTTTCCATCCTACTAACCCTAGATAAGAGTCCCTTTTTTGACTCAATACTAGCTAAATTCGGCAATGGTCAAGGCTCTGGCCTGAGGCCCATGGGTACTTCTTACACCCAGAATCAAACTTTCTCAGGCTCATTCCACAGCTGCTAGTACCAAAGGAATAGAAATGTCTCCTAAAGTCAAATGACTCAACAGGAAAGGGGGCTTGGCCTGAGTGTTCCAATGACCCTCCCACTCTTGAGCTATTTCATTTTCCTTTAAAAAAAATCCATCAGCAGTCAAATCATCTATCCAATCTAACAAATATTTATTAGACACCTCAACCTTGAAGGTGTTCCCAACAAGGTCACATAGGAGGTACAGCAAGTAGGGATTTTAACCACAGCAGGGAACAGTGGCCTCAATTTCCTCATCTGGAAAAATAAGAGATTGGTCCCTTGCAGTTCTTGGTACTAAGACACTCTAAGTATAAACTGTCATGAAATCAGATGAGGGAGAGATGCCGGGGAAATGAGGGGCAGAAAAATTTAAAGAGCCCCCAACTCAAGCAGAGGGAAGTGAACAGACCCAGGAGGACAACTTATACAGTAACCAGAAAAATATAAAGACAAACAACTTTGAAAGACGTAGAAACTCTGATCAATGAATGTAATGACAGCCGTAATTCCAGAGGACTCACACTATGACATTCTCTCTCCTCACTGACACAAGTAATACATACAACATACAAGCTGAGAGCTATTTTTTGGACATGGCTAATGAGGGAATTTGTTTTGCTTATCTGAACATGTTTGCATGTTTCTCAATGGGGGGTGGGAGAGGGAGAGGAGGATTTTTGTTAACTGAAAAAAATAAAATTCCATAAAAAACAAAGATCCCTCAAATACATTATTTCATTTGGTCTTCACAACAAGCCTTCCAGGTAAATGGAATTAGGATTATTATTACTGTTAATAATCATAACAATAATGTTTGTTGAATTGAATGAGGCCCAGCGTGACTTGCCCAATGTCAGGCATTAAGCTGGCTCACACATCTTTCTCACACACTACATTGTGACTGAGCCAAAAATGGAACCCAGGCCTCCCACCACAAAATCACTTCCTTGTGGGTTGGGAGATGGGAAGGGGATGAGAAAGGTGAAAGTAATAGAGAAATTGCAGGTGTTAGCCTACCTGGACCAAGGAAAGACAGGTCACCCACCACAGGCCACCTCCATAGAGAACAACCTTCCAGGGTTCCTACAGGCTCCTGGGTATTCTTATCCCAAATCCCAGATGCCACATAATCCTGCCCCAGATCACTATAGCACGTCTCCCCATGAACAACCTTTGGGACTGCAAATCCTCAGGGAACTTAGAACTTGGAACCTGAGCCTCTGTCTGAAGCAGCCAGCCCCTAAAGGCTCACTGCAGATTCAGAGACTGCTCACTGGCTTCCTACCACTCATTTCCTGTACCCATTTACTCACTCATCCCTCTGCTGTTTCTCTCAAAACAGGAGCAAGTCTAGGAATTTTAGGATTTAGAATCAGAGGGGGCCTTATAATAGAGAAAGTCAGAGGTGAAAGCTACTCGAATACCGTAGAGTCCCAACTGCCTCTTTTTGTAGTGAGGCTATAAAGAAGAAATTTGCCGATAAGATCACACATCATAAAAAGTAGACAGAGCAAGTTGTTTCACTTTAACTATGCAAATTTATTATAAGGCTTCTCTTTTTCTTTTTTTTTCCCCAGTGGGTAGGGAGCTGGAGAGAAAAAAGCAAATGCTTGATAATTGAAAAATAGTGAAGTTTGATTTTTTTAAATAATGAATAGGGCTCTTTTGAGGAAAAACAAAAGGCAGAGCAGAGATTTGAACCCACATCTTTTGATTCCAAACCCAGTGTTCATTCACTACATCATGGTGAGGTGAAAGGTAGCAAGTGTTCAGTGAGGAAAAGAGGGCAATGAACAGGCAAACTGAGATTATAGGCGGTGGGGGGTGGTGCTAGAGGCTAGGTAGGTACAAGGCTCCCCAGGCACAATCCCAAAGGTCTCTGCAAAGAGAAAGTTTCCGGTTAAGAGGGAAGCCCAAGCAGAAATTTCAAGAGGAACTAGTCATCTAGAGTGGCTTCTAAAGGGGGGAGTCTAGCAATTACCAGAAATGGGAGTGGTTAATAGAGAAGGAGAGCGAGGGGGGAAAGAGGAGAAGAAAGTGGAAGGAGGCAGGCAAAGAGAGACTGAAAGAGGGAATGAGTAGGGAGGAGAATGAAAGGAGTGAGAATAAGAGGTATGTAGAAGAGAGAAGGGGGAAGAGGTAGAGAGGGGGAAAAGGAATGGTAAGTGAAAAGATAAGATGAGAGGAGTGGAAAGAGAAAAGGCAAGGATGAAGAGAGGTAGGGGATAGAACAGAGTGACAAAAGGAAAAGAGGAGGAGAGGAAGAGGCAAAAAAAGAAGTGAGAAAACAGGGGTGGGAGAGATCAATGGAGGAGAGAGAAAAAGGAAGAGGTGGGAAGGAGTAAAAAGGAAAGAAGAAAGGAGGAATGAATGGGTGGCTAGAGAGAATGAAAATGAAGAGGTCAGATAGAAAGGAAAGAAAAACTAGACGATGGAAGTAGAAGGGGGAGGAGACCTGTGAAGGACTATAGCCATCAGATCAGAAGAATTCAAAAAGAATCAAAGCTTCCATATTTCTAGACCAGGATAATAAAAGAATAAGGAAAGAATTTTAGAAATGTCCCAAGCCTTTTCTTCTTTTCCTCAGAGCCTTTTGTCCATCCTCACGCCTTGCCTAGTAGTTCTCAGTAATTGCTCACTAGGCAACCCTTTCAGCTGGTAAGCTCTCTGCGGGCAAGAAACAAGAAGTATTGATTCTCCTTCCCAAACAGAACACGGCTGCTTCACCAAGCTCACCTAGACCCTTCCTCTTCTCCTTCACCATCTCCCCACAATAGAAAATATTCAAGTAAAAAGAGATCTTAGAATGTGGAATGCTAGTGCTGGAACAAACACTTTTCAGGCTGAAAGAGGGCTTAAGGATCAACTGGTCAGGAGTTTCTTAACCTGGGGACCAAGATACAAAATTTTTGATAACTGTATTTCAATATAATTGGTTTCCTATGTGATCCTACATACTTTCTTTTATGCATTTAAAAATATGATGCTGGTAAGAGATCCATGGGCTTCCCAAGGTACCTAAAGGAAATAGGACACAAGAAAAGATTAAGAAGTCTCAACTCCACTTTACAGCTGAGATAAGCCCAGAGAAGGGAAACGACTTATTCTCTAGGGAAACTTTTGTTCAATAAATGAATTAATGAAGCTGTAAAACCCGTCATTAGCTCAAAGCCAAAGACCAGTTCACCAGCACCAACATCTTCCTCCCGCCCCCCTACCCCCAGTAAAATAAACATCAGCATTCTCAACCTTTCCCTCGACATTAAGTCACAGAGTCCTGGACTTGCTGGAGGATTGCCATCTCCAAGCCTGGCTCCATGGAAAGGCATTTAATCTAAGGAATAGGACACCTGGGTCCTATTCCCACATCTATCACTGACTGATGGGGGAGAGGGGCCCTGGGAAGTCTGGTTTTAGAGTTGAAAATGACCTTAGAGATCATTTAGCCCAATCCCCACACCCTGCCTGGGAGAAACTGAGATTCTGAGAGAAATAACTTGAACAAGGTCAGACAGATAAAAAGAGCAAAACTAGCAGTTAGAAGCCAGGTCCTTAGACTCAAGATCCATTGTTCTTCCTCTTTGGACGGACACTTAATAAGAGAGGGTGGAAACTAACCCCACCCCAAGCTCTGTTCTCACTCCCACCTCCTAAGGAAACTCTTAGCTCTTACAGAATCAATGGTCAGTCAATCTGAAAGGGGAAAATGCCTGGTCTGGGCCCCTCCAGGGACGCAGGGGCCCCCAGCTCCCAGGGAAGGAAGTGGTTTGTGCAAACACTCCGGCCAGAAGAGCAGTTCCCCAAAAGGACGGCTTCCCCTTGCCTTTCCCTGGGTGCTCCTTCTCCCCACGCCTGAACCTGTGCACCCTAGTATTACAACGAGCACCTGTGCGGGGCTCAGGACAGACCCTTCTCCAGGCCAAGTTTTAATCGGTCCCATCTTACCACGCTAACTGATCTGTCGGAGTCGAGAACCCCAAGGAGTCCGCTAATGTGGGGTCACTCAGCCCCCTCCAATCCCCGGGGACTCTTAATATTAAGGGGCCTCAAACCTGGATCTGGGGCCCCATTTTGCAAGACCCGACCCCCCCTCCGCCTCAGGATACCAAGGAGCTGCGGGAAGGGAGAAGTAGCCAGCCAGTCCCTCCTGGAGGGACAGCGCACCAACCCCAGCAACCAGGAGATTCTCCAAAGCCTGACGGTTTCTCCCATCCTACAAAGACCCCTGGGCTAAACCGCCGGGGTGTAAGGGCGGTGGCAGCCCCTCCTCCAGTGCCAGGGTGCACCCAGCCCAGGAGGTTCTCCACGGCTGCACCGGCCCTCTCCCCTCCCCCCGGGAGGCCCCCCAAAGCTGCCCGCAGTGGGAATTACCTGGCGCAGCGAGGAGCCTGCCCCAGCATGTCCCGTCCTTTGCCTCGGCCTGGCCCAGCCAGGCTCGTACCGCGCAGCAGAAACGGAGGCGGCTCGCGCGCCCCGCGCCCCAGCCTGGAGCTGGAGCACAAGGCGAGGCTAGGTAGAGGCGCCGGCCCGCAGGTCTCCTTCTGCCGCAGTCGGCGCACGCGGAGCCAGCCAGCCGGGCCGGCTGCCTCCCTCGCCTAGCCTGGCCTGGCCGGGGCTCGGCTTCCCAGAGCCGATGCGCGCTGCCCGCCCTGCTCCGGTCCGGCGGGGTAGGGTTACTGCGCCCAACAGGAGGAGCCGAGTGGTGGTTGGCAAAGGTGGGAGGGGGGAGGGGGCGAAGCAGAAGGGGCGGAGGGAAGAGTAAACCACAGACCCAACTGGAGCCTCCTCCTTTCTCCAGCCAACGAGCTGGGGGAAGAAGCAGTTTCTCCTCCCCGCCTCTCCCTTATTCCGTCCCCGAGCCAGAATGGACAGAGGATTCAGCTGGAGAAGATTTTCATCTCCACGCAAAAGCTGCCCCCAAGGGGCGTGCTCCGGGCTCGCCCAGCAGCACAGAAAACGTGGAAGGACCGCCCTGGGACATCAATTCATCGTCAACTTTCTGCCCACCCCAGGAATAAAACTCGATGTTCCTAAGACCCCACTGAAAAAGGCACCACCTCCCCACCTTCAGTAAAGGCAAGGAGGAGAGGGAGAAACCATCTCTCATCTCTTCCTCTTTCTGGGTCTCAGGGTCCTCCTCGGTAAATGAGGGGATTAGACTACAGAGTCACTGAGGTCCCTTCCAGCTCTGACATTCCTTCTAGGTTTTAAGGTCCCTTCAAAGAGCTAACATTCCGAGATTCTAAAAGCACCTAAAGTTATTCATCTCGATATCAACACCTCCCCCCACGGCCCCAACCCCCAGCACCATGCTGAACACAGCATGCTATAGAAATCTATGTTGGGCGAACAAATGAATGTACGAAATCAATCATTTCCCTTGATCCCAGGATCCTTCTAAAGGCAGAAAGAGAGAGAGAGAGAGAGAGTGTGTGTGTGTGTGTTGGGGGAAGGGGCAAAAAGAGTTTGATGTAGTGATGGAAAGTAGACTATTTTTACAATCAAAGATTCAAATCCTAATTGTGCCATCAGGCAACCTGTAAGTCACTGCACTTTGGGTGAGGTTCAATTTCCTCAGATATAAACTGAAGAATTTGAATTCGTGATTGATCCTTTCAGTTCTAAATCCTTTGAGCAACCCTATGAGGTGAAAGTTGGAGGAGGGGGCCAAGAAATTCATTGCACCAAATATTTATTGACAGGCACTGAGGCTACAAAAATAACTCAACAGTCACTACCCTCAAGGAGGATGAGGATTTTCTCCCAGAGGTAGAAGATGGGGAAGAGCATGCACTATGTGTGGCATATAGTATAGAGTGAACGAGTCAACTCACGGTAATTTGAGGAAGGAAAGAGTAATAAGGAGGGGAGGAAGAGGAGAGAGGAGGAGAAGGAAGAGCTCAGGAAAGGCTCTGAGTAGAAGGGGGCACCCGAGCAGAGCCCTGAAAGAGGCTAAGGTTTCTTGAGGAAGAGGCAGAGCTGAGGAGGGAGCTGGCCTATGCCAATGCATGCAGATGGGGTGTCAGATACCATATATAAGTCAGATTCTTATTGCCTATATCTTGCACCATTGAACAGCTTCCAAAATGATCTCTCTGCTTCCAACCTGTCCACCATATACAGTTGCCAAAATAATTTCCCTAAGGAACTTCTAGCTCAAAAACCTTCAGGGATTCACTGTTGCCTTCAGCAAATAAATGAATGAATGAATAAATAAATGGTTGGATAGATAGATAAATGAATGAATAAACAAATAAATGCATACATAAATAAGTAAATAGATAAACGAATGAAGGAATGAATAAATACATAAATAGATGAATAAATAAATAAATAAATGTAGGCTTCTTAACCTGGGACTGAAGGCCTTCCATGATCTGGATCCCACCTACCTTTTCAGCCTTCCTTTACTCTATTCTCCTTCAAGAACCATATTTCAGCCAAAATGGACTAATCACTGTTTTCTCCCCTTGATACTGCATCTTCCTCCCAGTACATTCACAAGTTGTTCCCCATACCTGGAATGCCCTTTCTTCTCATCTCCAACTCTCAGAAACCTTGTCTTCCTTCAAAAGAACTCAGGTACCATCTTCTTTGTGAAGCCTTCCCTGATCCGCCTTGGTCATTTCTTCCTCCTCAATTTTTCTTTTACTATACTTACCTGTGTACGCAATGCATCCCCAAGTAAACTCCAAGGTCTCTGACCGGAAGGTTTATTTCATTTTGATTTTGTATCCCTAATGTCTTGCTGCAAGAATCAAGCCTGCCTGGCAAGTTTTAAAGCACTATATGCATGTGAGCTATTGTTACAGTACATAGTAGGTTCTTAGTAAATGTTCAGCTGAATTCAACTAAACTAAAAAAATAGGTGTGAGCCAGACTTTAGAAAGCCTTAAATCTGGGGATGGGGAAGAAGGCCTTTGTATTACACCTCAGGTGGAAGCAGTACAGAACCACGGAGATTTCTGAGCAGAAAAGAGACCTGGGCTTGAGGAAGATTAATTTGGCAGCTGTGTGGAAGGTGGATTGGACAGAGTAGAAGCAAGAAGACCAATTAGAAGACTCTTTGTCAGTCTCTAATTGCAAGAATTCCCATACAGTATAGCAACAGTGAGAGGTGATGAGGTCCTGAACGAGAGGAGCAACGACATAAAAAGGGAGAAAGGAAGGGATGCTAAGGAGGTCTTGGAGGTAGAATCCACAGGATTTGGCAGCTGCCTGGATAGGGGTGTGGGGAAGGGATACAGAAATGTCAGGGACAACTCCAAGGACTTAAAACCTGAGGGAGAGGACACAGAGAGATGGAGGTTTTGTAGGAAAGATGGGTTTAGGGCACGGGTTCTTAACATCTTTTTGTTTTATGGACCCTTTTGGCAGTGTGGTGAAACTTACAGACCCCTATCAGAATGTTTTTAAATGCATGCAATGTGTAGTATTTCAAAGGAAATTAATTATATCAAAATATAATTCTCAAAATATTTTTTTTAATCAGTTCACAGATTAAAGAATCCCTAGTCTAGGGACACAGGGCCAATTGGCTTTGGCTCCAACAGCAGGAAGGATGGAGGTGGGTCCTATTATAGCTTGAGCTAATTTTTGTTAAAGTCCTAAGGCTCACATGTCAGCCTATAAATCCCATTCCTTCCCCTCAAGCCACACAGATCCTTTTCCCCCTTTGAGACTACCCTTGGTGCTATAGCTAAACTCATTTCATACCCAAACCCTGCTTCTACTGCCCATTTTCTAGGCCTTTCTCTCTCTCTCTCTCTCTCTCTCTCTCTCTCTCTCTCTCTCTCACACACACACACACACACACACACACACACACATTTAGCCCCACCCTCTCATATCTGAAATCAGGAATATTTTAGTGTGGTTTGATGGATTGAAGCCTCCCAGCCCCCAACAGGATTTGCATTTTAAAAGAGACTCCACAGGAAGGCTTAACCAAGAAATGCATGTCTTCAGATGGAATTTCAGGTCTGGTGACATCCTGATAATAAAATACTTACATTTCCATAGTATTATAACCCTTCGAAGGGCTTCCCTCACTTCTTACTGCTCCAAGAGGTAGTTAAAGTCAATATCATTATCATGATTTTTGCATGTGAAACCAACATGGAGGTAGCATGATTTGTCAAATATCATTTATATTGGTGGGGAGAGGAGAATTTTCTCCAAATCAAGCGTCACATACGGGTGGCTACTTGTTGGGACTCTTCATAGGGCAGGCCTAATGAGGGAAATGAGATGGCCATCCCAGGCCAACCCAGATCCTCATACCAAACAGCATCTACAGCTAGATATCTACCCAGATTAGTCTCTGAGGCTGAATTGGAACTCAGGTCCTTCCTCGCTCTTTGCCCAATGCTCTATCCAATCTGCCACCTAGCTGCCTCATCAGTTCATGTGGAGGCTGAATGACCACTTGTCAGGAAATTGACAGAGGGGATGCTCAGGTAGAGATTTACTTGGGCTGCCTTCCTGGATCTTCTATCACTTGTCCTAATCCTGCCTCCTGGGACTATATGGAGCATGTTTATGCCTTCTTCCCTGTGACAGCTCTCCAAAGGGAAGTAGCAACCATGTACCTGACAGGGCTTCTCCACTTCCTTCAAAATGTTCAACTTATGATGTACTCATTTCCAGACCCCTTTCTATCCTGGTCACTCTTCCGGACACGATCTAGTTTGTAAGTGTTCATTTTAATGTAGTCCCTAGAACATTAAAAGCAGGATTCAGGGCTCAGGAGGTAGGTTTACCTCCTCTACCATTTCAGTATAACGACAATAAGAACAACGAAAATAGTAGCTAACATTTATATAGTGCTTACTATGTGTCAGGCACTGTACTAACTGCTTTATAAAATTATTATCTCATTTATCTTCATAACAACTCTAGGAAGTAGGTGCTATTATTATCCCCATTTTACAGGTGAGGAAACTGAGGCAAACAGAGGTTGAGTGACTTGCACAGGTTCATACAGTAAGCGTTAGTAAGTGAGGCTGAATTTGAACTCAAGTCTTTCTACTCCACTACTTCTTCTACTACTCCAGATGAGGCAAGACCAAGGCAGAAGAAGATGGCATGTATCTCCTTTGCTTCCGAGGTGATGCTTCTATAAATGCAATCTATCAATTTCATGGGTAGTCTCCAAAAAAGAGCACATTTTGGGGTGTCTGGTAATGTCTGGTAATGAGCCTCTCTGTCCTTTAGCCAGACACAATCTGGCTGTTATGTTACCAACCACAGTTAGATCATCTTCCCTTAAAACAGAATACCTGAAGACAAAAACTAAAGCATAGAATAAAAGATGTTATGGAAGATATATTGGGTCTGCCAGGAAGTGGGCCAGTCGTGTAGCGAGAGTGAGAAGTATTTCCAATGGCACCATCCAAGTGGTACATTAGCTCATAACTCTGAGATAATCAACAGAGCCAAAGAAAGCCTTCACCATGCTGAGTGGGTGAATCCTCTGATCATGGAAAAAGAGAGACCAGAATCGTGCAAGACAGAAAGGTGTCTGCGTGTGTCAGTGATGAACAATCTGTATCAGTGGAGGAAGAGCTCGGGCAAATATCACAGTTCCAGGAAAGCAATCGCATGTTGTTGTTGGGTTTTGCTTTTTTCTTTTTTGTCTAAAATTGAACCTGTAGTCCCAAAGTAGATACTTAACTGGACTTTTATATTAATCCCTGCTAAATTCCATCTTCGTCATCACAACTGACTTCTGCTGACCTTGATGTGCACTCCCTTCCTTGGAGCAAAATAGGAGAGTGCACTGGATTTGGAACAGAGAGGACTAGGGTTCAAATCCTAGCTTTGCCACTTAACTACCATGTTGCTTAGCAACTTAAGCAACTTAACCTCTGATTCACTTTCTTTATCTATAAAATGGGGGAGTGGAAATGAATGGCCTCTGGAGGATGTCCTTCCCAGCTTAAAGTCTATGATCCTGGGATCCTCACAAAAACACAGTGAGACAGGCAGGGCTATTTTTATTATTTCCATCGCAAAGCTGATGAGGAGCACAAGCAAAAATGCCTGCCACGGAGCCAGGAGATCATTATACACGATTACAGACACACGGTATCTGTAAGGACTAACTTTGATAGCACGGACTCCTCTCATCAATGCAAGGTTCAAAGTCAGCTCCAAAAGACTCATGATGGAAAAAGCTGTGCACATCCAGAGAAAGAATTATGGAATCTGAATGAAGATTGAGGCAAACCATTTGCTCTCTTTTTTTCCTTTCTTTTTTTGGTTTCATTTCTTCTTTCTCATGATTCATTCCATTGTTTATAATTCTTCTTTACAACTGGACTATTATGTAAATAAGTTCAATGTAAAGGTATATGTAGAACCTACATTGGATTACATGCCATCTTTGGAGGGAGAGGGGAGGAGAGGGAGGGAGAGAAAATTTGGAACCCAAAATCTTGTGGAACTAAGTGTTATAAACTAAAAATAAAAAATAAATTTATAAAAAAAATTTTTTTAAATTTTTTTTAAATGCCTGCCACAGTCATACAGTTAATAAGTAGCAGAGGCCAGATTCAAACCTGGGTCCTCTAAATTTCTCCTGTGCCATCCCACCCATCAGTTCATATCTATTTAAATCTTGATTCTCTCACCCAACAGAATCCAGTTAAGTCTCCTCTCAGCTTCATGTCGTCCCCAAATCAGACAGACCTGCCCGCTATCTATGTCTCCATCCAAGGCACGGCTAACAATGGCAGACAGAACAGCTATCCCTTAGTTGTAGAGCAGAGAAGAAGAATTAACAAGTTCACACATTACACTTCTGTTTTAAGAAATCAACCTCAAAAGCCACGGGGTCTTGGAGGCAGACCTCCTTTATCTTTTATCATTGTACTGTCACCTTGCCATCTATCACAAGCACGGTTGAGTCTCCTCATTTGGAGCCGGTAAAGCAGAAACAGCTCTGGCTCTGGGGTAAGAGCACATGGGTTCAGATACCATATCTGATGCTTATTAGCAGTGTGAACTTAGATGAGTCAATGAACTAATATCCCTGGGCCTCAGTTTCCTCATCTGTAAAATGAAGGGGTAGAAATAGCAGTCCTCCAAGGTGCCTTTCCAACTATAGATCTAGGATACTGTGATCCTATGAACCAATTCAAGGGGTGGCGGGGGAGTCTTCTTTGTATCTTACTACTCTATCTGAAGCAGCTAAGTGATGAATGCATAGAGTGACAGGGTTGGAGTCAGGAAGACTCATCTTCCTGAGTTCAAATCTGGCCTCAGACACTTGCCAGACCCTGGGCAAGTCACTTAACTGATTGCCTCAGTTGCGTCAACTGTAAAATGAACTGGAGAAGGAAATGGCAAACCACCCCAATATCTCTGCCAAGAAAACCCTAAATGGGGTCGCAAAAAGTCGGACGTGACTGAAACAACCAAACAACAACAGCATTTTCATCTAGCTGTCATCAATTACTGTCTCTATATAGACAACTCTGAAAACCCTTCTTTAGCCCTGATCTCTCTTATGAGCTCCATAGTCATATTGGCAGTTACCTACAGGACACTATAGGAGTTGGATGGTATAGTAAGATAAACTGGACTTGGGAGTCAGAGGGCTTGTGTTCAATTTCCAGCTTCTTACTTACTGTGTGACTTTGGACAAGTCACTTAAAATCTGCAAAATAAGGAAATTGGCTCATAGGATCTTTAAGGTGCCTTCAATCACTAAACCCGTGATCCAATGATCTTGACCTGGATGTCCCATCAACAGCTTAAACTCAAGATGTCTACATTCAAGTTTATTATCTGTCTCCCTAAGCCAGCTCCTACTTCCAGCTTCGCTCTTTCTGTGGCATCATCAACATAATATGCAGAGTGGTGAGTTTAGGGTTTGAAATCCTGCCTCAGACAAAATGTGACCTTAGGCAAGTCAAAACCTGTCTCGGCCTCCGTTCCTTATCTAAAAAATAAGGGGATTGCATTTAAAATAACTACAGGATAAATAAAATACTTACAAGTCTACCCACCAAGACACACACAGGTATTATATGAATACAACTACTCTTTATGTAAATAAAGACACACCTAAATAATTGGGAGAAATATTAATTGCTTATGAATAGGCAAAGACAACAACAAATTTAAATGCTACCTAAATTAATGTACTAATATAATTTGTTAAATGCCATGCCAATCAAACTATCCCAAGATTACAGAGTTAAAAAAAATGCCAATTCATCTGGAGCAGCAAAAGGTCAAGAACTTCAGGAAAACAATGAAAAAAGGTGGAAAGGACAGGAGCCTATCAGTATCAAATCTCAAACTATATTGAAAAATAGAAATCTTCAAAATTATTTGATACTGGTTAAGAAATAGATTGATCAGTGAGACAAATTAGGAACAGAAGCAAATGAACATAGTACAGAATGTTTGAAAAAATCCAAATCAGTTCCTGGGGTAAGAAGTCACTATTTAATAAAAACTCCTAGGAAAATTAGAAAGCAGTCTGGCAGAAAGTAGGCATAGGCCAGCGTATCACAGCATGTAATAACATAGGACCCAAGTGGGTATGTGACTTAGACAAAAAGGATGACATCATACATAAATTAGACAAACTAGAAAGAAATTACTTTTTAGGTCTATGGATGGGGAGGATCATGACCAAATAAAAGACAGAGAGGATTATAGAAGGTAAAATGCAAAGTTTTGATTACATAAAATTAAGACGTCTTTGCACAAATAAGACCAATGCAGCTAAAATTAGAAGGCAAACAAGTAACTGAGAAAAAATGTCTTTGCAGCAAGTTTCTCTGACAAAATGAAATATCTCATTTCCAAAAATATAAGGAACCGATTCAATTTTATAAGAATAACAGTCTTTTACCAATTAATATATGATCAAAGAATATGAATAGGCAGTTTTCAGAAATCCACGCTCTCAATAGCCCTATGGGGAAAAAAATGCGCCAAATTGCTAATAGAGAACTGCAAATTAAAACAACTCTAAGGTTCTACCTCATACCCATCAAATTGGCAAAGTGGACAAAAAAGGAAAATGACAAATGCCAGAGGGGTTATGGGAAAAATAAGCACATTAATGCACTGTTGGTGGAACTGCGAACTGGTCCAGCCATTCTGGAAAGCAATTTGGATTCATGCCCAAAAAAGACATCACTCTTTGAACCAATGGAATCATTACTAGGTCAACACCCCAAAAAAATCACAGAAAGGTGAAAAGGACTCATATGTACAAAACTAGTTATGGTAGTTCTTTTTGTAGCAGTAAAGAAATGGAAATTAAGGGAGCGCCCATCAGTTGGGGAATGGCTGAACAAAGTATGGTATCTGAATGTATTGGAATACTATCGTGCCATAAGAAATAATTAAAGCGACATTTTCAGTGAAACATGGGGAGATTTGTATGAACTAATGCACAGGTGAAGTGAGCAAAACCTGGAGAACAATGTACACAATATCAAAAGAACAAACAACTTTGAAAGCCATAATCAAGGTAATGACCAACTATAATTCCTGTGGGTCCATGATGAAACACACCACCCACTTCCTGACAGAGAAATGATGGTCTTCAGGTGCAGAATGAGACATATTTGTTGGACATGACCAAGAGGGAATTTGTTTTGCTTGATAATACATATATTATAAGAGTTTGGGGTTAGTGGGGTTTTTTTTCTTTTTCAATAGTGGGGAGTTGGGTGGAAGGGAAAGAAAATCAATTTTTGTTAATTCGATAACATTGTTAATTAAAAAAAAATAAAATAACATGAAGGGATTAAATTCAGTGACTACTAAACACTCCTTCTAACTCT
The DNA here is from genome assembly GCA_028646595.1 of Phalanger gymnotis. Taxonomy (NCBI): domain Eukaryota; kingdom Metazoa; phylum Chordata; class Mammalia; order Diprotodontia; family Phalangeridae; genus Phalanger; species Phalanger gymnotis. The sequence continues at coordinate 717,004,237 of CM053622.1, forward strand.
ATAAATCTATGATCTTATAATCTCCCATAATTGAAACTGATGGTTCCACAAAGGCAGGTAGTGTTTCATATCTAAACTTTGTAATCTGCATACCCCACCCCAGCAGTGCCTAACAATGTTTCATATATTCAATAGGTGTTTAATAATCTTTTGTTGATTTGAATTGAATTAAGTTTACTAAGGCTCTTCCTTCTTGACCACGGCTTTTCTCATAGCAAGGTGTTGATAGAACTGGGCTTCCCCATATGAAAAACAAGAGTTATGAAATTCAGATACTTAGGCAAGGCATCAAACATTCCCATTTGTTAATGAAGTCCGTTGGCTTCCAAATAAAGAAGAACCTGCCAGCTAAAGAAATGTAAAATGGATCCATAGATTGGTTTAAGTGAAAAGAGCCTCAGACCATTAAGTCCAAGCTCCTGATCTGATACATGGGGGTGAGGCCCATAGTAAAATGGAGGCAGAGCCAAGAATTCTGGGTCTAGATATCCTGACCCTTCAGACAGTGCTCTGTCTAGGAATGTGAGTGAGCTAGGAATAATTGGTAAAAACTGTAGAGGCAGAAAAACTCTCCTAATGATGAGAACTGACAAAAAACAGAATGGGGTGCTTTGGAAGGAGGTAGTGCTTTCCTCAACACTGAAGGTTTCCAAGAGAAGCAACACTTGTCAGGGATTCCAGCTCAAGTACAGGTTGGACTGTTGTGCAAATCAGATCCTTTGATTCCAGATTCAAGGTCCGCCCTTTCCTAGCTTCACTTCTGTAGGCCCCAGTTAACACTATAATGTAAAAAGCAAAGAGGTTGGACTAAATTAAAGGTTCTTAACTTTTTGTGTGCCTTGGACCACTTTGGCAGGCTAGTGAAGCCTAGGGACCTGTTCTTAGAATAATATTTGTTTGTTTGTTTTGAATTCATAATTGAAGAAAATGCAACATTTCAGTTAGCGAAAATAAAGATGCAATCTCTTTCCCAACCATATTCACGAATCTCCTAAAATCTATCTATGGATTCCCCAAGTTCCTGAACCCCAGGTTAAGAATCCTAGGTTAGATGGTCTCTGTAATATTCTATAAGACTTATCGATTTGCATATTGGCAGCTATGAAGCCTCCGTGCCTTCTCAGTGGGTATGTCCCTTCCTCAGTAATTATGGCCCAAACAAAATAATTCACCATCTGGTGGTCAGCCTTCTGATGATAGCTGGGCTGGTCCTTGAATGGTAGGGGTTCTTTGCCATTGTCAGGAAGCCCTTTCCAGTTTGAAAGGATCTACTAGAGCATGGAAGTCCCACTTAAATTGGGGTCCATGAATTAGTTTTGCTTTTAAAATATACTTTTGATAACTGTATTTCAATACAATTGTTTACTTTTGTAATACTATGAATTTTTTATGTATTTGAAAACATTATTCTGAGAGGGGTCCATAGACTTCACCAGACTGCCCAAAGGGGTCCATCACACACACACACACACACACACAGAGTTGAGAACAGCTGGATTTGACCTTATGGTTCTGAGAAACAAAGGTCACCTTCAAGCGATGATATGGCAGAAATGTCTTCCTGTAACTTCTCTACATCTCACACAGATAAGTAAACAGAAAGGAATTGGTGTCACTAATAATGATAGCTAATATGTATATAGTGCTTTAGGGTTTACAAAACATTTTATAGATATTTTACCATTTGATCCTTATTACAGCCTATGAGGTAGGTGCTATTTTTATCCCCATTATACAGAGGAGAAGACTGAGGCTAGAAGAAATTAAGTGACTAGCACAGAACCACACGGCCAAGAAGGTGTGTGAGGCGGGATTTGAATTTGGGTCGTCACTCTCTCCACTCTGCCATTGTGCCTAATTTATACCCTCTGCGGCCAAAGAGAACAAGTCTAATCTCTCTTCCATGACACATCTTCAGATATCTGAAAGAATTCTCTGCCCTTCTCCCACCACCTCCCCCTCAGCCCTACTAAGCCTTCTCTTTTCCAAGCATCCTCACTTCCTTCCATCAACCCTTGAGATGCCATGATTTCTCATGTCTTCACCACCCCATCTTCTGCCTCCTCTACTCATGCTCTAGTTTTTCAAAGGTCCTCCAAAAATGAGATGCCCAGAACTAGACACAGTACTCTAGAGATGGGGACTGCCCAAAGCAAATTGCAGTGGCATGATGAGCTCCCTTCTTCTGGAGATTATGCTTCTCAATGAAGCCTAGGATCACATCATCAGACTGCTAAATCTTCTATTGAAGCTGCAATATTAAAAACCTGCACTCTCTCTCTCTGTCTCTCTCTCTCCACCTCTCCCTCACCATTTCCCTCTCCCTCTCCCTCTCCCTGCCTTTCTCTCTCTCCTTCTCTCTGTCTGTCTCTCTCTCTCTCTCTGTTCTTCTCCAACCTGTCTGACAGCTCCTCTTCTACCTCCTTTGTCAGATTTCCATCCAAATCACGCCCAATAACCATGGGGGTCCCACTCGGCTCCGTTCTGGGCCCTCCTTCTACATTATTTCACTTGGTGATCTCCTCGTCTCTCAGAGTTTCCAGTTATCATCTCTATGCAGATGACTCTCAGATCTCCTAGTTCAACCCTAACCTCTCTCTTGATCTGTGGTCTCCCATCTCCAACTGCCTATTAGACATCTCAAACAGGATGTCCTGGAGACATCTTAAGCCCAACAACCCTAAAACTGAACTCATTATATTTCCCCCATCCCTAGCCTCTTCCTAACTTCTCTATTACCGTCAAGGATACCACCATCCTCTCAGTCACCCAAGTTCACAGCCGAGATGTCATATTCAACTCCTTACCCTCCTTCAATCTCCATTTGCAACCAGTCGTCAAATCCTTTTCATTTTGTCTTTGTAAAATCTCTTGTACAACCTCCTCTTCTCTGACACTACAACCACCCAGATGCAGATCTTCATAGCCTCAGCACTGACTACTGCAGTCGCCGGCTGGCTGGTCTCCCTGCCTCAGGTCTATTGGTCCTCCAGACTTTAGAAAGTGATCTTTCTAAAGCTCAGATTTGATCATATCACCCCCTTACTCGAAAAAATAAAATAAAATAAACTTCAATGGCTCCTACCACCTCAAGGATCAAGCATAAAATCCTCTGGCATTCAAAGCTCTTCCTAAACTGGCTCCTTCCTACCTTTCCAGTCTTCTTACACCTTACTCACCTCCCACATACTGTATGATGGAGTAACCCTGGACGCCTTGCTTTTCCTCATCACAACACTCCATCTCCCGACTCCAAACATTTGCACTAGCTGGTCCCCCTTCCTGGAATGTTCTCCCTCCTTCTCTTTACCTACTCCCTTCCCTGGCTTCCTTTAAATCTCAGCTAAAATAGCATCTTCTACAAGAAGCCTTTCTTTGCCCTCCTTAATCTTAATGCCCTCCTTCTACTGATTATTTCCAATTCATCCTGTTCTATATCTTGTTTGTATGTAGTTGTTTGCATGCTGGCTACCTCATTAGACTATGAGCTCCGTGAGAGTAGGGCTTGTCTCTTACATTTCCTCCTATCCCCAGAGCTTAGCTTGGCACCTGGCACATAGTAGGCACTTGATAAATTCTAGTTGAGTTTTTCAAATATTGTCTAGTCATCTCTCCCTCATCTCGTACTTTAATAGTTTATTTTTTTTAATCCAAATAGATAATTTTACATTCAACCCTGTGAAAATATTAGGCCAAGTGATTTACATAGCTAATAAGTGACTGTGGTAGGATTAGAACCCAGGTCTCTTTGCTCTAAGTCTAAGATTCTTCTTACTAAATAGTGCCAGCCTTCAAGAGACTTACGGTCTTGCAGAGGGCACCTTCCCAATTCTGATTATCAGTGGTCCAATTAAAGACCCAAATGTAGTTGATGCTGTAATTGGAATGGGAAGAGATATTTTGGTGGTGTTGAAGGCTGGAAACTCATTAAAAGGGCTCCTGTCTAGCATGTTTTGAACCTGAAATGATGATTCTTTCAACTGTGATAATTAATATGTTAATGAGTTGTTCTCATCTTCTGCTTTGACAAGATAATAAAACTCCAAAATGTTCTGGGACTTACAAACAACTTAGTTCTCGTTAATCTTATTCTAAAAAGTCACTTATGCTGCTCCAGCATTACAAACCCTTAGGAAAGATATTTATGGCATCTGTTAAAAGAAGCATCAGGCCTAGGGAGCCTAAAACAATTAATAATAATAATAATAATAATAATAAATAGCTTGTGTATTTCCTCATTTGCTCCTCTCAACAATCCTGCAAAGTTTACAAAGAGAAAGTCATTAGCCCCATTTTGCAGCAGAGGAAAAGTAAGTCTTAGAGAAGTGGATTTGACAAGCAAATTTACAAGCCATGTCTCATGGCTACAAGTGTAACCTGCTCCACTGACATGGTCATCTAGGAGTAGAGGTGAAGGGAGGGGCTCAGGAGCAGGGAAGATAATTTGGGGGCAGCTAGGCGGCACAGTAGATAGAGCGCTGGGCCTGGAGTTAGCAAGACCTGAGATCAAATACGGCCCCAGATATTTACTGTGTGACCCTGGCCAAGTATTTAACCTCTGATTGCCTCAGTTTCCTCAACTGGAAAACGGGGATAATAATAACACTCATCTCCCAGTTGCTGTAAGGGTCAAATGAGATGATATTTGTAAAATGTTTAGCACAGTGCCTGACACAGAGTAGGTAATATATAAATGCAAGCTAGTATTACTATGGACATGGGAATTCCAAAAAAAATGCAATTTATCTGATTTTCCTTTCAGTTCCTTTCTTGGAAAACCTGGGTTCCCAGCAGGCAAAAATTTTCAGCTGAGAAAACCCAAGCCCCAGAAGGGAAAGGAATTGTCCAAGGTAACAAGTTAATGTCAGAGGTGAGACTCAAAGAATCACAAAATCTCATCATTAGAAGGGATCTCAAAGGTCAATTAGTCCAACCTGTAACTGAAAAAGTATTTCTTCTACAGTATCCTCACAGATGGTCATCCAACCTGTCTAAAGACTTTGAGAGCTAGGAGACCTGCTACCTCCAGAAGTAGAAAATTCCATGTTTGGACAACTCTGATTATAAGCAGTCTCTCTCCACCTTATGCTCCCTAGTTCTGGCCCCTGGATTCAAACAGAACAGATGTAATCCCTCATCCAGGTCGACAGCCCTTCAGATGCCTGAAGACCACTCTCACAGCCAGCCCAAAGTTCTTTTGACAAGATGAAACATTCCCAGTTCCTTCAACCAGTCCTTTTGTTAGTTTTCAGACCTCTCACCTGGTCGTTCTTCTTTGGACTCTCTCCAACTAGTCCACAAGGGTTTATTAAGTGCCTACTATGTGTCAAACACTGTGATAAGCACTGGGTATTCAAAGATGGGCAAAGAAGCAGTCCCTGTTCTCAAAGAGCTCAGTCTAAAGGTGGAGGCAACATGCAAACAATTATGTACAAATTAGATATATACACGTGACAAATTGGAGATAATCAACAGAGGAAAGATGCTGGCATTAAGGGGAACCAGGTAAGTCTTTTTGCTGATGATCGGCTTATAGCTGAGATTGGAAGGAAGCAGGAAAACCAGGAGGTAGAGATAAGAAGAGATAGAACTCCAGGCATGGGGGACAGCCAGCCAGTGTGGGAAGACCAGACCAATGTCACTGAATTATGGAGTCAGACAGGGAGAAGAGGAAGGTATAAAAGATTGTTCCTCCTGAAAGGTGACATCCACAATTGGCCAGTGCTTCAGATTACAGGCTGACCAGGGCAGAAGACAAAGATGCTGATATTGCCCTCTTTCTGGATCCTGTATTTCTCATAACATAGCCTAAAATTAAGGTAGCATTTCTGACTGCCACGTCGTATTTAGTTTGCAGTAATGGCCCCTGTTCTCCTAATTCCTAAACTATTGGTCTTTCCAATACTTATTATAATGTTCCTGCTATGTGTTTGTTAGTCACTGTCATAGGTGCTCTAATAAATGCAGAAGGCACAGAACAGGTGCCTGCTAGGAGCTTACACACTCACCAAGGAATAAAATTCAGCATGTGATCACCAAAGCTCTGCCCCAGGCCCCCTACTCTTCTCTCGCTATACTCTCTCAGGGACCTAATTAGCTCCCATGGATTTAATTATCATCTCTACATTGATGACTACCCAATCAACAAACCTATCTTGGTCTCTTCTCCAAGCACCGCCCTCTGCCTACTGGACATTCCAAACTGGATTTGCCAGAGACACCACAAATTCAGGCTGTCCAACCCTGTACATACTATCCTTCCTGCAATTCCAGTCTTCCAAGTTTGTAACCTTGACTCCTCATTGTCTCTCACCCCACAAATCCAATTGCCATTTCTACCTCTGAGATATCTCTCCTATAGGACCCCTTCTCTCTGCCTACACATCTTCTACCTTAGACTCTCATCACCACTTGAAGACTCATCTTCCTGAGTTCACTTCTGGTCTCACATACTTACAAGCTTGTGACCCTGGGCAAGTCACTTAACCCTGTTTGCCTCAGTTTCTTCATCTGTAAAGTGAGCTGGAGAAGGAAATGGAAAACTGCTCCAGTATCTCTGCCAAGGAAACCCCAAGAAAACCCAAGAAAATGGCCCGACAATCGCAAACCTAATTCCAGTCTCTCTCCACTTCAGTCCATCCTTCACATCACCATCTTTTATGCTGTTAAAGTCTGGCATAGGTTCAGATCTGACCTTACCCAAATAAACTGCAGTGGTTTCCCTTTGCCTCTAGGATAAAATATCATCGCTTCTTTTTGGCTTTTACATCCTTGCCTTTTTTACAACCTACCTTTTTGGCCTCATCAAACATCATTGCCCTTCCTGCACTTTGCAATCCAGCCAAATTGGTCTTTTCTCTGTTCTTCACACAGGACACTCCATCTCCTTCTTGTCCCCATATCTTTGAACTGGCTGGCCCTGTGCCCAGAATATGTTCCCTCCTCACATCTGCCTCATGGGATCCCACTGTATCTTCAAGACCATGGTCAAGCAAAACCTTCTATATGAAGTGTCCTGATCGCCTCAACTGCTCCTGCCCTTCCTCACAAACCACCCTATCCTTAACTATAAGAGATTTATCTGTATTTATTCTCTTTATGCTCATTTTACATATATTTGTATGTGTTCTCATTTTCTTCCTTTCTACAATGTGAGCTCCTTGTTCTTAGCTCTGTAGTAGGAGGGATTGCTTCAGTCAGTCATATCCTGAAAGTAAGTACTTAATAAATTTATAATATAAATACAAACAAACCTGTTTGGTTGATTGCACAAACGTGGTGAGTAGATGGTACCCTCAAAGAACCAGACTCCAATCCCAACTCATTCCACACTCGGCTGAAACCTAATCTCAAGCATCCCTTCCCATCTATGGGCCTCCTCTCCTCCTTCATAAAACAACAGGGTTAGATGAGCTAAACAGTTCTCAAATGTTTTAGTCATAGGACCACTTTATACTCTCAAAAATTATTGAGAAACTCTTTACATGCCTAAAAATTACAGGACCCCCAAGAGCTTTTATTTATTGTGGATTATTTCTAGCTATATTTACCATATTAGAACCTAAAACATCTTAGTATTAGTATGAAAATAGTTTTGATGGTGAGGGCCCACTGAAAAAAATCTCTGGGACCCCTAGGGAAATCAGGGGATTAGCTGATCTTTAAGAATCCCTCTAGCTTTAAATTCTTTGTACAGCCAAATAAAGAACTCAGTATCTGAGTAGGTACAGAGAACGGGACCACAAAAGACAAACTCATCACCAGACTACAGTTAGGCCATGATACAGAGATGAGACTCAGATTATCTTCAACAGAAACTGCCTTGATTCTTGCTAGATCTCACATAGTGCCGAGCACAGGTCTCAATGTAGCATGCGTCAGATGATTCACAAATGTTTGTTTACTTGAACTGAATTAAGAAATGGGAAGGGAAGGTGACAGAAAGGAGGGAATAAATAGAGTCTGTGAGTAATGAAGCAGCAGGAGAAAGGACAGTACAGTATGGTTGGGGAAAAAATACTGTGATCTGAATGAGATGACCTGGATTAGAGACGCTGCTCTGACATTTACTAGTCATATGAAATTTAAAAGCCACTTTCCCTCTCAGGGCCTCAGTTTCTCCATATGGAAAATGGAGATAATAGTTACATAAGTATCATTGGGACAAGTCTCAGAGCTTGGTTTTTTTTTGTTTGTTTGTTTGTTTTTGATAAGCAACACATTTTAATTGAAAACAGACTGAATGATGAGCTATTTGCAACACCTAAGGGATTCCATGAGCCCAGACAGCCTCCCCATCTCTGGTCTTCAACGTCTCTGAGACCTTTTGTCTAGAGGTTCTATTGAATCCATTCCACTAGAGACGGACTTTTTATACCCCGCCTGCCCTGCCCCAGACAGAACAAACTCTCCTATCAGAGGTGAGCTAAGTCACTACTCTCAAATTGGGTAATTCAGTGAAATACAAAGATTAGATTTGTTCTTTTTGGCCCCAAGGGAAGAATCAGGAACAATGGGGGAAGGAGGAGAGCTTCCGATAGGAAGATTTTGGAATATATGAAAAATTCCTAACAATGAGGGCTATCCCTAAGTAAAACAGGCTGTCTTGGCAGGTTTTGAATACCCCATTATCTTCAGGTGGAAGTTGGATAATCAGTTGACAGTGATTGAGTAGAAAGGAGGCCAGCTAGGTGACATTAGGGCTATAGAGCATTAGGAATGGAATTAGGAACACCGATCTTTCTGAGTTCCAATCTAGCTTCAAACCCTTACTAGCTGTGTGACCCTGAGCAAGTCACTTAACTCTGTTTGCTTCAGTTTCCTCTTCTGTAAAAAAAAATGAGTTGGAGAAGGAAATGTCAAACCATTCCAGTATCTCTGCCAAGAAAATCCCAAATAGGGTCACAGAGTCAGACACAACCAAAAGACAACTGAAAGAGTTGTGTGTAAAGAGGAGGCTTACCAGAAAATTGGGAAAAAATCTTTACAACCAGTGTCTCTGATAAAGGCCTTATATATAAAACATACAGGGAACTGAACCAAATTTTTAGGAATACAAGTCATTCCCCAATTGAGAAATGGTCAAAGGATATGAACAGGCAATTTTCAGAGGAAGAAATTAAAGATATCTATAGTCATATGAAAAATGCTCTAAATCACTATTGATTAGAGAAATGCAAATCAAAGCAACTCTTAGGTACCACATCTCTCCTGTCAGATTGGCTAACATGACAAACAGAAAAATGATAAATGCTAGAGAGGATGTGGGAAAACTGGAACATTGCTACATTGTTGGTGGAGTTGTGAACTGATCCAGCCATTTTGGAGAGCAATTTGGAACTATGCCCAAAGGGCTATCAAAATGTGCATACCCTTTGACCCAGCAATACTACTTCTAGGGCTATATCCCAAACAGATCACACAAGTAGGAAAGGGAACTATAAGTACAAAAATATTTCTAGCAGCTCTTTTTGTGGTGGCAAAGAACTGGAAATCAAGAGGATGCCCATCAATTGTGGAATGACTAAACAAACTGTGGCATATGAATGTAATGGAATACTATTGTGCTATAAGAAGTGAGGAGCAAACGGACTTCATTACAACCTGGAATGACCTATATGAACTGATGCTGAGTGAGGGGAGCAGAACCAGATCATTATACACGATTACAGACACACATGGTATCTGTAAGGACTAACTTTGATAGACTTGACTCCTCTCATCAATGTAAGGTTCAAAGACAGCCCCAAAAGACTCATGATGGAAAAAGCTGTGCACATCCAGAGAACAAAATATGGAGTCTGAATATATATTGAGACAAACTATTTGCTCTCTCTTTTTTTCCTTCTTTTTTGGTTTCATTTCTCCTTTTTCATGATTCATTCCATTGGTTATAATTCTTCTTTACAACTGGACTATTACGTAAATAAGTTCAATGTGAAGGTAGACATAGAACCTACATTGGATTACATGCCGTCTTGGGGAAGGGAGAGGGAAGGAGAGAAATTTTGGAACCCCAAAACCTGCGGAACTGAATGTGGTAAACTAAAAATAAAAATAATTTTAAAAAATAAAAATAAAGTTGCTGTAGACACTAAAAAAAAGACTTACTCAGATAGATAGAAGTTATACTAAATGACCTCTGAGACCCTTCAGATTCTGAGATACTATGAGCTCTGACCTCAGAGATAAGCTTAAGAATCACAGGATCATATATTTAGACCTTAAAGATCATCTAGTCTTACTCCTTCACTTTCTTTTAACAGATAAGGACACTGAGGCCCAGAAAGAATATATCACTTACCCAAAGTTAAGTAGAGCTGGGATTTGAACCCAGGTCATCTAATTCCAAATTCAGTGGTCTTTCCACTTATTATGTCCCTGTATCACCAGACATCAAGTATAAGTGAGAAATAGATAACCTCTCAGGAACATGGTAGAGCAGGGATTCATAACCTTTTTATATCAAGGAACCCTTGGGCAATCTGGTAAAGCCTGTGGATCCCTTCTAAGAATAATGCTTTTAAGTGCAAAAAGTAAAACATACAGGAATACAAAAGAAACGGATTATATTGAAACAGTTACCAAAATATTTTTAAAACAAGTCTGACATATCCCTGGTCAAGAACCCCTAAACTATATCTACTAAGCAGTATTTATCTCAGGACCCCTTCATACTCTTAAAAATAATTGAGGACCTCCTTCCCAGAGAGCTTTTGTTTACATGGGTTTACATAGGTTACATCTATCAGTATTTACCATATTAAAAACTAAAACATCTTATTTTATTATGAAAATATTTTTGACCTCAAAGACAAACTGAAAGGGTCTCAGTCTATACTTTGACTATAGAGGAGAGCATCTAACTAAAAGTAAGCAGGCTATTTCCCATAAGTTATACTCCTTGGACTGGACTCCACCATCATCATGCTCCCAGGAAATGTTGCCACCAGGAAACTTATCACCCTGCCAAATCGCATCAACATTGGTACTCACAGCTCTTCAGAATCCTCTGCCTCACTGATTGGAGGGCTAGAGGGCAGAGCATAGAACTCCTCTCAAAGCCTCTTTTATATACATACACACATGCTTATACGCAGACACAGACACACACACACACACACACACACACACACACACACACACACACACAAAGACATGTTATCTATTTTTTGTTACATTTTGAGTTCTGAGCTGCCTCCCTCACTCCAAACCCCAAACTAGAGAAGGCCAACATTTGACATAGATATAGATACATGTGAAATCATAGAATACATGCTTCCATATATCAGTTCTTTCTCTGAAGGTGGATAGCATTTTCCTACATAGGTTCTTTGTTATGATATGAATGTTCATATTACTCAGCACAACTTAGTCATTCACAGTTACTCTTCGAACAATATTGCTTATTGCTGTATAAAATGTTCTCTTCGTTCTGCTCATTTCACTCTTCCATTATTTCATGCAAGTCTTTCCATGTTTTTTTCTAAAATCAACCTGTTTATCACCTCTTACTGCACAATAATATTCCATCCAGTGGTGGGATTCAAATAAATTAACAACCGAGCCAAGGCGCCACAACCGCAGATGTGGCAGGCGCAGGCGCAGGCCCCACCCCTGCTAACAACCGTTCGCTGAACTCAACCTCAAATTAGGTACCGGTTCTGCCAAACCAGTGCAAACTGGCTGAATTCCACCACTGATTCCATCACAATCATATACCACAACTTATTCAGTCCTTCCCCAATTGATGGGCACCCCCTCAATTTCCAATTCTTTGCTACCACAAAGAGAGCTGTTCTAAATATTTTCGAACATATAGTTTCTTTTTCCTTTGTCCCTAATAATCTTGGAAAACAGATTTGATTGTAGAATTGCTGGGTCAAAGGGTACACACAGTTTTCTAACTCTTTGGGCATAATTCCAGATTGCTCTCTACCAAGTCCATTACTTAAAGAGGGCTCACAGACCAGGCAACTCTTCATTTCCCACCAGCTTCCCATTCCTTGGACTAGACTAGTCACTAGATTCTACCATACCCCTACACAGGGAACCTTCCCCCTCTGTTGTTGTGTGTTGTCTTCTCCCTTTAGATTATAAGCTCCTTGAAAGCAGGAGCTGTCTTTCTTTTTCTTCTTTGTATCCCCAGTGCTCAGCACAGTGCCTGGCAATGGTAGGCACTTGATAAATCTTTATTGACTGACCAAGTGACCTGAGTTCAAGACCCACCCCCAACACTTGTTAGTCATGTGACCTTAAACAAATCACTTATCTCTTTTAAGTCTCAGTTTTCTAATCTATAAAATCCTGCCTCTACCAGGTTGGGAAGTTGATCTACCCGCCCTCTGAGGTTCCTTATAGCGCTGAGAATCTTTGATCCTATGACCTACAGGTAAAGTCCACATGTGGCCACACCCACAACACAGCCAGGTCCAGAGAGGCTTCAAAGTATATAGTATGAGTCAGTGTCAGTATCTAAAATCCTCCCCTAGTTTCCCCAGCCCCAAAGAGAACAGCAGAGAGAATATGTCAGGGGACACATACAGTTCTCAGAAGCTGGTCTCAAGAGGGTTTGGGGGTTTTTTTGTGGTCTGTCTTTTGGGAGGGCCATGCAGCAGCTCCAATTATTCACAGCTTTAAATAGGCATGCATGTATTGGTTTGGGATTGTAATCGGGTGGGATGGGGAGGCACCCAGACCCAATAGACTTGGTGCTTCTGAAAGGAGTTCGAGAGCGATGGAGTAACTGTGCCCAGCTGTGCCAGTCCAGGGTCTGTCCAGGAGGGCTCTTCTCCCACCTGCCATCTTGCCTATCCTCCCAGCCCTAGGGAGAGCTTACCAGCCAGGCTCCTGGGAATGACATGAAAAAAATACCTAGCAGAGACCTCTAATGGAACCAGTGGGCTTATTTGCTATCATATTCTCATAAAGTCACATCATGTTAGAATTGAAAACATCCAGTCCAACACCTTCATTTTACAGATGAGGAAACTGAGGCCCAGAGGGGTTATGAGTCTTTGCCAAGAAAGTATCATTAGTCAGTGGTAAAAAATGGACTGGAACATCTATTTCCCAATTCCCATGTCTACTCAATAAACTCCACTGGCTCCCTATATTGCCTTTAGGATCTAGGCAACAAAGTGAATAGAAAACTGGACCTGAAGTCAGACAGACCTGAGTTCAAATCCAACCTCAGACATTTAATAGCTATGTGACACCGGGCAAGTCATTTAATGTCTGTGCCTCAGTTTTCTCATCTGCAAAATGGGTATAAAAATAGTACCTCCTTCCCAGAGTTGCAGTGAGGATAAAATGAGTTTCGTAGAGTACTTTGTAAGTCTTAAAGCTCACTATGAAATGGTAACTATTATAATATTATTACAACATACATACAACATGTATACCTATATAAGCGTATGTTGACACCTTCATTACAATGAAAACTCTTTGAAGACTGGCCATTTCAGAGAAGTACAAATTATGAAAGTTGTAAGGGTCCCCTGCATCACTTTTTGTTTATATATCTCTAGCTCTTACTTAGCACAGTACCTGGCACACAGTAAGCACTCAATAAATGCTTTTAGAAAAATATTGATAGCAACATGTTTTGTGCCAGCAAAGAATTGGAAAAAGAGGAGATGCCCATTGACTGGGGAATGGTTAACAAATGGTAGTACGTAAATGTAACAGAACATTACTGCACTCGTTTTGTTATTGTTGTTCAAGTCATTTCAATTGTGTCTGACTCTCCCTAACTCAGTGTGAACCCCACAGAACAGAGACCTAAAGGCAAAGTCCACAAGTGGCCATACCCACAACATGGCCAGGCCCAGATAGGCTCCAGGTATACAGTATGAGTCAGTGTCAGAATCTAAAATCCTCTCTTGATTCTCCCTAGCCCCAAAGACGGGGCAGAGAAAATCCTGGACAGATGCCAGCCTGGCACAACTCAGCCCAGATATTCTCCATCACTCTCAGACTCCTTTCAGGAATTCTATGGGGTTTTCTTGGCAAAGACACTAAAGTAGTTTGCCATTTCCTTCTCCAGCTCATTTTACAGAAGAGGAAATTGAAGCAAACAGGGCTAAGTGACTTGCCCAGGGTCACACAACTATTAAGTATATGATGCCATATTTGAACTCATGAAGATGAGTCTTCCTGATTCCCAGCCCAGGGCTCTATCCACTGAATGACAAATAGAATGAACACAGAAGTGATGCAGAATGAAGTAAGCAGAGCCAAGAAAACAAAATACACAACAACTACAACAATGAAACACCACAAGATAATCAAAAGTAAATGCTGCAAAATTACAAAGAATAAGCCTGTCTTCAGGGAAGAGTTATGAGAAGAGATCTCTCCCTGTCTACTTTGCAGAGGTGACAGGTCCACAGATATCACACATATTTTCAGACTTTTCAATGTATTCACCAGTTTTGCTGATTTTTTCTCTTTTTCATTTTTTCTTTAAAAATATTATTTATTATATAGGATGGCTCTCTGAGAAGAAGGTGATGGGATGCTAAGAGAAATTTTGGTGATGTAATAAAAAAGATATGAATAAAAACATCTCAAAAAGCAAAAATTTAAAAATGTTTGTTGATCGATGCCAATCCAAGGCTCTTTCTAATACATTATCTTATTTCAGCCAGAGCCCAATTACATTAAATACCTTTGACAAAAAGTCTGAAATCCAAAGTCCACGAGGAACTGATACAAATCTTTAAGTTCAGTACTCATTTTTCCAATAAGCAACTAGTACAAGGATAAGAGGCTATACAAATGGAATTAATAACACAGTGTAAGCAGAGAAATTAAATTTAAAACAATCCTGATGAACCATTTCACACTCATCGAGACAGCAAAGATAGGAAAACTCATTGCTGGAGTGGCATCTGTGGAAAAAAAAAGTAGGCTAAGTCGGTGCTGCTGGGGCCTTGAATTGGTTTAGCTCTTCTGGAAAACAATTTGTTATTACACAAGAAAATTTAATTAATTGTTTATCCTCTTTAACCCCTCACTCCTTCATTCCTCTCTGGACTTCCAATCTTGACTCTAGACATCTTTCTCTGCCATGCCCAGGGTCCTCTCACCCTGGAACATCACTCCTTCCCTATGACCTTCTCACTCTGGAAGATTCTTCTGCTCCTGTGGCCCTTTCCTCTGACTGGTCAGTCCCTTCCAGAATTCCCATTTTAAAGGAAATGCTTATCAATCAATCATGTTCACACCTTCATCCCTGTTTGGGATCCACTTTTGACTCTTCAGACTTCTTTCTCTGTTGGTACCTTCTCCTCTCTCTCGCCCCTTTTCATTTTCCATTCTTTGTTGTTTTCCTCATAAGACTGTAAGCTCCTTGAGGGCAGGGACTGTCTTTCTTTTTGCTTACATTTGTATTTCCAGCACTTATTACTACCTGGGACATAAAAAGTGCTTAATAAATGCTTGTTGACTTGACTTTAACCCCTAAATCTCACTCCTGGAGCTACATACACCTCCAATGAGGTTAACAACAGGAAGAAAGGACCTAGATGGATAAAAAAATGTCTAAAACAGCATTATTTGTGACAACAAAAAACTGTAAAACAGAATGTGATCAGACAATGGAGCATGGATGGTGATATATGAAATTAATATATATGAATGTAGTGTATATAAACTTAACGGAATATTACTGTGCTGTAAGGAATCATAAATATGAAGAATTCAGAGAATTATGGGAAAACTTCTATGGAGTGATACAGAGTGAAGACAGCAGAATGATGAGAACAATACACACAATGATTGCAACAAAGTCCGGAAGTCAATATGGAGAAGCAACAAAACACATGTCAAACACAAAGATAATGTTAGTACCATATTTTGAAAGTTAAAGGACGTAGTCTTCCTTCCTGTTAATCAAAAAATGAAAGTGGAAGGGCATGTATGACATAGTATCACTATTGAGTGGTTTTGATTAAATGTATTTGAAGAATGTACTTTGTAAGGGTAATATTTTGGTTTGGGAAATATCTATCATATGAAAACATGATGTTTCAATAATTAAAAAATAAGTTGATAAACACTTAAAAGAATGATAGCTCCTCACCCCACTTTGGGCCAAATGTACAACCAACCAATAATTAAATTAGCCCCAGCCCAAATGTCTCTGTCAAGGTTCAGGACCATTTAGGCCTTAAGAAAATGGTGCACCTATGAATAGAAACATCTTAAACTTTCCCAAAGTGGCCAAATGGGGCCCACACTCTCCAGACCTTTCCAAGTCCCCTTCAAAAGGCTATTGGGCCTTTATTAACGGTAGCATATCTCTACAGTTCTCCATCCCTAATTCCAAGCGCTTTCACATCTCTCCCCCATTCAATTTCCATTCTATCTCCAACAGGCAAAGAAATGAATTTATGGACTAACAGAATATCAGCGTTATGAAGGACTGCCAACAAGGGGTGCATGGTACAGTGTGAAAAGCATTGGCTTTAAAGTATGAGGTTTGAACCCTGGTTCTGCTGATGACCGACTGGGAGCAAATTACTTCCCCTTTCTAGGCTTCATTTCCTCATCTGTAAAATGAGGGGATGCCCTTCCAATTCTAAAGAGACTGAACAATATGGTGCACAGAAAGGAGGAGAATACAAGAAGATTGCAACAGTAGGAAGGTATCAGGTCATAAAGCACTTTAAATGTCAAACAAAAGGGGGCATGTTTGATTCTAAGAGTAATAGGGAGCCATTGGAGCTTACTAAGTAAAGGAGTGACACAGTCAGACGTGTGAGATGAGAGACAGGAGTTCTAATCCCTTTTCTACCAGGATCCTGTCAACCTCACCTCTAAAGCACATATTTCCTCCATAACATGCTTAGCAGTGGTTCACCTATCCTTTCCTTGAACACTTCCCCCACCACCACAACCCACTCACAATCTTGCCAGTAACAGTGAACTCAGTACTTTATGAAACAGCCTGTGCTATTTTCAGACAGCTCTGATTATTAGGAAGGTCTTCATAGAATGAAATCTGCCTCCCCATGATCTACCCACCCATTGGCCACAGGTCTACTCTCTGGAGCTAGCAGCTCCCATTTCAAAAAGTCAAAGCATCTCATCTCAGAGCTTAAAGAAATATCAGAGACTATCAAGTCTGACCTAGACCTGAAAAAAGATCACCTTTACAATACAAGCTCTCACGAAGGGAAGCTATTCTCTTTCCTGCAATTCTGATTGTTAGGGAATTTTTCAAGATGTCGAGCTTAAATTTACCTCTGTAACTCCAAATTCTGCCATGTGGAGCCAAGCAGAACAGACCTAATCCTCCCCTCACATGACAGCCCTCTAAATGCTCCTAGACCTCTATCGCATCCTTCCTAAGTCTTTTCTATTCCTGACATCCCTAGCTCCTTCAACTGAATCCCTTATGTCATCATTTCAAGGTCTTTCGCCATCCTGGTTGTTCTCTGGATTCTCTCCAATTTATCAACATCCTTCTTAAAATGCGTCCCCTGGAAGTGAACATGATACTTAGCTGTGCTCTGGCCAGAGCAGAGGACAGTGGGACAGAGCAGAGGTCCAGTCTTTCTCTAATGCTGTCCTCGGAATAACTGAGAGGTTGGTGGTATGAGGAATATTAGTCTTAGTTTATAGATGTGGAATTCGAGTGGCTTACCCAAGGTCACATAGCTGGTCAGTGTAAGAGCCCCAAATAAAACTGCTTTTTCTGACTTTGGTTCTTGTTTTGTTTCATTACTCTGGTTTAGCAGACAAAGTGTAATTAATTTTTCTGTGGGGCAGCTCTTTAATTACCGTTGTCATTTGTTAGACGAGTAAACTCATCATGACGTCATGACATAAGACAATCAGCTGATGAAGCTAAGGATGTCAAATGTACAAGATGAAACACTAGAACTCTGGCCTCCTGGTCCGAGGCATTCTCAATACAATGTAATACATGAAATGGTGATGGGAATTCCCCTTCTGGGAGTAGTTTCCCATTGCTTTTTTTTTAAGTATAGCGTGAAAAGTAATGAACTTGGAATTAGGAGGTTCAAATCCCAGCTCCAACTCTTACAAACAATGTACTTTGGGCAAATTACTTAACCTCTCTGGGCCTCAGTTTACTCAGTTGGCAAACTGGGATTATGATCCTTGAAATGTCTACTTCACAGGGTGTCACTGAGGAAAGTGCAAGCCTTAAAAATGCTATAGAAACTCGAATTATTACGATTACGCCATTGTTAACTTTGATGAAGGGCTGTTGGACACAGTGTCTTAGCTGCCCAGCGCAGACAGCCACATAGAGCTAGAAGTAGGAAGAAAATGGGGAACAAGTGTGGCTCAACCCTAACTTCCCTTTCCATCCCCACCCCCAGCCACATACACACTCATCAGACATAGCACTTGGGGCTTTTGTGGGCCCTGGGGAGATGTGGAGGAAGGAGGAGACCAGCCACCCAGAAAAAGAGCTGACCACCTTTCTCATTGACTCATGGGCTCCCACCACAAGGGCAGAGCTCTGGACAGCTACATACAAACATGTCACAGCAGGAATGATTCAGAATGACACGCACGAGTGGAAGCTTCTTGACACAGGACAAAACAGGTTCAGAGTCACACAAAGTCAGAACTAGAAGGGGCTTTAGAACGTGGGATGTTAGAGCTGGGAGGAGCCTTAGAACATGGAATGTTAGAACTGGGAGAGGCCTTAGAACTTAGAATGTCAGAGCTAAAAGGGAACCTTAGAACATAGAATGTCAGAGCTGGGAAGCCCTTTAGAACGTGGCATGTCAGAGCTGGGAGGGGCCTTAGAATATGGAATGTTAGAGCTGGGAGGGCCCTTAGAACACAGAATGTCAGAGCTGGGAGGGGCCTTAGAACATGGAATGTCAGAGGTGGGAAGAGGCTTAAAACATAGAATAAAGAATGTGAGATCTGGAGGCAACCTTGTAACAGAGAATGCTAGACATCCAAGGGACCTTCTCAATTTACAGACAGGAAAATTGAAGCAAAGAAAAGGGAAGTGACTTTCCCATGGTCAAACACCATGTTAGCACAAAAGCCACAACCAGAACAGTCTCTTCATTCACTCTCTGTCCAGCAATTTTCATTTAAAAAAAAATCCTTACCCCAGGCCAGTGAGAGCAGCAGGCAACACTGCTAATTCTCACTGACCACACAGAAAGCCTTCCTTCCAACAGCCCTGTGAGGTAGGTGGCAGATGTGGAGACAAAAAGCTTGGGTTTGAGTCCCCAAAGGGCCACTTAACTGGCTTGTAGAGTTGGGCAAGTTACGTCCCTGTCAGTCCATGTCCTCATCTGTCAACGGGATAATAACATTCATTTCATTGGCTTCACAGGTTCATTGTGGGGGAGGAGCTTTGTAATCCAGCGTCGTACAGAGAGGTGACTTGTCATGAACATGTTGTGAGCCTTGGCATTATAAATAGCCACTTACAAAATGCTACCTGAATTGAACTGAATGGAAATGTACTGAAGAGGACAGAGACAGCTGTAATCTAAGGCTTTGAAGGAAGAGCCCAGGAAGAAACCTAGAAGTCCGCTCCCTACCCCAATTCCATCGTCTGTCTTCTTCCCCCGCCCCCCCCAACCAACCCACAGCCTGCTCCGGCCACTTCCCCACCGGGACTGTCTCCAGCGAACAACACACCAACGCAGGAAAGGCTGATGTAATCCACGCCATCATTTCCTGGTTCTGAGGTAACAGGTATTCAACTTAATCCAATTTTTCCCTTATCAATATAATGAGTGGGTTTGGATTAAATGATTTCCTGGGATCCCTCCAACTCTTCTATGAAGACAACAAATACTCCTTGAACAACCAACCCACAAGCATTTATTAAGCACCTGTTTGCTAGGAGAGGGATAGTGCATCACAGCAAAGATACGGATAGCCAGGAAGATCCGGGTTCAGATCCTATCCCTGACACATACTGACTGTATGAGGTACCACCCTACCTCACCCCAACCCCTGCAAGTAACTTAACTTCTCCATGCCCAAGAAACTAAGACTTTAAGTTAAAAAGAAGATACTGACCTGTTTTGGTGGAGGGATTTTCCTGATGCAGAAGTTCCAAATATGCATGAAATCACAAGTCCCGGCCCTATTCTTACGGACCAGGCATTGTGCTAGGCACTAGAGATGTGTACAGCCCTTTGCCTATGTTAACTCATTTGATCATCAGAACAGCCCTGCTCAGTGGGTGCTATTACTGCTGCCTTTTCATTTATGTTACAGCTAGGGATCAACTATTAAAGCCTCTGCCTTTTAAAATCCCTCATATTCAGGCTCCTTCCTACCTTTCCAGTTTTCTTACACACACACACACACACACACACACACACACACACACCCTGCAACATGGGCCACTGGAGTCCTTGCCATTCCTTGCACAAGACAGTCCATCTCTGGACTCTGAACATTTTCACTGTCTGTCTCCCGGACCTGGCATTCTCTCTCTCCTCATCTCTGCCTTCTGGCCTCCTTCAAATCTCAGCTAAAACCCCACCTTCTGCAAAAAAAAAAAAAAAACCCAACCCTTTCCTGATCTCTCAATACTATGCCTTCTCTCTGTGATTATCTTCCATTTATCCTGGATATATTGTGTTTACACACAGCTGTTTGCATGTTGTCCCCTCCAGGAGATGGAGAGCTCCTTGAGAGCAGGGGCTGTCTTGTGACTTTCTGTCTTTAATACTTAGCATGGCATGTGCATGGCACATAGTAGGTGGCTAATAAATGCTTATTGACTTTACAAGATGCTTGTTGAGTTTCAGGCTCAGAGAGCTTACATAAATCACCCAGGGGTAACCAAGCTAGTGTCTGAGGCAAGACTTCAACCCCAGTATTCCTGATTCTAAGTATACATACATATATATATATATATACATATATATATATATATATGCTACACGTATACCCTATTCTAGGGATAAGACAGAGATAAAAGGAAAATACATCCAGTCTCAACAAAGAATTACTCAAAACTATAAGCCCAAGTGGAAGTTGCCTGACATGGGACGCAAGTTTAGAGTCACAGAATATGAGAACCGGAAAGGTCTTTGGAAACCTTAGGTCACTTCCCTTAGGTAATGCACAGTCTAATGGGGGGGGGGGGACAGAGCACTAAGAAATAACAATACAAAAGTGCATGGGGGCACAGAGACTTAGTCTGACAGACCTAGGGTGCTTCCATTGAGTTAGAGGATGGTGGGATCCAAGAAGGGTTAAGATCGGCCCCCAATGGAAAGCCCATGGAGTTATCATCCAATGTCCTTCATTCAGCCTGGGCTAGGCCTTCCCCCTTCTATTTGAGTTTGATACCCACAGAATAGCTTATAGGAGCAGGATGCTACTCAGAAAACTCTTTGCAGAGACAAGAGTCTACTGGAAGAAATAAGGCCCCCTCCCCTAACCCGCTCCGCACCTAGAGCAGGAAGAGAGATGAATAATCATCAGAAAACTGCAGCCGGCACCACCAAAGGCTTGGAGAAAAGAATCAGAACAGTGGGATGTCAGAAGGAGCTTAGAACATAGAACCAAGGAATGTTAGGATACGGACTGTTTGCGCACAAACCACAGGCTATTAATTAGTCATCAACCTCAACAAACATTTATTAAGTGCTTATGTAACAGACCCTGTGCTCATCGATTGTGACATCAAGATAGGCCAAAAGATAAAAATAAAAATAACCTGGCCCCTGCCCTCAGGGACTTTACATTCTAATAAAGGGGACAGTATGAAAATAACTTTGTGCATATATGATATATACTGTGTATCTTAATGGTAGGTAATCTCAGAGGGAAGACGCTAGTGGAGGAGAAGACCAGGAAAAGCCTCTGGCAGAAGGTGAGATTCAAGCTAAGGCTTGAAGAAAGCCAGGAGAGAGAGAGAGAGAGAGAAAGAGAGAGAAAAAGAGAGAGAGAGAAAGAGAGAGAGAGAGAGGAGGAGAGTGAGCATTCCCTGATGAAAGGGCCTGAAAATCGAATCAAATTCATCCCTCTTTTTAGAGAATACTGAGACCTGGGGTGTTTAAGTGAAATCATTCCAGGCTTACACGGCACAATCGGTGGAACAGCTGGAGCTAGAACCCAGATGACTCCTCCAGAAGCTCCATCCAATAATCTCTCTCCCACCCCTTGGTAACACATTCCCTTGAACCATCACGACACAGAGGCTTTATGGGGGAAGCTTCTACCACAAAGGGGGTGGGAAAAAGAAAGAAAAAACAAAGCTGCTCCCACTGTCCCTGCTGCCTGAGTCTAACAGACTCCATCTGTCCCAGCCCACAGACTGGCTCGGCAGCTGCCGGCACCACATTAGCCCAAGATGCCAGGTGGGTCTTCAAAGGGAACCCCAAGTAGGCACATTAGCCTGAGGTCAGAAGCCCCGAGGGGAGATGGACAGACTGTTCCTGGAGAGCTCGAATAAGCCCCCTAGGTCCCCAGGCCTCCCTGTCCCGCCCCCCTTCCTCTTTATCATGGCATTCATTATCCACCCCCTGCCCCCTACACACAGCCTTGGCCTAGGAGAAATGACTGCATTCAACAGTCTGATAACACTAGTAACAACTGGGGTGTCTACAATGTCTTATGGTTTACAAAGCACTCTTCTCACACCAGCCCTGTGGAAGAGCAGTGTATCCTTTCCTCCCCTGCCTCCCTGACTCCTCTAGCCCTCTTGGATCTGTCCCTCCCCAGAGCGCCCACACAGAATCACCTTTCTCACAGGCCGACCTTCGCCAGCCCCAGATTGTTGGCTGGCTTATGGTGCATGCACACTTCAGCTGCTTGAGCCCCAAGCTTATCTCTGTGGCTGAAGCCCATTAGTTTTACACAAATATTCCCCTACAGAGCTGCAAGGTATGAAGAAAGAGCTTGGCACAACAGGGGACCCACATGGAGATCAAAAAGTATCCGTAATGACACATACTAAATAATAACTTCGATTATAATAATGTTCAGTCATTTTCAACTCTCTGTGACCCCATTTAGGGTTTTCTTGGCAAAAAGACTGGAGTGGTTTGCCATTTCCTTCTCCAGCCCATTTTGCAGATGAGGAAACTGAGGCAAACAGAGTGAAGTGACTTGCCCAGGGTCACACAGCCAGGAAGTATCAGAGGCCAGATTTGAACTCAGAAAAATATCTTCCTAACTCCAGGCCTGGCATTCTATCCACTGCACCACCTTGCTGCCCTATACGTTTATATAGTGCCTTAAGGTTTTACAAAGCACTTTACATATATAATGTCATTTGAGCCTTTCAACAACGCCATAGCGTAGAAGCTGTTAGTACTCCATTTTATAGGTGAGGGAATTGAGTCTGAGAGAGGGTAAGGCACTTGTACAGGGTCATGCAGCTAGTAAGTGTCAGGACAGGATTTGAATTGATGTCTTCTGGACTCCAAGTCTAGCACTCCATCCACCATACCATCTGTCACTATGAATGAGTCACTCCCCAGGCAACCCTCAAAAACCTTAAGTCACAGATGAGTTATACAGGTGGCCAATGCATATCAGCAAACCTTTCCCCAAAGCAATGTGGTCACAGGTCTAGACTGAAAAAATAGAAATAGCAGCAAATCATGGAATACGCTGCCATCAGAGAGATGACTGAAAGGCTACAGTATGAAAATCAACCTACTGAGCATTTATCAAGTGCCTACTGTGCATCAGACACTGTGCTAAGGGCCGGGGAAACATGGGGTGCAACATACTGGGCCAAGGACGTTTGACATGGAAGACATCCTCCAACAGGCTGCTGAAGCACTGAGGGGTGGGATGATAGGCGGAGGAGAATTCACTGGCATGCGCAGGATCTTACAAGACCCAGTCAAGGTACCCCTGATAGATTGTGCTGACCATCTAACAGAGGATTCACGGAAAGACTGGGACAAGAATCACCTGGGTAAAATGTCATAGGTTCCAATGTGCAACCAGCACTAGGACCATAGTGTTTACAACACACACAGTAGGTGCTTAATAAATGCTCATTGACTTGAGGAAACGGTGGAAGTGTCCTTGGGGCAGATCTTGACATGACAAAAAAGAAAAATATTCTAAATATCAGTACTGTCCAGAGGTGGGATAGGCAACCTTGGGGATGAGGGGACTCACTGCCACTGAAGGTACTATTTGAGAGGAGCCTGGATGACCCCACGAAGGGGAAGCTGTGGCAAAGATTAGACACAGGTGGTACGAGATGCCCTCCAATGTCCCTTTTGGCACAGCGATTTTGTCACAAAGCCCAGGGCCCTTTCCACTCCTAAACATTTTTCCATTGCTAATTTTAGTCTCATCAGAGCAGGCATTCCTGACATCCTAGGCTCTGCCAGATAGAGGCTGCAGGGCTGAGGACAGATCCCTTCCCTTCTCTGAGGCTTTGTTTCTCCACCTATAAAAATGGGTGTAACAGCCCTTGCCTAACCTCCCTTTACTGGGTAGTGTTGAGGAGCGAATGTGATGCTCTATCTGAAAAAGGCTTTCCAAGTGCAGAGGGCTATATGCTCATGACCGATAAACTAACTGGTGCCTTCTAATGTTGCTAACTGCTCTGACACTCTATGTTCCATGCTCTAAGAACATTCTCTATTCTAAGGTTGTTCTTGCACTGAAACACTCTATTCTGGTTTTCACATTCAATGCTCCAGTGTCCTCTCATTTCTCCACTGTAAAGTTCACACAGGAGTACAAGAAAAGGGAATTCTAAAAATTAAGAACTGAGTTTTACAAGGTGTCCCAAAAAATCTGAAGACAGTTTTAAGATGTTTAACGCTTAAAAAAACTGTGTCTTTCCCTTACTTCACAAACACGAGCAATTCCATTCCCTCTACACCTCAGTCCTACCCCCAGGCTCTTTATGGTCAGAAATGTTACCTGTTTCACTTTCCTTAGGATGTCTCCAGTTGGTTTCTGAGCCTACCCTCAGGCTTCCTTCCAAGGGACAGTCGCCCTTCTGGGGTGTTCGTCCTCTTTTGCAGGCCCAAAGTTCCAAGACTCTCACAAGTCTTAGACAGGTCTCAGACAGTCCCCTCAGGGCACCGTGGCCCTACCTGAAGGCCCTATCTGAGTGAGAACTGCAGCTCTACCTCCCCACTTCTCCCAGTCTGAAAGAGAAAGACAGGTGAAGGGGAACCGACCAGGGTGGGGTGGAGTTCTTCCTCCCCACCTCTGGGAACGTGCCCAACCCTTTCCTGCCCACGCCACTGGGAAGGAACCTCCCCCTGATATGGTCAAACTACCTGTCCGCTGGACTTTCTCCCAAGGAGAATTTTTTTGGGTTGTGTTTTTGTTTTGTTTTGTTTATTTTATTCCCTAAAAGCGGGAGTTGGTCTAGGCAGGAAAGGTAAATAACAGGATTGAGGTAGTCAGACATTGTGGGCAAAGCAGTGGACTTGGAGTGGGAAGACAACTGGGTTTAAAGCCCGGCTGACTCCTCCTCGCTGTGCAAACATGGGCAAGTCACTTAACATTTGATCCTGTTTACTCAATAATACAGACAATAATCCTCCATCTTGAAGGGCTGTGATAAAAGTCACTTTGTGAACTTTAGATGTCTACAGAGATGAAAGTTGTCAATATTATTAGCGTTCCATGGGCTTCGGCCAATCTATTTGTCAAGGCGGAGGCAAGAGGAGTGGGCAGAAATGTTATGGGGTACAATTGGCAAAAGGAGGGCACAGCAAGGGGCATCTCTGAGTAGGGCTTCTTAGAAAAGCAAGTTATCTTTGGTACAGAAAATGCTGCTCTCCAAAGCCAAGGAGTCTGCAGCTTGGTCTAGCGGAAAAAGCAATGAATTCGTATTTAGAGTCAGAGCCTGGGCTTAAATATTGGTACTTCCTAATGGTATGACCTTGGGTAAGTCATTTACCTTGTCTAAGCTTCAAGCTATCAGCAAAATAAGGAGTTGGATTAGATGGCCAGTGATGCCCTTTCTAGCTCTAAGTCTTGTGACGGATTTCTTTTCTAAGTTAGTTTGTCGGATTCCACCTACAAATGCCTCTTGATTCCCAGTGGGCAAACTTAGGTCAGTGGGGCCTATCTCCTGCTATCACTTCTGCTAGGCCAGAGTGCAACTATGCCAGCCAGCAAAAGACAAGCCTAGCTAAGTGCCAGGAGGTTCATTACCAGAGAGGTAGACAACAAGGGATTATTTTTTTTTCAGCCACAGCAATTTGCCTTTTAAGATGGGCAGTAGGTTCTGACAGAAGAAGGATATAGGCCAATAACATGGCAAATTCTTAAAGTATTTGTTCAAATTCCACTTCTGACGCTTAACTACCTACATGACTTCAGGCCATAGTTTCCTCATCTATAAAATGGGAGGATGGAATAGATGACCTATATAGTGATCTAGTCCAGCCCTAGAATCCTAAGGGGCATGTGCTACTATAAAGGTTCAAAGCTGTTGGCTAGCAGAAGGGTCCTAAAATGTTAGAGTTAGAAGGAACCAAGTTCAATTCTCTCGTTTCACAGAAGAAGGAAAAAAATGAGGTATAGGGAAGGGAAAATAATTTGACGGTGGTCGCATAGAACTTTTGCAGCTGAGCCAGACAATAATACCGACAGTAACAGTAAGAACGATAAAAGCTAGCATTTATAGAGCACTTTGGGCAGCTATGGGGTGCCATAGTGCAGAGCACAGGGCTTAGAATCAGGAAGGCATCTGAGTTCAAATCTAACCTAAGACACTTACTAGCTGTATAACCCCGGACAAAATCACTTACCTGTGTTTGCCTCAGTTTCCTCATCTGTAAAATGTACTGCAGAAGGAAACAGCAAACCACTCTAGTATCTTTAACAAAAAAAAAAAAACCAAAATGCGGTCATGAAGAGTTGGACACATGCAAACGACTAAATACCACCACCACAAAATATAGCGCTTTGGTTTGCAAAATCCTTTACAATTATCCATCAATCGACATTTATTAAGTGTCTATTATGTCCCAGGCACTGTGCTAAGTGCTGGGGATACAAAAAGAGGAGCTTCCAATCTCATATGAGAGACAACATGCAAACAAATATATACAAAGCAAGGTATAGACAGGATAAATAGGAAATAATTAACAGAGGGAAGCCACTGGAATTAAGAGGGGTCGGGCAAGGCTTCCTGTAGAAGGTGGGATTTTAAAATCCTTCACAAAAACTAGCTCCAGTTCTGGAAGGTAGATGCTATTATCCCCCTCTTTTTACAAATTAGGCAACTCAGTGAGACAACCTGCAGAGGGTCCACACCTCTAATAAGTGTCTGAGGCTGGATTGGAAATCAGGTCTCTCCAACTCTAGTCAAGAAGCCAGATCTCACATATCCCGGGCTAGGGCTCCCTGTAGGAATATTACACTACCCCAAATACCTCTTTTAAAAACCCAGGCCAAGCTAGATCAACTTGCCATCTGAGGGGAAGGTAGACTGAGGTGGAGAGAGACCAATCAGCAGGTTATTGTAACAGACCAGGTTGTTGTCATTCATGCAAAACGAGGCCACCATGTCAAGGTCCAGGCACAGGGTGTCCTACTGTGGCTGGTTAGACCAATATAAGCTCAGAAGGCTCCGCCACAGGTCAGACACAAATAGTCCATGTGAACATCTGGCGATAGACTAGGAGTCAGGTGATGAGAACCTGAACTAGGCTGGTGGTAGTGTCAAAAAAGAAAAGGGTGATATGAAAGATGTCACGAAGGTAAAATGTTTAAGACTTTACCACTGATATGGATGTTGGCAGGAGAGAGGGGGCGGGGGAGAAAAGAAGGTGGGGAGATGAGAAGAGGTGGGAGGGAAGGGAAGGGAAGGGAGGGGGGATAGGGAAGGAGAGAGGAAGGGAGAGGGGAGAGGAAGGGAGAGGAGGGGGTGAGGGGGAAGGAGAGAGAGGAGAGGGAGAGGGAGAGGGAGAGAGCAGTTGAGGATGACTCTGAGATACTGAACCTGAGTGACTGAGAGAATGGTGGTGTCCGTGATGGTAACGGGGAAGTTAGGAAGAGGGAAGAGTTTATGGGATGGGGGTAGGGAAGATAACGAGTTCAGTTTTTGATGTGTTGAGTTTAAGATGTTACAAGACATCCATTTTGAGATGTCTAAAAGACAGTTGGAGAGAAGAGACAGGAGACTGAGAGGGGGTAAGACTAGAGAATTAGATCTATGAACCATCCATGTAGAGCAGGAGCAGGGGATCTGCATCCTCAAGGCCACATGTG
Source organism: Phalanger gymnotis (assembly GCA_028646595.1). Taxonomy (NCBI): domain Eukaryota; kingdom Metazoa; phylum Chordata; class Mammalia; order Diprotodontia; family Phalangeridae; genus Phalanger; species Phalanger gymnotis. The sequence continues at coordinate 717,032,428 of CM053622.1, forward strand.
GCCCTCTAGGTCCTCAAGTGCAGCCCTATTGTGAAGATTGGATTCCATCAAAGGGCAGCCCCAGGTTCCCCACCCCTGGTGCAGAGATAATTGAAACCACAGGAGATGATGCTTGATCAAGTGAAATTGTATACAGGGAGAAGAGAAGGGGGCTAGGAGGGAGCCTAGGAGTACCCATCCCACCCTTCACTGGGCCAGGAGGCAGGATAAGGATGAAGATTCAGAAGAGAAAGAGAAGAAGCAGCCAAACAGACAGGAGGAAAAACTAGGAGAGAGGGGTGTCTAAAACCCCTCAAACTTTGAAGGCAAGAAGGATGAGGATTGAGATAAAGTTATTAGACTTGGCAATTGAGGGATCATTCCTAACTTGTCTAGCATTGGCCTGGAGATATGAAAGTCTGTGTTCTTATCCGAATCTTACCACTAATTAACAGGGCAACTCAATTGGTTAGTGATTAGAGACTGGCAGTTCCCTAAGGGCAAGGATCAGTGTTTATCCCTGTGGCAAGGCAGGTGCTCAGTAAACATTTGCTCACTGACTGTTGACAGGGCATTGTAAAGTGGAAAGAAAAGGGAACCTGGAGTCAGGGAAGACCTGGATTCTAGTCTATTAGTAACACGACTTTCAGCAATTACTTCCCATTTCCACTCTGTTTCTCCATGTATCAAACTCTCCACCGCCCCTTCCAGCACAGACTTCCTATGTTTCAAAGCACCTATTTTCTAAATACATTCTAGCCTCAAAAATGTGTTTTAAGATTTTTTCTAGTTGTCACACTCTGTGTTCTAAGATCTCTCCCAGCTCTGACATTCTCTGTTCTAAGATCTCTCCCAGATCTCACATTCCGTGTTCTAAGGCCCCTTCCAGCTCTCATATTCTGTGTCCTAATGCCCCTTCTAGTTCTCATATTCTGTATTCTAAGGTCAATTCTGGGGAGCTAAGCAGTACAGTGGATAGACTGCTGGGCCTGGAGTCAAGAAGACCTGAGTTCGAATCCAGCCTCAGACACTTAGCAGCTGTGTGACCCTGGACAAGTCATTTAACCCTGTCTGCTTTAGTTCCTCATCTGTAAAATGTGCTGCAAAAGGAAATGGCAAACCACTATAGTATCTTTGCCAAGAAAATCACAAATGGGGTCACGAAGAGTTGGACACAACTGAACAACAACTGAACCACAAAAAGGTCAATTCTAGCATTCTATATTTTAAGATTCCTACCAAGGCTGACATCCTATGAGTCTAAGGAAATGTACTGCCTGTCATCTTCACAAATAAATAAAAATCAGGTCGCCTTCTGTGTAGGCCACACTGCGGGATCTCAGCCTCTAAGAGGTCCATTCAGAAGCCGCCCAACTTTAATAAAGGGAAGCAGCTTGCTTCACAAATCGGTCCTACAGACACACTTTAAGGCACTCTTCTACATAAAGCACAATTCTTCTCCTCTGTCTATCCTCACAACATCTCTTCTCAGTTATAAAGTACAGAGGTAGAAGCTGGCTCTCAAGAACATCGAGTTGGAAAGCCCAGTATATTCGGCCCATACCAGCTAATTCCCAAACCAAGACAGAAGGTCACTGGTGAGAGTGATGAGGGTGACCCCCTACATTTACGGGCTTCAAGAGTGCTAGGTTATTTAGCTTTTCCTTTCCCTGCCACTTCTAGGAAAGACTAAAACTCTCCTAGAAAAACCAAGACGCTTTATGGAGACATAATGAAATGCACCTTAGAGATCATCCAGTCTGACTCTGTTTCCTAGATAAAACACAAAAAGGGAAAGTAATTTGAGACCATACAGCAGGTAGGAGGCAGAACCAAGACCAGAACTCAAGATCTCTTGACTTGTAGTACACAGTTATTCCCATCACACCTTAAAATACATGTCAGTAAATAATTTGGGGAGGCTAAATTTTTTAAATTAAATTTCTAAAAAAAAATTTTAATTACCATTAAAATTTTAAATTTTGAAAAAACGGCCATAATGTCATCATACATTTGTAAAGTACTTTATAGTTATGAAATATTTTTATATCCATGGAGTATCAATTAAATTAAACATGCATTCATTAGATATCTTCTATATAGGTGGTGAAGTAGCTAGAGTGCTGGAGTTAGGAAGACCTGAGTTCAAATCCTACCTCAGACACTTGTGAGCTGTGTGAACTTGGGCATCACTTTATGGCTGTCTGCCTCAGTTTCCTCATCTGTAAGATAGGATAGCACCTGTCTCAGTCCTACAAAGACTCTAAAGCCCTCCCTCTCACCCCAATTTGAAAGTGCTTCCACTAATCAAATATTGGCTAGACTCCATCCCTAATCCAGTTATTCTCAAGGGTGTTCCCAGGGGAGTGAAATCAGGTCTGCTCTGCTAAGGCCCACTGTCACTTTGCCCCAGGATCCAGAGCCAGAGAGGCCAGGCAATGAACTGTTATCTCACTCACCTCAGCGAAGGGGATGTACCCAATTTAATTCCACAAGCATTCATTAAGCACCTACTAGATGCAAGGCTCTCTGTCCAGCCTCTAAGCATACTCTGCTTACAATCAGGGAAGGCCTCTAACCTCTGTGCATCTCAGTTTCCTGATCTGAAAAAGGAGGCAACAGGTGACCTTCGAGGTCCCTTCAAGATCTATATGAGTGGTCCTATGAGATCACTCAGTCAATAAATATTTATTAAGCACCTACTAAGTGCCACGCATTTGTGATGAACACTGAGGATAAATAGAAAGGTAAAAAGAACCTGCTCTCAGCAAGCTTACAGCCTTACAGCCTAAGCCAGTAGAATTATGTCAAAGTACAGTATATACAGAACAGCCAGGTGGCTCAGTGGATAGAGCACTGGCCTGGGGTTAGGAAGACTCATCTTCATGAGTTCAAATCTGCTCTCAGATATCTACTAGCTGTGTGACTCTGGGCAAGTCACTTAACCTCATTTGCCTCAGTTTCATCTGTAAAATGAACTGGAGAAGGAAATGGCAAACAACTCCAAGATCTCTGCCAAGAAAACCCCAAATGGGGTCACGAAGAGTTGGACAGAACTGGAAATAACTGAACAACAATATAGTGCATACAATTGTACCCAACATCCAGAGTCAGCCCAGAATGGGACAAGAGCCCACCAGGTTTTCTGCCCAAATGGAGATAATAGGAAAAGCTCATGGTAACTGTATGGCTTTCAGGTTTCATAACAACGCTGACAAAGCACTTTCTTGGCAACAAACCTCTAAGGAGAGAAGTACACGCTTATAAGCAGTTCTGGATTTCCCTAAATACCTTGGATTTAACTACTAAATATATTTCATGTTGCTTATTCTGTATATATTCATACACACACACATTGTCTTCCCAACACGATGTTAGGGCCTTGAAATGAGGAATTATGTCATTCTTTCTTGGTATCCCAAGCACCGATAAGATACTGGGTCTGGCACATAGTAGGCACTTAGTAAAGGCTTATGGATTAATTCTAATTCTACGAATGAGAAACTGAAGACAAGGTATGGAAGAAAGGACATTCGATTTGTACGCAGAAGACCCAGGACCAAATCATAGCTCTACGTGACCTTGGCAAATCACTTAACAGGTCTAGACCTCATCTCCTCATCTGTAAAAGAGGGGGCTTGGACTAGAGGCTCTCTGTAGTCCCTTTTGGCTCTAAATTCGTGCTTCTGGGTCACACAACTAATATATGCCAGTACCGAGAACAGAACCTAAATCTCTGCTGACTCCAATTCCATAGCATAGTGACTCTGCATCTGAACCCCACTCCCTCTCCTGGTCCCCCTCTCAGGGAGGATCCCACAAGGTGACAGATGTCACAAAAATCAGAAGGGGGAGATTTGCATCTCAATGTCCCACGAGAGTCTCAATAGGGAGGCCAAAACTGCTCAGCTGCTGAGCCCAGCCTCCTCCCCCCACTTCTTGGGGAAGGGGGGAGGCCGGCTCTGTCTCTTTCATCCAAAAACCTGTGCAGCGGAACAGCAGAGGGTGCCAGTGCAGAGAATTAGAATACCTCCCTGCAGCACCCACCACAAAACATGGTTTTTTGATTAAACAGACTGAAAGAGAAAAGGCAGGAGCATTTGGGGGGGCTGGGATTTTGGCTACATCCCTAGGGTCCCTGACTTGTCCCCATCATAATTACAGAGACTACGTGGAAAGGGTCAGTCTATAAACATTTATTAAGTGCTATGTGCCAGACACTGTGCTAAATGCTGGGGATACAAAAAGAGTCCAGAGACGTCCCCATGCCCTCAAGGAGCTCAGTCTAATGGAGGAGACAACATGTAAACAGCTATGTACAAGCTAGGCATACCTCCAGAGTAGATAGAAGGTAGCCTTAGAAAGGCACTAACAGCCAGGGAGATCGAGAAAGGCCTCCTTCCTGAAGAAGGTGACATTTGAGCCAAATTTGGAAAGAAGCAAGAATTCTAAGGAGGAAGAGGTAAATGGGCAGCTTCCCAGGAACAGTGCACAGCCAGTGCAGATACAAAGATACAGGTACCATGATGGAGGAAAAGCAAATAGGTCAGGATGGCTGGGCCTGCAGAGTATATGGAGAGCGTGAGATGACTGGACAGGCAGGAAGAGCCACACCATAAACTGCTTTCTCTCTCAAATAGAAGAGTTTATATTCGATCCTAGACTTCCAGGATCCTCATCAAAGGCAGCTGCTTCCTCCACCTACAAAGATCCCAAGCGCTACTCCCTTATCAGTCTCATGAATTGTTGTGAGAAAAAAAAAAATCACCACCCGGTGTCCCTCTCTCCCATAATGCATATCTTGGCTTGGCTGGTCCTTGGACAGTAGACGGATATACACTCTGTTCTTGGGCCCGGATTCAAAGTCTTGCCAGCTCAGTAGGTCCCACCAGATCATCACTGGCAGAGCCATCAAGAGCCCAAGTTCTCCTCCATACCACCCAGTGATTTCAGAGGCATAATACTTCACAAAAGGAAATTTACAAACCAACCAGCAGAAAGAATAGCTCACACTTCAAGGTGCAGAAGCACTTTCCTCACAACTGATTCCTTGTCTAACATGCTAGACAGTTTGGTTGCACATGGAGTCAGAAGAACTGAGTTTGAATCCTGCCCTACATTTCCTAGCTGAACGACCTTGGGCAAGTCATTTAACTTCCATCTAACTGCCTTGGTTTCCTCAGCTGTAAAATGAATGTAAAATACCTACCTCCCAGAGTTGTGAGCATCAAATGAGATAACATATACAAAGTACTGTTTCCTCCAGAGTCTAGTTCCCAGACTCCCGGGTCCTAACTCTTCAGGGATCCTCCAGGGGAGCTTTGGCCCCAATTAACCATGCAGATTCATTCTCAGTTTCTAATCACAACATTGATTGCCACTAAGGTCAAACAGTACCCTAAGGGATGAATGTTTAATGCTTTTGTTTTTCTCATGAATAAATTTCGCTTTGTTTGTTGGTCTGGGATAAGCTTTCGGTGCATTTCTTTAATGCCCTTAAAAACATTTTTAATGGGGGGAGTGGGGGAGGGGGTGGGGGCACGTGCACCAGATGTGCAGGATTACTAGCCCTTGGAGGTGGTCACTCACTGTAGTCTTAGCTTTACTTAATTGTCTTAGCTTGGTTACAAGATACCTTCCCCAGAGCAGAGGGTAATCTACAAATGTTTGTAAGGTGGAAAGAAGACACAGAAATATCACTTTCATTTTTAAGAAGGAGAAAGGATTAAGGGTTCACCTTCCTGAATTCTGGCCAGTGATGGAAGCTTAGAGCAAGTGAATCACTTCCCATGGAGCCTCAGTTTCACCTCCAAAATTGGGGCTCCCCAATCACGGAATTTCGTTGTTTTATGATAGTAAAGAAGATGCTTCAGCATTGAAAGGAGAGGTGCTTTTATTAGCATAGTCAGCACAAGTGAAAAAATGCTGCACCTGTGGTGTTGTCCAAAGAGCCTCCTAGATATAGGATCCAAGGCGCATCACTTACTCTCGACTATTTATTCTATTGTAGCAAGAGAACTTATACAGTAGCAACAACACCAGGCAGATAAACATCTTAGGAGCAGCTGAGTGTCCCAGGGGAGAGGGTGCTGGACTGTGAGGCAGGGAGTCTTGCCCCAGACACTTGCTTGGTTGTGTGATCCTGGGCAAGTTGCATCACTGCTGTCTGCCTCAGTTTTTTCATCTATAAAATGAGGATAATAATAGCCCCTACCTCCCAGGGTTGTTGTGAGGACCAAGTAAGATATTTGTAAAGCTCTTTGTAGACGAAATGCTAGCTGTTATTAGTTTATTTGGTCTGGAATGCAAGATATATAAAGGCCAATGAGTAGAATGAAATGCAGCTGGACAGGTTCCTCAGAGGCAGACAGTGGCGGGTCTAAAATAACTGAGTGGTAGGGAGAGGAAGAATGGCTTTGGGGACCAGGTGGCTGAGGGTAGAAAAGGAAAAGTTATGAGCGGGTGGGCCTAAGGGGCAAGTCATCTCCTTTTTCTGGTTCTTCACTGGTTAAATTGGGACACGGGGAAGAGTAGGAGAAAGAGAAGTGAGATTAAATATCATTTGTGTCCCTTCCAGCTCTAACACTCAGCAGCAACTGCAAGAATGTTAGCATTTATATCACTCTTTAAGTTTGTAAAGCACTTTACAATTATCATCTCATTTTACCGCCACAGCAACAGGGGATGATGAGGAGGTGCTATTATCATCCCCATTTTACAGATGAGAAAACTGATATAGACAGAAGCTAAGTGGCTTGCCTGGGGTCACAAGGTTTCTGAGGCATAATTTGAATTCAGCTTTTCCTGACTGCAAGGCTGCCTTAGACGCTATCCACTGCGCCATCTAGTGGCCTGCTTTTTGCCATTCTTTGTATTCCCAGCATATTGTAAGTGATTCACCAAATGTTTGTTGAACTCTGGTCTTCCTGACTCCAGCTCTCTCTCCACTATGCCTAGAGTTTGATCAGTATGAGAATTAAATGTACTGTAATTATTATTGCAATCTTGGGTTTTCATAGCTAATACAATTCAGGACCTATTTCTCAGCCCTCTCTTCTAACAACAACAAAAAAGTCATGTGGGTAACAGCCACAGGGTGAGAGGACTGACTTTGATGGACTTATCCCTTTCTCATCAATGCAAGGACCTAAACAATTCCAAAGGACTCATGATGGAAAATGCCATCCACATCCAGAGAAAGAACTATGGAGTCAGAATGCAGAGTGAAGCAGACTCTTGTCTCTTTTGTTTTGTTTTGTTTTCTTTCTCATGGTTTCTCCCATTTGTTATAATTCTTCTATGCGACATGACTAACATGAAAATGTGTTTAATAGGAATGTACGTGTAGAGCCCATATCCAATTGCATGCTGTCTTGGGGAGGGAGGGAATAGGGAGGGGAAGAAAAATTTAAAACTTATGGAAATGAATGTTGAAAACTGAAAATAAATAAATTAAATATTTATTTTTTAAAAAAAGTTATGTGCCATGAAATTTTGGAAAGAAGGTGATGAGGAATGGCAAGCCCAGCCCAGCTTGTTGTGAAATCTTCAGTATATTGCTGGACCTCTTGGTGCTCAGGTATCCTCCTTAGCAGTATCACCATCTTAGCGGTTCTTCTCTACCTCACAAAAATAGCACAAAGATAAATTAGATAAGCTCTTCAGATAATCCGCAGCTCAAGAAAAGGAGCAGTTTCTTCTTCTATCATTTTATCCTTCACTCATTTCCAGTGACCCACAGGGCCTAGGGTCGGGGGGGGGGGGGGAAGTCATTCAAGTAATGTTGATCAAAGAAAGGAGGTGAGGAAGGCATGGATGAGGGGAAGGAGGGGAGTGACAAGAAAAAGGGTCTGAGAAGGGGAAGAGTGGAAACAAGAAAGTTGTAGAGAAGGAGAAAGAGGAGAGAGGGAAAGAAAGAAGGGGGGAAACAGTGGAGAGAAAGAGAGAAACAAGGAAATGAGGAAGATAAAGGGAGAGGTAGGGAAGAGAGAAAAGTCATGATAGATGGAAGGAGGAAAAGGAGAGGGGGAAGGAAAAAGAGAAGAGAAAAAGAGAAAGAGAAGAGAGAGAAAGGTGGGAAAGAGAAAAGTTAAGGTAAATGGAGAGAGAAAAGGACAAAGGAGAGTGAAGGGAAAAAGAAGAGAAAGGCAAATGTTTGGCTTCCAATATCACCTTTTACACAGATAACTCTAGCCCTGACAAGTCTTTCTAAGATCCAGACCTTCAAAATGCCTAAAGACCACTACCACAAAAAATGCCTCAGTACAACCCCAGAAGAAAACAAGATTTAGAGCTAAAGCGGATCATCTAGTTTCCTAATTTCCCAGAGGAGGAAAATGATGCCAAGAGAAGGGAAAGGACTCTCCTAAGGTCACACAGGTAGTAAACAGAAGAGTCAGAATTCAAACTCAGGTCCTCAGACCCGTAAATCCAAAGCTATTTCCACTCTTAGCAAGCTGCCTCTCAAATTCCACGCGCCCCAAACTAACTCTTTCCCACTAAACCTGCTCCTCTCTCTGGTTTCATCATTTCTATCTCTGACACCACCATTCATCTGGTCTTCCATGACTGAAACTTTTTAGGTTGTTTTTCTCTTTTCCCTCTCCCTTACTTCTCCCTGAACCTATCAGTCCCACCTCTACCACATCTCCAGCACCCATCCTCTTCTCTCTACCCAGTCTGCCCCACCCCACTAGTTTCTAAGCCCTTATTACTCCCTCCCCCACCCCATCCCTTTGGATAATTACAACAGCTCTCCTTATGGGTAGTCCTGCCAGTTCCAACTCTTCCTGGGAGAAAACACAGGCATTCTTTGCTTAGAGGATAAGGAATCCCTGAGCCCCTGAGCCTAGGAGACCCACTCAGGATACCCCATCTTCCTGACAGCATTGATCTTTCAGCCTGCCTCTTTAAAAGGCATTTTACCAATATTCCATTGATCCAGGGCTCACATGGGACCAGAGGGCTACATCACTATCATCTCCATTTTGCAGATAAGGAAGCAGTGAGAGGAAGTAATGGGGACCAAGATCAGGACTGGAAGCACAAGAACCACTTGGCTGGGCACCTTGGGCAGGCAGAGCACTGTGGGCTTCCCAGTCCCCACCACAAGACCTCATCTCAAAGCAGAAGCTGTCAAGGACTCCGGCAGGGGTAAGGGTTAGTTCTCGGCCTGGAATGCTTTATCAGGATTTCTTAACCTGGGGTCTATGAACTTGTTTTTAAAAAACATTTTGATAATGATATTTCAACTTCATTTGTTTCCTTTGCAATCCTATGTATTTTATGCATTCTAAAAAAAACCCCAGAAACCATTATTCTGAGAAGGGGTCTCTAGGCTTCACCAGACTTCCAAAAGGCCATGACACTAAAAGATTAAGAACCCTTCGTTTGGAAAGATTCAAAGGAAGAGGATGGGAACCCTTCAAAGCACAAGGCAGAGGGAGGAGAAGAGAATAAAAGATCTTGAGGAGCAAGAGAGAGCCTGAAGGAGGAAATGTGGAAGACAAAAAGCGAGGCTAGAGAAAAAGGAAGGATAAAAATAGAAAGGGTTGAAATACAAATGGCCCCTTTGCTATAACATGTTAAAGTTCACTAAGCACTTTCCTTATAACAGCCCTGTAAAGTAGGAAACCCAAGCACTTTTGTTCCCATTTTATGGATAGAGAAAGTGAGGCTAAAGGAAGTTAAAGAAACGTGTCCAGGGTCACACAGCTCCTGTGCTCAGACACAGGTTTCCTGACTCCAAGGCCAGGGCTGCCTTCCTAGACTGGCCTTTAAGGAAGAATAAAAGGAGAGAGGAAGAGATCAGAGAAGAGCCTGTGTACCAGAGATAACAGTGATTCTAATAAGGGACAATACCCCAAGCATTGCCCACTCCTAAATTGGAACCTCCCATTAACCTCTGATGATTGGGTAAATGAGTAGAGGGCAAGGGAAGATGCCCCTGGGGTCTCAGATTGAGATGACGGAGTATTACAGTAAAGGATGGGTTTAATCCCAATTCAGCCTTTGTGTGAGCACGGATGGGGCTTATCAGTAACCTAGTGCTATGGCTAAATGCTCCTGTCCCAGCCTGCCACAGGGTAGAATCCCAAGTATCTGGGATAGATGATGCCACACTCTACCACCTCAGAGAACATTAACAGCAAGGAAAGCAAGGTACGGAGAGTGAACCGTGCCTCCCACCTTTCATTAGAGGTGGCAGACTACAGGTGCAGAATTCGGCATACGTGTTCAAACATAGCCAATGTGGGGATTTTTTTTGGCTTGACTCTACTTACTTGTTACCCAGAAAGTTCCTATTGGGTGCGGGAAGGGAGTCATTGGGAAGTAGCAGTGAATTTTTTTTTTTTTGGAGAGGGGAAGGCAAGGCAACTGGGGTTAAGTGACTTGCCCATGGTCACACAGCTAGTAAGTGTTAAGCTTCTGAAGTCGGATTTGAACTCAGGCCCTCCTGACTCCAGGACAGGTGCTCTATTCACTGTGCCACCTAGCTGCCCCAATTTTTTAAAGAATATTAATAAAATGGAGGGCGGAGCCAAGATGGCAGCTGGGAAGCAGTGACTGGCGTGAGCTCCCCACCAAGTCCCTCCAAAAACCTATAAAAAATGGCTCTGAACCAATTCTAGAGCTGCAGAACCCACAAAGTGGCAGAGGGAAGCAGGGCTCCAGCCCAGGACAGCCTGGATGGTCTCTGGGTAAGGTCTGTCCCACACGGAGCTCCCAGCT
>CM053622.1:717043637-717116886 GCA_028646595.1 Phalanger gymnotis
GGGGGGGGGGAGGAAATGGGGAGAAAATTTGTAATTCAAACGCCTGTGAAAATCAATGCTGAAAACCAAACATGTTAAAAATAAATTTTAAAAAAAGAATATTAATAAAATGAGTATCAGGGGCAACTAAGGAGTGCAGTGGATAGAGTGCCAAGGCTGGAGTCAGGAGGACTCAGCATTCTGAGTTTAAATCCAGTCTTAGACACTTACCAACTGTGTGACCCTGGGCAAGCCACCTGACCTCTGTTTGCCTCAATTTCCTCATCTGTAAAATGGGCATAATAATAACACCTACCTCCGAGAGTTGTTGTGAGGATCCAATGAGATAATATTTGTAAAACTAAGGCTCCCTCTAGTTGGTATCCTTGTTGTTGCTTTGCCTCTCATCCCTAAAATGAGGGAGCTGGGCTCTATGGTCCCTTCCAAATTCCAAATCTATGTTCCCAGAAGGCTGTAAGCTCCTACAGGACTGGGTCAGTGTTGTTTTCTTCTTTGTATATATTCATTGCCAAGTGCAAAGTAAATAATTGTCCCTTAAAAAGTGTTTGTTGAATTGAACTGAATCTCAGAATAGTATCAGTGCAATGCAACCAAAAAAAATGGGCACCAATTCTCTCTCTTTCTCTCTCTGTCTGTGTCTATCTGTCTGTCTCTCTCTCTGTGTCTCTGTCTCTCTCTCTCTCTCTCTGTGTCTGTCTGTCTGTCTCTCTCTCTCATTGTTCTAAGATCACAGAATCATAACTTTAGAGCTGGAAACGTCCTTAGGGGTCATCTAATCTGACCTCCTCATTTCACAGATAAGGAAACTGATGCCCAGAGAGTCTGGGTGACTGCTTAGGGTTACACAGACACAAAGCAAAAGAACTCATATTTGAATCCAGGTCCTCTCACCCCAAATCTGGAGCTCTCTTCACTATATCACACTACTCACCAGAGACTTCCCACAGCTCTCAGAATCATAATATTAGAAGGGATCATAAGGGGCAGCAAGGTGGCACAATAGATAGAACACCGGCCCCGGGGGTCAGGAGGATCTGAGTTCAAATCTGACTTCAGACACTTTACTAGCTGAGTGCCCTTGGGCAAGTCATTTAACCCCATTGCCTCAAAAGAAAACGGGGGAGGCAGGGGCTGGAATCTTAGGAAGCTGCTGAGACCAAATTAGGCCTTTGTATTTGTAGCTAGGCCAATACTGGGCACGCATTGAGAAATACAAGTCCAGCCTTTGCCTAACAACCTCTAGGGAAGGGGAACTCACAGAAAGCTCCCTGGGTAATGGTGGTAGGAAGGGATATATTGAGAAATGAATGTGATATAAAAACAAGCAGCATCAATTTTTTAATCATTTTTAAAGGAAAAAAAAGGAAGTTAAGGAATCTATTACCTCCTAAGGCAACCTCTTCTCCTTTTAGATAGCTCTAATTGTTAGGAGGTTTTGCCTTTTACATTTAGCCTAAATATGCCTCCTTGTTGTTTCCACTCAATGCTCCTCGTTCTGCCCTCCAGGGCTCAGCAGCTGAGCAACATAAGCCTAATTCCTTTTCCACATGACAGCCCTTCAAATATGAATAGACAGCTATCATTTCCCCTCTAAATCTTCTTTTCTCCTCCAGGCTAAACACCCTTGATTTCTTCAGTCTCTTACAGACAGATCTCAAGTCTCCTCTCACCATGTTCCCCACTTCAGCTAATCACTAGCATCCATAATATGTGGCAGCCAGTCCTCCAGATGTGGTCTAGCCAGGACAGAGGATAATGGGATGCTCCCTTCTTCTTCCTGGACTATCATGTAGCCCAAGTAAGGTCACATCAGTTTTCTTGGCTGCCATCACTCCCTGGTGACTCATCTGCAGCTGGCAGGCAACAAAAATCTCCTTTTTAGACAAACGACTCTAATCATGCCTCCCTCATCTGGAACTTATGAAATTGATTTTTTGAACCCAAGTCTAAGACTTTGCATTTTTCCCTATTTGATTTCATTTAATTAGCTTCAGGCCAACTTCATAACCTGCTGAGATCTCTCTGACTCTATCGGGGGAAGGGAACCTGTGGCCTTGAGGCCACATATGGCCCTCTAGGTCTTCAATTGTGGCCCTTTGACTGAATCCAAACCTCATATGCAGCCTCAAGGCCAATCCAAAGGGCCGCACTTCAGGACCTAGGGGGCCACTTGTGGCCTCAAAGCTGCAGGTTCACCACCCCTGGTAAGTACAGGGCTTCTTAAACTGTGGGTTGAGACTCCATATAGGGTTGCGAAAAATTTGGCAACAATAAAAGGTTTCTGAATGCTCAATGACCAAAAATTAATTCAAAATCAAATGAATCCCAGGTGTTTCTGGCAGTGCTTGCCCGTATTACATACGTCGTGTTACTACACATACTACATCGTGTTGTGTCACACGAGCACACTGTAGCCTCGGTTCTGAACACAAAGCATGCATGCTTTGTACTGCACGTGCCCTCAGGCCACGAAATGCTGCCAAAAAGGAAAAGGGGTCTCAAGTGGAAAAAGTTTAAGAAGCCCTGGGTAGGGTGTCCATCCTTCCCAATACATCGTGATCTCCAAGTCTGTTAGTTCCACTAGACTCAAAATCATTTATTAAATGTCTACTATGAGCCAAACACTATGTTATGTGCTGGGAAAACAGACTAAAATGTAATGCATGCTTATCATCAAGGAGTTCACATTTTAGCAAGAGATACAACACAGTATGAATAATAATAGCCAAAAGGAAAGAAATAAGCATTTATTAAGTACCTACTACACTCCAGGCACTGTGCTAAGCACTTTTACAAATACTATCTCATTTGGTCCTCAAAACAACCATGGAAGGTAGATGCTATTATTGTCCCCATTTTATAGCTGAAGAAATTGAGGCAGACGGAAGTTAAGTGACTTGTTCAGAGTCACACAGCTAGTAAGTGTCTGAGGTAGGATTCAAACTCAGGTCTTTCTGACTCCAGCCCACCATTTTATCCACTGCTCCAGCTATACAAATAAAGTACAAGGAAAATCGAGGAGGAAGATAGCATTAAGGGGGGAGGGAGAAAGGGGTCAGGTCAGGGAATTCTTCATGGAGGAGACAGCTGTTGAATTCAGTGTTGAAGGAAGACAAGGCTTCCGAGAAAGAAAAATGAGGAGGGAGTCTGTGTTCCAGTCACAGGAATGCTCTGTGTGAGCTCACAGAGATGGGAGATGGGGCATCCAGTTCTAGAAATAGCCAGTCGTCAAATAGAGTTCATGAAGGGCATAGTATGAAATAAGGCTGGAAAAGCAGATGGACGAGTCAGCTGGTAGAGAGCCCTAAACACCAGGCCTAGAAGTTAGCATTTTATCTTAGAGGCACTAAGAGGCTCACTCAAGGTTGCGGGCCCAGAAGGGACAGGGCTGGGCATGTGTATTAGGAACGTTCTTTTGGAGACTGTTATGAGGATGCACTGGAAAGGAAAGGGAGGAGGCAGGGAGATCCATGAGGAGGCTACTGAAATAGTCCGGGGCTGGGGGGGAAGTGATGAGGAAGTGAATTAGGGGGATGGTCCTGTGGGAGCAGAGGAGATAAGCAGGCCATCTATGCCTTTATCCAAGCCATTAGTAAAAACTTTAAACTCAACTTCCAGCAAGAAGTCTGAGTGAGGAGCAGGGAGTGACTAAGCCCCATTCCCCTCCATCACCTAAAAACAACTAAAACTGTGCTAAATAAATGTTGTCACAAAATGGGAAGATGTGGAATATTTCCCAAGCAGAGGCCAAATGGGAGAATCTCCTCTAACAAGGTTCTTCAGAAGCTCCTGTTTGCAGATGGCTGCATAAGTCTATGAAGTCTTAGGATTCAAGGCTACCCCAAAGAAACTAGCCTAGAAATCCACAAAAGAAACAAGTGGCTGTGGAATACCCATTCCTGCTGGACTTTCCTAACCCACTGACAAAGGATTCTTTCATAGGCTCTCCGGCAGATTCAATCCAGGTTGAGAGAGGAGGAAGAAAAGAATTGAAGCAAAACAAGGATTTGGGTGAGTCCTGCAAAAAAAAGGTAATTAGCAAATCTAATGGGAAAAGCAGCTAGGCATAGCTGGACGACAGAGCACTTGGGCCTGGAGTAGGGAGGAACTGAGTTCAAAACTGGCCTCAGACACTTACTAGCTGGGTGATCTTGGGTAAGTCACTTAACCCTGTTTGCCTCATTTTCCTCATCTGTAAAACGAGCTGGAGAAGGAAATGGCAAACCATTCTAGTATCTTTGCCAAGGATACCCTAAATGGGGTCACGGCGAGTCGGACATGACTGAAAACAACTCAACAACAACAATGGCGAGGCACAGTGGATAGAGGCCTGACCGGAAAGTCACAGGAGAGCTCAGGTCTAGCCCCAGTTCTGCCGCAATGTGACTTCCAAGCACTGCACTTCCCTACACTGGGCCTCAGTCCTCTCTTCTGTAAGACAGAGATAATGATCTCTGCCCTGCCTCCCTTCACAAGGGTGTCGTATGAGACTTCATCATGCCATTTGCGAGGCGGCTGGTAATAGAAAGACTCTGAGAAGTCCTAAGGCCTCTGCCAGCATAATCATCACCGGCACCAGTCACTCAGGTTTAAATAGTGTCTTTACAGTTTGCAAAGTGATTTCTTCACTTCTCTCACACGGTTGTTTTGAGCATCCAGTGAGATCATCAGAGCACAGATTTAGAACTGGAAGGGCTATTAGAGGTCATTTAGTAGAACCTCTTTTTTTTTACAGATGAGGAAACTGAGGCACAGAGCAGTTACATGACATACTCGAGGTCACACTAATTAACAAATGAAAGTACAAGAACTCAAACCCAGGTCTTCCATCTTGAAATCCAGCCTTATTTCCACTGCCCCATGCTTTCTTCAATAACCCTGTGAAACTGCTTTGTAAACAATTAAGTATCATATAAACTGTAACAGGGGCAGCTAGGTAGCGCAGTGGATAGTGTTGGGCTTGGAAACAGGAAGACTCATCTTCCTGAGTTCACATCTGGCCTCAGACACATACTAACTGGGTGACCCTGGGTAAGTCACTTAGCCCTGTTTGCCTCAGTTTCTTCATCCGTAAAATGAGCCGTAGAAGGAAACGGCAAACCACTCCAGTATCTTTGCCAAGAAAATCCCAAATGGAGTCACAAAGAGTCAGACGCAGATACGACTGAAACAATCAGAGGGGAAAAAAGCCATAAAATACAATACAGATGGCAAGAAGATGAAGACAAGTAGAAGAAGATGGGGAGTGGGGTCAGGTACAGAGGTGGAGATGTTTCTCACCTCTCTGAGCCAGCCAAAATGATCTCATGAGTTACCCAGCCCACTCATGTGGAGGGGATGAGATCGAAACCGATGGCCCTGTGTTCCCAGCTCCGGGTTCCTCTGCCTCGGAAAAATAGGTCACAGACGCCTGATAAAAATAAACCAGGCTTGGGGGCGACTGACTGTCTCTGAAAGCAGGAAGAATGTTTCAGGTCTGAACAGAGCTCCCCCACCTTGCTGGTGGTGAGAAAGACACCGGCAGCTCTCAAGGATGGGTTTAGAACAGAACATGCTCAAAGGTAGGTGTTGGTCCATCTGCCAAACAGCTGAAAACAAGCCAGTTAAAAGAACCAAGATTTCGTGAGCTCCAATGGAGTCATTAGGCCCACCAACTACTCAGGGCCACCCTTGAGTCTGGAAATATGGTGACTTTGGGCAAGTGATTGGTACCATGGAAAGATTGCTGGGTCAGAGAACCTGGGTTCAAAACCTGGCTTCGCCGCTTTAATAGCTGCATGATCTGGGCAAAGTCACAACCTCCCTGTGTCTTGGGTTTTCTCATCTGTGAAATGTGGGGGTTGGGCTAGTCAGCGCTTCTTAAGCTGTGGGTCTCGATCCCAAAATCTGGCAACAGTAAAAGTTTTCTGAATGCACAATGACCAAAATTAATTAGAAATCAAACGTGTAATGAATCCGAGGTGTTTCTGGCAGTGATTGCCCATGTTGCATTTTCACTGCAGCCTTGGTTCTGACCACAAAGCATGCCCACTCTGCACTGTGCATGCCCTCATGCCACACAACACCAATGTGGTGGAGTGGAAAAAGTTTAAAAAGCCTTGGACTAGGTGACCTCCAACACTAGATCACAGACTTCTCTAGCCCCCAGTTTCCTCATTCGTAAAATGAGAGAGTTTGACCAGATGCTCTAAATTTGTGATATGGTGATAATTTTGTTGTTCAGTTGTTTCAGTCATGTCTGATTCTTCCTGACCCCATTTGGGGTTTTCTTGGCAGAGATCCTGGAGTGGTTTTATCATCCTTCTCCAGCTCATTTTATAGATGAGGAAACTGAGGCACATAGGGTTAAGTGACTTGCACATAGCTAGTAAATGTATGTGGCCATATTTGAACTCAGGAAGATAAGTCTTCTTTATTCCAGGCCCAGTGCTCTATCCACTGCACCCACCACCTAGTTGCCACATTATGATGATAATAATAGCTAGCATTGGGGCAGCTAGGTGGCACAGTGAGTAGAACACTGGCCCTGGAGTCAGGAGAACCTGAGTTCAAATCCTGCCTCAGACACTTGACACACTTACTAGCTGTGTGACCTTGGGCAAGTCACTTAACCCCAATTGCCCTGTCTTCCCCCCTGCAAAAAACAAATAATAGCTAGTATTTACATATCGCTTTAAAGTTTGCAAAGCCCTTTACAAATATGATCACATTATATCCTCACAACAACCCTAAGAGGTAGATGCTATTATTATCCCTACTTTACAGATGAGGAAACTGAGGCAGACAATAGTTAAGTAACTTGCTCAGGGTCACACTTCCAGTAAATGTCTGAGGCCAGAGCTGAACTCAAGTCTTCCTGAATCCAGACCCAGAGTTCTGCCCACTGGGTCATCTAGCTGCCTTCAGCTACTCTTGGGAGTAGAAGGCGATAGAATGTAAGCCTCAACTTTTGTGTGTCACGGACTTCTTTAGCATTCTTAGTGAGGCCTATAGAACTCTTCTCTGAATAATATTTTTAAATAATTGAAGGAAATGCTAAATTTCAGTTTGAGGTTAGTGAAAATAAAGATATGACTTTGTTTTTTCCATCTAAGTTCAGAGCCCGTGGGGATCCTAGGACGCCAGGTGAAGAAATCCTGGCCTAGAGCGTGAGAAGTAGATTGAGAGGAACTGGAAATCTCCACCACATCCCTATGGCCATTTTGCTGCAGTAGAGATTTCTGAGAATTTCCCCTTTGGGTGAGATCTGGGGCTCTCTCCCTTGGTTGAGCTCACTCCCAGCGGAAGAACTTTTGCACTCTATATAATCTGGTATACATTCTCCTATGCATGCTTTCAGTATAAACTTGGATAAATGGGTTTTTTTGCTATTTGCTATGTGTGTTCATAGTGCAGCTGGGTGGAGCAGTGGATACGATGCCAGGCCTGGAGTCAGGAAGATCTGTGTTCAAATCCAGCCAAAGACACTTAATAGCTGTGTGACCTTGAACATTCACTTAACCCTGAGTGCCTCAGTTTCCGCATCTATAAAATGAACTGGAGGAGGAAATGGCAAAGCACTCTGGTATCTTTGCCAAGAAAACCCAAAAATGGGGGCAGGAAGTGTCAGACACGACTGAAAATGATTCAACAACAGCAAATGTGTCCAGAACAAGGGAAATGACAAATACAAAGTCTTATACTTAGATTTTAAAAACAAAACAAATGTCCAAGTACAATTTGGGGGAGACATGAGAATTGGTTGTCCTTCTTTCACGAAGAAGACCAAAATGACATCATTGTGCTGGGGTCATGGTACAGTGTATCCAACTGTGGCTGATCAGACCATTAGGAGCTCAGAAGGCTCTACCACAGGTCGGGCACAAATAGTGCCAGTGATTAGATAAGATTGCATACGAAAGAAACCTAGGGCTTCTGGTGGGCTGTAGCTGTAAACGCAAAATGATTCAGTGGCTGGATGTAGCAGTTAAGTTCCAGTGTACAAACATTTATGAAGTATCTATCATACAAAAGCTTGTGCTCAGGATTGCAGAGTCCTGAGCCACAGATCCTGCCTTCAAGGAGTTTACAGTCTACTGGGAAGATGAGACTGGGAGTATAACATGTATCAAAATGAATGCAACTCTAAGTAAGCTGTACTAAGAGACCTAGAACATCCAAAAAGAGGGAGGCGCTAGTTCTGTCAGCCTCAGCTAAGGTCAAATGTCATCTAGGGATTTGTCAATTCTGGGGCCACATCTAGGAAAGTGACAAACTTTTAGTTACCATAAGTAATGAGGGGGACTTGAAAGCGTGTCATACTGTGAGCCACTGAAGGAACTGGGGATGTATAGGCTGAAGAAGACATAGTGACTGCTGTCTACTCTGTATCCTGTATGCTTATTAGTTATTTACACACTGTCTGTCCAATTAGAATGAAACCTCCATGAGGGCAGGGACCTGTTTTTGCCTTTCTTAGTATCTCCGGGGCTTAAGCACTCGCTAAGCACTTACAGATCAATTATAACAGGCTAAATAACCAGACTGATTTGATAAGCACCCCCAAGTATTTATACTGTACTCATATGGAAGAAGAAAAAAATTTTTTTTTTCTGCTTGGCCCCAGAGAACAGAGAACATCAACGGCAGTGAGCTAATGGAAGGCAGAATTTCAGTTCAAGATGACAGAAAAAACCTTCTATCAGACAATGAGATGGCCTACTTTGGAAGAAAGAGTTCCCTGTCACCGAAGGTATTCAAGCAACAGCTGGAGAATCATCCTTCAGGGACAGGTTGAACTAGCTGACTTCTGAAGTCTCTTCCAGCTTTGAAACCCTATGCTTCTATGTTATAAAAGGTGGCCCTAATGCAAGGGTACATGGCCATTGCTGTGCCATACAGTCATTGGCAATCTGGAGAAGTCTTGTGAGGCCCCTTTTCAGAATCACGTTTTGAAATAATTGAAGGGAATACTAAATTTCAATGAGAGGTGATTGAAAATAAAAATATAAAGTGTCCCATCCAGGTTCACAAAAATCTAAAGGGTCCATGGACCCCAAGTAAAGAACCCTTGCCCCAAAGCATACTGGGTAGCAGCAAGTAAAGCAGATCAATTATTCCTGTGGATAACCACCAGACAAGTAATTTATAAACCAATGGAATAGTTTTTAAAAGAGGGTGGATGGAGGGAGAGAAGAATCTCTAGCTTGAAATGCTTTGTAAAACTCAATGTACCGCCTAAATGTGAGATATTATTATACCAAAGAACAGACGTTCTGTGCCTGGAAAATTATTCCTTGGGGATAGCAGCAAGGGCCAGCTAGGACTGAAGAAGAGAAATCAGCAGCAATATATATCCATTCACCAGGAAGAGTTACCTCTCTAACAAATCTCCCAGGGATCCTAATACATTCTAATGTATTCTATCCCAATATATCCCAATAATTCCTTACTTACATTTATGTAGCAAAGCATTAACTAAAACCTAACAACCTTCACTGGACCCCTAGTCCCTATAGGATAAAACACAAACTCCTTAGCCTGGGATTCGTGACTCATCACAATCTGGCTCCAATTTACCTTTCCAGATTGGTTTTGTATTAACCCACTCCATTCACTCTGCATTCCAGACAAACTGGACTTTCAACCATTCCCTGAACTAAACAGGCTGATGGTGGCCCCAGCCTCACTACATTCATGTCTAAAATGTCCTTTCTTTACACCTCTGCCAATCCTTCTCTTCCTTCAAAGACCCACTCTGGTGCCTCCTCCAAGAAGTCTTCCTTGATCCCTGAAGCTGAAAGATGATTTCTTCTTCTCTCCTAAATTGTCTTAAAGAACTTTATCTCCTCTATTAGACTTTGAGCTTCTTGAGAAGGAATTGGTGTGGCTTTTTGCCTCTTTTTTGTATCCCTAGCACTTAGCACAGTTGCCTGGCACATAGCAGACCACTTAATAAATGCTTGTTTTCTAGACTTGATGTGACTATCTGGGTCTCTCCTTTGCTCCTATCACATTCCACTTTGCATCATACCATATATGATGATATATATATGATTATATCACATAAGAATTTGTGCTTCAGGGCTGTGCTGGAGCCAGCTCTCCCCCACTGAGAATTAGTTGTTAAGTTTTCAGTGTGAGCATTTACACCTCAGAAACTGGCAAATGCTAGGGGCAACTCAGTGTCACAATGGACAGAGACAGCACCAGCCTCAGACACTTACTAGCTGTGCAACCCCCTAGGCAAGTCACTTAACTCCAATTGCCTCTAAAAAAA
The DNA here is from genome assembly GCA_028646595.1 of Phalanger gymnotis. Lineage (NCBI taxonomy): Eukaryota > Metazoa > Chordata > Mammalia > Diprotodontia > Phalangeridae > Phalanger > Phalanger gymnotis. The sequence continues at coordinate 717,053,896 of CM053622.1, forward strand.
AAGAAATTGGCAAATGCTACAAATCAGGGCTTGCTTTATCATTTTGCTGACTTTATAAGCTTGAGAAAATGATGGAGAAAATCTTAATAATGCAGATTAAACATCACATGCATCCTATGTATGGTTTTGCCTTGGAGAGCCAGTTGTTAAAAATTTGTCAGCACACCCCTGCATATGATTATAGCTCAGAGATTCTTAGCCTAGGGTCCCTGAACTTTAAAAAAAAAATTCTCATAACTGCATTTCAATATAATTGATTTCCTTTGTAATGATAGGTATTTTATGCATTTAAAAATATTATTCTGAGAAGAGGTCCATAGATTTCCCCAGAATACTAAAGGGGGTCATTAAAGAAAAAAAAGTTTATGCATGCCTAATATAGATTGTGCTTGTTTGCATATGTGCATACATTTGCATATGTGATATCCTGGCTCTGTCATTTATAACTACCAGAAGTCAGACACATAATAAATGGCAGAGCTAGGATATCATATATGGGTTCTCAAAGGCTATCCAAGCAGAGTGTAACCTCCATCAGAGCCTGCCCTAGAGGGAAAGGCTTTGAATAGGGGCCCAGTGGAGAAGTTCATTGTCATCCAACAAACAACCCAACTAACAAAAGACGGACTGGTCATCAAAGGGCTGACTACTGAGGGCCACAGCCATATATGAGGGTCACCTCCTGAGGGAGATGTGGGAACTTGGAGATTACTATCTGTAGAGAAAATACACATACTCATGAGTGAAATAAATACTTCTTCCAGCAACTCTTTGGGGTTAGTGGCCCAAGAACCACTGTCCCTATTTTTCAGATCAGAAAACTGATTGTGAGTTAAGCTCCAGACTGGGAAGTAACATTATCAGGAAAAAAAGTGACCACGAAGTGTCACTCACAGGAGCCTCAAGGCCATATATGTAGAATGACATTGCTGCCAGTTCCTCTCATGGTCTTCATTCTCCTCACTGGAGAGGCTAAGGGAATTAAATTAGGCAAAGACAAAAGGACACCACGTGGAGATCCAGAAGACTTGGGTTCCAGTCTCAGCCTTGTCACTGGTTCTTTGCATGACTTTGGGTATGTCCTCAAACACAGGATCCTACAAGAGGAAGTGATCTTAAAGATAAGTTCAGTCCCACCTAATCATTCCCTGAACCTGGAGCCCATGGGCACTCAGGGACACTGAAGCCTGACTTAATAAAAGCTGCCTTGGCCTTGCACTCCTGCCTAACATCCTCTGCTACCATCTTTTTCTGGAAACCTCCATACCCCACACTTTGAGTCTCTCTGGTTCACCTGGCCTCCTTGTGTCACTGCCATAGGCCAGTACTTAGTGGCAGACCTTCATCTGCCCATCTATAAAATGTGGGCGGTACCTGCTGTGCCCCCTCAGAGGGAGGCTACTGTTAAGATTAAATTAAACTAAAAGATTAAATTAGTTCAATTAAACTAAATTAAAAGTAAAGTAGGAAAGAGTGTTTTACAAACTCTAAAGTGCTGCATAAACACATTGTGTTGTTGTTGTGTCATGTCCAACTCTTTGTGACCCTATTTGGGGTTTTCTTGGCAGAGATACTGTACTGGTTTGCCATTTCTTTCTCCAGCTCATTTTACAGATGAAGAAACTGAGGCAACCAGGATTAAGTGACTTGCCCAGGGTCACACAGGTCGTAAGCATCTGAAGTCAAATTTGAACTCAGGTTTTCCTAACTCCAGGCCTGGCACTCTAAATATGGTATTATTCCACTAACAAAAGCCAAAATGCCTATGTAGTTTAAGTAAGACACTGTCCCTATCCACACGGAGCTTACAGTCTAGTCATCAACCAGCCTTTATGTTAAAAAGCACATTCACATACATTATCTCATTGGAAGCTGTGAGATAAGTAATGGAAAGGTTATCATCTCCATTTTACAGATGATAAGACTGGGGCTCAAATGATACAGCCAGGGAGCAAGGACTCAAATCCAGGTTCTGTGGTACTCCCTCTGCAACACACCATCTCAAAATGTTTCTATTTCTGAATAATAAATACCCTGTACTTTTAAAATCAATACAGATAAGCATCCCACCATGTTGAAAACCATGACAAAGAACTGCCATTCATCCCTCTCCTCTCATGGTAACTGTATTTGTTCAACAAGTTACTTAGAACTAGCAACAATTACTAATCTTGCAGGAAGGACTTTCTCTGCTTTGGGCCCCTGCAACACTAATGGCTGAGTGCTTCAAGAACTTTACTCACTGCTATTGGGCATGGCTGTGAAAGCCTGGCCAGGCCACTGAACCACTCTAAGACTTAAGTCTCACAATCATCCTTTTCAAAACGAGGGGGTTGAAAAGTGACCCAGTTATATACACCCTTAGACCCAGAGAGATCACTCCTAGGCCAATATCTCCAAAAAGATCAAAGAGAGGACAGGCATCCGTAAGTGCAAAAATATTTACAGCAGCTCTTTTTGTGGTTGCGAAGAATTGGTAATTGAGTGGATGCCCACCAATTGAGGAATGGCTACACAAGTTGTGGTATATGATTGCGATGAAATAGTATTATGCTGTAAGAAATGACAAGGGGGAGGGGTTCAGAAAAGCTTGAGAAGAATTACATGAACCAGTGCAAAATGAAATGAGCAAAACCAGGAGAACCATTTTTATATAACAATTTTGTAAAGACCAAAAACTTTGAAAGATTAAAAATCACGGCAATGACCAACCGCAAATCCAGAGAACCAACAAGGAGGCCCACTGCTCATCTTGGAAAAAGCTATGATGGACTCCATACAGAATGAGTCCTATATTTATGGACATAGGCAATGTGGGATTTGTTTTGCTTGACTATGCATATTTGTTAGGCGGGGTTTGTTTTTCTTTCTTCTTCTTTTTGGGGGAGAGAAAATAAATTTTTGTTAATTCTTTATCATTTTAATTTAACACTTTAAAAAATATATTGGGTGAGGTATAGTTGATAGCCTTACAGACCTCTTCCAGCACTAAAATCTTAGGAACCTATAATTTCACCTTTCCTGCAGCCATCAGATAGGAATCTCTACAGAACTAAAGATTTGTTTCCTCTCCAAGTTTTTTGGACAGCAGAGGTGACTTTTAGCAATAGGCTTATCTTAACCAAATTCCATCACAACTGAAATGCAGGAATATTCGGTAACATTTGCCTTAAGAGTGATTTCCAATATGACATACATTTATAAGTGCCTGTGGTGCTCAATACTAAGGTGGAGGAATACCAAGTTAAGATACAAGTGAGTTTATCAGTTTAGAAATTTCCATGAGGCATTTATAGGCTGAAAGGCAATGAGGCAAGTGGGTCTGGCATGAAGAGCCCTGGATTAAAATCCTGTCCCATACACTCACTAGCCTTGTGATCTTAGATAAGTCTTTTAAGCTCTCAGGGCCTCAGTTTTCTCATCTGTAAAAAAAGGGATAAAATTAGAATTACTGCATGGGGTTATTTTAGAGAAAGCACTTTGCACAATTTAAACCAGGCGTGTACAACTTACAGCCCGCCAAAGGATTTTGGACCAGCCAAAATCCTTTGGCGGGCTGCAGGTTGTGCAGGCCTGATTTAAACTCTATGTGCATATATACGCACACACATATATTACATATAAATATAGACATTATATGCGTACGTGCTGTTATTGATGATGGCACAGAAGTCAAGAGAGTCAAGCTCACAAGTAAGAATACATGGGTTCAAGTCCTTCGTCCAATGCACTATGATCGTGGACAAATTCCTTAACCTCTGAGTGTCCCAGGAAGCTTTCTAAGACCATAAACTACAGAACAGATGCCCATCTGCTTTAGTAAATGGAGTTTCCCACCTGGGAATTCCCTACATTAATGAAATCACATCACAAGCCCAGACAAAAACATTAATAATGATTCACGTTTATGTAATGTTTTAAAGCTTGCAAAGGACTTGACTTTAGAGGGGCAGCATGGGGTGATCGACAGAGAGCCAACCTCAAAAGCAGGAAGACCTGGGTTGAAGTTTCTCCCTATAACACATATTAGCCGAGTGACCCTGAACAAGTCACTTAACCTAAATGTTCTAGGCAATTCTCTAGGACTATAAATTGCAGAGAAAGTGGCACCCTACATTGCTAGGAGTTTCCCCACCCAGGAGTTCCACACCAATGAAATCTCAGGTTTAACTCCTGTTCTTATCCCTTTCCTATACATGTGGGTTTCACAATTAGCAGTAGCAGCAGCAGCAGCAGCAGTAGAAAGGACAAAAATAATATAAAATAAATCAGAATAAGTGCCTAAGAGAAATACAAAACACTACATGAAATGACCTCCAAGATCCCTTTCAGTTTGAAATGTATGATTCCATCCGAGAAGAGTAAAATGCATGGGGGACAGCATATGGAGAAAGTGACATTTAAGGTACCATCTTTTAGGAATTCATCATGAAAAGGGGGAAAAGAAGGGTATTTCAAACATTTCTGTACAAGAAAAGGACAGGAAATTACAGAGCATGTTGGGGGACACAGGGGTCCTGTTTGGCTAGCGTGGAAATATTTTAATGGCCAAATTCAATGGCCTTTCCTCAAAGCCTGTCCTTCTTGACCTCTCTGCAGCTTTTGACCCTGTTAATTGTCTTCTCGACATTCTCTTCTCTCTAGGTTTCATGACACCGCTCTGTCCTGGCTCTCCTTCTACCTGCCCAACTGTTCCTTCTCAGTCTCCTTTTTGCCGGATATCATCCAGGTCATGCTTGTTAATTGTGGGCTCTGTCTAGGGCACACTTGGTGATCTCGTCAGCTCCCATGGATTCCACTATCGTATCTATGTAGATGTCTCAGATTTGTTTGTCTCATTTCCAACTGTCTACTGGCCATTTCAAAGTAAATGTCTCAGAGACATCTTAAACTCAACATGTCCAAAACTGAACTCATTATCTCCCCCCATCCACCCACCCAAATCCTCTTCTCTTCACAGTTTTCTTATTATTGTTGAAGGAACCACCACCCTTTCAGTCACCCAGGCTCACCATGTTTCATCCTCCCTCTTCACTCTCTCTTAGCCCGCATATCCAATCTATTGCCCAGGCTTGTCATTCTACTTTTATAACATACTCCGTCTTCTCTCATCTCACACTGGTCTTCTCTCATCTCACACTGTCGCCCCTCTGTGCAATCCCTCAACACCTCAAGGATCGCACTCGAATCATTACAATTGGTCTCCTGGCCCCGATCCCTCCAGATTCCAGTACATCCCAGCTGTCAAAGCGATCTTCCCAACACAACTCTTCAATCAACTCCACTGACTCCCTATTGCCTCCAGGGTCAAATATAAAATCCTTCATACCTTCAGTCTTCATACTCCTTACTCACCCACCACCACATACTCTGTGATTCAGTGGCCTCCTGGCTGTTCTTTGTACAAGACACTTCATCTTCCATCTCAGGGCTTCCTTTGAAAGAGTCTGGTTGTGTCCCATGCCTAGAATTCTCTCCCTCCTCACAGTTCTGCCTCCTGGCCTCCCTGGCTTTCTTCAAATCTCAGCTAAAATCCCTCCTTCTGTAAGAAGCCTGTGTGATCCAGGGTAAGTCACTTAACCCTGTTTGTCTCAGTTTCCTCATCTGTAAAATGAGCCAGAGAAGGAAATAGCAAACCACTCCAGTATCATTGCCAAGAAAACTCCAAACAGATCACGAAGAGCCAGACATGACTGAAACAACTGACCGACAACAAGAACGGACAAACGGCTAGTAAATGGTGAAGGCAGGACTCAAACCTGACTGCCAGTCCCCTAGAAGTAGCCTGGTGTATGTATTGTAAAGAATACTGGGTCTGGAGGCAGGAAGCCCATCTTGAGTAAGTGTGTGACCTTGGGCAAGTCACTTCCCTTATTTCTGCAAAATAAGAATCATAAGGAGCCGTACCACACACCTCAGAAGATTGCTGTCATAAGGAAGTATACTGGAAAGCAATTTAGAAAAGGGGACTATAAGGGGAGCAATTATTTATTTCCACCATTCCCAACTGCCCTTCCCGTATGTCTGTCTGCAAAAGCTTCTGCTGGCCCTGATAATTAGTGCTCCAGTGGTATTAGAAAGGGACAAGCCTGGCCCTCCTGCTTACAACCTCTACAAGGTCTGGGAGTGGGACCATTGACCAAAGCCCAGAACTGCAACCAATTATTTCCAAGGCTTCTTTACAATCTGCACATTAGCATTAAATTAAATGGTGCAAAGGAGGCCGTGGGACAACAGCTGCAGCCAACCCTGTGGCCTGGCTGGAGGCAGGGGGCTGCAGACTTTCCAACAAAGGCCAGCGCCGGCAGACTGGGACTGACTGCCCTAGGTCAGGGTCCTGGCCGACAACAGGCAAGAAATTCAGTTAGTTGCAACTTCTTAGGAAAAGAGATGCAGGAGGCCAGAGCGGCCCCACCCCCTCAGGAGCCCTCAAGCTGCTCATTACCATCCAAATCCCCAAAAAGAATTTCCATGAGAACACCCCAGCTATTGTGGACCTCCAGGCTGTGAATATCAAAGGATTTGGCTGGGGCCCAGGAACTGAGAGGAAGAAGAGGTCACACACACACACACACTCACACAAGTTTCAGACAAAGAACTCCTTCCCCTCATCCCCTAAAGAAGTCCCAGAGAGAAGAGCAGGGAAGGGGTGTTTGGGCTCCTGAAAAGTACGTGACTACACACCAATACATGGTTAGTGGAGCTGTGAAGCAAATAGTTTAACCATTCCGGAAAGCAATTTGGAATTACGTTTTAAAAGGGACCTAAGTACCAATACCCTTTGGCCCAAAGATTCCACCCCAGGGAGGTAAAACACACATACAGCAAAATACACCCATACGTTGTTGTTGTTCAGTTGTTTCAGTCTTGTCCGACTCTTCATGACCCCATTTGGGGTTTTCTTGGCAAAGATACTGGAGCAATTTGCCATTTCCTTCTTCAGCTCATTTTACAGATGAGGAAACTGGGGCAAACGGGGTGAAGTGACTTGCCCAGGGTCACAGGGCTAAGTGTCTGAGGCTGCATTTGAACTCACTACTAATATAGTAGGACTCTTTTTTTTGGTATCAAATAACTGGAAATAGAGCAGAAGCCCATCAGTTGGGGAATAGCCAAACAACTTGTCATACATGAATGCAATGGAAGGAATAAGGAACAAAGCATTAAAAGAATCATGAAAAGGCTACTGAAATGGGGCTTTAGTAAGGAAACAACGTACAGTGATAACAAAAGTAGAAAGAATGACACTTGAAAGTGTATCTCTCTCCCTTCTTAGTTTACAGAGACGGTATCTCCGCCTGCAAAAAACTGAATGTTGTCAGGCTAGTCGATAGGCTGCTTAGTTTTCCTGAATTACATTTTTCCCCTTCTCTTTCTTTTTTATTCTTTCTTATAAGAGATGACTCACTGGCCAGGGGAGGTGGGAGAGATATACGTTGTAAATGATGGAAATGTAAAAACAAAAGATATAAAAATTAAAAAGAAAAAAAAACCACGGCTAGGTTACACGGAGAGTTAGTAACAGCTTCCCAAGACTTGAATCAAGTTCCTAGACTCCAGTGGTAGAGCAGTTGGACAAAAACGAATTCTCAAGTCTCTCCTACTAGATCAGACATCTAGAAATGAGGTAAGCAGTCAGGCTGGAGAAGAGAGTGTCGGGAAGTAGTGGAAGCTACGGATAGATGTAAGTGTTAACCCATAATTACGAGAGTGGTCTTCAAATAATTGAAGGACTGTTATCAGTCTCAGTATTGTCATTAATAGTAGTTTCCATCTGTGTAGTTCTTTACATACATGATCTTATTCAATTCTCACAAAAACCCTGAGACACAGGTAGTACGATGGCTATCGTCCCCATTTTGCAGAGGAAGAAACTGAGACTCAAAGATGGGAAATGATGTAGCCAAAGTCACATTTATCACTAACTCATGACACAACCAAGATTCAAACCTAGATCTTAATAATGCCAAATCTGTGCTTTTGTCCCTACGTCCATTAGGGAAGGGGAATTCGATTTGTGTTATTTGACCCCAAACGCAGAACTAGGAAGAACAGGGGAAAGTGGAAATCCCAATTCTAGCTCCAAATAAGGGAGAATTTCCTAACAATGAACATCCAAATACGCCTCATAAAGTAGCAAGCTCTCCATCACCAGACATCTTTAAGGAGAAGCTGACTGATTATCTGTCTGAGTTACTGTAGAGAGAAAAAGTGCATCAGGTAAGGGATGGAAGAGAGATTATACCATTGAGGTTCCTTCCAGTTTGCAGATTTTATGATTCTTTGTCTCCTTGTCATGCCAAGCACCTAGTCATTGCCCATTGACTATCCGAATCAGGAATGAATGCTCCCAAATTATTCATCAAACTTGAGCCTTTTCTGCTTTTGAGAAAGAAAGTCCCAGGAGAAAGGTCGGTTTAATTTTGAACTTAAAAATTCTGCTTTGGAAACATCGGTGAAGGATTAGCCCCGGAGCCAGAATGTGGACCTGCCCCATGAGAGAAGTCACACAGGAAAGAAGAGAGAAGGTAGAAAAGGCAATTACTGGTTGTGAAAAAGCCCTAAATAATAATGATAATAATAGCTAGCATTTATATAGCCCTTTACATCTATTATTTCATCTAGGAGGTGAACAGAGGGGCTGCATCTGGAGTCAGGATCTTGCCTCAGACACTTATTAGCTGTGTGGCCCTGGGCAAGTCTCTTAATCTCTGTTTGCTTCAGTTTCCTCCCCTGAAAGATGGAGATAATAACAGGACTTCCCTCACAGGGTTGTTGTGAGGACCAAACATAGCAGGCTCTATGTAAAAATGCTTACTTCCTTCCCTTCACTGTAGGCCCTTGGGCAAGTCCCTTATTCTTTCCATCCCTCAGTTTCTTCATGTGTAAAATGAGAGAAAGGATGCATCTGATCCTCCGCCAAGATCTACTTTGAATGCCTTAATCTGACACCAGAGTTAACCAGGAAACCTACACAGACAGCACTCCCTCTGACTGTCAGCCCCAAGTGAAAAAGTCAGGCATCCATCAGTGATGGCAGACCCATACCCAAGAAGACATCTCCCCCAACAGGATGCAGCTCATACAGCCAACAATATATGCCTCTCACAGCTTACCGAAAACACACGACAAGAAATGTCTGTAGTTCTGAGTGCTCTAAGGTCTGCCAGTGCCTGCAGTCAAAAAGAGACCTGGATTCAAGTCCTGTATCTCACGCTTACTTACTGGCTGTGTAACAGACGGCAAGCCACTTAATAGTGATAGCTAGCATTTACAGAGAGATTTAAAAATATGATTTTATCTATCTTCCCAACAAGCCTGGGAGGTAGATGCTATTACTTATTCCCATTTTACAGATGAGGAAACTGAGGCAGACAGCGATTCAGTGACTTGTCCAGGATCACACGGCTAGTAAATGCCAGATTTTAACTCAGGCTTTCCAGAATCTGGGTCCAGAGCTCTCTATCCTCTTTGCCACCTAGTTGTCTCTCAGAGACTCAGTTTCCACATCAATAATATAAAAATTACACACAGGGTTGAGAGACTCAAATGAAATAATGTATGTAAAGTGTTTTGTGAACCGTTAGTTACTATTATTACCAGGTTAGAAAAGCTGAGTGTGGTCCCAGGAATGGATTATGTTTGCTAATTGTTTTCTAAATACTCTGTGTATGTAAGTACATATGTATGTATGTATACATGTATGTAATGTATGTATACACACATATTTGTTTGTATGCTGTCTCCCCTAGTAAATTGTAAGGTCTCTGAGGAGCAGAGACCGTCTTTTGCCTCTTTCTGTATCCGCAGCACTCAGCACAGTGCCTGGCACATAGTGGGTGCTTAATAAATGTTTACTAATTGATTATTTATGTGCCTGTCATGCAAGGACCAGCCTAGCTACATACAGAAAAGATTTAACACCTGGGGGTGGCCAGCAGAGGATGATGATTTTGGCCATGAGAACACATGAAGACCTTCTATGTATTAAGACGCTGGAGGGACTAAGAGGTGCCCTGGTGAGGGCAATGCCCAACACATAAAACCTGGGGTCTTTCAGAGAAATGTTGAAATGCTTGTACTCCTCACCTCACACGAGGCGGTTTAATGCAAAGAGCAGTCACAGGAATTGGATTTAAGTCTACCTCTTGCCACTGACTAGCTCCAAGACTCTGAAGAGTTCAACCAACCTCTCTGAGCCTCAGGTTTCTCAGATGTAAAATGAGGGGATTGGACCAGATGACCTCCAAGGTCCCTCTGAACTTTGGCACTGTGTATTTGTACACATATGATAACAATGACAACAAGTGCTTTACCAATATTCTTATTTGATCCTCATAACAAGCCTAAGAGATAGTTACTATTATTTCCTCCATTTTTACAGATGAGGAAACTGAGGCAAACAGAAATTAAGTGACTTGTCCAGGGTCACACAGCTAGCAAATGTTGAAGGCAGGATTTGTACTCAAGTCTTCTTGACTCCATGTCCCGTTATCCATCCACTCTAACATTTAACTGGCTAGGAAAAAAAATTATTAAAAAAATCTTCTCCTTTGTCCTATCGTATTCTACCTTGTATCAGGTATGATAATCTTTATAATCAGAAAAAAATCATAACATGCAACTATGAAGGATTATGGTCATAATAATTCCACCCACACCCTGAGCTTCCAACTCAGAAGATGATTGTGAATTTAAGCCAATGGATACAAATTAAAAGCCTACTGTATACAAGGCCTTGTTCTGAGTGCTGAGAATTAGAAAAAGAAAAATGATTTAGTCACTATCCCAAAGAGCTTATAATCTAATTGAATATCTCTCTCTCTCTCTCTCTCTCTCTCTCTCTCTCTCTCTCTCTCCCCACACACACACACACAACACACACACATACACGCGCACACACACACGCCTGATACAAGAGAGAATACAATAGGACAAAGGAGAGTGAGGCATGCTTTAAGACCTCTAAAGAGGGAGAGAGCATGTCCCAGAACTATCATCCCCAGCTGGCAGTCTGGGAAGGTTTCATGCCGGTAATTTCTGAGTCAGGCCTTGAAGAAAACAAGGGAGGGACTTCCAATGTCAAAAAATGTCAAGCGAGTCTGGATAGCAAGGAATAGCCTATTCCAAGGCCAAGAAGGGCACTAACGAAGACCCAGAGAGAAGAGTGGGCAAGGCAAAAGGAAAAAGGCAGAATGAAAATGGAGAGCTTTATAGGTAGAACACAGAATGGATAAAGGGAAGTGGTATCAGATAAGTCTGAACAGGCAGGTTGGAGCTACATGGTGGAAGGCCTTGAATGCCAGAGTTAATGTTTAAATCTGATTGGATAGGCAGTTAGGAGCCCTTGAAAGTTTTTGAGGAATGACATAATCATTGTGTTGGTATGTTGACAGGCTATGTGGGCACCTGAAAGAAGGATGGATGGCAGTGGATAGGAGGCTATTACAAGAATCTAGGACACTTTTTCTAGGTTGATTGGGAAATGACCAAACAAACTGTGGGACATGAATTTTATCATGTCTTTGCAGAAGGGAGGACCTGAAGGGTGTGGAGTGTTGTAGATGTTGCCAGAGATGGCCCATGATCTGACTGGTTTTGCTAAATTTTTTTCTCTTTCTTTTTTAATCTTTATTACAAGAGGAGGCTTTCTGGGTAAGGTGTAGAGAGATACATTCAGAAAGAATGTAATGTAAAACCAAAACACATAGATTAAAAAAAAGAATATTATTGTGCAGTAAAAAAAAGTGACACATATAAGGAATTCAAAGAAACGTGGCAAGATCTGTACAACAGATGCAAAGTGAAGTCAGTCAAGTCAGGTGAACAACACACACAATGACAAAAAAAAAAAAAGGAAGAACTCTAACTGTATTAACCAATCTGGATCCCAGAGAACATATCATGAAAATATACCTCTCTCCTCTAAGTAGAAAACTACAAGAATATTTATTTTTCCTATGCTCTCCAAAGTGTATTTTATATAATCATTTTCTTTTGTTACAAGAGAGGGTTTAGTTCCTGCAGGGATATGTCCAGAAATGATGTAATGGGGAAAAAATTTATTTATGAATTTTAAGGTACAAAAGTGGGGAGATCAGGCCTGAACTAGTGAGGTGGCAAAGCGAGGGGCGAGAGCAGCTTCTTAAATACATTTATAAAGTGCTGTTTGAATGAAGGATGTTATTTAGTATCACTGTAGAATTCCAGATGGCTCTCTGAAGCAGTGGTGACAGGCAATACATCTATCTTACCAATTTACCTCTTCTCCAACATGCCACTCCCTACGGGCAGAGCCTTTATTATTTTCCCCCAGATTCACCCTCAGCTCCTGGAACAAATCCCTCCAGCTCTGAGTCTCGTGTCCCCCATTTATAACGTGGGAGAAATAGTGCTTATACTTACCTTCCTCAGAAAGTCATTGAGGAGAAAACATTCCACAACTGTAAACTGAACCACAGACATGCAAGCTCTCACTGCTATTTCTCCCTGTGCTTGATTACAAAAGTAATCTAAAAATTACTCCTGAAAAACTGTACAAAGCCAGAAGTCACTGAGTTGGACTCAGTCAGCTAATCCAGCTGATGGGAGGAAGCTGGCAGCTGGATCTAACTAGAAGCACCCATGAATTGGTCACCAATTCTAATTTCTAGGGCAGCTAGGTGGCTAAGTGGCTAAGAGCACCTGAACCTGGAATTAGGAAGACCAGAGTTCAAACTTAGCCTCAAACATTTACTAACTATATGACCCTGGGCAAGTGGCTTGGTCCTATTTACCTCGGTTTCTTCATCTGGCCTGGAGAAGGAAATGGCAAACCGCTCTAGTATCTTTGCCAAGAATACCCCAAATGGGGTCACGAAGAGTCTGAAACGATGGAGCAACAACAAAATTTTAATTTCTAACCTGAAGGGAGCTAATCTGATTGGAGCAATTTCAAGCCAGATAAGGGAAGTGAGGAGAAAAGAAGGTTCTTAAGTTTAGTGAGAGAGATATTTAAAGAAATGGAGACATTTTTAATGCTTGTATAGCTGCTGACATAGAATCGGCACAACTTGCAATGCATCTTTGAGGCTGCTTTAATAGTAGTGGAGATCATTAACATGTTAGCAGCCACCATTCAGACCCCATGTATCAGGAGATCGGAGCAGAGACAAGGAAACTGGAGCAGTGCCAGGCAGTCAGGCAGGCCCCTAGCAGCATTCCCCACCCCCACCTGAAAGGATTCTTCAGGGATAAACCATAAAACTTCCATACAGGATGTGTTCTTAGCAAACTTGAAGCTGTCCCTCACATAGTGGGAGAGCAAGTTGGGTTGTACAGTTAGCTCCCCATGAGGCACCATCTAAAAGCTGTAAATATTCAGGCAATCTCACAATAGTAAGTGATAAAAACCAACACAATAGAGGATGTTTTATACTCAGTGGGGGATGAAAGAATTTGGGTTCTGGTCCAGTTCTAGTATGACTTTGGGCTAGTTATTTACCCCTAGGGCCTTAGTAAAATAATAGGACTATGCTAGACAAGCCTTAAAGTTCCCTCCAGTAATAAGATTCCCCCTAGTGTTAAGATTCCCTTCCAATATTTGTTTCTTTTTAATTGGGGAGGGGGCGGGGGTGGTAATGTGTGAAAGAGTGAAGCGGCAGGTTTTTTGCTGATTAAAAAAAAATAAAATTTTTAAAAGAGAAGAAGATCCCTTTCTGGTCTAATATTCAATATTCCAAAATTCTTCTGCCCTGACCACCCATCTATGTGCTAACACTCCTTTCAGATCTGGCATTCCCTGCTCTAATATCCCTTCTTGATCTGATGTTCTGTGACCCTTTTTTATTCTGTGGTGAGTAAGCTGGCCTTTTTTTTTTTGAAGCAATCAGGATTAAGTGACTTGCCCAGGGTCACACAGCTAGTAAGTGTTTGAGATCGAATTTATACTCAGGTCCCCCTGACTCCAGGGCAGGGATGAGCAGCCTTTCTAACACCTACACTGAGCCTAACCAAGGGAAGTACTGCTACTCTTCCATTAGAAAAGGCTATTTACTAGCAGCTGCAATGTACTGGGCTGGGGAGGATATAAAGGCCAAAAAAAGCCCCCACACACACGCCCCCCCAAGAGCAGATTTATGTTTGTCGTTCGCGTAGCACTTTAAAGTTGACATTATCTCATTTGATCAGCACAACAACCAGGAACGTTAAGTATTACAGTTATCTTTTTTTCCAGAGGACCAGTGGTACAGGAACTCCAAGTAAAGAAACTCCCTCGATCCATGCAGATCAGTGCCTGATTTGACTTACAGTCTTACAAGAGATGCCTGAGTCCCTGACTTGACTAGGGTCACATAACTAGGCTGACTTGAACCCAGGTCCTCCTGATCCTTAAGGCAGGCTCTCTCTCCACTGTTCCCGAAACTGTCTCTCCACTGTGAATATCATTATTCGAATTTTACAGATAAGGGAACTTGATCAAAGAGGACTTGCCCTTTGATCACACAGCTACTAAGTGTCAGAGGCAAGATTCAAACGCAAGGCTCTCAGATTTCAAGTCTAATACCCTTTCCACTACAGCACACGGTCTATATTACCACCCAGAATAGCTGAACCATTGCTACTCAGCGAACCCATTCCTACTCAGGTTTTGACATTCACTCCCTTTCTCTATTTGCTCCTAAAGTCTTGGCATACTGAGCAGAGGGAGGGATTTTTTTCTCCCAGTCTCAGTCCCAGCTGCAACCTCCAATCTCAAGGGGTCCCACATGTCTGGATGACTCTCTGCTGGGTTTCCTATCCTGAATACAAATGGCCTAATCCTGCCCCCCAGAACAATTGCCAAGAGGTAATGGAATTTTTATAACTAGGAACCAAATCAATTTCATCCAAGCAATCAATATGGCATAAGCAGACTAATAATGGGCCAACGGGTTCTTAGTTCTTTCTAGACTTAATATTCCTAGACAGGAAATCGGATGGACTTCAGAATCACTGCACAGAAGCAATTTCAACTCCCATGAAAGACTGAAGAGGGAGAAAAGTTTTTCCCTAGAGAAGAAGCTGTAAGTGCATGGGGGAAACATCCTTCAGTAAATTATACTTATGAATTTCTGATGAGATCAGCAAAGGGAAATGAAGATTCAGCCACAAGTGACTCAATCACTGGGGACTGGGATGTCCCTGATGGGTGAGAGAGGAATAATCTCTTTCTCAGAAAGAGGTGGCTCTGTGGATAGAGTGCTGAGTTTGGAAGAGGCTTTGAGAGGAGGAAAGATAATGAGTTCAGTTTGGGACAGGAAGACTTCAGATTATTTCCACTAAGTATTATTCTGTATCTTTCTTTTCTCTTCTTGGCTAATCTCCTGGAGAAAACCATCTATAATCGATGTGTCCACTTCCTCTCCTCTCTCACTTTTAAACCTTCTGCAGTCTGGCAGAACCTTATCATTTAACTGATTCCCTGTCCAAAGTCACCAATGAACTAATGCCAAATTAATGGCATTTTCTCAATGTTCATTCTTCTTGACCTCTTTGCAACCTTTCATACTATCATCTTCTCTGGCTTTTTCATGACACTGCTCTCCTCATTCTGCTCCTACCCATCTTACTGCTCCTCAGTCTTTTTTGCTAGATCTCTACCTAGCACAAGTCCAATAACCCTGGATGTATTCCCCAAAGCTCTGCCTTGGGTCCTCTTCTCTTTTCCCTCTATACTATCTCTCTTGGTAATCTCATCCATTCCCATGGATTCAACTATTATCTCTGTACAAGATTCCCAGATTTGTTATCTAGCCCTAATCTCTCTCTCTCTCTCTCTCTCTCTCTCTCTCTCTCTCTCTCTCTCTCTCTCTCTCTCCCCCTCTCTCTCTCCCTCCCTCCCCCCACCTCTCTCTCTCTCCAGCTCTAGATCATCAGCTGTCTCTTAGACTTCTTGAGTTCAATGTCCTCAAATTCAGTACATGAAAATAGAATTCTTTATCTTTCCATCCAAACCTTCTTCTCTTCCCATCTTCCCTATTACTATTGATGGCACCACTATACCCTTAGTCATCCAGGCTCTCAACCTTGAGGTTGACATTGGTGTCATCCTTGATTCTTAACTTGCACTCATCCCACAGGCGCAAACCATTATCAAAGCTTGCCATTTTCACCTTCACATCTCTCATCTCCAATTACTTGTCCTGAACTGGATGTCCCATAGACATCTTAAACTGAACACAATTCAATTCTTCACAGAACTGAATTCGCTATCATTCTCCCCCCAAACCTTCCCCTCCTCCTAACTTCCCTATTAGTGTTAAGGGTCCCATTATAATCCCAGTCACCCTAGGCTCACAACCTAGGTGTCATCCTCGATTCTTCCCTTAATCCTCATATCCAATCAGTTGTCAAAGCCTGTCATTTCAATCTTCATAGCATCTCTCATTAAAGAGAGACAGAGAAAGATACAAATACAGATGTATGCCCCTTTCTCTCTTCTGACATTGTCATCACCCTAGTGCAGGCCTTCTCATCACTTCATGCTTAAACCCTTGCAATAGCCTATTGGTAGGTCCTCTGCTTGACCACTCTGGGCCACCTTCCAATTAGCTGTCAAACTGATCTTAAAGCACAGGTGTGACCAGATCACACCCCTACTCGATAAACTCCAGTGGCTCCCTATTACCTCCAAGTCAAACATAAAATTCTCTAGCTTTTAAAGCCCTTCATAACCTGGCCCCTTCCTACACTACTCCTGTCTTCTTACACTTTCCTCCCTTTTATGAACTCTAAGATCCAGCTATTTGCTGCAGTTCCTCATACTCAACATTCCAAGTCCCTACTCCACACATTTGCATTGGCTGTCTCCCATGCTTGGAATGCTCTCCTAACTCATCTCCAATTCCTAGATTCCCTTGCTTCTTTCAAGGTTCAGATTAAATCTCAACTTCTAAAAGAAGCCTTTCCCAGTTCTTCCTGTCTGCAACAGTCCTCGGCCCTCCCCTAGTCCGTTCCCTCAAAGATCACATTCATTTACATTGCATATATGTTGCCTCCCACCAGGAGAAAGCGAGTTCCCAGGGCAAGGACTGTGTTTTTGTCTTTTTTTTGTATCTCTAGCAAAGTACCAGACACACAGTTAAACTCTAAATAATGGTGACTGAGGTCTCAGATTTACAAAATCATAAGTAATTAGGGTGTAGGACAGACCCTAGGGAGTGGACATCATAATTTTACAGATGAGAAAATTTGGACTTGAGGGTTCAAGGTAATAAAATAACCTTCTCGCCCCAGCCCCCTAATTTGATTTTCTGTCCAGGGCTCTTTTTAAATCACAAATTTGAACACTAGCCATCAGAAACCAAGACGCAAACTGGAAAGTGGCAACTTGACCACACAAGCCAATGAGGGAAAATGGTGGAAGAGAAAGCATTAGGATAGGATCTTATATCAGCTTCAACACTAACCATCTAATGAGGGAAGTCACTTCCTCTCTAGACTTCCATTTCCTCCTCTAAAACAAGGTGGTTGGACTAAGCAGCCGATCCCTAGGTTTCTACCAGCTGTGACATCCTAACCTCTAACATTCTATGTTCTCAGGGCTGTCCCAGCCAATGGTGTGCTGGCAAATGTTCAATTACTGAATCTTTGGGGGAAAAAATGTACACACGACACATTTTTAAGTTTAATCATCAAATGAGATAATAACTGTAAAGGGCTTAGCCCAGTATCTAGAACATAACAAGCACAATAAAATGTTAGTTATTTTTATTATGATTATTAATATTTTTCTATTGCTTTCAATTACAAAAGTAAACTTTGACGTGTAGCATTTGCCAGTGTCTGAGGTATAATCGCTCACACTGAAAATTTAACAATCAGCAGGCACAGCGGCTGTCTCCAGCACTCTGCCTGGTCCCAGCTCATACATTTTATGGTCCTAAACCAGCATGAGGCAAAAAGCATTTTTTCTTTTTTTTTTTAAAGAACCTCAAAGCTCTATGTTTATGTTTATTGTACAGAAGATGGCATTTTTCTCTTCCTACCAGTTTAAGGGGATGGGGGAGGAGCTAGGTGAAAATTAACAAAACCAACAGCATAGACTGCTGGGAAAGGGGAAAGTAAAGTTGTTGATTCTCCCCATATTTTTATTTCCACCTCCCTCACTGACAATCCAGTGTCTGAAAGAAGATTGTTCATCTAAATGGCAGACTTGACAAGAGGGCTTAGGGGTTCAGAAAGAGGAAGGACCAGAATATGCCTTCTAGCCTCAGGAAGAATGGGACAGCTCTATGAGAGCGAAGCCAGGGGTGGGGGTGGGGGGGAATGCAGAAAGTTTCATCAAATGAAAAAGAAAAGTGAAAGAGACAGAAGCCATTTAAAGGACTGCATCCGGTAGAGCTTCCACTTGGCCCCAGTGTGGAGTCAAGCAGGTCCTTGTATGGCATTAACATCAGAAGCACTAAAGAGGCAAAAACCACAGGACAACTGGAGGTAGCTTCAGGCTCAGAGGCTCAAACACAAAGCGTGGGTGCTTATCTAGGCTTTCAAAACTGGGTTGCAAAGACCCAAAGCATAGTTCCTCTCTAGGGTATTTCAATTGCAATTTTCCCTAGTTAGATTTGGAGTCAGGAGACCTGGGTTCAAATTCTATTTCAGTCAGTCAATCAATAAGCATTTATTAAGTGCCTACTGTGTGTTAGACAATGGAGATACAAAGACAAACATGAAACAGTCCCTGCCCTCAAGGAGCTTACATTCTATTTATTCAAGAAACAGGCACCTACACAAGTGAAAACAAAACAAATACATGCCGAGCATCTGGAAGGCTCAGGAAAGGTGGAAGGTGGTGTTTGAGCTGAGCCTCGGAGAAAACTAACGATTCTAAGAGATGGAGGCAAGGATTGCATTCCAAGCAGCGAGGATAGCCTATGCAAAGACTTAAAGATGAGGGATGGGATGTGATGGATGAAGAATCACAAGGCCACACTGGCTGGATTGACAGGGCTCTGTCCTTGACCCTCTTCTCTTCTCCCTTCATACAACTTCACTTGATGATCTCATCAGCTCCCATGGATTTAATGACCATTTTTCTATACTGATTTCTCAAATCTATCTTTCCTTCCTCAATCTTTCTGCTGACCTCCAATCTCACCTCTCCAAATGCCTTCCAGACATCTCAAACTGGGTGTCCGAGAGACATGTTAAACCCAATATGTCCAAAACAGAACTTACTATCTTTCCCCCTAAACCTTCCCTATTACGGTGGAAGACAACACCAACCTCCCAGTCCCTAAGGCCTAGAAGTCACCCTAAATTCCTCACTTTCTCTCGGTATCCAAGCTGTAGCCGGACCTGTTGATTTCACCTTAGCAACATCTGCCCCCATCTCTCCTCTGACACTGTCCCTACTCATCACCTCACACCTGGCCAATGGCAATAGCCAGGGTGCCTCTGATCCAATCCATTCAGCCACATCTTTTGTGATCTTCCTAAAGTGCAGCTTCTATTCTGTCACTCTCCTGCTCAATAAAATCCCTTAACTCCCTACTGCCTCCAGGATCAAAGACAAAATCCTCCATCTGGCATTCAAATCCCTTCATAACCTAGCCCCCTTCTACCTTTGCAGTCTCTTACTCCCCCACATGTACTCTGATCCTGTGACACTGGCCACCTGACTGTTCTCTGATCAAGAGCCTCCATCTCGGTCTCTGGCCATCCCTTGTGCCTGGAATTCTCTCCCCCCTCCACTCTACCAAATGACCTCCCTGGCTTCCTTTAAGTCCCAAATAAAAACCCTTCTCTTACTGGAAGCCTCTCCCAACTCTTTTAATTCTAGTGCCTTCCCTCGGTTATCCACTGCTCCATATAGATTTGTTTGCTTGTTTGTTGTCTCACCCATTAGACTGTAAACTCCTTGAGGGTAGGGACTTCCTTTTTCTTACTTGCATCCCCAGGGCTTAGTGAGCAGTAGATGAGCACCTGCTTCTAAATACTAAAGACATACCCACTGACTGGTGGACTTAATTCTGAACTAGTGTACATGACCGCCAATATAAACCGTTTCCTTGGCTATCATGGGACTCTTGCATTTGGGGCTGGAAGGAACCTCAGAGATCATCAGGCTCATCCTTCTCATTTTACAAGGGATGAAACTGAGATACAGGGAGAAGTGACTTGTCCAGAGTCATAGAGGCAATAAGTAGCAGGGCCAGGATTCAAACCCAGGTCTCCTCATGCTAAATGTCCTGCTCTCACCACTATAGCACCCTCACATCTGTCCTAGGAATAAAACAAGGGGGGCAGCTAGATGTGGAAGTAGATAGAGCAGCAGCCCTGAGTTCAAATCTGGGGTCTTATACTTGACACTTACTAGCTGTGTGACCCTGGGCAAGTCACTTAACCCCCACTGCCTCGAGAAAAAGGAAGAGACAGCTCTTCAAAGAGTTAAACAAAAATAAAAGCCAGACATTCTATCTAGACCCTCGATAACCATATAGCCTTATAGACTCTGTCTCCCTCTGTGTTAATGTTGTGCCATAAAACTACTCTATGATATTTACTATTAAAAAATATGCAAGCTGAGGGTGTTAGAAGAACCCTGCCTTTTAGTAGGAAATGAGGAAAATCAAATAATTTTGATTACCCTTCTCCCCCGGCTTTTTGATAGCTGTGTTACTGCCATACTACCCCAGGGACCACACCCAGCTATTATCTCATTCTACCCTTCCACCAGGCCAAGAAGAGAGACAGTGGGGGAGGGGAAAATAGGGATCCTTTTTCTACAGAGGAGGAGACTGAGGCCCAGAGGATCACAAGGACAGTATATATGGCAAGCTGGAACTGGAGCCCAAGTCCTTAGCGTTTTCATATTTTTCACAATTCAAAAAACATCTATTAAGGGACTGTTCTTAAGCGATGGTGAGATAGCCTCCACGGGGAGTTGCTGTTCCTGAATCTCACCCCACCCTCTCCCATCTCCCCCAACTTAGCCTAGAACAAACTCCGTTCACGGAAACTTCCTCTTCCTTCAAGGTCTGGGGCAGTTGCCATTTCCACAAAGAAGCCTTCCCAGATTGCCATGCTTCCCCTTCTAGCTGAGATTTCTCCTGGACACCCTCTGCCCAAGTCTTTCTGGCTCCACCTCAAAGGTGGATGTCCCCAGGGTTGGCTTTGGCCACTGGGTTAGGTCTGGCTCTCTTCTCTTCTCCCCTCTATACTACTTTAACTCCCATGGATTTCATTACCAGCTCTTAATTACAGACAATGCCCTCAAGCAAACACATATACACACACCAGGATAGGAAGCACAGTGATCAAAATAGGGCCTAAGACAATGTTGGAAAGAAGGAAGCAAGCATTTATTAAGGGTATATTATGTGCCAGACACCCTATCACATTCGATCTTCACAACAAAGCTAGGAGGTAGGTTTCTTTATTTATTACTCCCATTTTACAGATGAAGAAACTGAAATAGACAGAGATTGACTGGCCCAGAGTCACTCAGCTAGTGTAAGGCCACATTTGAACTCCAGTTCCCCGATTCAAGGCTCAGTCCTCTATCCATCGCACCTCCGCTTTGAGGTACACCCATGCTGGGAGGAGGACACGGAGGCAGGCAAAAAGATGGGTTAAAAGCTGTCATGCTTCAACTATCATATCTATACGCAAATGATTTCCAGATCTACATATCCAGGACTAATCTCTTCTGAACTCTAGTCTATATCATCCTCTATTGGACATTTTGAACTGGATGTCTCTCATTAGTATCTCAAATTCAACATATTCAAATGAGAACTCATTACCTTCCTCCTCCTCTCTGCCCTCAAACCCCAGCCATCCTTCCACAGAAACCCAGCTTTGCAACCCTGGGCTCATGCTTAACTTCTCAATCTTCCTTCCTCTCCTTCCCATTTACCACCCCCACCCCCCACCCCAACCGTGTCCATCCAATCAGTTGCCAGTCTTATAGATGGTTGTTGTAGGTGCTCAGTCTTGTCTGACTCTTCATGACACCATTTGGGGTTTTCTTCACAGAATTATTGGAGTAGTTTGCCATTTCCTTCTCCAGTTCATTTAACAGATAAGGAAACTGAGGCAAACAGGGTTAAGTGACTTGCCCAAGGTCACACAACTACTAAGTTTCTGAGGCCATATTTGAACTCAGGAAGATGAGTCTTCCTGACTCCAGGCTCTAAACTCTATCCACTGGGCCACCTAAATAACCCCTTAGAGATGTTATTTCCACAAAATCTCTTGAATTCATCCCCTTCTCTCTACTAACATAGCTGCCACCCTAGTTCATTGCCTTAATCACCTCATTCCTGAATTATCACAATGGCTTCCTTACTGGTGGCTCCCCTCTCGGATCCATCTTCTGCACAGATGCCAAAATAGAATTCTTAAAGCACACACACATCTGACCCCAGGCACTCCCCTGCTCAAAGTTCCAGGTGCTCTCTATTGCCTCCAGAATAAAATGTTCTGTTTAGCATTTACAATCCTTCATGATCTGACTCCAACCTACCTTTCCATACTGCTTGCCAGTTACTGCCTATTCATGACATCCCATCTCCTGCCATTGCACCTGCTCTCCCCTATTCCTGGAGCGAACTGCCCACTCACCCATCTTCCAATCACTAAGCTCAACTCAAGAGCCACCTGGCAAATACCTGCCAAAGGCTCCTAGTGCCTTCCCCCTCTCCTAACCGTATATTTATTTTTTATATAACCATATATTTTATTTATTCATATATACATACATATACACACATATACATACACATATACACATATGTGTATGTATACACATATACATACACACATATGTATATATGTATATGTATATGTATGTGTACTTATATATGTACAGGTTGTTTCTCCTGGCAGAAATATAAACTCCTTGAGGGCAGGGCCTTTGCCTTGGGGGGAGGGGCTTTTGTTTTTGTATTCCCAATGTCTGGCACATAGAAGGTGCTCACTTGGGGACTGATTCTCTTTTCCTTGTAGCTTGAATTATTCTTTGTATGTTGTATCTCCCCTAGCAGATGAGATTTTCTAACTGCCATTTATATAACATTTTAATTGAGGCCCTTCACCCTCATTATTTCACTTGATCCCCTGGTAAAGTAGGTTTGAGAGGTTATAACTGTCCCATTTTACAGATGAGAAAAATGAGGCTCAGAGAGGTGAGATGACTTCTTCATAATCACACAGACAGGAAGGTAGATTTGAATCCAGGTCCTCCTGACTCCAACTCCAGCACCACATCCCCCGACTCCAAGCTGCCTCTCCTTGAGGGTAAGGACCCTCTCACTTCTAGGATCTGCAAGGTACAGGGAAAAGGGCACTGGTCAGAAGACCTAGATTCCAGTCCCTGGACAAGTCACTTTTACCTTTCTGTACCTCAAT
The DNA here is from genome assembly GCA_028646595.1 of Phalanger gymnotis. Lineage (NCBI taxonomy): Eukaryota > Metazoa > Chordata > Mammalia > Diprotodontia > Phalangeridae > Phalanger > Phalanger gymnotis. The sequence goes on from CM053622.1 coordinate 717,077,269, forward strand.
TTCTTCATCTGTAAGATGGAGACAATACAACCTAGTTTCTATGTCACAGGGCTTTTTTGAGGAAAGCCCTTAGTAAACTTTAAGGGAATGACTGAAAAGTGAACTTTTTTTTCCCCCTTGGAACTCCAAGGCCCGATACTGACTTCACATATAATATGTGCTTAATAAATATTTACTGAAGTAAAAACCAGATTAGGTTTTGTAGGATAAAGAGGAGCCCTCAAAAAAGATGCTGGGTTTGGCGCCTGAGGGTCTGGATTCTAATCCCGGTTAAGCCGCTGAGTAGCAGTGATTCCTCACAATCTCTCTGAGGCTCAGTTTCCACCTCCGTGAAAGGAGAGGGTTGGACTAGCTCTGAGATGCCTTCCGGCTCTTAGCGCTATGATCCTAGGAATAAGGAGCTGACTCCTGGGCCTACCTGTGCCCAGGTTACTTCGGCAATAAGCATGCTTCCTGGGCTTCTTTTCAGTCCAAACTAAAATCCCATCTTCTACAGGAAACCTTCACGAGCCCCTCTTAATACTAGTGCCCCCCCTTTTAATTATTTCCCATCTATCGCTCGTTTGTTCATATTTATTTGCTTGTTGTCTCCCCATTAGACTGCGAGTTCCTGAGGACAGGGGCTGTCTTTTGCTTCTTTTTACGCTTAGCACAGGACCTGGCACAAAGTAGGCTTTTTGCAATTGTTTATTGACTAACTGACTGATAATGCCTAGGGGAGTCCAAATGGGCTGGATTAAACCTTGTAGAATCGCAGAGCTTGTCACTCAAGAAAAGCAAACAAAGTTGGAGGAAGTCGCCAAACCTGTACCTGCGCCCAACTCCCCGCCCCCACCCCGCCCCGAAGCCAGCAAAAAAATGCTCCCCCACCACCCAGGGTAGACCCAACCACCCATGGGGCTTTGATGCCCCTCCCCCATAGGCTCTACATTCTGTCCCAGCCCGAGGCAGCAGCATGGCAAGGACCCCAAGGGGCCAGACGGTCTTTGTGGGGCTAGCCCACGCAGCTGAGCCGGGAACTGGGGTTGAGGGCGGCTGCCCTGCGGAGCCTTCCCGGGACCCGCACACGCTCCAAACTTTCTACCCTGAGTCCGAACTCCGCTCCACTCCACCACCCCATCCCTACCGCCTAATCTGAAGCCAACTCACCTGGCGCCCCTCCCCCAGACCCAGTCCCATCCTCAGCATCAGCCTCGGGGAAACTTGTCCCGCGATGGAGGAGAACCCCCTCCACCTTTCCCCCCGAGTCATTGAGCTGCGGGTGAGGACAGCGGGGAAAGGGAGAGCAGCCCGGACCGGAGTGGGGGACTCCCTCCAAGGAGAGGGGCGGGACAGTCCTCATACACAGCCCGTCCCCAGGACTCACCCGGCCCTGGACGCCGGCTCCCCGCAGCCACCGGAATCCACCCTGGGCTTCAAGTGGGGCTGGCACAAAGCTCAGTCCCTGAGCCGAGCACGCCCATCGCAGCGGCGGGACTCACCTTCTCTCTCTTGCTCCTGCAGCGGCTGCTGCTGCTGCTGCTGCTGCCGCTCCCGCCGCAAGCCCGGCTTGTCTCCTTTCCTCCCTCTCTCCCTCGATCACTCCCTCTCCCTTGATCACTCCGTCTCAGTCTCTCTGCCCTCCCTCCCTCTCTTCTTCCCCCTCGCGTCCCCTACACCCCTCTCCTCTCCTCTCCCTCCCTCCCACCTTCCCTCTCTCCCTTCCTCTCTCTTTCTCCCTCTCTTGCCCGCCCCTTCCCCGCTTCTAGTTCTCTCTCCCCAGCTGCCCGGACGGCCCCTTCGTCTCCGCCGCCCTGCTTTCTCTGCTGCCTTCTCCCCGCAGGGTCCCGGGCGGGCGGGCGGGAGGGAGAGAGGGATGCCTCTACAATGCAGTCCCTACCTTCTGCCGCCTCTTTCGCTGCCCTTCCTCCTCCTCCTCCTCCTCCCTCCAGCCGTCTCTATTGTCAGCTGCTCCAGAGCCCAGTCCTTCTCCTCCTCCTCCTCTCCCCTCCCCTCCCCTCCCCTCCCCTCACTCTCACACCCCTCCTTCCATCTCCACCGGCCGCCGCCTCCAGTCCCTAGAACTCTTAGCCTCTCTCATTGGAAGCTGCGGGCGTCCGGAATGAGCCTGCCCTCCCCCCAATTTCTCTCCTGAAGTAGGTGGACTAAGTCAAGGAGGAGGAGGGACTGAGGGGAGAAGGGAAACCGGACAGACACACGTGAGCAAAGCCCACAGGGAGTAGGGGGAAGGGAGAGTGCTTGCTTGGGGTGACGTAATGTGAAGGTGACGCAAGAGACGGGGGAATCTCCCGACTGGCACGTGACGTCACTGCCTAGGCATTCCTCTGCCTCCCCTCCTCCCTTCTGCAAAGCTGACCTCTTGCTGTGATGGTCCCCGGGCGACTGTGGGGTCCTCTCTTTGGATGCCACCCACCCTCAGGTCTGTGCTTCTTCAGACAGTGGAAGAGCAGTTGAAGTGTATGTTATGGAAAGAAGACTGGCCTTGGAGTCAGGAGAGAGAGAACAGCTCCATTCTATCTGGCTCTGTGACCTTGGACAAGTTATTTCTCTCCGAGCGGTGGTTTCCTCATCCATAAAATGGAGATGATAATGAGTCCACTACCCACCTCCAAAGATTTTTATAAACCTTAAGGCCAGAGTTTATTAGTAGCAAAATAGTGTAATAATAATATTTGTTGTATCTTTCCCTAACCCTTCCTAATTCCAAGGCTTTCCTTCTTTTAAATAGTTCCTATTTATTCTGTATACAGCTTGCTTTGTATATATTTGTTTACATGTTGTGGGAGACATGCATTAGACTGCAAATTCCTGGAGGGCAGAAACTGTCTTTTGCCTCTTTATATCCCCAGCGCTTAGCACAGTGTCTGACACATAGTAGGTGCTTAATAAATGTTTATTGAATTAATTAATGGCAGACTTGGAGCTAAGTATGACAAGATTTTACACAGGTCTCAGCCATTGTCTCTTTATTTGGCTTTCTTTGTGTGGTAAAGAAAGATAGAGCAAGAGGGAAGAGTGCCATCAGGGTACAGGTTGGAGTGATAAATGCAGAGCTGACATGGAGAAAGGCCTCCATGCAGGGGCATGCTGGGGCCAGTTCAGTACCAAAGCTGATTGTTAAATTTTCAGAGTGAAAAATGGCAAATGCAGGAAATCAGGTCTTGATTTATTTTGTTGATCGTTGAGGCTTAAAAAAGTGATGGAGAAGATGCTAATAGTGCAGATTAAACTTAAAAGTGAGTCCTGTGCATCCTTTGGGGAGAGAGCCAGTTATTAAAGATGTCCCAACACAGCATGGATCTGTAATTTTATAGGTATGGGTGAGTACGTCCTCCAAAGCTACAAGTGGCAAGGCACTCACATCTTCTGATCCTAACTCTTGTCTGTGGCCTTCTATGAATCCTCAGGGAGATCACCCAAGACCCTGGTTGCCTTCCTCTAGATCTAGAAGAGAAATAAATATTTTATTATGCTGTTATTGGGCAGCTAGGTGGTGCAGTGGATGGAGCCCCTGGGCCTAGAGTCAGGAAGACCTGACTTTAAATCTGCCCCCACACGCTTATTAGCTATGTGACCCTAGACAATCACTTAACCCTTATTTGCCTCAGTTTCTTATCTGTAAAATAGCTGGAGAAGGAAATGACACTCCAGTATCTTTGCCAAGAAACCCCCAAATGGGGTCAGGAAGAGTCAAACAAATAAGTATATATTATGTTAGTATTACTTCCCTCGAGGGAATAGAAATATCAGGCTCCCAGAATTGCCCATCTGCATAGAGAAAATTTCTACACTGGAAGTTTCCTACCTGTGTACACACACACACATCATCATCATCATCACATTAGGAATGTTGCTATAGGGTTTTCAGACTTATAACCTGTTTTCCTCAATGATCCTGGGAGGTAGGTAATGTAAATATTACCCTCTTGTGCAGATTATAGAGCTTAGAGCTGAAAGGGCCACTGGAGAACATTTAATTCTTGCTTTCCGAAGTCCTGGCTACAGACTCTTGGAAGCCACAGAGTAATTGCAAAGGGGTCCACTGAAAGTAGAACCTAGGACTGAAGTATTCTTCAATTCAACCAGATTTCAAATCTCTGAAAAAGTCAAAGAACACCTACCTCATTCTGACTAATGTTATTATCATCATTCCCCCTTTTGAAGATGAGAAAACTGAAGCTGGGAGAGGTTAAGAGACTCAACCAGGGTCACGCATCTAGTATTTGTGTTGGATTTGAACTCAGAGCTTCCCGTCTTGAGGCCGGGCACTCTACCCACTGCACCACCTAGCTGCCTGATTTTTATTAACTATCATCTTGCCCACTGGCTTTGTTTCCTCTGCAAGTTTGATAAGGATAGTTAATAAGCAAGCAGACCTTCTTTAGACTGAATAAATAATGCCTCACACTCCTATCTATTTCTATCTTTCAAACATATGTACATACTATTGTGATTAATAAAATACAAATTCATTGAAATGCCATTGAATTCATTGTAGATCTTTGTTTATTGTATATTTTCTGATTCAATGAATCAAAATTACAATTATTAGGAAGTCCATTAATTGTTTTTTAAGTTAAAAATATTGGGAATCATCTACCTAGTCCAATCCCTAGAGGATTAGCTAGCTGAGGAATTGAGGTTCAGTGAGGAAATCGACTCAAGATCATATAACCAGCAGCTGTCAATGTCAGTATTCCACCTGAACTCAGATCTTTTGACTACAAGATCAAGGTTGCTGTCCTATGTTAGATATGGGGACAGCGAGGTTCAGGGTGGCAAGAATGCTCCAATTTACTTATCAGGGTGGTCACCTCCCAGGGACACCTCCAGCTCCTCACATGTTCTGGGTATGGAGACCAAACGAGGGAGCAGCCAGGCTAGGAGCTGACAGGCAATAGTGTGTGGAGCGCCAATACCTGACGACATTCCTAAAAATCTCACTCACCTGTGGCATCATCCACGGGCTCATTAAAGGATTGAAACCCCCCTCCTCCTTGTTCAGTTGTTTCAGTCGTATCCGATTCTTCATGACCTCATTTGGGGTTTTCCTGGCAAAGATACTGGAGTGGTTTGTCATTTACTTTTCCAGCTATCTTACAGATGAGGGAAGTGAAGCAAATATGAGTTAAGTGACTCGCCCAGGGTCACACAGCCAATATGTGACTCTGAGGCCAGCATTTGAACCGGATCTTCCTGACTCCAGGCCCCATGCACCACCTAGCTGCCTTATACGCCCTCAGCATTGGTGAATTCCTAATTATTTTTTTTAATCAATTTATTTATTTTTAGTTTTCAACATTCACTTCCATAAGATTTTAAGTTTCAGATTTTCTCCCCCTCCTTCCTTTCCTCCAGCCTCAAGATGGAATGTAATCTGATATAAGGTCTACATATCCATTCATATTAAACTTATTTTCACAGTAGTCATATTGTAAAGAAGAATTAGAAGTAATGGGAGGAACTACGAGAAAGAAAAAAACAACAACAAAAGTGAAACCAGTATGCTTCGATCTGCATTCAGACTCCATAGTTCTTTTTTCTGGATGTGGATAGCATTTTCCATCATGTGTCTTTTGGAGTTGTCTTAGATCTTTGCATTGCTAAGAGGTAAATCTATCAAAATTAGTCATCACACAGTATTGTTACTGTGTACAGTGTTCTGGTTCTGCTCACTTCACTCAGCATCAGTTCATATAAGTCTTTCCAGGTTTTTCTGAAGTCTACCGGCTCATCATATCTTATGGTACAATAGTATTCTATTACATTCATAAACCGCAACTTGTTCAACCATTCCCTAATTGATGGGCATCCCCTCGATTTCCAATTCTTTGCCACCACGAAAAGAGCCGCTATAAATATTTTTGCACATGTGGGTCCTTCTTGAATTCCTAATTCTTATCATAGCTACATTAGATTGCAAGCAAGACCTGTGTCTCATACATCTTTATCTCCCCAGTACCTAGCGCAGGGCCTTGTATGTAACTAGGAGAAGAAGTGGACCTGTAATTTTATTGCTATTTGGAACTCCCAGAAGCAGAAACTCCCTTGACCATTCACACAGGTCTGGAGGCTGGGAACTTAACATCTTAGAGAATTGCCTTCCTGGCTCCAAAGCCAGCTAGGGACTAGACTCCAGCTGCCTTCCTTGCATATAACAGTCACTCACTCAATGTGTATTGCATTGAACCAAAAACCAAGCCTCCAGATTCCCATGCCAGGCTTCTTGAAAGTCAGAACATGGCACCAAAGTGTCAGTGAGTTCCTTGGTGTCCTTTCAAATTCAAATCCTCATTACTGTGCTGCGTGGGGGGAAAAACTTAATCTTTTTTTAAATTTTATTTATTTATTTATTTTTCGTTTTCAACATTCACTTTTATAAGGTTTCAAGTTTTAAATTTTCTCTCCCTCTTTCCCCTCCCCAAGATGGCTTGCAATCTGATATAAGCCATATATGTACAATCATATTAAATATACTTCCACATTAGCCATATTGTAAAGAAGAATTAGAACCAAAGGGAAAAATTGTGAGAAAGAAAAAAACAAAAAAGGAAAAACAGTATGTTTCGATCTGCATTCAGACTCTGTAGTTGTTTCTCTGGGTGTGGATAGCATTTTCCATCATGAAACTTTTGGAATTGTTCTTAGATCATTGCATTGCTAAGAAGAGCTAAGTCTATCAAAGTTGGTCATCATATAATGCTGCTATTACTGTGTACAATGTTTTCCTGGTTCTCCTCATTTCTTTCAACATCAGTTCATGTAAGTCTTTGCAGATTTTTCTGAAGTTCACCTGCTTATCGTTTCTCATGGAACAATAGTCTTCCATTACATTTATATACTACAACTTGTTCAGCCATTCACCAATTGATGGACATCCCCTCAATTTCCAATTCTTGGCCACCACAGAAAGAGCTGCTATAAATATTTTTGTACACGTGAGTCCTTTTCCCATTCTATATGATCTCTTTGGGATACAAATCTAGAAGTAGTGTTGCTGGATCAAAGAGTATGCACACTTTGGTCACCCTTTGGGCGTAGTTCCAAGTTGCTCTCCAGAATGGTTGGATCAATTCACAACTCCACCAACAATGCATTAGTGTTCCAATTTTCCCATGTCTTCTCCAACATTTATCATTATCCTGTTTTGTCACGTTAGCCAATCTGATAAGTGTGAGGTGGTACTTCAGAGTTGTTTTAATTTGCATTTCTCTAATCAATAGTGATTTAGAGCATTTTTTCATAGGACCATAGATAGCTTAATTTGAAGGAACTAATCTTTAAGTCAGACAGTTTTATGTTTGTGTCCCAGCTCAGACACCGGTTATATAATGCTGAACAAGTCACTTGGACTTTCTGAGCCTTGGCTTCCTTATCTGTAAAATGGTGAGAATAACACTCACACATTACCTACCTCACAGATCATCCAGTCTAGCCCATAATGAGAAGGACTACATACTACAAACTCGTTGACTAGTAGTCATCTGATTTTGCTTGAAGACCTCTAATAAGGGGAAATCCATTACTTCCCAAGGCAGCCCATTCCATTTTTTAGATAATGCAGATTGGTAAGAAATTTGTCTTTATTTTAGGTCTAAATTTATCTTTTTGCCACTTCTACTCACCACTGGTCCTCTGTGCCCAGAGAGAACAAGTCTACCTTTTCCATGTGACAGTCCTTCAAATGGTTAAATTCTCTTCTCCCAACTTATACTTACGATGTTGATTTTTTGAACCCAAGTGTAACACTTTATTTTGATCTCTATTAAATTTCATCTTTGATTCAGCCCAATACACTTGAAAAATAGCCTATTAAGATAATAATAGCTAGCATTTTTAGAATGCTTTAAGATTTGCAAAGTGCTTTAGAAATATGATTTCATTTGTTCTTCATGAAACCCCTCTGTAGTAGGTGCTATTATTATCTCCTTTTTATAGATGAGGAAACTGAGGCTGGGAGAGGGTAAGTGACTAGCTCAGGGTCACACACTTATTAAGTATCCAAGGCTGAATTTGAACTCAGGTCCTCCTGACTCTAGCTGCCTGATCCTCATTATCTATCCTCCCACCAACTAGTTCTGTTGCAAACTTGATATGAATGTCATCTATGCTTTTATCTTAGTCATTAATAAAAATGGTCAATGGAATAAGACTAGCCATAGATTCCAAAGGTAGTCCAGCAGAGACATCATTCCAAGATGACACAAAACCACTGTGCTCTCTGGACATATCTTACACCTTCTATTCTATAAGTTCCTTGAGGGCAAGTAAAATGTCTGATTCATCTTTGTATCCCCATGTTTCTAGGTACAGGGCTGAGCCCATTTACTTTTTAGCCTTCCTGACTTGGAAGTTAGCTCTCTGTCCACTATCCCATGTTACCCAGAGAAAGCATTTAATAAATCCTGTGGAATGATGCATGAGTGCATTGAGTTGGAAGGAAGGTATACAACTGAAGTGGTTTAATTGCTTATATTGGGAGAAGCAGAGCAGGGTAAGGCAGGGGAAAGAATCCTGGAAAGGAATCAGGGTTCGTCCCAGGTCCCTGGATCTTCATTTGGGGTCCATCACTAATACACTGGATGACCTTAGACAAGTCATTTTCCCTCTGTTTCTTTCTCTGTGAAATGAGGGTGTTAGATTGGACGAGTTCTAAATTTTTTGTTAGCTCTGAGAAGAGTGTAATGGGACTATTAATCACCCTCCTACTCCCGAAAGCTACATCTCCCTTGATATAGACAAAATGCCATTAGCTTTTTTGGCTGCTAGACCACACTCTACCCATATTGAAGTCCACTAACATTTCTGGATCAGAGGAACTACTGTCCAACCAAGTGTGTCTTGCCCCCTGCCTCCCAACTCATACTTGTAAAATGGATTTTGGGGCCCAAAAGGAATGCTTTATATTTATTTCTATTAAATCCTGTCTTATTAGATTTGGTCAGTGCAGTAGACTGTAAAAATCTTTTTGGATCCTCACCCCGTGGGCATGTGTAAACTATTTCTTCCACCTTTGTTGTATCTGCAAATGGGATAACGATATGACTTTATGCCTTTATTAAAGTCATTCATAAAAATGGGCTCAGCAAAGATCCCCATGGCACCTCCCAGGAGGATGACACCAAACTGTAAATGCCTATTCCTGGAGGCCAGTTAGTTACTCAATCAATCTGGAGCATATCATGTGAATTTTTGGAACCCAAGTGTAAGACTTTATACTAATTTTGATTAAATTTCATCTTCTTTGATTCAGCCCAATATGCTAGAGTAATTTTCAATTCTAAATATCATTTAGCCCACATTTCTCCATTTTTCCCAAAGAATAAGACAAAAGACTTTCTCAAATGCTTTGTTAAAAATCTAGATAAATAAGGGTGGGCTCTCTGGGGGTGAGGGTAAAGGGAAATACATCCAGAAATAAATGTGATATACATTTCTATAACTATGTATTGGTATTAATGGACTTTTTTTTTTAACAGACATGGTATACACATTAAAGGTAGGATTTGAACTTAGGTCTTCTGACTCTAAAGCCGGTAGTCTTTCCTTCATAGCACACTATCTTCTACTTAACAAAGTTGCTGTAAGACAGAAACTTTGCGAACTTTAAAGTGATATAGAAAGGTGAGCAACTGTTCTCAACGGTTATAAGCTGGCTTTAGTATTGCCTGACTTCCATTTCAACTGACCACCTCTCTGACTTCAGGCTCATCCCTTTCTGACTGAAGTTTAGTCTTCCAATCCTCCCCTCATTTCTTTCTCCATGGAACATCCAGCTCCATAGTTGGTAACAAGTAAGGGTTAATGGCCACAGCTTGCAAGCCATTAACTCTTGATTTGCTGCCACCTGGTGGTGAGACAGGACAAATGGTTGCTCAGTGCTGGAAATGGGATTTTAACACAGGCCTCCCGACTAGGGTTCTTTCCACTGTAGTAGAGAAACAGAGTCAAGTGAACTCTGTCTATATATAATGCAATGGTGAACAACCAAGAAAAACAGCCCTCCAGTGCTATCTACCTTACAAAGTGATTTCCCATCCATTCTATTGTAGGTCTGAGAAGATACAAGACTATAAGTACCAGAACTACACAGACCAGAGGGCTTGCCCAGGATGCCAGGGACTTTGGTGGACCTTTCTGGTATAGAGAATCCTTGGGCTACACTATTCTGTAGAGTTTCAGGAAACTTTATTTTGTTTGGAGACTCCAGTGGCCTTGAGGAAGGGACTTTCGCCCAAGTTTGGGGGTGACAAGCATGAGAGGCAGAGAAGTGAAAGCATTCAGACCAGAGAGCAAACAGAAAAGTAACAAGCATGTGGTAAGACTGAACTGGAGCTGAGACTTGGCCTAAACAAGCAATTGTGACCATTGTGGTAGTTTTGGCAGCTGGTCAGAGTAAAGTCCAGTGAACAGCTCCTTTCTGTCCCTGCTTTACTAGAGCACAGCACTGAAGCAAATTTCCACCTAGAATTTAAATCTCTATACCTTTCTTTGGAAACCTTCTCAAAATGACTAGGAGTTGTAGTTAGGGGAAAACAAATGACCTTGGCTATAAGACCTATCACATCTTAGTTTTCTAAATTTCTTGTTTGGATGTTAATTTTTACTTTATGTTATTTGATACTGCTAATAATTTACATGGTTATTAACAACAGTTTTTTAAATAAGTTTATGGTCCAAAATGGAAAGAGAAGAAACTACACCATGGAAGAAGAGATTTCCTCAGCTTTACTCTGGAGTCAGGGCCAGGTCAATTAGAGAGAGTTTCTGCAAATTTGGTAATTTCTGAGAATATCCCAGAGCCTATCTACTAGACTGCCTTCGAACTCAGAGAGAGAATTAATGATGGAATGAGCCAACAGTGGAGAGTGGTTGGGTTTCTGTGGTTGTCCCCAAGTGCACTTGAAATCACATACTCCCACCACACAAGAGCTACAAAGCTACACTTCATGAGGAACAATAGAAGGAATTGGGGTGTGTGGCCAAGTGAAGAATTAGAATGGTCAGGATCAATATTCTCAAATGTCTCAAGTGTTGTCACATGGAAGATGGAACAGATTTGTTGTTGTTTTAAGCTGTCATTCAGTCTCATATACTCTGTGCCCTAGGTCATCTGATCCTTTTTATACTTCCTTCCAGTCACTCTCACTCTCACTCCCAATCAGTTCCACTCCCCTCTATTTTGGAGGGGCATAGAAATTCAAGAGATCACGTCACCTAGCAAGATGGCAAAATGATGGCTTTTCCCTAACCCCAGCAAGCCAAAAACCTCCGAAAAAAGAATTATGCATTAAATATAGAGTAATTACAACTGAATCTACAAGGTAGTAAGATAGTGGCCTGTACAGAGTAAAAATCTCATGAAATAACACTGGAGAACTTGACTACTTACAGCTCTCATTCAACCTTCTCATTTCCAACCCATCCTACATCCTGGGGTCAGTTTGCGTAAGCAAATTTGAAGGCTTCTGATTTAGGGTCTAGCAGTAGGAACTGTTGCCTGTTTCCCACATCACAGTGACTTAGCCTGAAGCCCTCCCCTCTTTTCCTGTCATTCCAAAAGCGCCAGAACACACTGATTCTGCCCAGCCACTCCAAAAAAAGGGTGAGTTTATTGGGGGAGGGTATGGAGTAGTACAGAAGATACAGACGGCATAAAATAAAGGTTGAATGACAAAATATGGGCTATGTCATCACGGGCTAAAGGGGAAAGATCTTGAAGTCAGAAGGAAGGTGTATTGGAAACCCAGGTGGGATTAGTTCTCTTCTCCAGAGAAGCAAAAAGTAATAAAATCAGGGTAACTAGGTGGCATAGTGAGTAGAGCACCAGCCTTGGAGTCAAGAGGACCTGAGTTCGAATATGACCTCAGACACTTGACACACTAGCTGTGTGACCTTGGGCAAGTCATTTAACTCCAATTGCCCTGCCTTCTCTCCTCCAAAAAAAGGGAGAGAAAGTAACAATGTTGAAAGAACACATGAATTTTCTACAAGCCAAAGCAAATAACCTTGAAGACAGGATAACTTAAGGATCATAGGTTACGAAGCACATTTCTAATATCCATGTGAGATTGACAGGGTTATTATGCACATTTTACTGCTTACTTCACTTTGTATCAGTTCATATTAGCCTGTCCATACTTCTCAGAATTCATCATGTTAGTAATTTCTTATAGTTAAATCATATTCCATTTCCATTCATGAACCACAATTTATTTAGCCATTCTCCAGCAGATGATCATTGTCTTTGTTTCTAGGTCTTTGCTATCACAAAAAGTGCTACTATAAATATTTCAGTGCACATAGAGACTCTTTGTGAGTGACCTCCTTGAGATGTGTGTATACATACATATGTGCGTATGTATAGGTGTAGCAGAATCTCTGGGTTAAAGGATGTGGACATTCTCATCACTTTACTTGCCAAATTCCAAATTGTTTTCTAAAACGGTTGTGCCACTTCACAGCTCTACCAAGAATGCATTAATGTGCTTACCTTTCTACAACCCTTCTAATAGTGACTATTCTCATCTTTTGTCACATTTGCCAAATTGCTGGGTCAGAGTGGTATTTTATAGAGATAATATTATTATTATTACTTCATTATTATATGGATTGTGAGTTTGTTGGCGTAGGCACTTCATTGATAAAGGTCAGAACCCCCCAACTCTCAGATAATATTCTTCAAGAATTGCAACAGCTGAAAAATCTGTTCTCTGGTGGTCAGCCTGCTGAAGATAAGCCTCCCCGACATGCCCCAGGTACATGCTCCAACAATGGCACTCGGGCCATCACTGGGACCGAGTACAGAACCCTCTACATTTGAGTTGAACTCATCAGAGTTTGTGCCTGTCTTGGTATAACTTTCAAGAACCCAGTCATCTTCACACAGCGCTTAGGCATTGGAGGGGGATTTACTCATAGTAATGTACATCTAGACCTTAGACAGCTCAGCATCACAGCCGGATAGACAGAAGTGACTTCAAGGGGAACATTCCCAAGACCAGAGAAATACACTCACAGACGCACCAGAGCGTTAGGCCACTGCAGCTATGCAGCTCTCCATCCCGACGCGGCCTGTAATGTGGGCCTCTCTCTTCTGGCATCAGGTGGTTCCTTACATACAGGTTGATGAGGACTGGTTTCCCCACATGATTGGTGAAAGCGTTACCTCTTCTTTCTTGAATGTGTTGGCCGCTGTACAGATCCAGCACCGGCAAGAGGTTAATGTATGTCTAGGGCTATTAGCTGGAGGTGCTCCAGCAGGCCCCAATGGACCGGCTGTATCATCTTTCCTGTTGTACTAACAGAGAGAATCATCACGACAACAAAGTCAGCAGGAGCAAGAATCATCAAGTCCTGTCCAAATTTATGCACAGAAAAAGAGGCTAGGACAAACCTAGAGTCAAAAAGGATCTCAGGACAAAAAAAAAGCCAGAGAACCAGGATCCAGACGTGAGCCTAGAATTTTCATTGAAATCAGATCAGTTCGCCATTTTCAGAAGGTAGTCTGTAGTAGCAGCCTTTTAAATTTGCAAAATGCTTTGTGTCGATGATAGGGACAATCAGGGAAGCCCCTGATTTCTTGAAGTGGGATGCTTTGCATAGAACTGGACACATGCACTATGACTGTGGGTATGGATATTGAGGTCAGAGATGAAGGGGTAATGAAATTGGGGTAATGAAATAATCTTTCATTGGTTCCTGTGAGTGGAGGCTACGAAGAAGATGATCACCTACTGAACTAAAAAGACCTACCTACGCAGAAAGATATAGAAGGCGAGGAAAAACTCTCTCTCTAGTTGTCTGTCTCTGTCTCGCCCTCTGTCTCTCTGTACTGCTCTGTGTCTGTCTCTGTCTCTCTGTCTCTCTCTGTCTCTGCTCTGTCTTTGTCTGTGTATGTGCGTTTCTGTCTCTATCTTTGGTCTCTCTGTCTCTGTCTCTCTGTGTATCTCTCTCCACCGCTCTGTCTTTCTCTCTCCGCTTACTTAGTATTCAGGCAGCCTTTCTCTTGGACTTCTAGCAAGGGAGGGAAGTGAATTTCTCTTCCCTTATGCCTGTACTCCACAAGCAGCTACAACTCAAACACATGGCATCTGTTCTTGCCCAGGTGAGCCTGGCTCAAATACCTGGCTGCCTCTTCCATTTTGGATTTTTTCCCCCTGAGCTCAGGTCACTAGATACCTAGTGATTCTGGGTACCCAGCAAGAGAAGGTTCCTACACTTATACCAATAGGACAATGATGTAACCAAAAAGACTAAGCTACTCCAAACCATGCCCCAGATGACGAGAAAGTCAACGTTTTGTGAGTTTCTCAGACAATACATTTCCCAGTAGTTTTTACCTCCCAAGAGAACATACACATAAGTAACGTGTTACTTTTTTATGTCATGTAAATATTTGCTAAGGAGCACTTGAGTCATTTGTTTTTTTTATAATTTATTTTGTGTTAGAGGAAATAGACAATCCATACCTCCTGTCTACTTTGTACATTGTATACCTTTTCTGGAAAACATTCCGTTAATCCCTTTTGAGGATAACCTAGAGTTAAGGAATATATAAAATTTGTTTAGAGATCTTCTCAAGAGGTCTTTCCAAGTTGAATTTGGGTTGGCTTGAGTCTAAGACCAAGGGTCCCTTATGAGAGGAGGCTCCCTAGTCTGTGGGGGTATCTAAAAAAATCCCTTTAAAGGAAATTTTAGCATCCTTGTATATTTGCAAAGTGCTTTACGTACATTGTCTCATTGAGTCCCATGTCAAGGTTAGCACTAGAGCAATTATCATCCCTGTTTTGGTTCAGACCTATCAGAAGCCAGATTTTTCACTGCATTTTGAATTGGAAGTCAAGTCAACAAGCATTCATTCATTCAGTGCCCACAAAGTGCAAACACTGTGCTAAGCGCTGGGAACACGAAGACAAAACAACAACCAAAAAGTGGCTCTTGCCCTCAGGGAACTGTCATTCTGTTGGCTGGAAGGGACCTCAGAAACCAACTAGCCCAATCCCCTCACTGTAGAGAGGAAATCCAGCCTCAGGGAAATGAAGCGATTTTGCCCAAAGTCCCATAAGTAGTAAATGGCAGAGTTGGAATGGGAACTCAGGTTCTCTGATTCTACATCCAGGGCTCCATGCTTCCCCAGTGCAAACAGATCCTAATAATTAAGGACTGCATCTTTTTCATCCTTGTATCTCCCATGGCACCCAGAACAAGGCCTTGGATATAACAGGCACTTAATAAACCTCTATTGAATTTGCTTGAATGGAATGACTAAATCCCCAGCAGCTCAGAGGATGTGAGAGCATCATTTATCAGGGGTGTACCAAGAAGAAGAGGGTAGTACCATCAGCTGGCTCTGGCTCTGAGGAACAAACAGAGATTCTTTGTTCTCCAGTCAGACAGCAACCTTAGCCTTAGTCAGCTGGTTTGAGATGATTTCACTGCTTTGATGAAGCTGTGATCTCACTGCAAACCATGCTGTCTGACACTATGTGACTCCTACCTATGCCCTCCAGTAACCCTTCCTCAGCAGATCCAAAGTGCTGAGTCCTTCTTTCAGGTCTCCTGCTTGCATGGGTACCAGTGAAGCATCTGGGCTGTGCATGGGGTCTCCCTCCCTCTCAAGGCATGTCCACCCCACCTCTTCTTTTCCAATTGTACAGTTCCTTATGCACAGTTATGTGCATACATTATCACGGGAAATATGATATAGTTTATTTATACTCATAGACATGCCTCTCTCCATGGTCCTTTGGGCATCCTACAGATCTGATTCTTTTAGAGTCTAAGACCTAGACCTCATGGCTTTCCATGATTCACAGCTATATAGCATTACCCTTTGCTTGAGAGCCTTTCCTGATCCTTTCCCCAACTACCTCCCTTCCAAGCTACCTTGTATTTGCCTACTTTGTATATAAAGTTCCTTTAGAGAAGACTCAGAATTTCATTTTCCATCAGTGGCTCTGCTTGGTTTTGGCTCCTGAACATAATCCTCCCCTCTTATTCCCCTACCCTGCCTTTTGTATATTGTTTTCTCCCATTTGATTTAAGCTCCTTGAGGCCAGGGACTGTCTTTTTTCAAATCTCCAGAAGTTAGCAGGATGTCTTGCACATAGTAAGGGCTTAATAAATGTTTATTAACTATTGATAGTTTCTGGGCTGCTTACCAAGTGAAGAAAAAAAAGTTTTTCAACTGTCTGCTGAGCTGCAACTAAAAATGCTTATGTTATGGGAGAAATACCTCTTCTCTGAGTTCATATGGTAGGTAACTGCCACCAAAATATATTTACCACCATGCAGAAATAATAGAGATAATAAACTAGGTTTTATTATTATGTTCAAGCAAAGATTCAAGCATCAGAGAAAACCTGAACCATCATCAGGATTTTAACAAGGCTTTTTATAGGCAAAATTACATCAGAATGACAGAGAAATAATTCTTTTACCTATTGCAATCTTGTACATTCCTCTCAGGCCATAACGGTTTGAGAAAAGACAGATTCATTATAGCATGCTTCCTTCAGTGTCATAAAAGTTGAACAATTTTAACTAAACAGTCTTAATCTCATACATCTCTTAAGGAAATAAACTTCATCAAACAAACTCCATAGGTAAACTAAGTCAGGTTACAGATTAAGCTACATTTAGACCATTCACAAATAGGCTGATTAAGAGGGAAGATTTATACATTATCAAGATAACCAAGGAGACTAGGTGTCAGGAAAATCCTTCCTTCAGCAGTTATCTAGGGGAGTTAACAAATGACTAAATCATTTTGACTCTCCTTAGCTTCTATCTGAGAAATGTCAGTCTCCCCTTATTTCATGAGTCAGATTTTGGGCAGGTAAGATTAATATTAACAGAAGACAACTTTCAGTTAACAGAAATTTGCAGGAGGAATGGTCCTGAGTCCCAAATAATAAAAAATGCTAAAAGGAAATTTAGAATTCCCATAATACTTACAAAAGGCCCGTTTACTTGCCTAGCTGTTACAAGTGAATACATGCTCTAAGTCTCTGAATGGGGAGAGATCTTGAGCCCTCCCCATGTGGGCCAACCTGAGGCCTGTGTATATGAACCTCTAGTCTTCATCCCTTTTGGGTTTGTTCATTCCTGCTATTTAGAGAAGGAGTATTCTTTGTGAATTTAAAAAAAAATCAAGAGAACGATCTAGTACAGTGAGTCAATGTTAGTATTGGACATCACAAAGAAGCAATGATTTTGCTAATGGTAGAGCTAGGTTAAGACTAGTGCAACCTAAAGGAATGACCTGGTGCGATGAGTTCAACTGAGTCCAAGATGATAACTAACCTAGCAACTGTGCCACATTCAGAAGTGAACTTAGTTGGGTGAATGCTTTATAGCAACTGCTCTGAGCCTGAGCCCACTCCTCCTGGGGAGTGAAATGATAAAGGTAAGAACATGTCCTTAGGTTAGGGGAAATGTTTGTACTAATGATCTTGCAATATATTCTCAGTAAATATCCCTTTGTAAAAGTTGTTTGATGCTAATTGGTTATATGATATTGGAAGGCTAACCAATTGGCTGTTGATATGGGGAGAACACCCCGGAATAAGAGCTTGAACTGATAGCACTAGAAAGATTCCTCCAATCTGTCAAGATAAAATACAAAAGCAAAGATACAAAATGCCCTGGCCTTAAGGAGTCTCCATTCTAATGGGACAGATAATCCATACAGGGGAGTAGTGACCAGGACAGGGCATTTTATCTGAAAAATTACTTGACTTGTCTAAGTGATAATATCATCATTCTAAAGGATCAGGAACTCACAAGGGGGAAAGTCTATTTTGCATCTGATTCCCACTTAACAGGGGGAAACTCACAGTCCAGTGAAAATGATAAGAACACTGAAAAAAAGCAAATAACTCCTAGAATTTTTAATGAAGAAAATGAAAACTGGACATATTTTGACGTGCCCCTGAGAGTTCAGGAAAGCAGATTTACAATGGTTCATAGAAAGGATACTCAGGATTACTTAGGCCAGAATTCCTCTGCCCTAGTCAGACCATATCTGGAATTTTGTGTTCAGTTCAGTTAGGAAGGAAATTTGATAAGCTGGAGGGAGAGTTTCCAGAGGAGTGCATCTAGTTTATGCTGAATGAGGATAAGACTGAATTAACTGGGGATATTCAGCTTTGGAAAGAGAAGAGTGAGGTAGTGATATGATAGCTCTCTTTAAATATTTGAAGGTCTGTCATATATGGAAGCAGGATTATACTTGTTCTTAACAATGGGCGGACATTGCAAAGAAGCAAATTTAGGCTTGATGTAAGGAAAAACTTTGCAGCAATTAAAGCTATTTATTGTTGTTGTTGTTTGTCCTTCATTCTCAAAGAGGACCATGATATCAGGGAGGTGATGCCATGACATGCAGATGAATCAGATTTAAATGAGGGAGGGCTGTGCAAAGTCACCAGCCTCACTTTCTCCTCTGGAGCCATCTAGGTACAGTGGCCAGATATACAACAGGACAACTGGAGATGGCCCCAGCAATTAAAGCTATCCAAAACTAGATATATGTCTAGCTCTAGCATCTTGTGATCTACACCAGCACATTCTACATTCCCAGGACCCTTCCAGCTCTAACATTCTGTGATTCAGCTCTGTCATGCTGTGCTCTACATTAGAATGTTTTGTGTTCCAAGGACCCTTCCAGTTCTGAAATCCTGAGCTCTACATCAGAAAATTCTGTATTCTCAGGACCCTTCCAGTACTCATATCCTGTGTTCTATGTTAGAACATTCTACATGACCCTTCCAGCTCTGACATCTTAAGTTCTACATTCCCAGGACTCTTCTGGCTATGACACTCTGTGTTCTACATTCCAAGGACACTTTCTGCTCTGACATCCCATGTTCTATGTTAGAACATTCTACATTTCCAGGACCATTCCAGCTCTGACATTCTGTGTTTTTGTAAGAAGGTTTTAGGTTCCAAGGACCCTTCCAGCCCTGACATTCTAGGATTCTTAGGGGCTAGCTGGGAGTAGCTTTAACATTGGTTTGCAAAGACTTCATCACTGCCTATTTTGCCAGGACTCTGATTGTTATTCAAGTTCACAGTGAAGGAGAACAGACACCTGAAAAGTATTTGAACTCTTGCTTTAGCTAGCGTAGCTGGAAAGTTTTTATGTTACAAAAGTCAACATTTATTGAGCCCCTTGTACCAGGAGTCATGGGTAGATACAAAAGCTATACAAGACATGACCCCCTTCCTTTAGAAAGCGCGCGTGCACACACACACACACACACACACACACACACACACCACCACGACTTTAGCACACTGAGAAAGCAACATGATTACAAGACAATTGCTGTGTTCAGTAAGTGAAGCCTGGGCACAACCTCTCTGCATCGTCTCCTCAGGGTTCTTAGTTCTACCTTCTAAGACCAAGCAGGGTAAAGCTATTCCTTTCTTCATTCACATCCTTGAAGATACTGATCATGTCCCCCTTGAATCTTCTCTTATCCTAGCTAAAAATCTCATTTTCTCTGATTTTAGGCAAGTTACTTCATTTTTGTAATTCTCACTTTGCTCATTTCCCTATTTCATGGGGTGGGGGGAACAGCATTATGGCGAACAAATGAGAATAATAAATGGAAAGTGCTTTGAAAACTGCAAAAGACTATAAGACTGTATTATGGGTAAGCAAGATTATTAGATAAATGGCCTTCAAATTAGATGGTGTCACTTGCCATGCAGGGATAAGCTCAGAGATTTTTGCTGTCAGACACAAAGGGCATGGTTAAGGGATGCAAATGGCTAAATACAAACTTCCATAACTTCTGGGTAAGCCACTTCTTTCTTATATGTAAAATGAAGGATGAAATGAACTGGATAAAAGATATCAGAAAATTACAGAATTTATAGTTGGAAGAGACCTCATCACTCTTCTTATATATCTCATACTCAAAAAGGAATATCTACTATATAATGCCTAACAAGAGGTCATACAATTTTACATACAAATACAATCAAAGACTTTCAGTGAGGGAAAGTCCAGGGCCTTCTAAGGTAGCCAGTCACACTTTTGGTTAGATCTGTTAGGAAGTTTTCCTGACTTTAAGATTCCTTCCATGTCTGCCATTCTATGTTCTATGTTCCAAAGGCTCTTGTAGCTCTAAGTTCTATGGCAGGGGTGGGGAACCTATGGTCTTGAAACTACATTTGGCCCTCTAGGTCCTCAAGTGCAGCCCTTTGACTGAATCTAAACTTCACAGAACAAATCCCCTTAATAAAAAGATTTGTTCTATAAAACTTGGATTCAGTCAAAAGACTGCACCTGAGGACCTAGAAGGCCACATGTGGCCTCGAGGCTGCAGGTTCCCCACCCCTGTTCTATGGTCCTTTAAGGCTCTAGTGATCTGTGACTCTATGATTTTACTTGTAGTTGAATCTCAATGGATCAGACAGCCCCCTGACTTGAAAGGCCTGGCGCCCTTCATTGCGACAGCTCTCCAGTTTTGACGTTTCTCAAAGACCTCATCAGGATACCAAGAAGGCTGTGTTCAATATAACTTGTCAAGCAGCCAAGGCACCTGATTAGTATGGATCCTAAGAGCCAAGGAATGAAGTAATTGTATTTGCCTATCTACTTACCTACAGCCCAGGGCTTCCCCGAGCAAAGTGCTGTGTAAACAGGAATGTGTTATAGAAATGTGAGCTCTTCTTATCCAGTAGGGATTCTGTAGACTGCAAAAGATAGAGACAATGCAAGATGTGTGTAAAATGTGTCCTCTGTCCAGAGCTCTAGGTGGTACTGGGGGAAATACAGTCTAGTAAAGGGATAAAACATTGACCCATATAGCTCTAATAAAACAGTATGTTATCAATACACTGGAGAAGTGCAAGCCAAGTACTGTATGAGTCCTGACAGGCAGAGTCATTACCAACTGGGCAGATGGGGGATTTTTGAAGGACCTGGCAGCACTTGAGTTGGCCTTTAGAGTTTGCATAGAAGTTCTTCTGGCCCAATCTTTTCATGTCACGAATGAGAAAAACGCCTGGAAGAGATAATTGATTTGCTCTGCATGAGAGATGCATTCTGAAAAGATGGCAGAGTAGGTCAGAAATTTCCAGGCTCTCCAGAATTCCTCCACAAATAGATACAAAGTCTCCATGAAATGAAGACAGAGCAGCAAAAATAAAGAGACAAAGCATGACTGTGCATAAGGTTTGGCCTGATCCCTCTCCAAATGCTAATGTGTCTCCCTTTCTCCCCTCCCCCACCTAAATGAGCTTGCATTGACTTGGTCCATAGTTTGTATATGCTATTATATCTATACATTGTTTCCTTCAAAAGAAGGTAAGCTTCTTGGGGGCAGGGTTCATTTCATTCTTTGTATCCCTAGCACATAGCACAGGATTTGACACATAGTAGATGCTTAATAAGGACTTGGGGAATGATGTCTCAACTTTTACATCTCTGTATTCAACAACCGTTTGCAAGGCATCTTGTCTGTGAGATGCACAGTACCCAGCAATGGGAGACACATAGGATAATAGGACAAGTTACCTTTCCTCGTGGAGCTTACAACCTAACAGTGGGAATATAGAATTTATGGATAAGAGGCAGTTAGGTGGTATAGTGCCCAGAGGGCTGGACTTGGAGTCAGGAAGTCTTGAGTTCAAATGTGGCCTTAGACATTTTAGCTGTGTGGCCCTGGGCAAGTCATTTAACTTATCTGTGCCTCTGTTTCCTCATCTGGAAAACAGGGATAATAACACCCACCTCACTGTGTTGTTGGGAGGATCAAATGAGGGAACACAAAGTGCTTTGCAAACCTTAATGTGCTAGCTATTATTATTATGCAAATATACTACAATTTCACAATAGCTAAATGCAGAATGATTTTGGTAAAGGCATAAGGCAGGATATAGGAAAGCAGGATCATTTTCACCAGGGGAGATCACTGAAGCCTCATGAGGGAGGAGGCACTTGAGTTGTACCTTGAAGAATGGGAAGAATTTCAACAGGCAGGAATGGGGAAGCAGAGAGGGCATTACAGGCATGAGGAATAACACGAACAACGGCAGAAAGGTGGGAAAACACCTTTCAATGTGTTCATAGGGTTTGAACCCTCATCTACACTGGCTTTACTTGCTAATCTCTAGAGTTGGCTCCTAGCCACTGACTCTACACACCTTTGTATAGGTCATCTACCATGCCTAGAATGTGCTCCTTCCTCACCTCTGCCTCTTTCACATGACAAACTTTTAATTCTTGAAGACAACTAGCATAACTTCTCCTAGCTACACATTCTCAGTTCTTTCAACTGGTCTTTGTCATTGCCCCTAATTTGGTTGTCCTCTTTTGGACTCCTCCACCTTGTTGACTTCCTTCAGTAAGCTTCCAAAATGGAACAAAATATTCCACATGGATCTATGGGGGAATCACAGGTAGGCAGATTTGGGCTCAATAGAAGGAATAGCTTTCTCCATAGTTAGCACTGCCCCACACCAAAATGAACTGGCTTTCTAAGTGGCAGGCTTCTTGTCATTTGGTATGTCCATGTGGAATCTGAATAGGGATAATTAGCATGGAGATGAGATCTAGTGCATTAAAAAAAAAAAGAGGCAATTCATGAATGTGGGTATGCAGATGGGGGGAGGGAGGGGAAGAGGGCAGTATTGTGCTAAAGTAGAAGAAATTTATTGGGCTTCTTCAGTTCTGATATTCTACGATTTTAAATGTTATCGATATTGTGAAAGTACTTTTGGAAATATAAAGGTACTATTTGTAACAAGTGTGCCTTGGGTGGGGCCCACAGATGGAAGGACTCACCTGGGACCCAACCACAAAGATTCTAAGTTTGCAATGACAGGAAAAGTTCAAGGTGTGGGGATTTTAAGAGAGGCCCTGACCCAGTTGTGGAGAGGGAGATTGAGGAGCTCAGAATTCAGCAAGAGGAGCCTTGTCTTTTGTCTCTCTTGATGCCTAGTTAAGACTATATGGGGGAATTACATTATAGGTGCAAACTTCAATTCTCATCTCTATCCCCATACTTACTAGTGAAAAAGGGCAGAAATGTTCATTTAATGTATACCTGAAACAAAGATTCGGGTTTGAGAAGCAGAGATTGGGGGTGGAGAGAAGTGGTACAATGGAATAAGATCTCTTTGATAGATGGAGTCTGTCTACAAGGCCTGAGCCACCTTGAGAGAGAATAGAGTCAACACTCTAGGTTCCTGTTCTAATGGCACCAGAAACTGATTCCTGGGATGTTTTGCCATGAGTAGAAAAGCCCCAGGTTACACACCTTGCCGGCTCCCTTTGGGAATGAGAGGAACTGAGCTACTGGGTTTTGGCCTCTCTGATAGAAGAGGTTGGATAGGTGGCTTTCTGGTCTATGATGGATCTTAAGGACTGGTGAGAAGCCCACATAGTATAAATTTATGCTATTGATGACCTTTTTCTAATATTCTGATTGAAGTTTTTTTTATAATATCTCTTTCCATGAGTTAGAGGTGAATCAGTAAAACACATAGCCAATGATTTAAGAAGAGAGGAGTTTTCTAAAGGGCTGGAGCATTCACATGTATGTATACCCTCCAGGGGAGTTCTTAACCTTTTGGGGGCTCATGGATCCCTCTGGCAGTCTAGTAAAGCCTATGGAGCCCTTCTTAGAATAGTTTTGTTTTTGTTTTTTAGTTCATAATTGAAGGAAATGCTAAACCGCAGTAAGGGGTTTGTGAAAATAAACATGCAATTTTTTTCCCATTCAAATTCACGAATCCCCTAAAATCTATTGGCCCCCAAAGGGTTCACAAATCTCAGGTTAAGAATCCTTGCTCTAGATCAGTGGCTCTCCAAAGTATGATCCAGGGATGCTTAAAGGTCCCTCGAACCCTTTCAGGGGGTCCTTGAAAATCAAAACTATTTTCATGGTAATATTAAGATGTTTTAATTTCTAAATACAGTAAATATCCACATCAATAGATATAACCCGGATAGACAAAGCTTCTTTGAGATTTCCATTGACTGATGCTGAGTGAAGTAAGCAGAAGCAGGAGAACATTGTACATAGTAACAGCAACATTGTGTGATGATCAGCTTTGATAGATTTAGCTTTTCTCAGTAGCGCAATGATCTAAGACAACTCCAAAAGACTCATGAGGGAAAATGCTATCCACATCCAGAGAAAGAACCATGGAGTCTGAATGCAGATAGAGGCATACAGTTTTCTCTTTTTTCTTTCATGTGTTTTTTTCCCTTTTGTCCTGATTCTTCTTTCACAGATGACTAATGTGGACATATGTTTAATATGATTGTACATGTATAGTCTGTATCAGATTGCTGTCTTGGGAAGAGAGAAAGGGGGAGAGGAGGAAGAAAAAAATTGGAACTCAAAATCTTATAAAAGTGAATGTTGAAAACTAACTAAATAATTTAAAAAAAATAAAAACTCTTTGAGGAGGATGGGTTCTTAATAATTTTTAAGAGGGTAAAAGGTTCCTGAGAGGAAAACATTGCTCTAGATCAATGAAACAGCCCACACCTCCCACAAAGGGACAGAGCCAAGGGTAGAGAAACAGCCAGTCCTCAAGGAGTTGGAGAATATGCCTATAATAGTGATGGTGCTCAACAGGTAAGAATGGGTACTTAATTGATAGTACTTGGTCCTTATAACTAAATGCTATCAAGTACAGGTCTCAGCAGTTCCCCTTAGCTATAACATATACAAATATAAGGTGTTATCATCTAGGAAATTAGTAGGAAGATGGACAAGTATTTTATCCAATCAATCAATCCAACTTATTAAGTACCTACATGTCCCAAGCACTGTGCTAAGCATTAGGATACAAAAAGAGGCAAAAGACACTCCCTGCCCTCAAGGAGCTTCAAATCTAATGGGGGAAACAACATGCAAATAAATATATGCAAATTAAGCAATATACAGGATACATAATATTCTGGATAAAAATTGGACTTAAAGAGAAGTGGAATATCTATAGCAACTCTGATTTGGGTTTCTGATGCACTGAGTACCTGACACCTTCCTTTGCTCTTTACTATTCAGGTTTAGCGCCTAAGGCCTCACAGGGAAAAGAAGAAAAGGTACATATTCCAGTATCACTTCTTCATTCTGTCTCATCAGAAAGATAAAATCTTTGCCTGAAACCATCAAATTCTTTCTCATTTAAAAGTATAGAACTAGAAGGGAATTTAACAATGATTACTCAAATTTATTTGGTGCTTTAAAGTCTGTGAAGTGCTGTTTTGATGTAAGAAAGCATTCTGTCCCCTGCCAGTACTCTAATGTCCCAACATAGTTTCATCTGCCTTCTTGTCTCTCTGAATGAATATCTCCTAGAAGGGGCTGACATCAGGCACAGAATTGCTCATGATCTGGAATTGAAGAGTGCATAAAGAGAGGAATACTGCATGAGAAAATTGCAGAAGCCACGACAATTTCCTGCTGTTTCCCCTCACCCAAGCAGGTATAATAATCCTTTAGTCTTGATTTCTCTTCGCTTCTTCTCTTTCCAAGCTAGGAAGAAATGTAACACCCAGGACCCTTTTGAGCACTATTACATGGGCATAAGACTGAGGTTTTACTTTGCTAGTCACTGGTAGCTAAAGTGAGACTAGAGGTAGTTTGAGGTGAAGTAGGTCTGATGCTGCTTTGCTCTTGCCCTGTTGAGCCTAAGCAATATACTACAGAACTAGCATCTATGGAAGGAGGAATGACTTCAGTGGAGAAATCCAGCCCAGTGGTTTCTCACAGATAATATAGCTATGATCCCTTCCCTGAGCAGCTAACATAGAGGAAGAGTACAATATAAAATATTGTACGTCCAGGTTGTAGTGACTGGGAGTCTAAAGAAGGAGGAACCAGACTCCAACCTGAGGAGGGTTTTGCCTTAAGAAATGGAAGTGGAAAGAAATGGAATGTTTTTCTTTACGGTACATCTGTCTATTTTCACTATGCTACTATGTAATTTAACTAAATGGCTTATTCGGCCCTGACCTTGCTTAGGCACAAGTGATTGAGACAACATCTGGATAAGAGTAGGTAAGTAAATAAGAGTGACACCATAAGGAAGAACATGTTCTAAATGACACATATTTCTAGATGAAAAGCCCTGGATATAGAAGTAAGGGAAAGAGTGCAACATAAAAGATAACTAGCAACCCTACAGCCCTGAATTTTGACAGAACAATCCAATGAGATAGGTAACACGAACTGTTAAAAATTAGAATATCTAAGTTGGAAGGGACCTTAGGACACAGAATGTTCAGATCCTTCTTATAATCATCTACAGCAGACCTGTACAACTTGGCAGTAGGTAGGGGCCAAAATTAAAATAGGCTAAACTTCTTCAGGCCACAGATAGGTTAGACCAGAGACAGACCTGATGATGGTCGGTTGCTACAGGTCACGTGATAAACAGGAGTGTGCACAGTGGCAATCCTACATTTTTTGTGAGCCAGTGGAAATCCTTTGGCAGGCCACAAGTGGCCTGCAGCCATGTCGTACAGACCTGATCTACAGGCTTCCAGATTATTCTCCCTCCTTTCTCAAGGAGTTCAATACCAGACTCAGTCTTTCTCTCTACCTAACTCTCAAGCCTTCATATGTGGAGATCTCAATATATACATTCATGTCCACTTAAAAACTCTGGCCTCCCTGTTCATCGACCTCCTTAATTCCTAGACCATTATCTTTATGAATCCTGAGCTCTGAAATTCTATTCTCTCATTAAATCTCCTATCCTTCCATATAGCCCCTTTCCTCATTCCTCCTAAAACCTATTCTTCAACTCCACTAGAACATCCAGGTCCTCTACTCTGATCCTTGTTCTCTTAGTCTATCACCCTTGCTTTTATTTCCCTTTCTCCCTTCACGATTCTGACCCTAGAGCTGACCAACAATAGAAACTTCCCTTGTAACAAAAACAGATATGCAAAATCAACACAGTATCCTTGTCTGAAAATGTATGCCTCATTCCACATCTGTTGCCCACTACCACTCTACTGAGAAGCAGGCTAAACTAACAGGCTTCTGAAGTCACAACTGGTCACCAAACTGGTAAGTGTTCAGTGCTGTTTTCTTTCCACATCATCTTATTCTCTTGGCTCTCCTTTAATCTGTATGACTGATTCTAGGTTTCATTTGATGGCCTATAAACTCATCTGTCATTCTCTGTCTGTCCCCCAAGTCTCTGTCCTGGCCCTTTTCTCTCTACATACTCTATTTCTTGGTGATCTAACCCACCTCCATGGTTTCTATTAGCACATCTGTGAAGGTGGTTCCCAAATCTAGATATCCATTCCAGATTTCTCTACCAAATTCCACTTCTCTACCAAACTTGTATTCTCTACCAAACCTGTTCACTAGACAACTCTATCTGAATCAGCATCTCAATCTCAACAGATTCAAAACAGAACTCATTGCCTTCCCCCAAAAAACCCTTTCCTTCTCTAAACTTCCCTATTTCTATTGAGGTCTCCAGCAGTTCTTTCTCGTAATTCAGGTTCACAATGCTGTAGTCATTTATGACTCTCCTTTCTCCTCCATAACTGATCAATTGCCAAGTCTTTTTGATTCTTTATCCACGAATCTCTGGTATCCATCCCCTGCTCTTCACTCAGATGGCCACTATTTTAGTTCAAGTCCTCATCTAAAAAACTCATAGGATTCTTAGAGCTGGAAGGGACTAGAGGTCATCTGATTCAACTCATTTTATAGATGAGGAAAGAGAAGCTAAATGACTTTTGTAAGCTGAGACAAGACTTAAATAAGGTCTTCTGATTACAAGTCCAATAATCTTTTTTAATTAATTTTTTATTATGATCATAGTCAATAAACATAAAACATTGTAATAAAGAACAAAAAAGAGGACTATATAAGAAACGATGAACTTTTGTTATAGTTTTTTAAGTATTCAATTTAACGAGATAGTACAAAATTGCCCCATTTGTGTAAATGTTTTAGTGATGTTCTTTTCTCTATTTTAAGCATTTTTTTCATCTATGTAACTACTGACCAACTCTCCCCCTATAAAATAGAAGCCCTCCCTTATAACAAATAAATAGAGTCTGGCAAAAAAAAAAAACAACCAAGACAAATGAACATATAGTCCATATTTGTAAGTGCATGTCTCATTCTGCACATGTGCTCCATTGTCTCTCCATCAATAGGTTGGAAATGAGTTTCCTCAGTCCACTGGAGTGATAATTGGTTAGTCTTTGGTCAGAATTATGAAATTCTTCAAAACTGTTTCCCTTACATTATTATGGTCATCATAGAATTTGTTCTTCTGGTTCACTCATTATACTTTTTATCAGTTGATTGAAGCCTTCCTAAGTTTTTCTGGATCTACCACATTTGTCATTTCTTATAGAGTTCATTTACTATTTATTTTTCATTTCTTATATATGTTTCATTATATTCGTGTACCACAATTTATTCATCCATTCCCCAATTGATGGGCATCCAT
Organism: Phalanger gymnotis; assembly: GCA_028646595.1. Lineage (NCBI taxonomy): Eukaryota > Metazoa > Chordata > Mammalia > Diprotodontia > Phalangeridae > Phalanger > Phalanger gymnotis. Next base: position 717,105,733 of record CM053622.1, read on the forward strand.
TTCACTTCCAGTTCTTTCCTACCAAAAAAAGCTCTGCTATAAATATTTTTGTACACATAGGCCCTTTTTCTGTCTTCAACCTCTTTGGGAGTACAGACCTAGTAGTGGTATAACTAAGTCAACAGATATGTACAATTCAGTGACTTTAGGGGTTTAATTCCAAATTTTCTTCCAGAACAGTTGGATCAATTCATAGCTCCACCAACAATGCCCAGTGCTCTTTGCACCCTGAAGCACAACTCCTCTAGACTCTGCAGTAGCCTCCTCTCTGTGCTTCCAGGATCTTCCCATTTCAATCCCTATTCCACAATCTGCCAAGATAATCTTCTTAAGGATCAATCTGACCCTATCGCTCCCTGCTCAGAAATCTTCAATGGCTCTCTGCACTTTATAGAATAAAATGCAAACCCTTTAGCTGATTACTTAAGGTCTTCTACAGTCTGACTAGTGTACATTCCAACTTTACATCCTGTTACTCCACTTTACACACACCATGTTCCAATCAAACTGGCCTGCAGGCTGAACTTAGCATTCTATCTCCTATTTCCATGTTATTGCATGGGTTTCCCATTCCTCGCATATATTTCTTTACCTTCTCTACCTCTGAGAATCATTCACTATTTTCAATGCTCATTTATAGGTCACTTCCTATAGACTCACCACCTTCATTATCCTCCCAGTCATTGATGTTCCCCCACCCCGCTCCAAATTGCTTTGTATTTTCTTCTCTGTATATGCATGCATTGCCAGAGCTAGCTTAATTTTTGAGAGGCTCCAAAAGAAAGTGTGGGAGAGAAGAAGTATTAGACTGACTACCAAATTGAAGATCTACAGAGCCATTATGCTGACTTCATTGTTGTGTGCCTGTGAAACCTGGACAGTCTACCAGTGCCATATCAGGAAACTGAATCACTTCCATTTGAATTGTCTTAGGAAGATTTTGAAGATCACCTGAAAGATACAGTAGCAGACATTGAGATCTTTCTCAAGCTAAATTGCCAAGCATTCAAACTCTACTGTAGAGAGTACAACTCCGATGGGCTGGCCACAACTCTGATAGGTTGCCCACATTATTTGAATGCCAAACAAATGCTTGCCTAAAAAAGTGTTTTACAGAGAATTCACACGAGGCAAATGCTCATATGGTGGTCAGAAGAAATGATACAAGGACATACTCAAGGTCTCTCTGAATAACTTTGGAATTGATGGCATGACATAGGAGATACTGTCTCAAGACCACCCGGCATGGCAAGCCCATACCAAAGAAGGTTCTGTGCTCTATCAGCAAAGTAGAATTGAAATAACTCAAAAGAAACGTGAGATGCACAAATTTAGATACATTTTTATCCCAAATGTTCATATGGACTATTTGTTCCCCACCTGTGATAGAGCATTCTGAGCTCATATTGGTCTGATCATCCATAGATGGACCTTGACCCCAACAGTGATGTCATTTTGGCCTTCTTCAAGAATGCAGGACAACAACTAACCATATGATGCATCATTTCCCTTCACCTCCACCCAAGAATGTGAGCTCCTTGGAGGCAGGGACTTAAAAAAATTTAAGTATGTTTTATGTCATTTCTGACTATTGAAGTCCCTCCTTCCCCCTCAAATGTGGTATTATAATAAATTGTAATAAACTATAATAAAAAGAAACAGAGGAGCAAAACCAACCAATACTGTGACCATGTCTAACAGTGTCTACAAAAGTCCAGATTCATAGAATGCCACCTCCCTATCAACAGATAGGAGGTGCTTCATCTTTTTTCCCCCAAGGCCAAGATTATGATTACTCAGCATTCATCATTATTTTGGCTTTCTTTTTGTTTACATTATTGCAGTAATTGTCTATGTTTTCCAGGTTCTACTAACTTTATTTATATATTAGTTCATTTAAGTCTTCCCATGTTTCTCTGAATTTCCTTTGTTCATCGTATTCATCATTTCTTAAGCTGTGATAATATTTCATTACATTCATATACCACAATTTGTTTAGATATTCAGCAATATGCACCTACTTTGCTTTCAGGTTTTTTTCTATCCTATGTAATGAGGGGCTCATAGTAAGAGCCTAGTCCTCACTATGCACAGAGGATGCATGCACAAGGATGTTTGCCAAGAATACAAAATGGAGGGGCCCAGATTTTTACTTCTGAGCATGTACAGTTATTCTGTGACTTTCTTGAGTGCTTATTATATGATGATAAAAAGCCAATTAGTGCTAGACCTCCTAGGCAATCCTGTGTCTGAGATGAGGCTGTCTCCCATTTGTGTCTGCTTTTCTTTGGTTACAAGGCCTTGTGATATCTGTAAAGGTCAGAAGAGGGACCAGAGGTCACGTTACCAAGCCTAGGAAGGAGGCAGCTCAGATTCCTATTGCCCAACAGCTGAGGTACTAGGCCCTGGGAGCAATTTATCCACTGGTTATGCCATACTTGGAAGTGAATTTGTTTTAAGTTGGAACTTATTCCTCCAAGGGACTAAGTTGGTGGAGGGAATATTATTACTGACAGAGATTCTGGAACATAGAATTTTAGATTTAGAACAGAGATTAGAGCATAATATGTTAGATATGGAAGTAATTTTAAAATGTAGAAATAAAGTGTCAGAGCCAGAAAGGACCTTTGTGTCCCCAGTGTTTAGTATAATTCCTGGAATATAATAGGCAATTAATAAATATTTATTGACTCTGATTCTGGCCATCATGTCAAAATTTTAGCACTGGAAAAGAGTTAAGGGTTACTCTAATCCAATCTTTTCATTTTACAGATGAGTAAGCTGAGACCCAAAGATGGAAAGTGACTTGGCCTAATGTTTCAACAACCTTGCTAGCAGCTACTGTGGCCATGTAAAACCAACAACAACCAGCACACAGAACACTGCAAGCCCAAGTTCTTTTGATCTGCTTTACTAAGGAAAGCAACGTTAAAGGGTTAACAATCTTACTTTAATCCAACATAGAAATATCATTCAGTCATCTCAGGGGGAAAAGCCAGCACCCTGAACTTCAGAGCAAATACAAACAAATTACAAACATACATTTATGAACAGACCAAATACAATTCATAGTTACCAAGGAACCATCAATATCTGAGTTCAGCCAGGAGCTCGACAAGGCTGGCTCAGAGTCACGTGCCACTCCTGCTGTGGCTCAGAGCTGCAAAAGAGAAAGCCAGCCTCTGTGTTTATATATCTTGTTCAGGGTCAAAGATGAGTCACATGTGAGACTCACCCACATGACCTAAAATAGTCACAAAAATGTGACTTAAACCCATGTGGTCTAAAAGCCTCTGATATCACAAACATGTCACTCAAACCCATGTAAACTAGGCTTTCCCTTGAGTCAAAGAGGTCATCAAGGACTCCTAATTTAATCAAGGAAACAAAGGCCAAACTCTTCAAGAGCCCTTGGTTGAATAAGTGCTAAGAGCCCATCTTGATTCGCAATACACCTAAGTAGTAGGAAAGTAGTCTCAAGGCAAGACTTGAATTCAAGTTTTCTTGACTCCTGCTTTGGCATCATTTCCATGAGAATTTTAATGGCTGCATCATAAGGGCCTAAATTGGAAAATGAGTCTTTGTCTCTTAATATTATTAGATAAATGTTTCAAACAATTTTTACATGTAAAATTCTTAATCCTACTTTGAAAATTATGTCACATCTCCTACTACTCATATTATCATGATGAAAGAATGTTTTAGGGTGGTCTCTTATAAACTAAATAACCCATCTGTTGTAAGGCTTCATGGTCTCTATTATTTGTGATTCAAATGACAATTCAAAATGATCCCTCACTAGCATATATTACTTAACCAAAAATCACCAATAGGTTTCATCATTTTATTGTCTCATTTGCTATGCGAGGAGAAAGGCAGAGACACAGTGGCATTAGTTCTGTTTGATTTCAGGTATGAGTCATAGGCAGCCAATTTTACGACAAGACGTCACAGCCAGGCTCATAATGAACCAGGTGGAGAAATGTTTTATTTATCAAGATGGGGAAAAGTCAAGAAAATCCTATTTTTATCTTAACTACCACAAAAAGAGATTCTATAGATATTTTTGTACATGTGGGTCCTTTTTCCTTTTTTATTATCTCTTTGGGATATAGACCTAGTAGTGCTATTACTGGATCAAAGGGTATACACAATCTGATTGCCCTTTGGGTATAGTTCCAAATTTTTCTCCAGAATGGTTGGATCAGTTCACAACTCTACCAACAATGCATTAGTGTCCCAATTTTCCCGCATCTTCTTCAACATTTATCATTTTCCTTTTCTGTCATATGAGCCAATCTGATAGGTGTGAGGTGTTACCTCATCATTGTTTTAATTTGCATTTCTCTAATCAGTAGTGATTTGCAGCATTTTCTCATATGATCATAAATAGCTTTAATTTCTTCACCTGAAAACTGCTTATTCATATCAATTGGGGAATGATTTATATTCTTATAAATTTGACTCAGTTTTCTATATATTTGAGAAATAAGTCCTTATCAGAAACACTTCCTATAAAAATTGTTTTCCATCTTTCTATTTTCTTTCTAATCCTGGTTGCATTGGTTTTGCTTGTGCAAAGCCTATTTAATGTAATCAAAACCATGTATTTCATCTTTGAAAATGTCTTCTCATACAGATAGGTAGTGCCAAATACTTCTATCAATCCATGAGCATGTGATTTTAATTTGGGCAAGTGGGTGGTACAGTGGATAGAATGCTGGGCCTGAAGTCAGGAAGACTTGAGTTCAAATGTAACCACATAAATTTGACCTTAATATTATATGATCCTGGACAAGTCTCTTAACTTCTGCCTGCCTCAGTTTCCTCATCTGTAAAATAGCGATAGTAGTAGCACTTATGTCCCAGGGTTGTTGTGAGGATAAAATAAGACAATAATTATAAAGTGCTTAGCACAGTGCCTGACACTTAGTAAGTGCTATATAAATATTAGCTATGATAATTATTATTATTAATTTCAATTTAATGAAATAAATATTTATTATGTGCCTACTATATATGTCAGATTAGGTGCTTACAATATATGTCAGATAGGTACTGGGGATAAAATAAGAAAAAGAAAGAGTCCTGCCTTCAAGGAGCTTACTATCTAATGGAGAAAGATACACAAAAGGAAGCTGGAAAGGAAGCAGGGTGCCACCAGGGTGTAACTGGTACTTGGGGGCACCATGTTCTATAGAACTCAAATCAACTAGAGCTGCAGATCAGAAGCAGAGAGTTAGATGGAAAGTCCAGATTCTAGTCCTCTATAAAGTAAAGCTTGGGGAAGAGTTTATGCTTTACCCTCAAGCCCTCTAAGCAGAGGATAGAGGAGGCTGAGGAAGGTGAGAAGGTGTTGAGTATCCAAAATGAGTTAGCAGCAACATGAGATTTCCAGTGATCAGCTTATCCTAGATGGGGTGTCATGTACTGCGGAGTTGAAAACAAGCAGAGCTGTAGACGAAAATGGAGAGGTAGTATATACTTAAGTACATTCACTGTTTGGAAGGCATTTATAAAATTCTATTGGATTCTTCTCTTGATATTTGCCTTTTAGCATGTTATTACAAAGCAGATTAATCACTTCCAATTGAAGGTTAGGTGGAAACTCCTCAACTATACAACTAGATGGATTTTGAAATATGGAAATTTCTTTTAGATTTGTACCGAGGACTGAAAAACACTATTGGAACTGTAGTTTGAGTTCAGAATAAATGTCTACTGCAAATTTGTGTGAGAATAGAGAGTTCACTTCTTGTTTTAAATTTTGACAGTTCAGAAAGCACAAAGCAGCTTGACATTACTTGTAATTTAAACACAGCTAATTGTTATTAAAATAACTTTTACATGTTTTGTCTTATAAATTTAGGTTGAATTCATTAAGAAACATTACCAAGTATGCAGCAAAAGCTAATTTCTAAAGCCATTCAATGCTTAATAATAGTGGATGATGGCAGTTCTCATACATGAAAATAAAATTTCAATCTCAGTCCTAAGCTCAAAAAATCATAATAAAATTTTTCCCTCTTCTTTTTCTGTTTTGACGTGATGAGTATGCACTGATAATAATTTTTTTTAAAAATCTTGCATCATGGCAACATGTATGGCACTCAACATGCTGTCAAGTTATAACTATACCACTGAATGTGTAGCATGCCAAGCAGAAGTGAAAAGGGATGAGAGAGCATACTGTCTCTCTCTCTATTGCAACTGTTCAACTCTGTAACTGTAACAAAAGCAAAGAAATAATATGTAAATGAATGAGGTTGGCTGGATTCCAACAAAGCTTTATTTTAAAAAGTAAAAACCATTCTTAGTTCATGGGTCATACAAAAACAGGCAGTGGGTCAGACTTGGCTCACTGTGCTAACCTTGTTTTAAACAAAAAGTTATTAATTCAGTCAGAATTGCTCTGAGCACCTAATATTAGGAAGCGATTGGGCACTCTCCCTAACTTTACATTCATATTTGTCTCTAGTTAACCCCTGACCAGTTTGTGGTTGAAGCAAAATTCAATTTTACTGGAAACTTTTGGGTAATGAAACATCAGATTATATCATAGTGTCTATGGATAGACCAGCACTAGAAAGGGAAGTTAGAAAAAGAGTTGACCCTTTCTCTGGGCTTCCCTCCCCTGGATCTACTCTGAGATGCCTGTAAGGTCAATGACTATCCTCAGCATCTTCCTTCTCTGCCATCATTCAGTCCTACCATTATTCCTTGAGGGTGTGAAGGAATGCCATTCTTGCTCAAACCCTTCTCAACTTGTTTGGTAATTTAGAGAGAATGACAACAACAAGGGTTCTGCATTCAACACAGAGAATTAAGCCTTGTCACCCATATTTCTTCTTCTCCTCCTCCTCCTTCTTCCTTCTCTTCTTTCTTTTTTCAAAAAGCTGGGACAATCTACTTTTTGTCCTGCACAGTTTTCATTTCTGATTTCTTGAAATATAGCTCTGGAAAACAGGATTTTAAAAAGTCCATTGTGTTTTAAATGGTGCTATTGACTATGCCTTTAAATCCAAATCACTCTGGCTTTCACTGAATGGCCAATAATAGCCTCAATCCAAGTCTCTGAGGCTCATTGTTTCGATTTTGATGGCTTAGAATGAGTGTAAATAGCAATTGTTTTCTGTTCTGCCAAGAAACTCTGAGAGTCCTCCCCTCTCAGACTGATATCTTTGTGATAGTAAATAGGGCCATCTTTTGTGTCTGTTCTTACCTAGCCCTTAGAGTGTGGCCTCAGAAAAACTGAGACCTGGGAAATACCTTAGTTTAGAAAGAACAAGTTTGCCCACTGCATCCTGGGCCTTTGCCAGTCTTCTTGACCTCTGTCTTGCCACTGGACTCCAATGACTCTGGAGGAAAGAGTGAGACTGACAACTCTGGGCAGCTCTGCCTCACTTAAATCCAATTCCTACACAAGGATCAACAACGACGGAACAGTGCTTGGCAAATAGCAAGTGTTCAGTAAGTGACAGCTCCTTTCCTCCTTCTCCCTTTCCTTCTCTCTCCTGGGCATCAATTTTCACTTGTGGGGTGCTGGCCTATTTAATTTGGCCCATTGTTTTAGACTGTTGATCTTTTTGGATCTGGATCCCAACATCTAACATGTTAGCTGTCCCTCCCAGTTTCATGATATGGACAGATCTGACAAGCAAGCATCCATGCATGCTTAATAGAAGATATCCTTGAGTCTGATTATTAGTTCCAGTTCCAAAATCACCTAATTGCACAATTATCTGGGTCATATCTCTCCATCTCATCCATGAGGACAGTGTGAGAGGCTTTTTATTTCAGCAAAGCATTAAGGAGTAGTAAAAAGAAGTCTAAAAAAAAGAAGGCTGGATTTGTAGAAGCCTTGGTTTTGGGACCCAAGTCAGTGAACCAATTAACAAACATTCATTAAGTACCTATTAAGAGTCAGGCATTGTAGTAGGAGGTGGGGACACAAAGAGAAAAGAAAACGAGCCCACTCTAAAGGAGCTTACCACAAACCAAGAGTATGAGACTGAAGAAGTCACTTTAGTTTCTAGTTTATTTATATATAAAATAAGTGGTTAAGGCTAAAAGACTTTTAAGGTCCTTTGAAGCTCTAAAATCTATGGTCTATGCTCTTCTAGAATCTCGAAGCAGAATATAGGATGTTATAAATATACTCACATTGTCTAAGAATAAACAATACTTGCTGGGAAGCCAGGAATGTTTTAATTATATTTTACATTTATTCGTTCTGAATAAATGGGTACATCCCCTGAACAGAGTAAGGAGAGTACAAGGACTCAGAGGGATGCCAGTCCTTTTGTTGATTCCCAATTTGAATCTCCCACCAGGCTCTTCATTGGCCAGATGCAACCCCCTGACTGCCTATGTCATGCCCTCCTCAAATGGCTCATTTAAGCATGCATACAAGCCTCTAACCTTTGACTGACCAGAAGCCTGGCCTCTGCTAGATCACAGCTCTGATTAGACCTGGTTCTAATCTTCACCTAACTTACATTCTGCTGGGGGGAAGGGGGGAAGATACTTTCAACTCTGTGGAAACAAAACTGCTTCCAACATGTCTCACAATTTTCGCCTCTTATTTTATTCAGATTTTTTGTTTCCACATCTTTAATATTGCCTTACTCTCATTCTTATATTAATTTTCCCCTTAACCAACACCTCTTTAAGTAAATATGGGAAGGGTTGATCAACACATTGACAAATCAAAGGGTGCTGTCCCCTTTATGAATACAGATACAGAGAAACAAAAGAAAACAATAATGCAATTGTCCCTTTAAGATTCAAAAGTCTCTTTCCATACAGCTGTTTGGCAGGGATCATCATCAATGAAGTCCTCTGCTCCTTGGTATTTGTTCCAGCCATCTCCAGCACAGAATCTCAGCATCTTCTTCTTGTCTTCTTGTAGCAACCAGCTTTTTGTCCATTCTCCTACAAAAATGACCTTAGCACAATTTTAAGTTACCATTTCTAATCTTTATACCCTGATCATTTTTACAAATTCAAAATTGGAACCTTGACCAATTGTCATGTTTAAGAAATTCACATCAGAATGCAGTTTCTTATACTTTACATTAATCCATAATTAATTTCCTCACCAGGAGGATGAGATTTTGCTAAGGAATTAATAACAGGCTCCAGTATATACACAAATACATTAAATAAACCATTTTTTAACAAAGTACATATAAAATCATAAACTTTTAGCAATGCCATGTTTCTTTTAAGGCATTTACAAATAAACCACAAGCCATTCTTCTTTTAACATTACTCATTGTAACAAAAATTTAGGCAAGCATGACATTAACCAAATAACAAAGTAACATTCTCACAAGCCCTTAACCTAATTGTCTTCATACCATTACCAAGAATTAAAGCACCCTAACTTATACAGTACCCTATACATGGCCTTTATAAAGGACCCTAACTTATACAGGAACATACACAGGAACACTAGCCCCAGTCCTATAGTAACCTAAGATGTTCCATAATCGATTATTTTAATAGATTTGTCACTGTACTTACAAAACCTTCTGATTATAGAAATTTGCCACTAAGAGGTTAGAGATGTAACTTATAGTAAGGTAACAACTTCATGTCAACTCCAGACAGAAGTTATGTCAAACCGCAAAATGCATTGAGCCAGGCTTAAAGTCTGCCAGGTTTCAGTTAAAGAATCAAGTCAAGAGAGTCCCACCTCAGCACATGTGGAATAGTTGCCCTCTCAACCTTCCCATAAATCATACCTGCAGTTCATACTTGCCCCTCACAGGGCTGCTGGCATCATGGATCAGTGGCTCAGACAGCCTTCATTGATATTCACACTTGGAGTTAGACTTAGAAAAAGTCAGTTAACAGTCCCATTAGGTCTTTGCATAGCAAGTTCCAATAATCAGTTTAATATATGACTATAATCTCATATTGCTTAAGGAACATCTCCAAAGCAAGTCCTAAATAGCTCGTATGCATTACCACCTTTGTTCATAAAATCTTCCCAATAAGATCATAAGTTATTTCTCTAACACACTTGCGTCTGTTTCCCAGGCTTTTTTATACTCCTCCAACTATGCCTGATCTGAAAGAATGAGATATACTTCAAGAATTGAACCATATAAATATGATAGGTTCGAACACTAACTTTATCTTTATGTTTTAGAACATGGAATGAATTCAAATCCAAACAGCCACATTTAAATTTTCCCATCAATACAAAAGTATTCTACAAGTTATCTCTCTCTAAGAAACTTACTCTGAAATTCTTTTCCCCAAACTGAAAATGTCTCTGATTTATTTCCAGTAATTAATTACACCATTTATATTAATACCCAGTTGCTCTTACATCACTTTGAAACATTCAAGGACCTTATTCCACATAGATACAGAGTAACTTTATATCCCAGCCTTAGTCTATGGGATAATGATTCTACATTGCATTTGAATCTTTATTTCACAAACTTCTTTTTCCCTTTGTCTAATTCCCATTAATATTTAGAAGGAATGTTATTTTTCATATGACTATGTACCAACTTACCCAATTATTTGACTAAAAAGAGCAAGATTTCATATATTTGCATTATCGAATTTTCCATTTTCTCTATAAAACCTTCTAGGTCTTTAGGTACCACAAATTCACTTCACAACAGTAACACATTCTGAAAGATATCTTTCCTTTTATCACTAACTACTTATTTTTAATTACAGAGACCTGCCATTAAAAAAAAAGCAGCATCGGGGCGGAGCCAAGATGGCGACTGGAAAGCAGTAACCGGCGTGAGCTCCCCTCCAAGTCCCTCCAAAAACCTATGAAAAAATGACTCTGAACCAATTCTAGAACTACAGAACCCACAAAGGGGCAGAGGGAAGCAGGACTCCAGCCCAGGACAGCCTGGATGGTCTCGGGGTAAGGTCTGTCCTGAACAGAACTCCCAGCCCCCAGCCGAGGGGAGCGGAGCTGAGCCAAGCAGAGCCCAGTGCGCGAGGCGGCGTGGCGCGGCGCGGGGCAGCAAACCGTGGACCGACGAGACCTGGAGTGGAGCGGAGGGTGCCCAGCTCACAGAATTAATGAGCTGTGACATGTACCAGACCTCACAACCCACAAACAGCAAAAGGTTAGTGGGGAAAGCAGCAGGAAGGGATCGGAGTTTGCGGTTC
>CM053622.1:717117386-717174723 GCA_028646595.1 Phalanger gymnotis
TTGTTTTGGTCTTCTTTGTCACCAAAGAAGGATTCCAGAGTCTGAGACTGAATCTGGGTGCATTTTCGCTGCCTGGCCATGTTCCTAGCCAACTTACTTGACCCTTGAATTTTTCAGCAGGGTATGGCTGCTTGTACACTAAAGAGTTCTATGTTCCAAGCCTGGGGGGATGCGCCAGCTCTGCCTCATCAGCACTCCTCCTTCCCTGAGAGACCCCAACCTGGGCTGGACTTAGATCTTCAGCAGGCTCTTCACTCCTGCTCTGATCAGTCACTTAATTCCTCCCACCAGGTGGGCCTGTGACCAGAAGCACCTGCAGCTGTAGTTCTAAAGCTGCTCATCTCCACTGCCCCTGGGGTGGTGGCCAAACCACAAACTCTATCCCAGTCCCCAGCAGCTTCTCCCACTAACCTACTCTGTTGTCCTTGGTGTTTGTGTGTTGAGAAGTCTGGTAACTGCCATAGCTCACTGATTCAGGGCGCTAGGGCACGCTCGGCCCTGCTCCTGGTCTAGTTGGTCTGCACCGCCTACGCTGGGCTCTTCTCCTCTCAGCTCCACTCCCCTCCGCTCCCAGCTCCATGCAGGATAGACCTTACCCAGAGACCATCCAGGCTGTCCTGGGCTAGAGCCCTGGTTCCTTATGCTATTTTGTGTGTTCTGCAGTTCTAGAATTGGTTCAGAGCCATTTTTTATAGGTTTTTGGAGGGACTTGGCAGGGAGCTCATGCTAGTCCCTGCTTTCCAGCCGCCATCTTGTCTCCGCCCCCTGAAACTTCCTTTTAAATAAAGACCAAAACTTAGAAGTTTATAATTTCAGCAATAATTCAATAACAGCTTTGTACCCATTCATCATTTTTCTCTGACCGTACAATTCTTAACAACATGTGTAATAATGTAATGTAATAATGCCTTAAACATTTTTATGTATTCAAAACTTGAAACTACCCATCTTCAATTTAGGTGAATTCATTTCTAAGTCTCCTTACATAGGGAGTCATTCATCTCAACCACTGTATACATTTTCATAAATTACCCAGATTTCAAAAAAGAAAATCTGCTGTAATATTACTTGTTTATAACCAAATATGACAGGTTCAAACTATCACATTTTTATCACACCCTTTGAAAAAGATCAATTCATATATAACAAAAAACCAGATACCATTTATACCTCACAACGGTCTCTCAAATTTTACAACCTAAGAGAATTCTAAAAATAAAATTTAGAAATAAGATGACCTCAATTACATTTCCAGATTATCACATATAGAAATTATTGATCCTACTACCTTTAGTATTTATATATTCCCTTAAATACATTTTATTTAGCTCTATACAGCATTGAGCAGCTCTTCTTCTGAGCCTGCCACTGCCTCTGGCCCAGGTACTTGGAATATTTGCCTGGCCATGAGTGAATTTAGAAAAAAAGAATTTTATTTCTTATGATTGTGTCCTTTTACAATTCACCCAGATTTGAAGTTGGCGCCCTAACCCTCATTGGTCAGCTTTCACCAAACCCCACCTTAGGCATTCCAATTCTTTATTCTTTAGATTAGTTTAGCCAAAATCAAAAGTCTAAGGAATTTGAAGGAGGTGCCCTTCCAAGCAAAAAGCTTTGGAAAAAGACTTCAAGTCTTCTAAAGAAAGATGGGGAGGGAGTGACTCTTAAAAACAAGTAGGTTTGCTACTCCTCCGCCCCTCTCATCTTCATGCACACCAATTCTTTACTCCAAGTTAAAATATTTTCAGTTTCCCCTCTGTTTGTCTGCCCCAGATAGCATTGGAGGGGGATCCCTTTCAGTTGCTAAAGAGAATGGACTAGGAGTCCAGGATTATCAATAAAGATCTCATCCCTAATCGAATTACTTTGGGCCTGGAAGCCCTTCAAGATACAGAGATACCAGAGGCCTTTCTTAGAACAATGGAGCCCTTTTAGATATGCTAATTTTCAGGTGGCTAGCTTAATTTCCTACTCCTAGCCACTAGCATTTGGCTTCAAATCATAATTTTATATAATCTCTGTGGAAAGAAAATTAAATTATATCTTACATAGGCAAAATTTCTTTCATAATTATACAAACCAATATCTTTACTATAAAACCTTTGATTACTAACTAATCAGCCTTATTTTCCAATCAGGCTACAGGTTTTAGTTTCAAGCTCCTAATTGATGCACCTAGTCTTCTAACATGGGGTGGGGGAGCGGGTGACTAGGAGCACGTGGATTGGAGAGGAACTAGGATTAACTGCTGTTCCACCCCGACCCAAAGCCTCTATCTCCAGCTTCTATCTCTCTTTCTTTCTCAATTTCTACTCAAACATTTTACCTGCCATGTTCTTGCTCCAATTTCAATCTCTTTCTTTTCTAATCTTCACCCAAACTACCTCAAATATTTCAAATACATGAAAAAAATATACTCACCAAGCTTCTTCTCCAGCTGCTTTTACCTTAAAACTTAACGTTAAACATCTAACAATTTAAATCACATTCTCAACATACCACTGAACCCCTAAAGTGATCATCCCATTATCATACAGAAGATCCCCTTTACTTTTGCAGTTTTAAAACACTTTGCTTGATGTTGGATACATTGAGTTTAATGCAAACATACAGATTTTTAACCTTTAGGACCTAATTAAATCTTAATTCAGAGCCCTCAGCTTTCTTCTCCCTATCAGCTCTCTCTTCCTTTGGGCTGCTTTGGCTCTGATTCCTTATCAATTCTAAAAGCTGCTGGCTTTTCACAATTCAGTTTCTAGTCTGGTATTCCAACTTGGCCAGTGCTGGTACCAAAAAGAATCTTAATCTCCCACTGAAAGCCTAAAAATGGGAGTTCTTTCCCAATCTTAAAACCTGAAGTCACATTAAATGACCAACAATTTGCCTACTAAAGGAGCTTATCTCCATCCCCCCAACCTCAGTTTTCTTTCTCCACAGCCTTTCACAGATCTCTTTCTTTTGTTAATTATTCCTTTTAACCTCTCATTTTCTAGAGTTAAAAACTGCTACAGGAACATAAATCATAAAACTTTTCTTAAACACATAGACAAGACATTAGACAAGACATCGCACATGAACAATTGGAATTCAAATTCAGACCCATTCAAAGCATTAAATTAAAAATAACACATTTCATGCTTTACATCTCCAAATCATCTCGTGGCTGTGTGTTCCCAACATACAAACCTTCTCCTTTCCATGAAGCAATGAATGGTTTTGAAATACAAATCAAGCTACCTCTCCATGATCTGCTAGGAAGTTTCCTGCTTGCTTTCTTATCTCTCTCACCGTTCAAAGCTTCTGGGATTTAGAATAGAGAGAGAGAGAGAATTTTTACTCCCCGCAAACTTCCAATTCCTTTTCCTGGGTCAGCCCACTGTTTTCCCAGTGAGCCAGCATTTTTCTTCATGGGCTATGTGGAAAAATGCTAGGAGAAATCCATTCTCCCTAACCTAGGTCAAATATTCTGAGAGCTCTTTTCCCTGTTCCAAGGCAAATCTTATTTTTCAACCTAGAATGAACCCAGACATGACAAAGCAGTACATTAGATCCCAAAGTGTTCCTGCCTTGCTCAGGTACCTGACTTACACAGTCTGTGGCCACTTAGTTTCACTTTTTCCTTTTACTCACATTCCTGGGTTCCCAAGGATTCCAGAAAAATACTCCCGGGAAGTTAGCAGTCTGAGGAAGGGAAATTTCCACCTGCAGATACGAGGTCCCACTGGAAACTAGCGGGGGTACCTTCCCATTCTCCAGGGTGAAATATTCCTTTTGTCCAAAGCTATATTAATCCTGGACAAGCCCCTAAATTATTGTTATAAAAATACTCACATTGTCTAGGAATAAACAATACTCGGAAAGCCAGGAATGTGTTAATTATATTTTACATTTATTTGTTCTGAATAAGTGGGTACATCCCCTGAACAGAGTAAGAAGAGTACATGGACTCAGAGGGATGTCAGTCCTTTTATTGATTTCCAATTTGAATCTCCCCTACCAGGCTCTTCATTGGCCAGATGCGACCCCCTGACTGCCTACATCATGCCCTCCTCAAATGGCTCATTTAAGCATGCATACAAGCCTCTGACCTTTCATTGACCAGAAGTCTGGTCTCTGCTAGATCACAGTTCTGATTAGACCTGTTCTAATCAGTCACCTGACTTATATTCTGCTGAAGCTGGGGGGGTGGGGGAGGGGAGGAGATACTTTCAACTCTGTGGAAACAAAACTGCTTCCACCATTTCTCACATAGGAGAATAGAACTAGAAGGGACCTTTAGGAATCAACTAGCCCAAACCTCTCATTTTGCAAATGAGGAAACTTGGGCTCAGAGAAGGAAAGCAATCTGCCCAAAGTCACAGAGGTTGGAAAAAAGTGGCAGAGTAGAAACTGGAACCTTGATCTCATTTTTCCTATAGTGCGTTAAATCACTGTTTCATAACTAGGAGCTTGTTATGCCTGAGATGTAATTTTGGACTTGTGCAGGTGGTTTTAGAAGTTGATACAATTACATCACTCAGTTCCTTGGCTGGCATTTGAAACACTTAGCAAAAGGTGGGAAAATCATTAGCACTAGGTCTTTACGCTAAGAGCTCACTTGGCCATTACCTTTACTAGAAGAAGCTGTACGGGATAAAAATATAAACGCTCATTCAAGATTGAGATAAATTCATAGGATTATACATCTAGACCTGGAAGAAACCTTTCAGATTATTTAGTCTAATCAAATAATAATAATTGGTATTTATGTAGTGTTGTAGTATTTGCAAAGTACTTGAAAACACATTATCTCATTTGAGCCTCACAACAACCTTTGAATTAGGAACTAAGGTCTTATTCCCATTTTACAGCTTTTCTTCACATTAAGTACAATGCTAGGGATTTGTCCAACATCACCCAGCTAGTAAGAGGTAGAGCCAGTATTTGGGCTCAAATCCCACAATTCGAAGTTTTACATGTCAAGTGCTCTCTTCCTACCACATCACACTACCACCCAAATTCATGGGGGCTAGCGGTGCTCCTCCGCTTTCATTCCCAAATCCTTGTTCCCATAGTGTTCAATAATCTTCCTAAGGCACAATTCTGATTACTCTATTCCCCTGATCAAAAACTCTCAATGATTCTCCATAGCCTAAAGGATCAGACGCAAACTCCATGGACTAAAATGCAAAGCTCTCCATAGTCTCGCATGGTACAGCGGAAAGAAAATCAAGATTAGAGGATCTCAGTTTGAATTCTAGCTCTGCCACTCACCATCTGGGTGACCTCATCAAGGCCTTAGTTCCTTCCCTGTAAAAGGAGATGGTTGGACTAGATGACCTCTAAAGTCTCTTCCAGCCCTAAGTCTACGGTCCTAACTTTCTTTATCTTGTGTTCCCTTCCTCCATGAATTCTAGACTCCAGCAATCCAGGGGAGCTTATCAGTCCTTGAACATCCATAATCCTTTCACTCTCCCTGATCTGTAACCTCAGTATTATCCTTAATGCTTCAATTGCCCTCCCTAGTCAATTGCCAAATCTTGCTGTTTCTACCTTAAATATCTTTCAAATCTTACTCCTTCTCTCTACTTTTGAGGCTACTATCTTAGCTCAGGCCCCCATCATCTCTCCCCTAGATTATTGCAATGGCTATCATGTTGGCCTCCCCACCCCAAGTTTCTTCCCATTCCAATCCATCCTACATACTCCACCAAAGTGATTTTCTTTAAACACAGATGAAATTGTGCCACTCACTCAACAAATTCCAGTGGCTCCCTATTAACTCTGGGATAAAATATCAACTTCTCTGTTGGGTTTTTAAAAGCCTTCCCAATCTGGTTGCAACCAGTATTACCAACCACATTATAATTACTCTTCTTCCAGCACCCTACTGGTCTTTTGGCCTTTGCTCTGTTCCTCATACACACAATACTCTCTATATCCCATGTCTGTGCCTTTGCACTGGCCATTCTTCATGACTGGAATGTACACTCTCCTCACCTCTGCCACACAGAATCCCTCTTCCTTTAGGACGTAGCTCCAGCACCACCTTCTACATGAATGAAGCTTTGCGTGATCTCAATTCATAGTGTTCTCCCTCTCTAAGTATATTGTATTTAATTATTGTTGTTTTAATTATTGTATTTTTATTGTATTGTATTTATATTGTCTATATATGCATATATCTACATGCACCTGTAGACGTAGTTATACGTACATATCCAATTGTCTCTCCTAAGAGAATGTAAGCTCTTTGAGATTTTTATTAGTATCTCCATGCCTAGCACAGTACCAGAGAAGACATAGTGCTTGATAATTGCTTGTTGATTGACTAAATACTCCCTTGGTTTCTTGTTTCTTTGCCTTTGTTCCCTCTACTTGGAATCTCTCTTCATTCTTCTAACTCTCCATTCCATATAATTGTAGGAATGGTGTCCCACACCCTGTCTCCAATTAATATAACTAACAAGATGCTTGACACCTTGATACCTTTGATTACAAATTAATTATTTAATCAATCAAAGGTATAAAGTCAGTGCAAACATGTCTTAATCAATTTAGGAAGGGTATAGTGCTTCAAGCTACTGGATGAAATCAGATGATACCACACAGGAAATATACTAGGATTATTTGAAATAATTAGACATACCTCCAGTTAAAAACTGTCAAGTTGCATGAACTGCTTGATGAAGCAGACTCCTTGTGTCTGTACCAGAGGGCAGCGAAGGAGTAAACCCAGTGAGAGCGTCCTATTCCTTTCCCACACCCTTGCCTAAAGGACAATCTTGTGACCTTCAAAAGGTTAGAGATTTTTGAACTTCCTATGAATGTGGAGGCAGCAGCTTCCCTAAAGAAGCAATGGCTGATGGCAGCATCTGCATTGGGAGCTGAGAGACATGCCAAAGAAAGACAGCTTCAGGACTCTAAAAGGACACTGACTCTTGGTGTCCAGCAGAAGAGTTTTATGAGGACTCTACAAAGGGGGAAAAGGATTCACAGCCAATCAGGAGATGAGATACCCCTTTACCACATGTGCTTTCTAAACTTGGGCCCATTTTTCTTTTCATCTTAAAGATAATTTCTTTGTGTCTGTTTTTTTCTAAGAATGTTTCAAATATTTCTTTTTATTGACCATCTATTTTTTCCACTAAAATTTAGGATCATATTTGTAGGTAGGTCACCTCGGGTTTCATCTTGAGCTCCTTTGCACTTCAGAATACATATTCCATTCCCCACCATGATTTCTGGTGAGTACAGAATAATCTTGTGTCATTAAAATTTCTTTTCCTTTGTGTTTGAAGGTCTTTCTCTTGGTTACTTGAAGAATTTGTTGTTTGTCCATGGAATTGTTATGTTTAACCATTTTGTGTCTTAAAGTTTGCAAAATGATCCTTTTTTTCTGGAGGCGATCTGTGAATTCTTTTGGTTGACACTTTTTTTCTCTAGGTAGTTTTCTTGAATTATTTGTTGCATTATGAAGTTCAAGTTGTTTTTTTTTATTTGTCATGTTCTTCTGGGAGAGCTTATAATCTTTAGTTGTCTCTAGTATGCCTGCCTTTGAGATCAATATGTTTTGCTTGTATGGAGATCATGCTTTCTTTTAATGTTATTGCTTTTTCTCTTCTTCCATATTGTCTTTTACCTCCATGTGTTTATATTCCCAATCTGTTTTTCTCTCTTTTGCTTCTTAGGTGAGACTTACCACTGTGGATTCAAGTATTTCTATTCTGACAATTATTTCTGCTGTATAGGCCATAACAGCCGGCCATGGTCCCATGCTTCCTTGGGAATCCACAGGGTCCTCTGTCTCATAAGATATTATTTTTCTTTTGTCTTACAATATTTATTAATAGATGCCTGAACTCTTTTACCTGATCTGGAGGCCATAGTCCTTTCTGTTAATAATATCTTCTGTGTCAGTTCATCTGCTTATGCTTAAGGTCTTTAATTGAATTTTCTTTGTCCTAAGATGTTTAGTAATTTCAGCCTTTTTTCCTTATTCTCCCTATTGCTAACTTTGTGCCAGTCTCAGTGACTGTTCCCCAAGTAACTTCTGGGATGACAAAACAGGTCAGAGATGGACATGAGGCTCTTTCTCTCAGGCTTACTATAGTGCCACACATGTCCTGTCCCAGTTCCTTTTGTTCCTCAGTTCCCTGGTTGAGTTCTGTTGAAGCAAAGAGCACTGCCATGTTCCTCACTGCCATCAAAACCTGAGGAAATTTCTGCTGTTTGGATCTCTAAGGTACTGTCTGGGTGGGGATTGTAAAGTTCTGCTGCAAACTGGTGGGTCGGCTTTTGCAGTGCTGCTGCCACAGCATGGGGGAGGGGTGCTGAGTAGCATGTCAGAGAGTAGGTAATATCATATCAGTTCATCCAGTTTTTCTCTTATTTGAGTCATGGTGTCCTAGATTATAGAGACAGCTGAAATTGATTCATCTCTTTTAGGAGAAATTTGAGAGGTCATAAGGATCAGAGTCTAGTCCTCAACATCGTTGGTCATGTAACCCAGTAGTCTCCATTTTTTAAATTTAAAATAAATTTTCATTGATTTTGTTTGTTTTGCATTACTTTTATTTCTTGCTTTATCACTCTATCTCCCAGAGAGTTATCCCTACAACAAAGAATAATATAAGAGGAAAAAATAGTTCAAGTGATGTCTGCTCTCCTATAGCCTTCAATTTCCATCACCCAATTATTTATGACAAATTCCCCCCATTCCTCTCCTCTTCTTTCCTAGTGTATCCCTTGTGTTTTCCACAGTGTTATACTCTCCTTTTTTTCCTAGTGTAACCCTAGTTTTCCCTTCTTTTTTTTTCTTCTTCTAAGATCATAAGAACATAACAAGAATTACTTTGAGGCCCTTTGTCTTAAATGATGCCCTTTATAACCCCTAATGAAATTACAGTTCTCAGGAGATACTTGCGTCATCCTCCCTCTCTCCATTAGAATGAAAACATTTCATCCTTATAAAGTCTTTTCCCATTTAGTGCTCAATTTTTAAAGCTCATTAAGCCTGGCTTACTGGTAATCCAATACTGGATGGGAGGAGTGTGAACAACAATATGAGGAAGCTTCCAGCCCCTAAAACCCTGATATAAGAATTGGTCAGCTGTCCTCTAAGTCTTCGCCCTACCAATTTAGGTGGCTGTTGGGCAAATGATCCCAGAGGGAGTGCTATATAACTGATTACCATTCTTCACAGCCCAACTCAAGTGTCATGAAGCTGGATAGAGTGCTGTGTCTGAAGGCAGGAAGACCTAAATTCAAATCCAGCCTTAGAAGATTGCTAACCCTAGACAAGTCACTTAACCTCTATTTACCTCAGTTTCTTCAACTGTAAAATGGGGATAATAATAGTGCCTACCTTGCAGGGTTGTTGAGAGCATCAAATGAGATAATATTTATAAAAAGCACTTAGCATGGTATCTGGCACATAGTAGGGGCTTTATAAATGCTTATTTCTTTCCCTTCCCTATTATGGTTTATCATGTAAATGTATTATTTCATCTCCTAGGCTTTATCCTGTTATAGGATTTTAGAGTTGAGAAGGACCACTGAACAGAGAATATTCTGATTGGTCTGATCCAGAAGATATCATTCTCAATTACTGAGGAAGAAGAAATTATGATCCTTTGAAATCAGATTTCTAAAAGCTCAAGAAAACACAATTACTTATATATGTGCATTTTGTTTCCCTCCAATAGAATGTAAAATCCTTGAAGGCAAGACCTGTTTTCATTTATGTTTTTGTAGCCACAATGTCTAGCAGCGGTTAATATTTTTTTAAATTGATTAGCCTAGTGTGGAATTTCTCCTGTTCCTGTGTTTTAGAACTATTTTCAGCCTCAGAGTAACAGAAAAGGAACCCTTTTGTGACGTGATAGCATATCCTTGCATTTGGATACCTGCTTTTCACTTTCCTGACTTCCCTCCATACTATTTCATTTGGTGATCTCATTAGCTCCTGTAGATTCAATCCCTGCTGATGATTCTCCAATCTACTTATCCAGTCCCAGTCTCTAGACTGCCTTCCAGTCTTGCATCTCTAACTGCTGATTGGACATGGTGAACTGGATGTCCCATGGACATTTCAAATTCAGCACGTCCAAAACTGAACTCATTTTCCTCTCCCCTCTTTCCTACTTGCCTTATTACTTTCAAGGGTGCCACTATCCTCCTAGTCACCCAGGCTCACAACCTAAGGGACAACTTCAATTCCTCACTCTCTCCCCACCCATATCTAATCCGTTGGCAAGGCCTATCAATTTTTACCTTTGTACATCTCTCACATACACTCCCATCTCTCTTCTGATACGGCCAACTGCCCTGGTGCAGGCCCTCCTCACTTCACACCAGGACTACTGTAATAGCCCGCTGGTGGGCCTGCCTGCCTCAAGTCTCTCGAGTCAAGCTATCAGACTGATCTTCTAACGTACAGGTCTGACCAGGTCATCTCCCTGCTCAGGAGATTCCGGTAGCGCTCTATCACTGCTGGGATCGAATATGAAATCTGATTTTCAAAGCCTTTCCTAACCTTTCCCCCTCTCCTACTTTCCAGTCTTCTTATATCTTACACCCCCTACGTATTCTTTGATCCAGCAATACTGGCCTCTTTTCTGTGCTTCAAATAAAACATTCCATCTCCAGACTCCAGGCATTTTCACTGGCCATCCTCCATGCTTGGAATACTCTCCCACCTCATCTCTGTCTCCTGGCTTCCCTGGCTTCCTTCAAATCCAGCTAAAATCCTACCTTCTAGAAGAAGCCTTTCCTGACTCACTTAAGGCTAGTGCCTTCTCTCTGTTGATTATCTCCAGTTTATCCTGCATATATCTTGTTTGTACATAGTTTTTTGGATGTCGTCTCCCTTCTTAGACCTTGAGCTCCTTGAAAACAGGGACTGTCTTTTACCTTTCTTTGTATCCCCAGGCACACAGTAGGCATTTAATAAATGTTTATTGACTGAACAAATAACTGAATGACAGATGGGAGCCATGCTGTAAGGAAGTCCAGCATATCCTTGTAACAGAGAACCTTCTCTTTCAGAGTATGAGAGGCACCAACCATGTGGCCAGCAATGCAAAAGTGAACTCACTCACTTTTTAAGTGGATGGCCATCAAAATAAAGTTCTTAAGTATTTCAACTTCCCAATGAAGAAATACAATGACTTCCTTAATCTCTCTTCATTATAACCAGTATATTTTTGTGCCTACCGGGTTGTAAGATATCTGAATTCCCTGTTGGCAGCAAAGCAAAAAGTTGGATATGTTAATAATTCTGGTCTACACCCACACACCCACACACACTCACCAGAAGTCTTGTTACCTGACTTAAACACTTTAAGCACAAACTTCTCCTGAATTCCTTCTTAAACTCAGGAAGATAACTCAGGGTCACACGATTAAGGCTGGAAAGGACCTAAGAAGTCATCTAGCCAAAGCCGTATGTGGGCAGGAATCTCTCAGACCATATTCCTGAAAAATGATTTTCCAGAATCTACTTGAAAACATCCAGTGAGAGAGATGTCACTACCTCCTCAGGCAGCTCATTTCACAGAATCATCAAACCTTAGAACTGGAATGGAATTCAGAGGTCACTGACTCTAACTCATAACTAAATAGAACTTGTCTCTATCACATCTCAAACAAGTGGTCATCCACCTTGTGCTTAAAAGCTTCCATTAATAAAGAATTTATTGCATCCCACAGCACCATGTTCCATTGTCAGAAAACTCTAATTGTTAGAAAATACTTCCTCATACTGAAATGAAATTGGTTTCTCCACCATTTATACTTAATGTCCTTAGTTCTTCCCTCTGGGACCATGCAAAATAAGTCTCCTGTCTCTACTAAGTACAAGAACTTCAACCTTATGCACATTGTAGAAAAAACAAGGAAAGTCAAAGAATCTTAGCATTAGAAGAGACTCCAAATGAGTTATAATTCAAGCTGTAGCTGAGCAGAAACCTCCTCTGTGACAAGCTTGGCAACTGGTCATCTAGAATTTAAGAGAAATCCTCTAGTCATGGGGAAACCTCTAGTATGCCTCCTGAGACAGTCCATTCTAGTTTTGGACAATTCTAATTATTAGGAATAATTAGAAAGCTTTTGTTTTCTTGCACTGAGCCTAAATCTGCCCCTATAATTCCCCTGGATTTCTCCTAGTTCTACCTTTTAAGAACTAGCAGAACAAGTTTAAAGCATCTTTCACATGACACACCTTCAAGTACTTCAACACGTCTGACATGTCCATTCTATGTCGTCTCTTCTCCAGTTTAAATATCTCTAGTTTCTCCAAATGGTCTTTTTATAGAATGGTCTCCAATCCTCTCACTAGTCTGGTTGCCTTTTTCTAGAAATATGCCAATTTGTCAATGTTCTTCCTTAAATGTGAATTCCAAAAGTAAGAATTCCAAAACACAGAACTCTAGATGTGGTTGACCAGGAAACAATACAGTGGGACTGTCACTGACCTTGTCATGGATACTTTGCTTCCATCAAAGCAGCCTAAGATCACATCAGCACTTTTGGCTGCCAGACCACAATGTTGATTCATGTTGAGCTTTCAATCCACTTATACCACCAGATAATTTCATATGAATTAGTGTCATGTCGTGTAGTGGTGGCAGCAGCAGCAGCTTTGGGAGCTCTAAGCTCAGGTTCAGTAACAGGTTCAGACAACTAGTCAGAAAGAGATTACAGGGGCCCCTTTGCTGGCACTGGGTGCAGCTGGTGCTGATCAGCAACTTTAGTGTCCATAAGCACTTCTGGGTCACAGTTCCATGACAGAGAGGAACACAACTAGTCACAGCTGATTAAGGAAGGAGGAACCCTTCCTGGGTAAAGACCAGAGTACAGACCAGGAGAGCAATAACTTCACCTCTTCCAGGAAAACACCACCCTGAAAGCATTGAAAAATTACAGTCTTTCAGTATTCTCACTGAAAACAGCATCACGAAAAAGTCAAACGCTCAGCACAGTGCCTCCCCAGCCCTAGGTGAGCAGAGCCCAACTTTAACACAAATAGGCTAAGAAAATGAGCAAACAAAAAAGAACTTGACCATAAAAACTACTACTGGTAGGGAAGACCCAGGCAGAAACTTAGAAAAAGATAGCAATGTGAAAACAGCTTCAAGCAAAGTCTCAAAGAAAAATACTAATTAGACCCAAGGCCAGAAAGAATCCCTGGAAGATTTAAAGAAAGAACTGAGTGATGGAGGCAAAATTGAGAAAAGAAATGAGTGGTGTTAGAACATTATAAAAAGAGAATTAACAGCTTGGTAAAGGAGGCAAAAAAATACTAAAAAAAAAACCACTTAAAAAACAGAATTGGCCTAATGGTAAAAGAGGCACCAAAATTCACTGAAGAAAAGAACTCTTTAAAAAGCAGAAATGGCCAAGTGGAAAAAGAGGTACAAAAGCTCACTGAAGAAAAAAAATCCTTAAAAATTAGAATTGAGTGAGTGGAAGCTAATGACTCCATGAGACTTCAAGAAACAATAAAAACAAAGTCAAAAGAATGAAAAAAACCAGAAGAAATGTGAACTATCTCATTGGAAAAACAACAGACCTAGGAAACAGGTTGAGGAGAAATAATTTAAGAATTATTGGGGGAAAAATTATTGGACTACCTGATAGCCATGACCAAAAAAAGAGTTTTGATGTCATATTTCAAAAAATTGTAAAGGAAAACTTCCCTGATATCTTAAACCTAGAGGGTAAAATAAAAATCAAAATAATCCACCTATCACTTCTGAAAGATACCCCAAAATGAAAACTCCCAGGAACAAATCAAGGGGAAAATAGTGCAAGCAGCCAGAAAGAAACAATTCAAATATCAAGGAACCACAGTCAGGACCACACAAGATTTGGCAGTTTCTATGTTAAAAGAGCAGAGAGATTGGAATATGATATTCTGGAGGGCAAAAGAGCTAGGATTACAACCGAGAATAATCTGCCCAGCAAAATTGAGCATAATACTTCAGAGGAAAATGGACATTTATGAACTAAAGGACTTCCAAGCATTCCTGATAGAAAGACCAGAGCTCAGTAGAAAATAAGCATTCAAACAGAAGACTTAAGAGAAGCATAATAGGGCAACTAGGTGGTGCAGTGAGTAGAGCACCAGCCCTGGAGTCAGGAGGACCTGAGTTCAAATCCGGCCTCAGATACTTGACACACTTTCTAGCTGTGTGACCTTGGGCAAGTCACTTAACCCCAATTGCCCTGCCTTCCCCCTCCAAAAAAAAAGAGAAGCATAAAAAGCTAAACATGAAAAATATTAATATTAAGGGACTCTATGGAATTGAACTATTTGCATTCCTATATTGGAAGATGATACACATAACTCCTAAGAACTTTATCATTATTAGGGCAGACAGAAGGAGTTTGCATGACTCTAGAGGGCATGGGTGTCGGTCTATAACATTGGGATGATCTCCAAAAAAAAAAAAAATGAAATAGCGATAAAGAGGACCGTACTGGGAGAAGGAGGGAGAGGTAGAATGGGGCAAATTTTCTTACATAAAGGAGACATGCAGTGAAGAGCTTTTACAGTTGAGGAGGAAATTGGGGGGTGGGTGGCAGACACTCTAATTGGAATTGGTTCAAAGAGGGAAGAATGTGTGCATGCACACACACACACACACACACACACACACTCAGTTGTGTATAGACATCTGTCTTACCCAATACCAACAGTGAGATAGGAGGGGAAGGGGTTAAGAGATATAGGGTGGTGGGAACATTATTTAGGAGGATGAGTTGGGGGAGGCAGTGATCAGAAGCAAGACCAACTTTTGAGGGGGGATGGGATAGAGAGAGAGAAGGATGAACAGATGAAAATGAAAAAAAAACAGATGAAGGTGAAAAGTTAGTGATCCTAACTGTGCATGGGAATGGGATGAGCTAGCCCATAGACCAGAAGCAGATGGCAAAAGGGACTGGAAAGCAGAATCCAACAATATGTTGTGTTCAAGAGACACGCTTGGGACAAAATGACACATACAAAGTGGAAATGAAGGGCTAGAGCAGAGTTTATTATGCTTCAGTTAAAGTAAAGAGGGCAGGGGTAGCAATCATGATCTCAGACAAAGTAAAAGCAAAATTAGACTTAAAAGATAATAAAGGAATTTTGCTGAAAGGTATCATAGACAATGTAGTAATATTAAAAAAAATTTTACAGCACATTTCTCTGACAAAAGCCTCATTTCTCAAATATATAGAGAATGGAGTCAAATTTATAAGAATTCAAGTCATTCCTCAATTGATAAATGGTCAAAGGATATGAATAGGCAGTTTTCAGAAGAAGAAATCAAAGCTATCTATAGTCATACAAAAAAATTCTCTAAATCACTATGGATTAGAGAAAGGTAAATTAAAACAACTCTGAGGTACCACCTTACACTTATCAGAAGTGGCAAATGCTGGAGGGGATGATGGAAAATAGTTTCACTAATGCACTGTTGGTGGAGTTGTGAACTGGTCCAACCATTCTATAGAACAATCCAGAACTAGGCCTAAAGGGCTATAAAACTGTGCTTAGCCTTTGATACAGCAATACTACTATGTCTGTACCTCAAAGAGATTAAAAAAATAAAAGAACCGATATGTACAAAAATATTTATAGCAGCTCTTCTTGTGGTCACAAAGAACTGGAAATTAAAGGGATGCTCATTCATTGGGGAATGGCTAAACAAGTTGCGATGTATGCTTGTGGTGGAGTACTATTGTGCTATAAGAAATGATGGGGGATGAGGAGGATGGTTTCAAAAAAAAATCATGGCAAGGCCTGTACAATGTGACGCAAAGTGATGTGAGAAGAACTGTGAGATTATTGTGCACAGTAACTGCAATGTTGTCATGATGATCAACTGTGAAAGATTTAGCCACCATGATCAATACAGCAATCCAAAATAATTCCAAAGGATTCATGATGAAAAAGTGTTATCCAACTCCAGAGAGAGAACTGATAGATTCCGAGTACAAATTGAAGTATAATTTTCTCACTTTTTGTGGTATGGCTAATATGGAAATGTTTTTATCATATTGTTTGCCTTCTCAGTGGATGAGGAAGATGTGGGAGGGAGGGAGAGAATCTGGACCTCAAAATTTAAAAAGAAAAGAATGTTAAAAATAAACAAATATAAAAAAGAAAGAAAAATAGGTTAGTGTCCCCTTAAAAAATGTTAAAGGCATTCAGGAAATGCCTGTCCAATCTTCAGGTCGTAAGAGAGAATGAAATATCCCTTAACTACAAAATATCCCTTAACTTAACAAGAATGGCTGAACAAATTGTAGTATGTGAATGACATGGATTATCACTGTAGTGTAAGAAATGATAAAGACCTGGATTCAGAGAAACTTGGGAAGACTTATAAGAACTGACACAGAGTGAAGTGATCAGAACCAGTAAAACAATTTACAGAATGACCACAATAATTAAAAAACAAGGCAGAACTATTTAATTTTTTATTTTTCTCCTGTTTTCTCTGCCAAGAAGAATGGTCTTTGTGGAGGAAATGATAGAACAAAAATTAATAACATGGAGTTGATACACAAGATAAGTAAGGAAATAGTAAGAGCATTTATTTACTATTGATGAATTCAGGCCACCTGACCTAGATAAACTACATATTTGAGTACTAAGAAAACTAGAAGATGCAGTTGGTTAAGCCAAAAATATCTAATATGTTAGATGTCAATAACATCTAAAAGATCTTGGGAAATGTAAGAGTTACTACAAGATTAGAAGAGGTCAAATATTATCCAGACATTCAAAAAAAGAAAGAAAATAGTCTGCAAACTACAGATATGTGAGCTTGACTAATTCATAGAAAAATCCTAGAATCAACAATTAAAGAGATGGTTGGTGAATATCTAGAAAGGGAAGTGGTAATTTGAAAGAACCAGAATGGCTTCATCAAGAATAGGTCACCAAACTAATTTTATTTCCCTTTTTTACAGTTACAAGAAATGCTAGATAACAGATATTCTATCTAGTTTACCCAGGTGTTAGCAAAGCTTTTGAAGTATTTCAAGCCATTTTTGTGGAGAATATGTAAAGATATAGGCTAAACAATAATATAATTAGGTGGATTCAAAACAAATTGGAAAGCCAGACTCAAAGAATAATTGTTAATGGTTCAATATCAACATGGCTGAGGATCTCCAATAGAATAATACAGAGATTTTTATCACTGGCTCAGATGAAGGCATAGATAGCATGCTCATTAAGTTTGTAGGTGACACTAAGCTGGGAGGGATAGCTAACACAAAGGATGACAGTCATTATTCGAAAAGATCTTGGCAAGCTAGAATATTGGGCTTAATTTAATAAGATGAAATTCAATAGGGATAAATGTAAAGTATTATACTTGGGTACAGAAATCAGCTTCACAAATACAAGATACATGAATAGACCTCAGTTTGTCTGGAAAAGACCTAGGGGTCTTAGTGGACTTCAAGATCAACATAAGTTAGCAATGTGATGTGGCAGCCAAAAAAGCTAATGTAATCTTAGGCTTTATTAGAAGCATATCTTCCAAGAACAGAGAGCTGACAATTTCACAGTACTCTACCACTGTCTGACCTTACATGGAGTGTTGTATTCAGTTCTGGGTACCATAGTTTAAGAACAGTATTGATAAGTTAGAGAGAATACAGAGGAAGGCAAGCAACATGATAACATGCTTTGAGTCTAAGTTATATGAAGACTGACTAAAAGAACGGGGAGTGTTTAGCCTAGAGAACAGAAGACTCAGGGGTAACATGAGAGTTGGCCTAAAACCTCTGAAGGATTGACATATGGAAGAAAGCAAACTAAAAGAAGTGGGTGGAAGTTGCCAAAGGTAAATATAGACTTGATGTTGGGACCCCTATCAACTAAAACTATACAAAAGCAGACTAGGTTTCTTCAAGAGTTGTTAGGTCCCCCCCCCCCCTTAGCAATCTTCAAGCAGAAGGTGGACAACCACTTGATGGATAAATTGTAGTGGGGAAAGTATGGTTTGGACATGATGGATGTGAAAGACTCTACCAATGCTAAAGTTCTGTGATTCACAGACTTAGAGGAGGTTTTTCCATAGAAGACAGAGTTTAACTTTTTCAGAAAGACAGAGTTTGTGGTCCAAGGAATGATGATGTGGGTCCACAAGTGCTATCAAGATCGTTTAAGAAGATTCAGAGGAAGAAGAGAAGTGTTGCTTCCCTGCTAAAGGGTCCTGAGGCAGTTATTGGTTAACCTAACTAAAACAATAGAGAAGTCTGCTAACTTCCTGAAGTTTGTGTCCAGTATGTTATCCAGAACATCCCAAGACGTGTCAAACCTGATGACCCCACACTGATTCAAGGGCGGAGGCACAAATGATACTGTTAAAGGAGGGTAGGAAGTATTATCAAAGATTAAGAAGTCAGTCAAGAAGCAAAAAATCTTAGAAACATAGCAGATGTTTACATTATTGCTGTGTACTGAAGGAAAAGCTTTGAAATAGAAAAAGAAAGGTGAGGGTGATACTTGCCATTCTAGACACCATAGCAAGTACAAGTTAAAACGGAAGGGGAACAATACAAAATACTAAGAAATTCGCAAGAGAGAAAATCCAAGAAATGAGCCAGTACTAAAATCCATGGTCTCAGATATCTATAAACAAATACACCAAGTATGGTGAACAAAGTGAACTAGAAATCCAAAGCAAGGAGGTGAATTTGACCCCCTAGGTACCGTGTTTCAATGCATAATCGTTGCAGATTTTATGCCAATTTTTTTTTGCAAAAAAGTGGGGCGCAACCATTACATGAAGCTTTAAAATTGTGCCAGTATTATTTAAAAATCATTTATTACTAAGTTGTATTGCTGGCAGAGGAACTGTACAGGTTAGCAAGTGCAGAAAGATACAAGTCTTACCATATCACATGATTTACAGGTGCTTCACCTGCCCTCCTGCTCACCCTGGGCCTGTGGCTCTTCACTGGGTTAGGTGACAATACCGTTAGTACCTCAGCACTCTAAACAAACCATGCAAATTGGCTTTTGGAAATATACCAACAATGCAGAGCACTGAGAATTCTAGGTTCATGGTTCCCAATGCACAAGAAATAAATGCATATCTACATGACACTGGTGAATACATTGCTGCTCTGTTTACCTTTTAAGCGATGTGACAAACAGAATTATACCATGTGACAATTATGCAAGGAAAGGTTATAAACCAATTTTTGGACTGAAAAGACAGGGTGCAACAATTATGCAGGGCAATGATTATGTGGTGAATATGATGTCCTCTTAACAAATATTTTAGTACTAAGGAAAGTGAATCAATGTCTGATGAAAGACAGTATCCTGTGCATTCCTTAGAGAATATGGAACAAGAAGAAGAAATTCCAGAATGCTTCAAGAGAGAAATGAAATATATAATAAAAGAAATTAAGAATAAATGGGTCAGAAATTAGAGCTCTCAATGTATAACTTTAAAACAATTAAATATCATCAATAAAATACCATCCCAAAATGGAGAATCTCTCTAACAAAGTGAGAAGTGAACAGATTAAAAAACAAAAAAAAAAAAGAAGGAAAATCTGACAGAAGAGAAGCAAAAAAGAGTAATTTTAAAAGAACACATAAATTCTACACAAGTCAGAGCAACTAACCTTGCAAATAGGGCATACAAAGATAATTTAGGTTGCCTGGAAGAACATAACAAATCAAAAAATCTGAATACTATAATTCAGGATCTAATATAAGAAAACTATCCAGAATTTCTGCCTATAATCCTTGCTAGTAGGGAAGGCTTGTGAATCACTTGAATTTGGGAGTTCTGGGCAGTAGTAGGGCTAAAGCCAATCAGGTGACCACACTAAGTCTGATGTCAATTGGTGAGCCTCAGGGAGTTTGGAGCCACCATGCTGACTAAGGAGAGGGTAAAGTGGCCCAGGTCAGAAATACAGTGTATCAGTTTCTATGACCATCAGCAGTGGGGGTTGGACCAATTAGCAGTCATTATACTTCTAGCCTGAACAAGATAGGGAGACACTGTAGCAAAAAGGAAAGAGACAGAAAGAGAGGGAAAGAGACAGTGAGACAGAGAGACAGGAAGAAAAAGAGAGAGAGAACCCACAAACAAGGAAATTAAATTTTTTTAAAGAAAGAAGGAAGGACTATTAGGAGTACTGTAGGACATAGAAGAGATAATCTCACTGTACCTTGGACAGAGAGATTATCATCTTCAGTTATGGAACTACATATGGAGAATCTGGCTGACAATATGGAGAGTTCGATGAAAAAGGAGAGCCATTAAAGTTATGCTATATGAGTATGAATTCAAGGAACTAAGCATACTTAGCCTGGAAAAGATGTAAGGAGAAACCTACCTTTAAATATATAAAAGGTTTTCAGGTAAAAAAAAAAAGAGCTGTCATTTGTTATTCTTGACCTCCAAAAATAGAACTAGTAACAATCCATAGTGGAAAGTGAGAACTGGGTGGAGGATGGGAATCACATCATGGCAGAATTAGATTAAATGTAAGGAACAATTTCCTAACAACTGAGGCTATCCCAGAATGGAATGGGCTGCATAAATTCTGTCCCCCTCCCCCTCACTGGGGATTTTCAGGCAAACATTAGATGATCACTTGTTGGATATGTATTTTAGGGATTTTTTACCCCAGGTATTGGTTGGCATAGGTAACTGCTGAGTTTCCTCATAACTTTGAGATTTTATGATAGGAACTAGACCTATGATTTCATTGATATAAGGAGCTCTCAGATGAGGAAACTCTCTCTACCAATGCAGGCTGCCACCTTCTCTGCAGCTTCTACAGTTATCTGGTGTACTGTGAAGTTAAGTGACTGACCAGGGTCATATAGTCAGTATTTGTCAGAGGTGAGACTTGAACTCAAGTCTTTCTGGCTCAAAAGCCAGGTCTCTATCCACTCATACTGCCTGCCATGAAATTCTATGGTAATAGGGATAAATTTCAAAACCTACACTTAAAAAAATAATCAATTGCCCTAGTACAATATAGGAGAGGTCTGAATAGGTGGCAATTCATATAAAAAAGACCTAGAGATTTTTGTGGAATGCAAGTCCACTTGGAGTCAACAGTGTGAATGGCAGCCAAAGAAGCTGATTTTATCTTAGGCTATATTAATAGAGTAATTAGCATCCAGGAAGAAGAAAGCATTAGTCTCACTATATTCTGCCACATTCAGAAGTATCATGTTCCACTCTGGGCACGACCTTTAGAAAGAAATTCGACAAGTTGATTTAATTGGATTTGAAGCTGGAACATGTCCAGAGGAAGGCAACCAGGATGGTGAAAATTGGCCAGTGTTATATAGGGGAAAGAATACTGGATTTGGAGTCAAAGGACCTGGATCCTAACTCTAGTTTTGTCATTGAACACGTGTGTTGCAGGGGTGTTGGGAGGACCAGGATATGGGAGATAAGCACGGGACCTGTTATTTCATTGGTGAGAGAACTCTCTCTACCAATGCCAATCAGCACTGGCTCTGCAACTTACAGTTAAGAGTTTCCTGGAGGCTCCAGGAGAGTAAATGATGAGGTTATGTCACAAGTGTGATCTTAGCCCAGGTTTTGTGCCTTAGAGGCTGGTTTTCCATCCACTATGTCATTCTCTCTCTCATTTCCTGTGTGACCTTAGGCAAACCATTTAAGCTTTCTTGGCCTTAGATTTCTCATTCGTAGATCAAGGGGGTTGAATTTCAGTTGACTTCTAAGTTCCTTCCAACTCCACATCCATGTGATTTTATACCAGGATAAGTAACAGGAACCTGAGAATATTTATCTTGGAGAAAATCCTGCTGGGGCACACACAATTATATTCAAACATTTGACAACCTAACATGTGGAAAAGGAAGAAAACCTTTTCTACCTCACTTCAGAGATAGATTGAGAAGCAATGGAAGTTACAGAGAGGTATATTTTGCTTTGATAAATAGAAGAATGTCCTCAAAATCAGAGCTATCTAAAAGTAGAATTCGTTAACTTGTGACATAGGGACTTTAGAAATCGGCTGTTTCTCTTCTTCAGGCTAAATATTTGCACTTTCTTCATTCATGTCTATTACAAAACCTACTATCTAAGATAGATGTGTTTGTGTATATGCTTTTCTGTGTGCCTGTGTATGTGTATATATGTGTTTGTTAAGGTTTAGAGGTTGTATCTGAAAAAAAAAGGAATGTACTTAGTCAATTTTCCTAAGTTTTAAAAATAACTTATCACTTTGTTCTCTCGGGATCAATTCCCAAAACTATAAATGATACCCCAATGAGTCAACAAAATCATCAGGTACAATTAACACTCATTTGATTTGAAAGGAATGTTTTAAACAGCTTTGCTCACTGTTCAGCATTTGTTAGGGTGATATATCATGTGTTAGCAAAAAAAAAACCCCAAAACAAAAAAAAACCCAGCAACAAAAAATACCCCCAAACCCCAAATACCCTTAGAAATACAAATAGCACTTTCTCTCTACACCATTTACCTCATCTGGAGTGTGATCATTAACACTAAAGATGAATGTGGTCCTATAATATGTGTGAGACGCCATTTGATAAAGGGTAAATTTGTCTGAGTTTGCAATAACTTTCTTGTTCGTTTTTTCTGTTGGTGCAGGCAGTTCTTATTGTCTGCCTTGTCTTCCTACATATTTTCATCTTGCTTATCACCATGGTATCTTAGTGTTTAGGTAAAGACAATGAGCTAAAAACAAATGTGAATGTGGGAAGAAATACCCCTCACCCTGCTAGAGCTGTGAAGAGATCAGTCATATAAAAATCAAAGAACAGAGACCTGGACAGGATCTTGGAATATAGAATGTCAGCGGTGGAAGGGACCTTAGAACATAGAATGTTACGGCATATAGATCATAGGATATAAGAGTCAGAGGGAGCTTTTTTAATGTAAATAGTATTTTATTTTTTCCAATTACATGTAAAGACAATTTTAACATTCATTTTTTATAAGCTTTTGAGTTCTGAATTTTTCTCCCTACCTTCTTCCCCCTTCCCCTCCTCAAGATGGCAAGTAATTTGATATAGATTATACATATGCAATCATGTAAAACATATTTCTACCTTAGTCATGTTGTGAAAGAAGAAACAGAGCAAAGGAGAAAAACCAAGAGAAAGAAAAAACAAACAAAAAGGTGAAAATAGTATGCTTTAATCTACATTCAGACTCCATAGCTCTTTCCCTAAGATGTGGTTAGTATTTTCCATTATGAGTATTTTGAAATTATCTTAGATCATTGTATTGCTGAAAAGAGCCAAGTCTATCAATGTTGATCATTGCACAATGTTGCTGTTACTACATACAATGTTCTCCTGGTTCTGCTCGATTCATTCAGCATCAGTTCACCTAAGTCTTTCCAGGTTTTTCTGAAATCTGCCTGCTCATCATTTCTTATAGCACAATAGTATTCCATTACATTCATGTACCACAACTTGTCCAGCCATTCCCCAACTGATGAAAATCCCCTCAATTTCCAACTCTTTGCCACCACAAAAAGAGCTGCTATAAATATTTTTGTAGCACATAAAAAATTAGAGCTAGTAGCTTGGAGCTCATGTATCTAACTTATGACTTGTGTGTGATTAAGATACACTGGAGACAAAGGTTGTGGGAACTGAGGAGGTGGGTGCAGGAGAGAAGGATGTCTAAGGTAGCAGAGAGTGGAATGGGGAAGAAGATTCTAAGTCTAGTATTGAATTTATTGGGGAAGAGAGTGACTTAGAGGTCCACAAATGACAACACAAAGGCTCTAGGTAGGAGAGGTGATTACTAGATGACAAAGTCAGACATCAGATCTGAAAGTGGCATTGGGGAACAAGAAGTTGACAACTTTTTTTCCTGACTCTGTGGGTGAAAGAGTGTAAGAGAAAGAGCAACCAATCTTGAGGATGCAAAGAGATGTGGTGACTTAAAGGGAGAAACTGGATTTCAATACATCCCAGAAGATAGAAAGAATGAGAGAACTATAGCCTCATAGACTTAGAGTTAGAAGGTATCTTAGAGATAATCTAGTTCGACCCACAGATTCTACATATTGGAACACTGAATCCTAGAGAGGTAAGGTCACTTGCCTAAGGTCACATAACCAGAAAGGGGCAAAGCCAAGATTTTAACTCAGATCTTTTGACTCTAAATCCAGTGTTCTTTCCACTGCATCATAATAGAGAAGAGAGTCTAGAGAGTACAATGGAAAAGAGGGCAGAGAAGGCTAGGACCTGGGATGCACTGGGTTCTTGGGGCAAACTGGGTTCCGAAATTATTATGGAGATGGGAGAGGAGTAGCAACTGCTAGAATGGCTAGAACATTCTTGAACATGCTCCCTTTGCTGTTATTTCTCTCAGGTGATCTAAGGCCTTTCCTAAAAGAATCCAGTGAAACTGGTACCAATACTGAGATAAACCACTCCTATCTAGAAGGTGGGTCTACTTTTGGTCTGTGGTTGGTTGGGGTCAGCCAATGAGCTTTTAACCAAGTAGAAATGATTAATTCAAAGAATTTGACAAAGGGAGAAAACATAGGACGACTCAAGGGGACAGCAGGTTCAAGTGAAAATGTTTTAAGTATGAGGAACGAGATGTTGGCCATATTTGTAGGCAATAGAGAAGGAGCCATGAGATAGGGAGACTGAAGATGAAAAAGAGAGAGGTACAATCAAAGGCATAAGCTTTTAGTTGGAAGAGTTGGGCTCAAGAACACAAGTAGAAGGTGTAAGGGTAGGTCTTTCTTGGTAAGGACAGTAACCACTGATTTTTTTTTTTTTGCGGGGGGGAAGGCAGGGCAATTGGGGTTAAGTTACTTGTCCAAGGTCACACAGCTACTAAGTGTGTCAAGTGTCTGAGGCCAGATTTGAACTCAGGTCCTCCTGACTCCAGGGCCCTGCTCTACTCGCTGCGCCACCTAGCTGCCCCACCTAGCTGCCCCAATAACCACTGATTTCTTAGAGAGCAAAGCAAAAGGGGAGATGATGGGTGAAGATCCAAAGAGCTTTTGAGGCATAGAGCAGGAGATGAGGGAGCTCATGATCAATGGCCTTGATTTTTATAACAAATGAAGAGTCTAGGTTATCTGTTAGGTGGGGTCCTATTCTGTGCCAGGCATTGTGCTAAGTTCTGGAGATACAAAGAAATACAAAAGACAGTCCCTGGCCTCAAAGAGCTCACAGTGGAATGGGGAAGACAACATGAAAACAACTCTGTGCAACTAAGATAAAAACAAGATTAATTTGAAATAATCCACAGAGAAAAGGCAGTAGCTTTATAAAGATCAGGAAAGACTTATTGTAGAAAGTAGGATTTTTTTGGTCCTTGAAACCAGTGAAGTCAGGAGGTAGGAGAGCATTCCTAAGCATGGGGAACAGCCAAAGAAAATACCTGGTGTCTGGAGATGAATGGGGTATCTCATCAGAGGAATAGTAAGAAGGTCAGTGTCACTGGATCTCAGAGGTTTGTTTGGGGGAGGGGGCAGGGTAAGGAATAAGAAGATTGTAAAGGGAAGAGGAATTGAGGTTGTGAAGGGCTTTGAATGCTAAACAGAGGATTTTATATTTGATTCTAGACATGACAGGGAACCACCGGAGTTTATTGAGTAGAGAAGTGACATGGTCAAATATGTGCTTTAGGAAGATTAATCTGACAGCTGAGTGGAATTTGGACTGAAATGGGAAAAGATTTATCCTGGGAGGAAGCAAGAGAGGGATTGGACCTATCTGAAAGGACACATGCTCTCTGGTGGGTAAGGGTGAAGGCAGAAGCAATGTACCCCTCCTCATGTCTATGACATATATGACAGATGAAGCCATTCCACACTAGTTCCAATTCTGCCCACCCACTATTTCCTCTTTGCCCCTCCCCCACCTAACAGATGACCTAGTCCTAGACTTCATTTATTGAAAAAATCAAGGCCGTTGATCATGAGCTTCCTCATCTCCTGCTCTATGCCTAAAAAGCTCTCTGGATCTTCACCCATCCTCTCTCTTTTTCTTCAGTCTCTAAGGAATCCATGGTTATTCTCCTTACCAAGAAAGGCCTACCCCTACATCTTCTACTTGTGTTCTTGAGCCCAGCCCTTCCTGCTAAGAGCTTATGCCTTTTATTGTTCCTCTCTCTTTTTCATCTGCAATCTCCCTATCTCATGGCTTCTTCCCTACTGCCTACAAACATGCCCGGGAGTCCCTCATTCTTAGAAGATTTTCACTTGAACCTGCAATCCCCTCGAGCTGTCCTATGCTTCCTCCTTTTTTCAAATTCTTAGAATAAGTCATTTTTATTTGTGGCCTCCATTCCTTCACTGCTCACTCACTCCTCACACTCGTGCAACCAGGTTTCTGACCTGCTTTACTGAATTGTCCTCTCTAAGTTAAACCAATAGTCTCTTAACTGTTAAATCCAATGGCTTTTTCCTTAGTCCTCAACTTCCTTGACCTCTTTCACATTGGACAGTATAAACAATCTCGTGTAGCTAAGTTCTTCTCCCTTGTCTTTCATTTCAATGCACTTCTCTTACTCCTCTTTCCTTTCTCAGTCAGTTTCCTCTGGTGGTCATCATTGACCATAATGCAGTAGCAAGAATATTGAATTCAGAGTCAGAGGCCCTGGGCCATATTCTGCTCTGCCATAAGTTAGGTATCATGTAAAGTAAGTCACTTCTCTGGGTCTCAGTTCTTCATCTTGAAATTGAAGAGATTGGACTAGATGACCTCTTGGACTACAACTTCCAGCTGAAAATTTAAGATTCTGCCATGGGGCTTCTTCTCTTCTCCTTTTGCATTTTTTCTTGGCAATCTGCTCTCATGGGTTGATCTCTGTGTAGATGATTCCCAAATTTGTATATCCAGTCCTAATATCCTCTCTAAATTCTAGTCCTGCAGCACCAACTGCCTACAGAATATCTACACCTAAATACTCCATTGGCAATTCAAACTTACCGTCTAAAACAGAACTTAACATCTTCTCCAATTAAGCTGGTCCTCCTCCAAATTTCCTATTTTTGTTGACAGCAAAAATATCCTGTCAGGTTTATAACTTCAAAGTCATCTTTGACTCTTCCCTCTCCCCGATATATAATGACTTGTCAAGATTTCCTGGTTCTACCTCCATGTGTTTTATATCTGTTCCTCTCTCTCCACTCACATCCTTCACTTTAGTTCAGCATCTTTTCATATCCAGTAGAATGTAAGCTCCTTCAGGGTGTTTCATTTTTGTTTTTTTGACCTTAGACAGAGTTTGCACTTAATGTTGACTGGACTGAATTGTAATCTAATGCGCTTACTATGAAATAGTGTATGGGATGAAAGACCCTCACCAATTAAAAAGTTAATTTATAATAAGAAGCCATTTCAGGGTAGGAACAGAAATAAATTTGATTCAGTTCTCGTGAATAGGGCGTCCTCTGCCAGAACAGATCAAGCAAGGGAGGCCAAGCACAGTGAGGTCAAAACAAAGACAAGTAATTAAATAGCATAGTAACAAGATCTGCAAATAAAACACTTCTGTCATAAACATGTCACACTCTTCCACAAATACACATACCATAGGCGGAAAAAGAGAGTGTTCACAGAAGTCCCACATAGAGGGCCACCAGGAGCACACACGTTGGGGATTCCACAGAAGGGCAACTTGCAGCACCTCTGATAATGCAACATGATGTCTTCTGGTAATGTTATTACACTATTTGTGGCAGGCCTACTTCTTGCCAAGTATATGGCGGGAGTGTGCTGGTTGAATGTTTAATAAATGGCTCTCTGGAAAAGAAAGGAGCGTGTGTGTATCTGTCTGTCTGACTGTCTGCATATATATATAAATATGCAATACATACTTTTAAATGTAACCTGCATCATTAACATTTTCTCTGTTACTTTAAGTCTAGACAACCAACAAACAAATCAAGCCCTGGTGTATGGTGTTTGCTTCTCTGTCTCTCTCTGTCTCTCTATCTCTCTCTGTCTCTCTATCTCTGTCTTTCTCTGTCTGTGTCTCTGTCTCCCTTCTCTTCCTTGTCCTTCCTTCTCCTCCTTCAGATTATTTCTTCTAAATGTCTGGTCTGCCTTTTACTTGCAAACGTGGCCAGCAATATAACTTCCCAACCTTTGAGCTTCCCTATAATAGGCATGAGAGGAATGCCAGGGATTTGAACCTAGTTGGGCAGTTTAGGAAGATAGAGAGCAAGAAGTCTTCAGACTTCTGAGGCAGGGACTAGCCAGGAGGGCAGCATTCCAGGGCCTAGGGTCAACAATGGAGCTGAGACTGAACACCACGGCTAGAAGCACTGAGGCAGAAAGAGATCC
This sequence comes from Phalanger gymnotis, assembly GCA_028646595.1. Taxonomy (NCBI): domain Eukaryota; kingdom Metazoa; phylum Chordata; class Mammalia; order Diprotodontia; family Phalangeridae; genus Phalanger; species Phalanger gymnotis. The sequence goes on from CM053622.1 coordinate 717,145,684, forward strand.
CAGGGGATCCTTGAAGAAACTGTGCTAGCTAGAAGGAGGCTCTGCCACCCATTAACCAGTTTCGGGTCACAATTCCAGGGAGGAGAAGAGCAGTCACAAGTCACAGAGGCCCTGGCTATGTACAAAATAAGGGACAAGTTCCAAGAACTTAGTTGTATGGCTCTGAACCTAAGAACAGAGTAGGGACTCAGTTCTAACCTTCAGCCCTGTACATAAGCCAGTAGGGGAATAACTAGGGCAGAAGACCAAGACCAAAGGAGAGACAGCAATTGTGTCCCTGAACCCACGGCACCTCCCAGTGGGCTAACAGTGACTGAGTTCAGCAATAATATACTGAAATTCAACCATACACAATCCAACAGACCCAAACCTAGGTCAAGACCCAGCTTAGACCAGGAGACAGTGAACAGTTTTCTCCCTGAATCACAATGCTTTGGAAGCACCAAAAACTTGCAGACCCCCAAACAGAGCTGTGGAAACTGTAGAAGGACATAAAAGACATTCTGCTCAGACCAGTGAGCAGGGCCCAACATTAACACAAAATCCAAAGTCAAGAAGTAGTATGGAAATATAAGCAAACAAAAAAAAAAAAGAACTTGACCATAAAGAGGTACTATGAAGACAGGGAAACTCTCAACACAAACACAGAAAACAATGACTTGAAAACATCTTACAAGCAAACTTCAAAGAAAAGTGTAGACTGGATACAGGTCCAACAAGAATTTTTAGAAGATTTTTTAAAAGACCAAAAAAATTATTTTAAAAACCAATAAGAACATTAAAGGAAAAATGATAGCTATGCAAGAAAGGTATGAAAAGAGAATTAACGGCTTGGCAAAAGAGGCACAAAATTCTACTGAAGAAAATAACTCCTTAAAAATTAGAATTATTTAAATGGAAGCTCTTGGTTCCAAGCAAATAATAAAACACAAAGTAAAAATAATAAAGTCGAAAGACTGGAAATATAAAGGAAAATATTGAAATATCTCATAAGAAAAGCAAATTACCTGGAAAACAGATTGAGAAGAGATAACTTAAGAATCACTGGAGTACCTAAAAGTTATGAACAAAAATAAAGAGTCTAGACATCTTCTTTCAAGAAATTATGAAGGGAAATTGTCCAGACATCTTACGACCTAAGGGCAAAGTGGAAACTGAAAGAACTACCAGTTCTTTTCAAAGAAACTTTCAAGAAGCATACAATACAAAAACTTCAGCCTGGCATCTTAAGCCAGGCTCCACTCTGGCTCCAACACGCCCTTTTGGTTTTATTACACATTATTCTCCACCCATTCTACAATCCAACCAAACTTGCTATCCTTGACACACAATATTCTATCTCCTGCCTCCTTGCCTAGAATATACTTCTCCCTGCCGCCCCTTAGAATCTCTTGACCCCTTCAAAGCTTGCTTCAAAAGCTATTTCCTACATGGGGCCTTTCCTGATCCCTCCTGCCTCTAGTTCCTCTATCTCTACATTTGTATTGTAATATAAAGAACACTAACAACCAGTGGAATGTGATACATGTACAGATAACTAAAAGACATGTTATTCTTTGTCTATCCTATTCTTAGTAATAAAAGTATTAACATCTTATACTTTGTAGATTTCCAAACACTTTTACATATCATATTTCATTTGATCCTTGTGAGGTGGGCATGACAGGTGTTAATACCCCATTTTACAGATGAGGAAACTAAAGTGTTTTTTTTTAAATTACTTGCCTGAACGAAATTCGTCTGGAAGAACAAAAGGTCAAGAATATCAAGGGAATAAATGAAAAAAATGTGAAGGAAGGTGTACTAGCTGCACCAGCTCACAGTGATCATCAAAACCATCTGATAGTAGATAAGAATTAGAGGCGTGGATCAGCAGAACAGATATAGCACACAATGCACAGTGATCTAGTAGTGATTGATAAACCCAAAGATCCCAGCTGTGGGAACAAGAACTCACTATTTGACAAAAACAGCTGGGGAAATCAGAAAACGGTTTCACAGAAACTAGGTATAGACCAACACCTCATATCATTTGTCGACATAAGATTAAAATGGGTACATGATTTAGACATAAAGGGTGATACCATAAGCAAATTAGGGGAACATGGAATAGTTTGCCTGTCAGTTCTGTGGAATAAGGGAAGAATTCATGACCCAACAAGAAATAGAGAACATTATGGGATGGGAAATGCATAGTTTTGATTGTATTAAATTAAAATTTAAAAGGATTTGCTCAAACAAAACCATTGCAGACAATATTAGAAGGAAAGAGAAAAATGGAGGGAGGGGGGGATTTTTCAACAAGTTTCTCTGACAATGGTCTTATTTCTCAAATATATAGATAACTGAGTCAAATTATAAGAATATAAGTCACTCCCTAATTGATAAAGGATATCAAAGGATATGAACAGGCAGTTTTCAGAGGAAGAAATCAAAGCTATCTATAGTTATGTGAAAAAATGCTCTGAATCTTTATTGATTAGAGAAATGCAGATAAAAGCAAATCTGAGGTACCACAATCTCACATTTATCAAATTGGCTAATACGACAAAAAAAAAAAGGAAAATGACAAATATTGGAGGGGATCTGGGAAAACTGGGACACTAAAGCACTGTAGGTAGAGTTATAAACTGATCCAAGCATTCTGAAGAGCAATTTGGAAGTATTTTCCAAAAGACTATAAAACTGTGCATACCCTTTGATCCAGAAATAGCACTATTTAGCACTAGTCTGTGTTAAAAAATTAAAAATAGCACTAGGTCTGTGTTAAAAAATCAAAAATAAAGGAAAAAGACAGCTCTTTTTGTGATGGCAAAGAATTGGAAATTGAGAGGATGCCCATCAATTGGGGAATGGTTGAACAAGTTGTGGTATATGAATGTGATGGAATACTATCGTGCTATAAGAAATGACAAGCAGGATGCTTTCAAAAAACCTGGAAAGACTTCCATGAACTGATGCAAAGTGAAATGAGCAGAAACAAAAGAACATCATACACAACAACAGCAGTATTGTACAATGATCAACTGTGAACGACTTAACTATTCTCAGCAGTACAGTGATCTAAGACAATTCCGAAAGACTCATGATGAAAAATGCTATCCACCTCTAGAGAAAGAACTATGGAGTCTGAATGCAGATTGAAGTATGCTTTTTTTAAAAAAAAAGTCTATTTTTCTTTCTTTCCTTCTTTTTTTTTTTGGTCTGTGTTTTCGTTCACAACATAACTAATACAGATATATGTTTTGCATGATTGCACATATATAACCTATATCAAATTGCTTGCCTTCTCAATGAGGAGGGGAGTGAGGGAGAGAATTTGGAACTCAAAATTTTAAAAAGCAAATGTTAAAAATTTTTTACAAGTAATTGGGGGAAAAAATTGAAAAAAAAATAATTACTTGCCTATAGTTATAGGCCTAGTTAGCAGAAGAGCTGGTACGATAACTCAAATCTTCTGGTTCCTTACTACAGTATTCTAGCCCAATCCTCCCAGATAACATGAGGAAAATAGAAATCTGCATAATGAAGTTAACCAGAAGAATCAAGAATTGGAACTCAATTTGCAGGACTAAGAACACACAGCAACTTTCAGGTCAGCCTCCCAGGTTTCCAGGGAAGACCCAAAGAGGCAGCTAGAGCTGGACAAGAAGATTTAATAGTACCCTAAACAAAAGAAATTAATGCAAATTCAATTGACCAAATGCAGCAAAAATTTACATGTCAGTTTTATGTAATTCCCTTTGAGAGAAGGGCATGGGTACATACATAGATAATTATGCCATTTTGGTCTTCTTCAAGCCTGAAAGACAATAACCAATAGGATGTGGTCCCTGACCTTGAGGAGTTTATAGTTTAATTAACAGGTATGGAAGAGGGACTTATAGATAACTAAAACATAGATTAGAATACGATAAGTTGATAGGGGAAAGTCAAACAGGATGCCATGAAAAATTTTAGAAGGGACAGATTACATACTAGGTGGAGAACTGTAGCTAGGAATTTTTTGCACCCTGGGCAAATACCACAAACCATTCTCTGGGAAAGTATATGAATGTAGAGGTATTCATCCCAACCAGCCATATGGTAGCTTCCCATTTTAACTAATTATTCTTGCTAACTATGTGTTAAATTCTGAAGAACTACAAATGCTATCAGCATTCCTTAAATTCAGTGTCACAAGCAAAGCCTCAGTTCTCCTGTCCTAATTATAGTTCCAAGTAGGTGCTTAAGAAATGTTTGTTGGCTTGATGATTGAACTAAATTGAATATCATTGTTAAGTAAAGGAATTAGTGAAAGCTTCCTGGAAAAAAAGGTCACTCCTTTGCATGAAAGGAAGGATTTTAATGAGGGCAGCTCCTAGGGCTTACTGGGCCACAGGGGGCCTGGGGGAGGTGCTTTCTATACAAACAATTTGATTAAAGCATATATCAAAAAATTTGTGGGCCTATGTTGGGTATACTGATTTATTGATGAAGATTTAGACTAATGGATAAAGAAGATTGTTCAATGTACACGAAGATTCTTCACTGCATCCAGGCAGGGTAAGTGGGGCATCAGGCTGCTGAGAGGATGCTGGTCAGTTACAGCAGGGTAGTAGATATTACAATTGGCTGCCGATTGCTGTCAGGTATGCCTCAGTGGGTAGGTGGGGTTCCTAGTAGAAGGGCTGAGATCCCAGGCTTGGTGTCCATAGATGAGCAAGTCTAGAGGGTTTCAGGCTGAGTGTAGGGGCCACCCTACCCAACCCCATACCCAGAGAGAATATAGAGAATTCCTCCCCCAACAACAGGGGCCAGCAAAGGTGATGGAAGTCAGTGCTCACCCCAGAGGTAGCTGCTGCATCCATTCCCTAAGGTCCAAGCCAAAAGTCCTAAGGGGCTAGGGTAGCTAGTATCTGAGCACCCATTCTGGCTAAGATAAAGCGCAGAGCCAAAACTAATGGTGATGTACTAGTGGAGATAAGGCTTTTGGTCCATTTGCAGAGAGGTTTATTTATTTATTAATATATGCAGAAAGTCTAGGCGTATATACTGCAAATAGGCCAGTTTCTGAATACAGACCAGAAGAGATATATTATGTGGAGAAAAAAAAAACATAAGTGCTGAAAAGGACTAAGAACTCAGAGGGTCAAAGAGTACATGAATAAGATACTGCCACCTTGTGATGTTTATAGGCAACAAAATTAAACGAACACTGCACAGAAAGGATTTTGGCTCTGGCATTAGAGCAATTTACGTAAATCTCTTTCCTCAATTGTAAAATGAGGGGATTGATTGGAGTAAATTATTTCTCATTTTCAACTCCAAAATTCTATGATTCCTGGTGAGAGTTTAAAAACCAAATCTTTTATGCTGTGTAAGACTTGAATGGTGATCCTGGTTATCCACTTCCTAGTTGTGTAACAAGCAAGTCACTTCATTTCATTAGGTCTCAGTTTCCTTAAGTATAAAAAAAGGAAGCTATACTATATACTGTCTAAAGTCCTTTCCACACCCTAATATTCTACTGTTCTATAGTTTTATAAACTGAAGGTTTTAGGTTGGAAAAGACTGAGGAAGTACAAGATTATTGTCTTATTATATTTGCAGACTAACCATGTAATTAGCCAGTCAATAAAAATTTATTAAATACCTACTATTGCTGGCTACTTACTGCCAGGCATTGTGCTAATGGTAGAAAGAACTTATTCTGCCTGGCCCTGGCCTAGAGGGTAGGATAAGGACCAATGACAGAAGATACAGGCAGTCAGATTTTAGCAATATAATCATGGCCCAAAGCCCATTGGAATGGGGCCCTCTCCTTACTGGTGAAGACGAAAGCCCTGCCCTGTATAAGGGACAAGATGGAGTTACGAGGTTGGGAGAACTCCAGTCAGTCTCTTCTATACTCTTCAAGCTTCAAATAGCTTGGGGTTCTTCTGGTTTCCAGCTTTGGGAGGGATGATGGAAGAGGTCAACCCCACTTCAGGTTGCTGAAGGAAAAGACTGGGAAGACATGAGAAAAGGTAGCAGTCTCCATCATTTCCCTAGTCCTAGCTTACTGCTTTAAAGACTTCAGGAAAGGCAGCTAGGTGGAGCAGTAGATGGAGCACTGGCCCTAGAATCAGAAGGATCTGAGTTCAAACCTGGCTTCAGATACTTACTAGCTGCGTGACCCTGGACAAGTCAATTAACCACTATTGCCTTAAAAAAAAACCCACAACAAAAAATTAGAGATACACACAGAGTTGGAGTGAGGGACTACAGTAGAATTTATTATGCTTCAGTTGATGTAAAAAGAACAGAAGTAGCAATCATGATCTCAGAAAGGGTTAAAGCTAAAAAAGATTTAATTAAAAGAGATAAACCGGAAAACTACTCTATCACCAATATTATTCAATATTGTTTTAGACCATTTAAAATTGTAGGCATTATAAAATACCTTAGAGTATACCTGCCAAAAAAGAGCCAGGAACTACATGAACATAATTTTAAAACACTCTGTATACAATTAAAGTCAGATTTTAAATAACTGGAGAAATATTAATTGTTCATGGGAAGGCAGAGCCAATATAATAAAAATGACAACTTTACCTAATTTATTTATTCAATGACATCCCAATTAAATTTCTAAAAAAATATTTTTACTGAATTAAGAAAAAATAATGTATTTCATTTGGAAGAACAAAAGGTAGAGAATTTCATTGAAACTAATGCAAAAAAATGTAAAGGAAGGAGGTTCAGCAGTACCAGACCTCAAACTATATTATAAGCCAGTAAATGTCAAAACTATCTGGTACTGGCTAAGAAATAGAAAGGTAGATCAGTGGAACACAGCGTACATACAGTACACAGTAGTTTAGGATTATAGTAACCTTGTGTTTGGTAAATAAAAAAAATTAAGTTTTTTGGATAAGAATTCATTATTTGGTAAAAATTGTTGGGAAAATTAGAAAGCAGTCTGCTATAAATTGGGCATAGACCAGTATCTTAAGCTATGTACCAAGATAAGGTCAAAATGGACATATGATCTAGATATAAAGGGAGAAATCACAAAAAAATTAGAAGAACATGGGACATATTACCTATAATACTCATGGATAAGAAAATAATTTTGAATAAACAAAAAAGAGAACATTATGAGGTATAAAATGGATAATTTTGATTATATTAAATTTTGAAGTTCTTACACAAACAAAACCAATGTAGCCAAGATTAGAAGTAAAGCAAAAATTGGCAGGGGGGATTTCATATTCTCCTGGATAAAGGTCTCATTTCTCAAATATATAAATAATTTTGTCAAATTTACAAGAATATGAGTCATTCTCCAATTGATAAATGGCCAAGGAATATGAACAGGCAGTTTTTTGATGATGAAGTCAAAACGATATATAGTCATATGAAAAAATGCCCTAAATCATTATTGATTAGAGAAATGCAAATTAAAACAACTTAGAGATATCTTCTTATACCCATCAGATTGGCTAAAATGACAGCTGCTCTTCAATTGTGGAATGGCTAAACAAGTTGCGATATATGACTGTGATGGAATACTACCACACTATAAGAAATGAGCTGGTTGTTTTAGAAAAACATGGAGAGACTTGTACCAATGAAGGAAAATGCTATTCACCTCTGGAGAAAGAAATGACAAATAGAAATATGTATAATATGGTCATATATATATATGTGTATATGTGTTTGTATTTAATTGGGTAGCTTTGAAAACAATATGTAGTATAGTTTTTTAACTAAACAGTCCGAAATGGAAATTTATGATTTTATACTGAATCCTCTATGTTCTGCTATGTACATGGGAATTTTTTTTCTCTCATTTTGTATTTCAGCTTAAAATAAATTTTTAAAAATTTATGTAAAAAAAATTTAAGAGAAAATTGTCCAGATCTCTTAGAACCAAAGGGAAACATGGAAATAGAATCTGCTTTCTTCTGAAAAAAATTACCAAAAGTTCCAGGAATGTTATAGCCAAAATTCTGAGCTTCCAGGTCAAAGAAAAAAATACTAAAAGCAATCAGGAAGGAAGAATTCAAGCACCTAGAAGATACAGTAATCATCACATACAATTTAGCAGCCACCACTATGAAAAACTGTAGAGTCTGGAATACAATATTTCAGAAGGGAAGGGAGAGAGACTTACAACCAAGAATAATTTACCCAGGAAAATGGAATATAATCCTAAAGGGGGAAGAGTAGATCTTTAATGAAACAGAGAACTAAGCATTCTTGATGAGAATACCACAACTGTGTGGAAGAAGGGGTTTAAAGTTCAAACACAAGAGTTAAAAGAAACATAAAAAGGTAAAAACGAACAATGATAAAGGATTAAACAAAGATACACACACTGCTTATGTGATAATACGGGGAAATGATACATGTTTCCACTGAACCCTATCATCATCAGTGGTCATAGAGGGAATAATTAGAAACCTTGGGAGGATTTCTGTTGTTATGCCTTGATGATCTTAAGAATGGAAAGGGAAGAGAAGGAATATACTAGGGAGAGAAGGAAAAGGAAGGTTAGAGGCAATTAGCCCACATAATCAGGGCATGCAAATAAACATCTTTAAAAATTAGGATGAGGAAGTGGGAGGGAATGGCTGACACTTGAACCTCATTCTCATCTGAACTGGTCAAAGAAGGAAAGAACACATACACGCACACAGCTGGATACAAAAAATACTTCTCATTTAATAGAAAAATGGGAAAAGTAGGGGAATTAGTGAGAAAATAGTAAGAGGGAATAGTCTAAGCAAAACAAACTCTAAAGATGGACAAAAATATAGCTCTTTGAGGAGGCCAAGGATGGGAATTTGAGGGGGTGCCCGTTAATTGAGGAATAGATGAACAAGAGTTGGTATAGTTAGGGCACATTTAGGGTTAGGGTGAGGGTTAGAGCACGTTTTAGGGTTAGGGTTATTATCATGTTGCAAGAAATGATGAAAAAAGTGGTTTCAGAGAAACCTGGGAAGACTTATATGAACTAATGCAGAATGAATGAACTGAACCAGGAGAATAATTTATATGATGACTGCCATATAGTTAAGATAAGTAAATTTGAAATAATTAGGAATGCTAATCAGTGTGATCATCAACTGCTCTTCTAAAGGACTGATAGTGAAACATGCTAGACACCTCCAAGTGGAGAGGTGAAGGACCCAGAGTGAAGAATTAGACATATATATATATATGTATATATATGTATATATACATATACATATATATACATGCATATATATGTATATGAATATATATATATAAAATTTTGGATGTTGCAAATGTGTAAATTTGTTTGAGTGTAACAGTGGCTTTATTTTTCTTTCATCTTCAATTGGGGGTGGGAGCGTTTGGAGTAGGAGGGAATGAAGGTAGATTTTTTTGACTTACAAAATATAATTTTTTGAAAAGTTGCTGTTTCAACAATCCGGCTAGCAGCTTCTGTGGGGGTGTAAGACCCACCCACAGCCAGCACCCAGAAAGCTGCCGACAGCACAGGTTCTTTTGATCTGCTTAACTAAGGAAAGCAAGGTGAAGGGGTTGACAAGCTTACTTTAATTTAGCACACAAATACTATTCACTTAGTTCAAGGGAAAAAGCCAGCACCCTGAACTTCAGAGCAAATTACAAACAAATTGCAAACATCAACAGACAAACCCAATACAATTCATAGTTACCAACATCTAGGTTCAGTCCGGGAGCTCAGAATAAGGGCTGGCCCAGAGTCACGCGTACCACCACAGCTGTGGGTGAGAGCTCCAAAGAAGAGAAGTCCAAGCCCTGGTTTTATATCTTTTTCAGCGTCAGGGGTGAGTCACACATGCGACTCACCCACATGACCTAGAATCATCACAAAGAGGCAGACTTAAACCCACATGGTCTAAGAGCCTCTGCTATCCCAGACATGTAAACTAGGCCCTCCCTGGAGTTAGCCCCACTTTGGGCCCCACCTTAGTTGCCAATCCACACCCACATAGGTTTTACACCTAATAGGGGTTTGGGCCTGGGGCTTAGCACTTAGTAAGACTCAATGAAATACACTGAATTACTCAACAAAAACAAAAGCCAAACTCTTCAAGGGCACTGGGTTGAACTAAGTGCTAAGGAGTCCATTTTGCTTACCAACACAGATGCAAGGTGGGAGAGGGGTACCCTCTAGATCAGTTGTATCAAACTCAAAGAGGAACCTGAATCTGTAGGCCAAGACAAGTTGACTTACAACAAATTAACTATTTTGTTAAGCATTTCCCAATCACATTTTAATCCGGTTCTAGCTCCACTCCAGAGTTTTGCTGCTGCTGAATCTGACACTTTGGCAGACTATTGGTACTTCTGTATAAAAGAGAAAGCTTGAGGAGTAGATCTTGGCTTTTTGAGCTAACAATTCTGGAGGCGAGGTGGCTCCCAAAAAAGAACATGGCTGTTAACTGCTGGGGACTAAGGAAAACTGGAAAAAAAACTAGGCATAAATAGATAAACAGACGGTGGTGAAAAAGAACCAAGAAGCAGGATAAAGACCAGTGATATCTGAGGACTGCTGAAGTTGTGAGCTTCAGGAAAAAGCAATACTATTCAGATATCCAGAAGAGATAACTAAAGGAGCCAAGTGCTTAGACGGAGGACAAACCCCAAGACCCCTTTGTACCTACTCAGAGTTGTACTATAGCTATAAGTAATCTCTCTGGGGGAGGGTTGTCCATTGATTGGTATGGTCCTGTTAATTTCTATATTACCAATGATCTCTGAATTATCAAATCTGAACATCTTTTTTTCAGTCCTTCACTACCTCTCTGCTGTATTTGACACTGCTGACCACCCCGTCTAGATACTCTCTCCTCTGGCTTTTGTAACTGTGCTCTTATGATTCTAATCTTTCGTTCTCAGTCTACTTTGTTAGTGCATCAGCCCGATCACACCACTCACTGTTTTTCCGAAGGCTCTAACCTATGCCCTCTTCTCTAATCTATACTATCTCTCTAGACCTCATCGGCTCCCCAGGTAGTAATTATCACCCCCATGCAGATGACTCCCAAATCTATATGCGCAGACCCAATCTTTCCCCCAGACTTTAATTCATTATCACCAATTATCTTTTGGCTATTTCAAACTGGATGTTCCAAAGATTTTTCAAAACAGGGCCCATTATTTCCACCCTCTTTTTTCTGTATACACAGCTACAATGTTAGAGTATGCCTTATCACTTTTTACCTAGATTATTGCAACAACCTCCTCATTGGTTTTCCTGTTTCAAGTCTTTCCCCATTTCAGTCCATCTTCCTCACTCTTGCCAAAGTGGTTTTTCTTAAACTCAGATCTGAACCTGTGACTCTGCTAATCAATTAACTCTAGTGGCTTACTATTTTTTTCTAGAATCAAATACAAACCCTTTGCTTCGCTTTTAAAATCCTTTACAACCTTGTCAATCTATTTTTCTATCTTCGTCATACACTATACCTTTTAACTCACTCTGCAATTCAGCCAAACTGGCCCTCTGTCTGCTCCTCAAACAGTATTCCATATCCCATTTTCCACACTTTGAACTAGCTGTCCCTCTTGTCTGGAATGCATTCCCTCTTTACCTCTCCCTTACCTTACCACCTCCAGATGGCTCTAGAGGAGAAAGTGAGGCTGGTGACTTTGCACAGCCCTCCTTCACTAAAATCTAATTCACTTGCATGTCATTCACTTGATGTCATGGTCCTCTTCGAGAATGAAGGACAAACAACAAGAACAGGAATAACAATATTCCCTTTGTGATGAAGCTCAAACCGATTTCAGAAAAACCTGAAAAGACTTGCATGAACTGATGCTGAGTGAACTGAACAGACTAAGGAGAACATTGTATACAGTAACAGCGATATCGTGGGATGACCAACCTTGATAGACTTAGCTCTTATCAGCAATGCAATGATCTAAGTCAATTCCAAAGGGCTCACAATGGAAAATGCTGTCCACACTCAGAGAAAGAACTATGGAGTCTGAGTGCAGATCGAAGCAGACTTTTTTTTTCTTGTGGTTTTCCCTTTTTGTTCTGTTTCTTCTTTCACAACATGACTAATGTGGAAATATGTTTAAGGAAAAAAACAATAAAGCTCAAGCACCACCGACTGAAACCTTTCCTGATCTCAATAGCTGCCATCCTCCTCCCCCTCAAACTACCTTATATTTAACGACTTTGTATTTATTATATTTATAGTTATTCTGTATATACTTACATATGTTCATATTGTCTCCTCTGTTAGAATGTAAGCTCCTTGAGAGTTCATGTTTCTGAGCCTTATCAACTTGAGTGCTTTTAAGATGTGTTGGTAACTATACTGTAGGGGTGGAATGTCAGATCCTGAAATCACTTAATCTTGAAGGGAACAATAAGCCAAAGAATTGAGGAATTACTTAAGATGTATGTACCAAGGACTTTTGTGTCAAGAAGTGGCCTCTGATGTAAGTTATATGAATAAATCTTACTGTATGGGATCACCAATGAGGAAGATTGTGCTGGGTTCAAAGTATAGAGGGGAAAACTAGATTTCTCCTTAACAATATCATTCACAAGTAGAAGGTGTGGGATGCTGGTAAATGCTTAACAACTGGATCTCTAGGGGAAAAAAAAGAGGCTGGACATGCTTTTAAGTTTAATCTGCATTATTAACATTTTCTCCACCACTTTCTTAAGTCTAGACTCTAGACAATCAACAAAGCAATAAATCAAGTTCACACTGAAAATTTAACAATTGTTAAGAGCTGGCACCAGAACACCACTGAAGGAAATTGCTTTGTTATAGAATACAGAACACAAAAGATATTAAGTTATACCTCAATTGGAACGGGCATATTCTAGATTTGAACAAGACAATGACCAGCTTAGGAGGAACTACAAAGCAAAAAGGAGCTAATGAATAGTAAGTCAACTTGAAATTAAGGCAGGATAAAACTAGGAAGTTTTAATGTCCATAATTGCTACCTAAAGAGTTGACAATCCTAGCAAGAACCCAGTTTTGTTTTGCTAGATCTTAAATTAGGACTACAAAAGTGCCTTCACATCTACCAAAATCAAGGCCAAGAGGTAGGAGACATGCCAGTTGGGGGGAGGTTTGTATTTCTAATAAAAGTAATCTATGTCACTTATATCTTTTTATTCAGTTTATGTAAAAATGTATATTAAATTCAGCAGACTAGCATGGTAACCATTATTTTAGAAACATTGCCTGAGGTCCTTAAATTTATTTAGAACATTGTAAGATAATATGAAAATGCATAATGATTGACAGAAAGGCTAGACTGGCTAATTTCCAAAGTCCTTTTTGCTTTAAAAAAAAATGTTAAATTTATTTTACTTCCATAGAATAAATATCTATGGTTTTGCCCTCATACATGGAACTCTCTTCTGTTCTCACCACTATCTTTTATAATTCCTTCAAGGTACTATTCAATTATCACATCCTCTAGGAAGAATTTCTTGATTTCTCCTTTGTTTGTCCCCATTCTCCTCCTTCCCTAAAATCACTTTGGTGTGTGTATGTGTGTGTGTGTGTGTGTGTAGTCTCATCAACCAAAGTCAGATATACTATGTTGACCAAGACATAGTAGTGTCATTTTGGTTCACTTCGAGTATGGACAACAACCACCAACTTAATCTTAAACTGTAATCGTGTTATATTCCTTCAATGTAAACTCTTAGGCAGAGACTATCTCACTTTTTGTATTTGTATATTCAACGCCTAGCATAGTACCTCGCACATAGTAAGTGCTTAATAAATGCCATCTCACATTTCCCAACTATCTCCAGATCAGGTCACCTGTATGCTGGTCCTCCTTGAACTTCTACCCCTGATACCTTTGACTGATAGGTTAGCTTTCAGCTTATTTTTTCTGGAACCACGCCACCACAACACATTTCAGTCATCCCCAAACTATACTACCTACATTCTGTTCCCTACCTCTTTCCAATCTAGTTTCTCTGTATGTGTTGTCTTTCCCTTTTAGAAGGGCTGTTTTGTTTTCTTGTGTTTGTATTCCCCAGTGCTTAGCATAGCACCTGGCACACTGCAAGCACTTAGTAAATGCTTTCCTCACTCAATTCATAGGGGCAGCTAGATGGTGCTTCAGATAGTGCATGGGCTTGGACTCAAGATAGACCTCGTTTCAAATTGAGCCTTAGACACCAGCTTTCTTATTAGTTTACAAGTCATTTAACCTGTTTGCCTCAGTTTTCCCATCTGTAAAATGCAGATAATGTATCAGTAATTAAGGTGGGACTTTTTTATTGTTTTCAAGCACTTATTTAATCAAGTGCCCTTGAAAAAGAAGTTACAAAAAAGAGTCTGGCCTTTGTTTCTTTAATTAAATCAGGAGTCTTTGATGACCTGCTTACATCAAGGGAAAGCCTAGTTTACATGGGTTCAAGTCGCATGTTGTAACACTCTTTGACCCCGAACGAGGTATATATACTCAGAGGATGGCGTTTTGCCTTTGGCGCTCTCATTCACTGGAAGAGTGTTGCTGTGGAGACTCTGGGAAGCCCTTGTTAAGAGCCCCCCCCACCCTTTGGAAAAACCCAGATGTTGATGCTTCTCTGCTGGTAACTATGTATCACTATAGATAGATTGAATTGTGTTACTTGCTCTGTTTATATTACATTATATAACATACATTAGTATGTTTGATTAAAGTGAGATTGTTAACCCCTTAGAAAAGCAGATCAAAGAACCTGTGCTGGCAGCGCTTGGGTCTTACACCCCCACAACAGCTGCTAGCCACACTGTTGTTAGATAACAATAACACTTACTTCCCTGGGTGACTGTGAGGATCAAATGAGATAAAACTTGTATAGCACTTAGGACAGTGTCTGACACTTAAGTGTTACATAGATGTTAGTTATTATTGTCATCATTCAAGCAGGAGATAAAATCATCTTTGGCTGGAATTCAGAGCACACGAAGGGAAGTATAGAAGACTGGAAAGGTAGGTTACAGCCAGATTGTGAAGGGTCTTGAATGCCAAGATATTTTATCCTAGAGCCAACAGGGAGCCACAGAAGGTTTGGGGTTTTTTGTTTTATCAGAGATTGACAAAGGGGGAGATTAGAGATGAAGTCAGTTAGGAGACAGTTATAATAATCTATTGGGGGGGGAAATAAAAGCCCTAAGGTGATAAGTGGAGAGAAGAGAATAAATAAGTGGAATTTGAATTGATAAAACCAGACAATTGCTTGGATGTAGGCTGACAGAAAGAAAAGGAAGAGACAAAAGTGACTTTTGAGTTTAGGTTACTTTGATTCACTGGCTGTGATGGAGGTGAAGCGGGTAGCTTGAGGAGAGAGGACTGGAACACCTGCTATGTGATCTATGCATATTCTAATACCACTATGAGAAGGTTAGAGAATTTCTTGGCGGCTATTGCAATCATCCAGAGAGTTTGATAATGAGGTGATCGTAGTGGGAACAATAAGGGCAGATAAGTGAGATATAAGGAAGAGTGGACAGAACCTGACAGTTGCTGGGATAGGAGTGAAAAAGAAGTTACAAAAAAGAACACTAAGGTTTCAAATGTGGAAGTGACAGCAATAGCGATACCAATGACCCACACAGTGAAAAAATCAGGTTTAGGGAGAAAGCAAAACTCCACTGAGGCTGAGGCATCCGCGTCCTGTAGACAGGACCCCCCCCCCCGGGGGTCTTTTTTGGCGGGGGTCACGGCCAGTGCATCGCGAGTAAACTGAGCCTTTGTCATCACAGAAATCGTGCGACCACGCGAGGCTGGGGTGGGGATAGGCGTGGGATTTTGTCCCCTCCGCCACGGAGGGCGGAACGCTGAAAGAAAGTCGGTTGGACCGCGTTTTCTCTGCTCCGGGCCAACCGTCACACCGTCGCTCCGAGCGACTGCCGCCACCCGACCCACTGCTGTCTCGGACGCTCTGTCCCACCAACGGCGGGGGCGCGTGCCCGCTCTCGCTAGCGTACGCCTGCGCGGCGGGCCCCTCCTCCCGCCCCGGCGGTGGCGTGCACGCGCCCTCCCTTTACTACCCCAGGGAAACTTCCACCTCGACTCCCAAAGGTCAAAGGGGCGAGAGGGCCGCAGCCGGAGGGGGGAGGGGGAAGAGGAGAAGCCGGCGAGACGGTCGCGCACGCGCGATGGTGCGCCTCGGCGCGCGCTGCTCTCCTCCGCTCCCCGGGTTCCCAATCCCAGTCGTTCGGTCCGAAGCCGGCGAGGTGGGTGTGGGGTGTCTGCGTTTCTCCCCCGGCTGGGTGAGACTGACCGTTGGGAGCCCCCCTCCTCGGAGTCGCCGTCCCAGTACGCTACCTCCCCTCCCTGGCTCTGCCCCCATAGACGAGCCGGGAGCCGGGAGCCGGGGAGGGGAGGACGAGGAGGAGGAAAGAAGGGGAGGAGCCCACCCGGAGCCCACCCCTTTCGTCCGTTTCCCCCTCTAAGCCTTCGAGCTGGAGCTGGAGCAGGAGGCGGAACCCAGGACTCTGGACCCGGGGCGGGTCCAGTTTCAGGAGGTTCCAAAGCAGACTCAGCTTTCGGTGGAAGAGCTGCAGCTCACCCTGCTGAAGATGTGGGCGGAGGGGCAGGACACCTGCATCTCCCTGGGGGTGATGCTCTGCGTGGTTCTGATTACCGGGCTGGCGCGAGTCCTGATCCGGAGGCGCATCCGCTCCACGTTCATCCGCGTCTTCACGGCGGAGCTGCTGGGCACCTTCCAGCAGTGCTGCTGCTCTCACGAGCTCCAGGTGCTGAGCGACTTGGGGCCGGCCAACCCCAGCTGGACCCTGACCGTCATCTACTTCCTCTCCTTGGTCCATGGCCTGACGCTGGTGGGCGCCGTCAGCAACCCATGCGGGGTGCTGGAGCAGCTGGCGCTGGAGCAGATGCCCCTTTGGTTGGGCTTCCTCAAGATCTTCGCGCAGATTCTCAGCTCGGCATTCAGCCGGACTTTCATGGTCTGGGTCTGGAGCCTGGGCGTTTCCAAGCGGCAC
Source organism: Phalanger gymnotis (assembly GCA_028646595.1). Lineage (NCBI taxonomy): Eukaryota > Metazoa > Chordata > Mammalia > Diprotodontia > Phalangeridae > Phalanger > Phalanger gymnotis. The sequence continues at coordinate 717,162,657 of CM053622.1, forward strand.
TTTGTCGAGAGGGCTCTGAAGTGTGCCGACCCCATACACATCGCTCTGCCGGAGGCATTCCTCGTGGAGATGCTCTGCTCCTTCATCTTCCACAGCACGGTGATGCATTTCCAGGAGGTCAGGCTCAAGTTTCGAATCCACATGCAGGCAGCCCTCATCACGTTTTTGGTCTTTGCAGGTTTGTTTCGAGAGCGCTCACTAGGCATCCACTCCCACTCCCTTTTAACCGTACACTCCCACCACTGTTCTAGCCATTTCTCAGTGGTTGTGGTGGTTTTTAATAATACTTTGCATTTCTGTAGTACTTATGAAGTTTACTAAGGACACCTCTGTGAAGGAGGGATGTTGTTCAGTCGTGTCCGACTCTTCATGACCCCATTTGGGGTTTTCTTGGCACAAATACTGGAATAGTTTGCCATTTCCTTCTCCATCTCATTTTACGAATGAGGAAACTGAGGCAAACAGGGTTAAGTGGCTTGCCCAGGGTCACACAGCTAGTAAATATCCGACGCCGGATTTGAAATCGGGAAAATGAGTCTTCTTGACTCCAAGCTTGATCCGCCGTGCCACTTTGCTGCCCGCGGGGGAGGGGGAAGAGCTCCAGTATTATTAATACCCTCATTTTATGGAAGGAAAAGTTAAGTGACTTGCTAGAGTGGCAGAGCTTAAACTCTGATCCAGGCCATAGGATCATAGGGTTTGGAACTTGTAACAAGCACTTGAGATTATCTAGGACGACACCTTAGTTTTACAGAAGATTAACTGAATCCAGGTGGGGGAGGGAGATGACTTCACCGAGGTTAAAAAGATAGTAAGGAGTTGGGCTGGGATTTGAATCCGGGCAGGTCTTCTGATTCCAAACCCTTTTTCCATTATAGGGCAATGGCTGCGGATTCCAGATCAATTTTTACTGTGTATCCTATTGAAAGGACAGAGCTGTAATAGTACTCAGTTCCTCCATTCCATCCCCGAGTGCCTTTTTCCTGCGTTTGCACACAAAAAAGATCTAGGGTTTGGTTTTTTTTTTTAATAACCTGATATTGGAACTGGGTGATGAAGCCCTGTAAGATACTAGAGGGCAGTGCCTTGAGGCATGAATGGGTCCTGTAAGATACTTCAGAGGGCAGTGCCTGAAGGAAAGAAGGCTTGGTAGAATCACTTCTGTTTTCAAACATTTAAAGCGCTATCATGTGGAAAGGAGGTTTAGATATGTTCTGTTTGGCTCCAGAGCACTTGGCTAGGTTCAGTGGATCAGAGCTATCTGAAAATGGACTATCTCAGTCCATCACCAAGCATTTATTAAGTGCTTACTATGTGCCAGGCCTAAGTACTGGGGATATAAAGACAGACAAAAACATGAACCCTGCTCTGAGGGAGCTCAAAGTGCAATGGGATTGACATTGCAGATAATTACATACATACAAGATAGGTGCCGTGTGTATAGAGAGTGAACCACCTGCAGGCAGCACTCATCGCATTTTTGGTCAGGGGGAAACTTACCAGGAGGAGTAGGTGTGGATTGGAAAAAGCCTCCTGCAGAAGGTTGGTTTTGGGCTGAGGGTTGAAGGAAGCCAGCGCAACCAGGTTGCAGAGATGAGCACAGCCAATGGAAAAGCCAATGGAAAAGTTCAGTAAGGCCAGGGTACTTGGACAATGAAGGACCCCGAGGAGAGTAAAATGTGAGATTACTGGAAAAGTAGGATGGGGCCAGGTTGTGAGGGATTTTAGAGGTCTGAGGCTTTTAAATAGGTAATGATTGGGCCCAATCACTGGAGGAAGTAGCAGAATTTACTTACTACAAAGAAGTCACTTCCATTTGAAGTTTCATATTTATAATGTTCTCATCCCTTATCCCTATACTCACTAAAAATTGATAAGAGGTCCAAAAATATCTAATATAAATTTTATACAGAACTCTTAAAAATTCTGTCATCTTCACTAGTCTTTTCTAATAATTGTTTCTCATAGAAGTATACCTTAGAATCACCTGACACATCTTGGGATATTTTAAAGTTCATTTACAAGTCACCTAAAAACAATATACAAATTTTAAAATGTACCTCAAATGGAAATGACTTACTTGAAGAAAAAAAAACTGGTACACTTGTTCATGATACAGCTCCACCAATCCCAAATGCAGCAGACCATCTTCTGTGAGGCAGAGGGATTTAAGAAACAGGGTTGAATGATATAGTACTTTTGAAATTGGGTATATTTTAACAAAAACTTAAATGGGAATTGTTTCAAAATATTAAGACTACTAGATTGCATGTGGAGACAAGGATATCTCTAGCCTATTTTTATTTGGACTAATTTTTTTTTTTTTGCAGGGGGGAAAGGCAAGGCAATTGGGGTTAAGTGACTTGCCCAAGGTCACACAGCTAGTAAGTATGTCAAGTGTCTGAGGTCACATTTGAACTCAGGTCCTCCTGACTCCAGGACCGGTGTTGTACTCACTGTGCCACCTAGCTGCCCCTGGACTAATTCTTTAAAATTTATTTAAAATATTCTATATGTGTTAGCCTTGCTGAAGTAGAAAGTGAAACTACTGGTGATAGCAAGTCCATTTAAAGACTCACTCTTTGTAACTTCCAAGTTATAGTTAAGATAATTGTTCACATTTTCATAGCACTTTGTTGTTAACAGAGCACTTTCCTCCCCAAAACCCTGTGAGTTGGGTCATGCAAATATTACTCTCTCCACAGATGAGGAAATTGAGAGGTCAAGACTTGGCCAAGGTCCACACTTAGTAAGTGGTAGAACTGAGACCTTAATTCAGCAAGTTCATTGCTCTTTCCAGATAGGAAAAAGTCTTTACCTTCCTTTAAAATTTAGGCTGTGTTGTGTCTATGGCCTCTCTCAGAAGAGCTATTTACATAATCTGTTCCTTAATGTTTTCTTTAGGGATGGAGAAGAAAGGTGTCCAGTTAGGAAAGAAGAAAGTATGTTGTGGGATTGGCAAGTTCATTGGTTTAAAGTTCTAGTCTTAGCTAAAGAAGAAACATTCACAAAGTCTTTCACAAAATTAATTCTGTCAAAAATAATTATGACACAGTGTAATTATTTATAGACAGTGATACCTTCATTTTACAATCAAGCAAAGATTTTTTTAAAATAGAGAAATAAAATTTGGAGCTTAAGATTAAAACTAAGGAAATGTGTTGAAAGAACTTTTGGGAACAGCACATTTTGGGTAGGGAGGGAAAGAACTTTCCTTCCTTCCTCCCACAGTAGAAGTCTTGAATAAAAGGTACAGCCCACTGGCAAACAGGAAACAGAAATCACTCTTTGGGGCCAGATCTAAATTGATAATTGCAGCATAATGCAAGTTATAGATACTCAGTACGTCGTGATTTCTTCTTTCGTTCCTTTCTTTTCTGTTAGAGTAATGAATACTAAGTTAAGTTCTCCCCTTAGAAGTTACAGAATTGAAAGATGAAAGGAACCTTAGAAGTCACTCGGGCCAGCTGTCTCATTATACAGAGGAAACTAAGTCTCACAGGACAAAGAGCTTGCTTCTTTCATATAGGTAGTAAATGTGGCAGGGAAAAGCCTTAAGTTTTGTGATCCCAAGTCTGTTTGTCTTTCTTTCCGCTGTATCACAAAGCCAGAGCTGTAATTAGAAAAAGGACTTTCTTCCAGAGCACTGAAATTTAGAGGGCATACAATTTTAATGTGCACTCTTCAGTTGCTGGAAACAACTGAATTTGTCACATAGTTAGCGAGAGTAGTGTGATTAGCATGTATAATTGGTATCAAATTGCTTACCTTCTCAGTGAGGGGGAAGGAGAGAATTTGGAACTCAAAATTTTAAAACATGAATATTAAAAATTTTTACGTGTAATTGGAAAATATATCTTTTTCTTACAAAAAAATAGAATAGAGTGATTAGGTCTGGATCTGTGATTTTCCAGTGAGAAAAGTGCATCAATGTAGGTTGACCCCTTTTCTGTAATTTAAAATCTTGGAGAATTGCCTAGAGCACAGAGTATTAAGTGACTTGCCCAGGGTCTGTACACCCAGTATGTGCTAGAGGCAGAAAGTGAACCCAGATCTTTCCTCTTCAAAGCCAGCTTTCTATCCACCACAACATGCTGCCCTTCATTATCAGGAATAAAATATGAATCTATGGGATATACCATCTGCAAGTCACTATAGTACCTAATTCTCCCTCCTGTTCAACTACATTAGTCTCGATTGTGTTAATATCACATTATGAATTACGAAGTTTGTCAGAAGGCTCGTTTTACATTGTTTGCCACAGGCACCTAAATTACTCTGCATAAGGTGTCTATGGAAATTGCATGGACAATCGTCCAGAACCATCAAGTCTTGGACTTGGAAGGGAGCTTCAAGGTTCATCTAGTCCAGGGATGGGGAACCTGCAGCCTCGAGGCCACATGTGTCCCTATAAGTCCTCAAGTTTGGCACTTTGACTAAATCTCAGTTTTACAAGTTTGGATTCAGTCAAAGGGCCATACTTGAGATCCTAGTGGGCCACAAGTGGCCTCCAGGCTGCATGTTCCCCACCCCTGATTCTAGTCCAACCACTCCCTGAATAGGAATTCTCTCTACAACACCTCTCTTTGAAGTCCATCACTCCTAAAGAACTAACTAGTTTGGAGGCAGCATTTAGGTAGCTCTCATCAGGAAGTTTTTCATTAGGTTGAACCAGAATCTGTGTCTATAACATCTCTCCTAGTTCTCAATCAAGATAAGTTTGTTCTTTTGGCCATGTGATAGCATTTCAGCTACTTATGGCACAGCTTGAACATATTTGTGTAGCTCCCCCCCACCCCACCCCTACCCCCGCTTCTTCCCCCTTAAATTCTTTTCTTTCCTGGAAGAAATTCCTGTAGTCGAGCTCCATGTGGTGTGGTATTCACTTTCCTTAGCACCTTACAGGACATCATGGACTGCATGCAATCTCACCAGGGCCCCCGGAGTCAGTGCAGTATTATAAAAAAGAGAACTAGGCATGTAGTCACAGAATCTCCCCCTGCCCCTCACCCCTGCTTTTTTTTTGGCTCCCATGAATACAGTGTTGCCAATAGATAATGAAGTAAGTTTTCATGAACCAAGATGAGAAGGTGTGGATGGGAGGCGATTAGTACCCAAAGTGAGCAATAGATCACTGTATAAAAGAACAGCATGATTTAGTAAATTCCATCTTCCCTCCACAAAACCAGTAAAACAAATTCATACAGGCTCTTCTCTTGATTTGGGGGTGGAGGGGCTGGGATAGGAAAGAGCAACAAGCTGGGAATGGCCTAGAAAATACGAGTGTACTCCACGAATAACTATGCACATGCATTTACAGTATTAGTGATGACTTGTAGCTCTGCCCCAGAATGTATCAGTAGGCTTGTAGAAGGAGAAATGAACCCAGGGATGTAGAAATCCCAAACCAAAATTCCCAAGGCAAGGCCGCCTGGAATGAATTCGTGGACCCAAGCATTCTTTAAGTCAAGGAGGCAAAGATTTATTACGCTTTAAGTAAATAAAGCCGGCAAGAATTCTTAGGGAACCTGCAACCATACAGGGCTACAGGGAAAGTACAAGATTTAGGGATGAAACCTGTCAATCAGGTGTGTTGGGGTGGGATTAGGGAGTGGTCAGGACGTGATTAAGGGTCGGTCAGTTCTTAAAGGAACATGCACTTTTTGTATCTACTGCACAGGTATCTTACCCTGAGTTCACTGGGAAATAGCCCAAAGCGGGGCTACCCAGGGGTGTGGTTTTGCCTGTGAAACGTCACTAAGTCACCAGTCCTTCAGGGCTAGTTGGAGATAATGGCTAGATTACATCAAGTGCCTTGTTAGTCAAGATTAATGTAAGGGAGTATACATTTGAACTATGTCTAGGATATATGTTAGACTCAATATATGGTCAGTTATCAGCACCTGGGAATCAAACTATAATTGGGCATAGCCGCTTACTAAGGAAGAAGCAGAGATAATATTGGGGCACACTGCCGTTTAGCTAGAGAGGCTGCCTGGGAAAGAATATGTTTGAGAACTAGATGTGTTCTGAAATTGGAATTCTGCCACAGGCACAAGCACCCAGGCAGAGGCTAAGGGGAAATGTGATGTTAGAATTAGGGTCCAAGCACAAGCACCCCATCAGGCTGATATGTGGAGTCAGTGTGCTGGCGTCAACTATTATTTTATTTAGCTCGTAGTACCCTGATCATAGTATCAAGATCATTAACAGGTTTTTGCTGCTCTTTTTATCCCAAGGGTAGCCTGGATTAACTGGTTTTACTGGTTCAATAGAGCTATAATTTGTTATATAATAGACTTCTTCAAAACTTCAGTGGATTGGTGATCTCATCTCCAGCCCCCTATATCTTCTCATTCTGTGATTCGTGAAACATAATACTTGAGAAATTTAAAAGTATTAGTGCCTGTTTCAGGCCTGCCTCTCTTATTCTCAGGAATGTGGTTTCTGTGCTGAGAAATTCTAGTTCAATGAGCAAAAAAGAGCAATAATTTGTACAGTTCTATAACACTTTTATGTTTTCTGACCTGTGACTTTTGTAATGCAAGTTCTTTATGTCTCCTGCTCTCTAAAAAGTGAGCTTGGACTTGGAAAGTTGAACTGACTTAGGCAGGATCACCTACCATGGGATAACGTTTCTCCAGAGGAACACATACTCGGATCTTCAAGATTCAAGCCCAGTGGTCTTTTTACCACATCATGATATTACTTTATGCATAGCAGATTGGCCATAGATTGAAAAGTATATGTACTTATTTTCTCTAATTCCAGTTTTTAAGGGCTTCAACAATAAATAAGGCTCAACTGTTCACCTCACCAAACAGAATAGTTTAATACCTGTCTATATCAGGATGGGTAAAGTTCCAAATGAACTTAAAATATCTTTGCAAAAGTTTTTTTGAAAAATGCTTTTGTTACAAGAATTTCTGAGGGAAATTTCAATGTAGTGTATGTTATGAATCCTGTGCAAAACCCACTTATTTTGTATTTGGTCCATATTCTCTCAGTGATCTCATTCAATTGTCATGTCCATGTAGGATAGGGATTGGGAGGATTGTACCTGAGTTTTCATTGGTAGAGGGAACTTCTGAGAGAGGAAGCACCCTCTACCAAATACAGGTTGGCACCTTCTTTACAACTGAGAAGTCTTGGAGAGTTGCCCAGAGTCCTAAGAGGTTAGGTGATTTGCCCAGGCTAATGTGTATCAGAAGCAGTATTTGTATCCTCTTCTTTCTGTCCTCAAGGCCTTCTCTATAGCCACTGTGCCATGTCAAAAATGACTTCTAGATCTATATATCCAATCCTCATTTATTCTTGATTCTAGTCACTCATCTCCAGCTGCCTGTTGGACATCTTTATAGGATATCTAAAAAATCCCAACAATTTATTGTTTCCCTTAAAACCAACCCTCCTCTAAACTTTATTTTTTTGTTAAGGGTACCACATTCTTCCAGTTACCCAGTTTTGCAATCCTTGCTTTTTCGCTCTCGCTCCTGCCTCCCTGCCCAGTCATTTTGCAGATCTTGTTAATTGTATTTCCCAGACATCTTGAGTCTGTTCTCCCATCTCCATGTAAATAATAATAGCTAACATTTAAACCACAATCAGCCTTCTCCATTCCCTTATCCTCACCCAGATTGGTGCCATACCAAATAATAATAATATGATAGTAGCTAACATGTAGTACTTACTGTGTGCCTGGTGCTGTGCTAATGCTTTGCAATTATTATCTCATTTTATTGTAACAACCCTAGGAAGTAGCTGTCATCATTATTCCCATTTTACAGATAGAAACCAAGGTAGACAGAGGTTAAGTGACTTACCCAGGATCATATAGCTAATAACTGTCTGGGGCTGGATTTGAACTCAGGTCTTACTGACTCCCAGTCCTGGCACTGTCTCCTTAGCATCTCTTAGCTGCCTTGCTCCTACTTGGTTTCCCTATGTCTAGGCCCTCCCTTCTCCAATCCATTCTCCACATAGCTGTTTCTTTCAAGAGATTTCAGCAGCTCTTCACTGCATGTAAGATAAACTAAAGACTTTTCTCTTTGGCATTTAGGCCCATCACCGTTTGACTGTAGCCAAACTGACCCAGCGGCCACTCCTTGTATATGACATTTCACCTCCTGCCTCTCCTACATTTGCACAGGTTGTCTCTCTCCTCACCTCCCCATCTTGAAACATCGTTTCCTTCAAGGCTTTGCTCAAGTGCTACTACCTTCAAGAAGCTCTTTCTGGTTTTCCCAAGTGTTAGTTCACCATCACTGTGTATTTTATATAAGTCCTTTATTTACTTATCTGTGAACAGATATCCCCCAGGAGAATGTAATCTCCACATCTTTGTTTTGCCTTTGTATCCCTAGGCCTGGTCCATAACCCTGCTGGCTTGCTTGATTATGCAACTGCCCATGACCAGGTAGCCCTTGTTCAGGCTCTGAGAACCATGTAGGATCATTCAGAGCCATTTGAATGATTAGCTCCAATTTGAGTTAAACAATTCCTCATTGGAAAGGAATGATTAAAGAGAATTTTATTGAGCATCAGCTGTTTGCTCAGCTCAGGTCTCTGTGCTGTGCTGCATAGAATAGGAAGTTAGCCTCTGGGGACTTCAGCTCTCTGAGGGTACATTCTGCATCATGGGCCTGGCACACAGAGGAGAGACAAGTGTGGCATGCTGGTTGGCACTAGATTCAGGGAAGCCTGGATTCCAACCTGCTTCTGACAGTTATGAGCTGTGTGACCACAGGCAAGTTGTTGAGCCTCCACTAAGGGTTTCCTCCTTAAGGAGGTCTACTCCAGAAGGGCTTTGAGGCTCCAGTGAAAGAGGGATGCGAAGCACTCTGCAGACCTTAAAGCCTTACATAAATAGCACTTATTTTAGTGAGTGCTCAATAAACTTTTGCTTAATTAGGAAGATGAGATTTTATTAACAATGAAACAATAGTGAATTGCAAAAGAAGGTAATAACCAATTCAGAGGAATTCTGAATTATGTTGTGAAGTTTGAAAGAATTTCAGAGAAGTAGGGGTATCTAGGAGGAACGGAGCAGCCAGGGGCAGCTTCATGGAAGAGATGGAATTTGTATTTGCCTTTCAAAATCAAGTTCACAAAGGTTGGCTACTCTCAAATATCTTCTAATGGGTCCTTTTCAGATTTATTCTGGTAAATTCAAATAAGAGATATTTTGATATTTATATTATAAAAAACAGATTTCCAAATACAAGTCTTTTATATCTATAGGCACACATAATTTGTATATGTGTTTATATTTTATACTCACTCTTTAAATGTGCAGAAGAAATATCTTTAATTTTTATTTGTGCCATTTTTGCACAGAAAAGTGGCAATTGTTGAAACTGAGGAGTGGGAATTTTCTGTTTCTAATCCACATTGTGGGTCGACTTCTTATGACATATGACGTGATTTCTTAAAATCCTTCCTTTCTTTCTTTTGCCCCTACTCCAAGCTGGGTTTTTCCTCAAGTAAAGTTAACGTGAAATGTCCTGAATGTTCATAATTATGCAATTGCCTGACACTATGGAGTTTAATAAAAATTAATCAACTTACATCAGTATAGTAGTTATGGTTTTTCTTGATACTGTAGGGGGGTTAAAAGAAGTTAGAGGTAAAAAGTTTTAAAAACCTTTATGGAAAAAAACTTAATTGCAGGACATGTTTCCATATGGTTAAAAATTCAAAAATACAGAAGTTAAATACAGACAAATATGGTATCTTGTTAATACACTGTGCCTCTGAATTACCTTCCCTGAGGCTCAGTTTTCCAGACATGGTTGGACTAGAGGTTGTCTAAGGTCTTTGAATTCTGATCATGAACTTGAAAGTCTGATTTGAATTATCGAGTGGACCAGGAGATATTCGTAATGATAAGAGCTCCCTTTTCTCTAGTGCTTTACAGTGTACAAAGTACTTTCCTCCCAAGCTTATTAGGTTTTGCAGGGGTTGTTATCCTCCATGTTTCAGATGAGGAAAAGAAGGGACAGAGTGGTGATGTCATTCAAATCCATGGGCACACAGCTAGCAGTATAACAAAGTGATTGGTGTTCCATTGTATTTGGTATCAAGTTATGAGAGCTGATGTTGTTCAAAAAAGTTACTCTGATAGTAGATATTGGCATTATTTTAAGAGGAAGAAGGGTGAATAAGAAAACTTTGCTCTTATTTTCTCATGTTGTTTTTTTAAAAAGAAAAGGAGTAGCCCATCGTGTGGGGTTTTTTGACGCTCAATGAAATGCCATAATTTGGTCCTGAATAAGGTGAAAAGTATGAGTCTGTGATGCTAATAAAAATTCCTCATTGTATCAAAAGCCAAACTGTGTAATTGTTTTGAAATTTGGAGTTTTGGGGGTGGAGCCAAGATGGCGGCTGGAAAGCAGGGACTTGCATGAGCTCCCACCCAGGTCCCTCCAAACACCTATAAAAAATGGCTCTGAACAAATTCTGGAACTGCAGAACCCACGAAATAGCAGAGGGAAGCAGGGCTCCAGCCCAGGACAGCCTGGATGGTCGTGGGGTAAGGTCTATGGCACAGACCTGGGAGCGGAGTAGAGCCCAGCGTGGGCCATGCGGACCAACCAGAATGGGAGCCAGGCGGAATAGGCCATAGTGCCCTAAATCAGGTGAACTATGGCAATTACCAGACTTCTCAACCCATAAACAACCAAAGACAACAGAGAAGGTTAGTGGGAAAAGCTGCTGGGAGAGAGTGAAAGGTGTTCAGGTTCGGCCACCACCCCAGGGGCAGCAGAGATGGTGCAGTTACAGAACTACAGCTGCAGTTGCTTCTGGTCCCAGGACCACCTGGTGGGAGGAATTGAGTGGCAGATCAGAGCAGGAGTGCAGACCCTGCTTAAGTTCTGAGTTGCGGTCCAGGTTGGCAGTTCTTGGGGGAGGAGGAGAGCTGGTGTGGCAGAGCTTACTGTGTAGAAATAGCTCTGAAAACAACAATGCATCCCCTCAAGCTTGGGACAAGGTACTCTATACTCTACAAGCAGTCATACCCCAACCAAAAACTCCAGGGTCAAGTAAGTTGGCTGGGAACATGGCCAGGCGGTGAAAACACACTCAGATTCAGATTCAGACTTTGGAATTTTTCTTGGATGACAAAGAAGACCAAAACATACAGCCAGAAGCAGTCAACAAAGTCAAAGAGCCTACATCAAAAGCCTCCAAGAAAAACATGAACTGGTCTCAGGCCATGGAAGAGCTCAAAAAGGATTTGGAAAAGCAAGTTAGAGAAGGAGAGGAAAAATTGGGAAGAGAAATGAGAAGGATGTGAGAAAACCATGAAAAACAAGTCATTGACTTGCTAAAGGAGACCCCAAAAATACTGAAGAAAATAACACCTTAAAAAATAGACTAATTCAAATGGCAAAGGAACTCCAAAAAGCCAATGAGGAGAAGAATTCCTTGAAAGGCAGAATTAGCCAAATGGAAAGGAAGGTCCAAAAGACCACTGAAGATAATACTACCTTAAAAATTAGATTGCAGCAAGTGGAAGCTAGAGAAATTAAGATATTATAAAACAGAACCAAAGGAATGAAAAAATGGAAGACACTGTGAAATATCTCATTGGAAAAACCACTAACCTGGAAAATAGATCCAGGAGAGATAATTTTAAAATTATTGGATTATCCGAAAGTCATGATCAAAAAAAAAGCCTAGATATCATCTTTCAAGAAATTATCAAGGAGAACTGCCCAGATAGTCTAGAGCCAGAAGGTAAAATGGAAATTGAAAGAATCCGCTGATCACCTCCTGAAAAAGATCCCAAAAAGAAAACTCTTAGGAATATTTTAGCCAAATTCCAGAGCTCCCAGATCAAGGAGAAAATACTGCAAGCAGCCAGAAACAATTTGAGTATTGTGGAAACACACAGAGGATAACACAGGATCTAGCAGTTTCTACATTAAGGGATCAAAGGGCTTAGAATATGACATTCCAGAGGTCAATGGAGCTAGGATTAAAACCAAGAATCACCTACCCAGCAAAACTGAGTATCATGCTCCAAGGCAAAATATGGATTTTCAGTAAAATAGAGGACTTTCAA